>JANHMN010000018.1:21354806-21373068 GCA_030674055.1 Rhabdomys pumilio | reverse complement strand
CTCTCTCTCTCTCTCTCTCTCTCTCTCTCTCTCTCTCTCTCTCTCTCAACTTCCTGATGGTTCCAGTTCTTAGGAAGTAAATACAAAAAGGAGTAGGCAGGTCATATATCTTTAAAATGTATTAGATAAGAACAAGTTTTGGAGTGCTACCATACTATAAAGTGGCTATAGATGTTTATAATGAACATTTCAAAATGCTAAAAGGAAGTACTTAAAATTTTTTTGCCATGAAAAAATTATTAAGGGGCTGGGAAGGTGGTTCGGTGGGTAAAGTACTTGTCATGCAAACACGAGGACCTGAGTCTGAAGTCCCAGAACCTGCACAAAAGCTGGCACAGGGCTGCACATCTGCAATCTCACTGCTGAGCACAGGACTGCACGTCTGCAATCTCACTGCTTCTATGGTGAGATGCAACGTGGACACTAGAGGCTCCCGGGAAACTCACTGACTAGTTGGATTAAATTGTCAATAGCAGCGAACAACAGACCGTGGAAGGTGATTTGTCTCTGACCACTACATGTATGTGTGCCATGGCAAGAATGTACCCACACTCACACATTTAACATGAATACACAAAAATATACCATATACACACAAAAAATTAATATTGAAGAGACAGGTTTAACCTGACATGCACATTATACAATGTATAATACACGTATTAAAATACTATTAGGACCCTGTACTTGTGTAAAACTTTTTTTGTTTTGTTTTGAAGTCAGAGGACAATTTTATTAAATCTGAGAGAAAAACAATAGGAAAGGCAAGCTGTAGATCCTGGCAGCTGCCCACGGAAGCAAGATGGAGAAGAGGAAGAGAAAAAGCCATGCCATTTGCAATGACAGTGGGCAAACAGCTGTATGACAGACAGGACTTGAGAAAAAGTAAGAGATCCTAGGGTGCCAGGGAAAAGATGCTTAGGCTTTCTGGCCAGTATTGGAAAGAGATCTACCATGGGAAAGACATACTATATATTAACTTATTAAGGGGCAATTATCCTGACAGAAGTTGGATTAACTGTTTTTCTTTTAAAATCTTCTAGTTATTGTTTGATAATTCCATCCTTGTAAACAATGTACCCTGATCATATCCACTCTAAATTGCCCTTTACTCCTCCAGGATATATTACGGAAAACCTTTATTTTTGTGGTGCTAGGGCTTGAACTCACGGCTTCACACATAATAGGCAGGCACTGGACCACTGGCTCACATCTCTGGCTCAATTTAAAAAGATACGGGTACGTGTAGGTCACCCTAGAACACCAACAAACCAAGTAATGGATCACACATCACTAAGTGTGATGGCTACTGTCAGCTGTCAACTTGACTAGATTACGAATCAACTGCAAGCTGCTAGGCACTCCTATGAGAGATTTCTATTTGAAATAGAAAGACCCACCCTAAACAACGGCAGAGCCTTCTGATGACAACTCAGATGAAAAGACACAGAGGAAAACTGCTTGTCTGCTTGTCCTCACTCTTGCTGGCAACCAGCAGCTTTCCAAGAATCCTTTAGACCTTCAGCACCAGATGGGGATTACAGAGACATCCAGTCTTATGGACTGAGCAACTACTGGATTTTAGTCTCTTTTGTGTGAGAAGCCTAGTATAAGCCAATCCAATAAATCCCCTTAATAGTTGTCTTTTCTTCTCCACTTAAAAGCTTTTTATTGATCTGAGAGCCCGTAGGCACTTTTTAAATTTCTTTTTTATTTTTTGAAATGGCAGCCCTAAAAACATACATATAAGTAGTAATATCCAGACTGAGGAGGTTATATTTAGGAACACATATACATATATAAATACATATATGCATGCAATAACAATTAGTGAAAACAAAAAGACTGAATTTGAATGAGTGGGGAGGGACACATGGACGGGTTTGGAAGGAGAAAAGGGAGGGAGAAATGTTATACAGGGAACTGAACTTGGGTCCTCTGGAAGAACAGTATGTACTTTTAACCACTGAGTCCCCACGTATACACACACACACACACATACACACACACACACACACACACTCCTTTGAGAACCCTGACAAAGGATGAAAAAATGACATCACCGGCTCTCAAGACATGTACAACCCAATACTACACACCACTTACCTGCAGCAGAGACTGGGAGATATCTGCATTCTCTGGACTGTCAAAATGCAGGAGTTGTGAACCGAACCCATAGAAATGGGGTCCCATTTTGTGGAGGTCCACGACATTAGCATCTGCACTGAATACAGTCCTCCATCCCTCTTGGTACATCTTGGGAAGTTCCACAGAAAGGATGCGACGCTTGTTGTCAAAAAGTCCCTTAGCCAGCCACAAGGGAAGCTCGAGTTTCATACCCTGCGTCAGACAAGAACATACAATTGAAAAACAAAAGGCACAGCCAGTGTATGTGAAAAAAAATGGAAATGCATATTGTCTGAAAAATACTGCCTCTTCTACTGGGGAAGTAACTGTGAAGTGATCTGAAGAAATGAACCATACATGGGGCATAAAAAGTGGTAGGAGACTGGAGTTAAAGGCACATACCAAAATCAACATAAGAAACAAGTTATGAAGTCTTGTATCTATGAGTGAAATTAGGCATCATAAAAAAAAAAAAAAATCTTCAAACCCAATTCTGTGCTGCAGAGAGGAATTTCATATAACACTATTGGAACTGTCCAGTTGAGAGATACTATCTCTCAAATTGGAGCAAGACAGCCTACTCCTTCAGAGTGGTTATATATAACTTCCAAGGAGTGTGGCAAACCTGACAAACTCTACCCCAGCCTGGTGATCAGAATCTACAACAGGGAAAACAACACTAAGTTGATTTGATATAGTAAAAATGGAACTTGACCCCTGTGATCTCTCCCAAACCAATAAACCAATCTGATCAAGAGTAAAATATCAAGCCAACCTCATCTGAGGAACATTATAATATCCAGAAAACTGTCATTAGAAACAACCACAACAAAAAGCCTGACGCTAGCTAAGAAGAACCCAGCGAAACATGACAGCTAAAAAATTATTAACTTTTAATCCTTTTTTAAAGATGCTAGACTAAGGGCATGAGAGATGGCTCAGTAGTTAAGAGCACTGACTGCTCTTCCAGAGGTTCTGAGTTCAATTCTCAGCAACCACATGGTGATACACAACCATCAGCAATGGGGTCTGATGCCCTCTTCTGGTGTGTCTGAAGAGAGCAATAGTGAATTTATATACATAAAACAATTAAATAAATCATTTTAAAAAAGAAATTAAAAAAAAAAAGATGCTAGACTATTAAGAAAATAAGACCCAATCCCAGCACTTGGGAGGCAGAGACAGGTGGATTTCTGAGGCCAGCCTGGTCTACAGGACAGGTTCCAGGACAGCCAGGGCTACATAGAGAAACCCTATCTCGGACCCTTCCCCTCGCCCCCCCAAAAAAGACCCAAGAAATCTGGGCAGGATATCTTTGTTCAGCAGTGTGTAAGAACTAAACTAAATCCTAGCCAGGTACTAGTGACACACACCTTTAATCCCAGCACCAGGGAGGCAAAGACAGGTGGATATCTGAGTCTGAGGCCTGCTTGGTCTACAGAGCCAGTTCTAGGACAGCCAGGGATACACAGAGAAACCCTGTCTCAAGAAAGTTAAACAAAACAAAACAAAACAAAAAGCTTCTAAATCCTTCTCGATGATAATGAGGAACTAACAAAGTTGCCACTTGGGGTAGAGCTCAATGGTCCTATGCTTGCCTAGCATGTGCAAAGCACCAGGACACATCCTTAGTCCATTCTTCGAAAACATGGCGGTTGATTTTGAAGACTCTGCTTACAAAGTGCACTGGTCTGTGAAGTTGAGAAGCGGCCCGGGAAGCGAAAATGAGCCTACTATTTTGTTGTTGAAAAAAATCTTTTGGTACTATTTGATTTTCAAAAATTGGTGTTTTACATTGAGGAAAAATTACCTAGAAACAGACAAAGACAAAACAGGTACTCTTCTAAACAAAACTAAAACAAGACCTAACAGGAAACGAAAGTAACCATTACAAGTTATGCTCTTGGGACAAACTCCTATTTGAAGCCAATAGAGCCCAAGGTTCGAATCCCAGCTCACCACTTACTGGAGGACACTAGCCTTGTTAACCCAGCTTTTGTTAGGTTTATGGGAGGGTAAAAGGGTTAATTACGGGAAGCTTCAGTTGCCATATTCATTCAGTCCAACACTAAAAATTGTTATGAGCAACCTTTTTACCGGGGATGACTTGGTTAAGCCAGCTTGGATTTACTGTGGAACCCTGGCTGAGGTATCCCATCTTCGTTAAGTTGCCTAAGTGAGAGGATGACAATTTTATCCCCCACCACAGCCCCCATCCCCTGATGAAGAGTCGGTCCTCGGAAACAGGCTGCAGACACTGTCATAATCGTGCAAAGCGCACACGACCATTTGCAGTTCCCAGACTTAGAAACCTCAAATAAGTTTTATGGAAACCATGAACAGCAAGACCCTGAGAGGATCAGCTGGAACCAATCCTTCAGCGTTCGCGAAGCGGATGACTTTGGAAAGTTTTAAGAATGAAACCGATGGCGGGAGACCACTCCGAGTGCTGTGCAGCTTTCCGGGACCCCCGCGGCCTCCTCAGATTCCCGGGGACTCCCCCAGGCTCCGAGAACTCTTCAGATCCCCGAGGACTCCCCCAGGCTCCAGATCTTCGAAGCCTCTCCCCGGGTCCGCCTCACCTGTGGGAGCGGATGGTCAGGCTCGGCGCCCGCGCCCCGCTCCAGGAAGAAGGCGCCCAGGCGCGGCATGGGCGTCTCGACGCGCACCGGCAGCTTCTCTTGTGACATTAGGATGTCGTCCAAAGACAGGAAGTTCTCCTCAGGTCCCAGAGCGCCCGACTCCACCGGGAAATACGCTTCCGACATGGTAGCTCGCTGCACGGTCAGGGATGAGGAGGCCGCGCCACCTCAGCGAACCCGCCGGCTTCAAACTTGCTTTCCCGCGCCCCACTCGCCAGACCCGAGCAGTCGATCCCCGGGAGCCTGCGGCTGCTCAGGCTGAAACAATCAATAAGGTCACAGATTTGGTCCAGAATCCCCGCCCAATGCGGAAGCCCTGGATGAGTCGGCCGGAAGTTCTCCCGCAGTGTGTATTCTAGGCAGGCAAAGGTACCTAGAACCTTGAACGTCATTGAAGGGACAACTTGTGTTTGAATTAACTGAACTGTGTTCATGCGGCTCTTTAAATACATATATAACAATTAAAACATATTTGGGGCTTCAAATAAAACCGTTATTATATATATGTATTTCAGTCCTCATTAATCCTGCTTTTATTACAGCATTTTCACTGGTAGGCTAAGTTTTGTCTTTGAAAACAAGCACTTAGCCCGAATGTTTAACTGTGTGCTGTTTGTAGTATTTTGGGAGGGTGTAGGTTCAGGTGAGGTGGGAGTTTGGATGGAGAGGTAGATTTACACATGGCTGGCAAAGTCTTAAGTTCAGGGCCTTCCTGCTTGCCATACTGTCAACTGGCAAAGCCCTCATGTGGCATTTAGTTTGGGATCCTGAAAGAGGAAACTAGAATAGCCTAGTCTTTTGACAGCCACTCTACAAGTGGAAGTTCCTGTATCAAACGTTATCATGTGTAGAGAACCTGAGAACAAAGGAAAGAACACGGTTGCTTGGTGCTAGATTTGGTGGCACTACTCACACACGAATACAAGTTGAGGCAGATTGTTTCAAGATTTGCTACCGAATTTACCTACTGTAGAAGGGCATTCCTGAGGTAGTGGAGTTTGTGAGCAACACAGGAAAGGGGGCGAGCATGGCTTTCATCTTTTGCATTCTTTTTTGGTTTTGAATGAAATAATTTGCTAATGTATTTATATAATTCACTACATTTAAGCAATAGCCTTCTAAATATGGGCTAGAACTTTACATATGCTAAGCAACAGTCACTTGCTTTTTCTTGCCAAAAACATTTGCATTAAATGAATGCTTTAAGTATTTACACCGCTTTCATTACTTTTTCCCTCTTCTTTTAACAACCATTGCTAGTCAGTTTAAGACATTTTATTCCAGACAGCTACTTTAAAAAGTCGCAATAATGCTAAGCATGGTAGCACATGCCTAGAATCCCAGAACTGGGGAAGCTGAGGGTCTCAGGGTTGAAGCAAGACTGGGTTATATGGCAAGGCCTTATCTCTAAAACAATTATGAATAATGTACTTGTTGATGTGACAGGGTCAGAAGCAAACCCAGGATGTGAGCTAGGCAGGTGCTGTAACTATTGACAATTTTCTGCATGTATCCAGTTTTTTTTTTTTTTTTTTTTTTTCGAGACAGGGTTTCTCTGTGTAGCCCTGGCTGTCCTGGAACTCTGTAGACCAAGCTGGCCTCAAACTCAGAAATCTGCCTGCCTCTGCCTCCCAAGTGCTGGGATTAAAGGGGTGCACACCACTGCCCATCGTATCCAGTTCTTATATACTGCTACTACCCAATTCACAATGGTTCCACTCAAACCCTTTACAGTGTTACAAAAGCTTATTCATAAAACCATTCTGTTATTTTTCAACACAGTATTCAATAAATAACATGAGATGTTTAATGTCTTGTTATAAAATAGGCCTTGTGTTAGATGACTTTGCCCAACCACACATTAATGTGTTGTAAGGACATTTGAGGCAGACTGGGTGTCTTACTGAGGGTTTTAATGCTGTGAAGAGACACCATGACCAAGGCAACTCTTATAAATGACAATATTTAATTAGGGCTGGCTTACAGGTTCAAAGGATCAGTCCATTATCAAGGCAGGAACATGGCAGCATCCAGGCAGGCATGGTGCAGGAGGAGCTGAGAGTTCTACATCTTCATCTGAAGCTGCTAGCAAAATATCTCACTTCCCTGTAGCTAGAATGAGGGTCTTAAAGCCCACACCAGCAGTGACACACCTTCTCCAACAGGGCCACACCTTCTAGTAGTGCCACTCCCAGGGCTGAGCATATACAAAGCATCACACTGGGCTAAGTTCTGATTTTTTGTAGGGTAAGGAATCAAATGTATTTTTACTTAATGTTTTCAACTTATGGGTTTATTGAGAAGTCGCCCTGCTATAAGTCAAAGAATATCTGTATTTAATGAAAAGCATATTAGAGATGGCAGGGATGAAATTTTCTTTAGTCCAATAAATGGACTATTTTAACTTCAAGTAATACTTGCCCACCCTCCACATATATTATCTTACCATATTTTGGGACAATATCTTGCTATGCAGCCTAGGCTGGCACTAAACTCAGGAGTCTTCTGCTTCAGGCTTCAGAGTACTAAGGTTAAAGGTCTGCATCATTGTACCTACTATATTGAAAATAGCATAATTTTCATTAGCAGTGGAAATAAAAATCAGGGAAATTTGCAATCATCTCCCACACCACACCCCCTAAACATTGTCTGAATGGAATTGTCATCCTTAGCATCCTTCCATGTTTCTCATATACAACAAGATCACATTTATTCCCTTCAGTAGCAGACACACATTCCATCCATTGCCAGGTCTACTGGGTATGCTTCATAGACTTGGGATGCTGCTACCATTTTGCCAATATTTTATGATGCTATGATATCTCAGCCCTTGGAGACATGGAGACCAATCCACTCAACCAGTTAGCTAATTCCTTGAGATAGCAAGCAAACAAGGTACCTGTGAACATGCCTTTAGTTTATAAATAGTTGAAATTAGCCATTCCATGCCTATGTCTCAAACCAGTTCCTTCATATATATATATATATATATGAATGAAACATATATATATATACATATATATGAAACATATATATAAATGAAACGCATATATATATATATATGAAATATATATATATATCGCATACACAATGCTAATGTTTCCTGCATACATACTTCACTGTGGTATTGGAGGAACAGAGGTCCTTGTACTCACAGAGAAGCACTAAGAGAACCAGGAATGTTAATCAGGCAGGGGAGTATCCTCAAAGGAGGAGACAAAAAATCAAATGCCTGCATTCCATTCAGAAAGCTGAGAGTGGATTTTGTTAATGGCCTGGTGACCTTTTTGCTGTCTCTGGAGGCAGACCTCACCCAAATTCCCCAGAATGATTATCCCAGACTCTTCCCTCCCTAGACTATTACCCATCCTTAAGGAAGATGTCACATGTACATTATGACCTGGTAACCTCTCTGCTATCTATTGGTCAGAGACCACACTAGATTTAGCTATAGAACCCAACCTCATGGTCTCATGTACTTTGTAAAGGAGATTCTATGTGTTCACACCTTAACCTTTATTTTATACCTAGAATTGGACTGACTCCAGAATTGGAATTGGAAACCTTTTTTCCTAAATTATACTGTGTTTAAAATATACTGAAAATGAACTGCCTGCATTAGACTCCCCGAAGTTTGATCCAGGCTGTTGAAGCCAATCTGCATCAGATTTTCACTCTTATCTCTTTTTGTGGTTCAATTCCCTGTCACCTGCAAGAATCTCCTCTGCATGAGACATATATGCAGACACACACACACACACACACACACACACACACACAGACACATACACACGTGCACACACATACACACATGCTGCATGCAAACAATTATTATAACTTTAAAAGTTAAGTAAACATAACCCATAGTGATAATGTCTACTTTTCTGCTGAGATTGATATATGATAGTAGATATAGTTTAAGATAGAAATATTAATTCAGCTGAGAGGTCATTTACTGCTGAGGACAGTAAGCTACTTTTGCATAGAAGTAATAAAAACTCTTAATAAATTAACATGACAAAAAAGTGTCACTTTTGTGCAGGGATCAGAATATTGGCTCTTGTTTTTCTGCACTTTAATGTCTTCACTTTGGATGAAGCTTTCCACTACTTGCATCCTGTTACTCCATTTAGCCTTTCTTCTCCTTCTTAAGCTACTAAACAAGGGGCTGGAGACATGGCTCAGTGGTTTAGAGCACTGACTGCTCTTCCAGAGGTCCTGAGTTCAATTCCCAGCAACCACATGGTAGCTCACAACCATCCATAATGGGATCTGATGCCCTCTTCTGGTGTGTGTGTGTGAAGACAGCGACAGTATATTCATATCTATTATTTATTAATAAATGAATAAATTGATGCTAATAAACAAGTGAATAAACTAGAACAAGTGAAATGAGTTTATGTTTATGGAGTTTATGATGCTAAAAGCAGCCAATCCTTTGGCAGAATGGCGCATGGCTTACTGAGTATGTATCTGTCTATGAATTACATCCTAAGAGCCAAGAAGGCCCTTATGCCAACTAATCAATAGACTAGAGCGGTGCTGAGAAGACTTTCAGTCTACTTATAATACCCACATGGTACTTGCTGTATTAGTGACACTGATTTCAGAGCTGCCTTCTGACATGTGTCTTCTGGATCCCTGAAAATAGACTAGTGTTTCCTGTGGAACCATTTTAGAATTGCAGAATCTTAATCTTAAGCAATGCTTACGATCACAGTGAACGTGATAGGAGCTGCATTCTCTGTCATGGCCTAACTTCAGAAGCCACAGCCTTTAGACGTGCAATATCACAAGCAGTTTTCGGGGTGTCATATCATCCTGATGAGTGTGTGTGTGTGTGTGTGTGTTGCTGAGGATTAAACTTAGGACTTCATGCATGTTAGGCAAGAAGTCTACCATGGAGCCACATTCCTGGCTCTAGATTTACTTTTTTATTTGTGTTTTGTTTCTACTTTATTATGCTGGAGCTCTCTAAATCCCTTGAGTGGGAAGTTGTAATGCAGGTGACAAAAATCCAAACCCAGGGAGTCAGGAAAGAAAGAGAAGTGCTCTGGGCTCCACCCTACAAGTCTGGCAGGGTTTGTTTGCCATCCCCTTCCCGCCACACCCCTGCTTTGATTCCCAGTCACTGGCCCATGCACAAAAGTTGCCCTTGCCTTCACAGAAGTTCTAGTATCTATCTGATCACTTCTCATCACTCCGGCAGGTGTGTCCAAACTGTGACACTGCAAAACAACACGATTAGCCACATCGTTGGCACCCAAGAACTTGTAGTTTGAATCCCCCAAATAATGGCAAAGAACGTCATAAAGTTATAAATAAACTTAATAAAGTTTATGAGGTCGGCCGCGGCCACATTTGTAGCTATCATCATGGCTGCATGTGGCTTCAGGCTGCAAACTGAACATCCTCACAAACTTAGACCAAAGCCTCCATTAGTTTTTGTCATAGTTTGAATATGCTCGGCCTGGCGAGTGGCACTATTTGGGGGGTGTGGCCTTGTTGGAGTAAGTGTGTCACTGTGGGTGTGGGCTTTAAGACCCTCATGCTACCTGCCTGGAAGCCAGTCTTCCACTAGCAGCCTTCAGA
The DNA here is from genome assembly GCA_030674055.1 of Rhabdomys pumilio. Taxonomy (NCBI): domain Eukaryota; kingdom Metazoa; phylum Chordata; class Mammalia; order Rodentia; family Muridae; genus Rhabdomys; species Rhabdomys pumilio. The sequence goes on along the minus strand of JANHMN010000018.1, from coordinate 21,362,707 downwards.
TGAAGATGTAGAACTCTTAGCTCCTCCTGCACCATGCCTGCCTGGATGCTGCCATGTTCCCGCCTTGATGATAATGGACTGAACCTCTGAACCTATAAGCCAGCCCCAACGAAATGTTGTCCTTTATAAGAGTTGCCTTGGTCATGGTGCCTGCTCACAGCAGTAAAACCCTCGCTAAGACAGTTCGCAGGTGGAGTTTTGCATGAGCTGCCTGTCCCATCTTGCTTCTGTTCATAACTTCTACTTTGCAGGCACATTCACTCCTCAGGGCTTTGCCGCTGTTTCCGTCTGGACTGCCTTTCTTTTGTATTTCCACGAGATTGATTTCTCCTGGGGTTTTTCTCCAAGTCTCTGGCTCAATGAAGTCTTCTGTCCCTGCAGTTTTAATTCCTTCCCACTTGTACTTGATACCTGCAACATTTTAGATGTGTCCCCAAAAGGTGTAGCTTAGAACCTAGTCCAGTGCAACAGTGTTGGGAGGTGTGTAGGTCACCAGAGCTCTGTCCCCACAAATGGCTTCATGAGTGGGCATGGCTTCCTTCTCTTCCACCTTCTTCATGTGAGGACATAGCTGGAAGGCTCTCATCAGACCCCAGGAGCTTAAACTGGACACTGTGAGATCCAAAGCTGTGAAAGAATACATTTCTGTTCCCTATAAATTTCCCAAGTCTGTGGTATTCTGCTACAGCACACAAAATGGAGTGATACCTTCTTCTTTCCCCTCATCCCCATCACTCTAAATAGACTGTGTATTTTCTATATTTATAGTACTTTTAACCCATTACTCTTCCCAGGGTGTTAGCTCCACAGGGGTAAGGACAGGGAGGCTTTTTAGTCTAACCCCACCCCTGTAATCCTACTGCCAACTGTATTTTAGGCATTTAATAGTGGCTCTTACAGCAGGGGAAACCCTGACAATACTGAAATCAGGAGTTAAAAAATGTTTTCCCAAGATGCAGGCTAAGTCTCAAGTGTTTCTCTAAACCCAAGCTGAAGCCATAAAGAAGTCCACTGGTTGAGCTTGGCTAATTTCTACACAGTTGAAACATAGATGCAACCATGCTGAACGCTGGCTTTACAGTAACTGTGAGCAGAGTCCTTCAACCAATGGTGACCACATGTAAGAATGCTCGTTCTCTCTGATGAGACATTTCCAGCATCCATTTCTACAGAATTGCTGTGCGGCTTCTGAATTCATCGGCCCCAGCTGGTGTCTAACCTCCACCACTTGAAACACCTTTGTGACCACCAGGAAGTTGCTTCACAGGAACATCCACGCCTGTAAGATGAGGTTAATGATGTAGCTGGGAGAACTGTGGTAAGGACAGAACAAATGAGCCAATTTGCACGGAGTTCTGCTCTCAGGATTAGGCCCGTAGAAAGTGCTTAGAACCTAACTGTTAACTGTGTCTCCTCAATGCCACAAATGACATCTGGCACACAGCAGACACTCACTGAGTGCTTGCTAAATAGTCACTATCTTTTGTGACTGTCACTCCTCTAGACTCTGCTACTCTTCTTTCCTCTCCAACTCAGTTTTCTCAGTGTATTCGAAGGTGAGACGTTACTGATCAACTTTTCCCCCCTGCAAATTATCAGATAGAATTTACCACCTATTAGGACGAATTACCATATTAAGGGTGGGTTTTTTTTTTTTTTGTATTGTGAAATTACAGTGCTATGTTTGAAATCTTATTATGTAAGGTTAATGGATTAAAATCAGTGGGGCTCGTTTTTACATAACGTGAATGTTCTTTTGGTTGAGCTCTTTCTTAAGCCCTGCTCTAAACCGCCTTCCACAAGATCAAAATAAATTGATGGGCATGGTTCGACCTTCCATGTGGGTAGTGCTAGTTTTAGATCCTTCCCACAGTCTTCAGCAGTAATAATGAAATTGTAAACCCGTCTTATTTATTCAGGGAGACTGTGTGTCACCCCCTTCATTTGACAAAGCTATTGTCATCGCTATAATAAAGGCACTTGTTAGACCAACTTTTCCTTTTCTGTATTTGTAGTTTCACACACACACACACACACACACTAAATACCTTTCTTAACCATTCCTGTAGTTCCATCTTATTGTGGTATCTACTGTGTAGTTCATCTGTGGGACGCGGCCAGACTTTCTTAAAGGAGAAGGGTGGCGAGCAGATTTGTTTGTTTGAAAAGAAAACAGGGGAAGACTGCTTTAGCTCTTCAAGATGTTCCGTTGCTCGTTACATGCCCTGAGGCTGCAAACGTGGGCACAGGATGGGTGTGACAGTTCTGGACTGTTAAGGGATCTGTCAGTACCCAGCGGAATAAATAGTAACACATGGTGGTCACAGCAATGAAAGTCATGCCCAAAATGATGTGGAGGCTCCAAAGGGAACATGATGTGAAAGTGTTTATAAATGCTTTAAGGAGAGACCATCAGCCTGGTGGGATGGCTCAGCAGGTAAGGCACATGTCACCACCACTCACGACTGAGTTCAGCCTTAGGATCCCACGTGGTGGAAGGGGGAACCAACTCCTGCAAGGTGTCCTTTGACCTGCACTTGTGCATTGTGGGACATGTGTGCATGTGCCTGTATGTGTGTGTACACCCCCTGCCCTCCCTCCCACAAAGAAATAAATAAACATTTAGAACATTTTAGGGAGGCCTGATGGTGGTGGCACATGCCTTTAGTCCCAGCATTCGGGAGGCAGAGGCAGGTGGGTCTCTGTGAGTTTGAAGCCAACCTGGTCTACAGAGTGAGTTCTAGGAGAGTCAAGGCTACACAAAGAGACCCTGTGTCTAAGAACCAAACCAACAATAACAGCGACAGCAAATGTTTTAGAGAAAGGCAACAAGAGAAGGCCATCATAGTAAGAGTAGGATTTTTTGCGGCAGGCCCCCAAGTATGAGGAAGAGTCATTCTAGAGCCAAGGATCAACCTGGAAGAAAGACTGAGACTATGAAGGTTTGGAAGAAAGAACTTCTGTAGGCAAAATTTTTTTGCAACCTACTTTTAATAAGGGTTCAACCTGTCCTCTAGCCCACCACCCAGCAGAGGTAGTGGAAAAGTTATTAGGATGTGGGGGAACTGGACCGGTTCAGCAATAGTTCTTTGGGGGCAAGCTCGGTCTTCTTTGGTAGCAGTTCAGTCCCATAGCAAACACCAAACATGGCTCAGCAGCTGCAGACCAGTCCTCTAGGCAGGCAGGCACCAGGCATGAACCAACAGCTGCAGTTCAACCCTGAAAGAACTGTCCGGCTCACTTATCAGCCCAAGGAGGCCACTGAAGTGGCAAGCTGCCACAGGAACCTCACGAGCACTTCCTTGACAAGTTTCTCTCGATGGTGCCATTACCACAAGGTGAGCTCAAAGAAGCTAAGTAAGACGAACCAATACATGCATGTCGTTAGCAAAGAATAAGGAAGTGGAGTAAACCTAAACCAATGTTCAGGACTCGTTCCCTACTGTCTATGGGGTCATATGTGTAGCCCTTCATCAAGAGTCCTCTCACGTGTTTGCTATATCAAAGCATCCTTTCCCCTGTGTCTGCTTCAGCAAGACAACCTTTCACCTGTGTGCCCCAGCAAACCATCATTTGACACAACAAACTTTCTAAAGAAGCTAGGAGCTTCCGCTTCCGCTTCCCACTCTAAGCCACCTGTTTCCACTGCTTTCACGGTCCTGAGGAACAGAACCATCAGGCACGTGACTGCCATGCTATTTTGGGTATGTGTACGCATATGCATGCTCATGTACGTTCAGATACATATGTTTACGGAGGCCAAAGGTCAGTGGTGGGTCTTGTCTTTAGGTGCCCCTGTACCTTGTGTTTTGAGGCAGATCTCTCACTGGGACCCAGGGATCACTGCTTCATCTGGGCTAGCCTGGAAACTCCAGGAAATCTCCTGTCTCTGCCCTCCCACCCCGTGCTGATACAAGCCTGGCTTTTTTCCATGCTCTGGCCCTTATGCTTGCTCGGGGAACACTTTACTGACTGAGCTGTTCCACTAGCTCCCCTATGTGTTTACATAACAGGAGAATCCAATACTGACTGCTTTAGATAACTTGAGGTTTTCCAAGATTCGTTACAGTTGAGCTGAGGACATGGTTGGCTAAGCCACAAAGATACCCCTGAGGATCTATCTTTGCTTTGGGTCTATATGTGGTCCTCTCCCATCTGTGACTCATTCCCCCTAAGGACACAGGCTGGCTGCCAATTAAGTCAGTTCTATATGCTTCCAGCACTCCTGCCCCAAGGTTTCAATCAAGACTTCTGAGAGAGTTCAGTACCTTCCTCCACAGCTGAGCCAGATTTGCAAACTCTAAGATCCCCGAAGGACGTAGGTGTGGTGGTGCATGCTATTCCAGCACTTGGAGGTGGAGGCAGGTGAACAACAAGTTCAAGGCCAGTTCGGGCAATGCAGTAGAATCCTTTCTCATGTCAAAGGCTAACTCCGCAGTAGAGAGCTTGTCTGCCACATACAGCCCCATCCCGAGTAGGTGGGAGCAGCGATGGAGGATAATCCTAAGGGATTAGCTGATATCTCTTCTCAGTGTGACTGCAGTGCTAAGGGTGTGGTCATACAGCAGCTTCCCAGGGGACCCAGGAAGGAAAGGATTGTCCCAAAGTCTAAGCTTGCTATTGCCAATTGATGTCTGTGACTCGGCTTTCCATTACTATTTTTTTTAAATGCCAGAGATAATCAGTTTACAGAGACAGAAGGTTTAGTTTGGCTTACACTTTAGAGGTGTGTCTACGGCAAGTTGGCCTTGTTCCTCTGAGCCAGGGTAGCTTCACATCAGGGCAACAGACATTAGTGCTGACTCCATGGTCAAGTCATGGATAAGAGGGAGAAGAGGGGCTGTGGTCTCACTGTCTCCTTAAGACATCATTAAGAAATTAATCAAAGGAAATTGTTATTTGGGTTGGGCATACCCCAGTTACCTAAGATTCCTCCATAGGCCCTACCTCTTATAGGCTGCAACACCTCTCAGTAGTGCCACAGGCAGGAACCAGACGTTCAACAGATGGGCCTTTGCAAGTCTCTTATCCAAACTACAGCGAGGAGTCGTGAAAGACGATGTGAATTTTCAGAAGACTTATTGATATTTTATGTGTATGACTGCATGTTTTGCACGTGTGCCACATGCATGCCTGGTACCTGAGAAGGTCAGAAGAAGGTGTCAGAGGTCCCTTAGAGAACTAAAGCTGTCACGTGGGTGTTGGATACTAAACCTGTGTCCTCTGTAAGAGCAGCAAATGCTCTTAGCTGATAAGCTATCTCTTCAACCATCAGGGTGTGAATTTTGCATATGAGTAAAAGACAGATCGTCTGTGGCCAGATGGTGAACACAGACATTTTTAAAAGCATAGCTGCCATCATTTGCACTGGGGTGAGTTTGGGCCACCTTGGAACATAGATAGCATTGGAGGTGATGTGGGTTCTCAGCCCAAGGTTATTATAGGAAATAACTGCATCTTCTGTCCTGTCCCCCACAGGTTCACCCCAGAGTTGGGAGTGATCATGTAAGATTCGGCATGCTGGCCAGGCAGTGGTGGCACTTAATCCCAGCACTTGGAAGGCAGAGGCAGGTGGATTTCTGAGTTCGAGGCCAGCCTGGTCTACATAGTGAGTTCCAGGACAGCCAGGGCTACACAGAGAAACCCTGTATCGAAAAACCAAAAAAAAAAAAAAAAAAAAAAAAGAAAGAAAAAAAAAAGATGCGGCATGCTGGAGATGCCTTAGAGACATATTCTAATGAGCAGATTCAGCTAATTCCACACTTATTGCCATCCCGACCCAACTATCAGACACAACAGTGACACCATTTTGTATCCTCCATACCTGTCCTCTAGACAATAACTACTGATGTCATGGAAAAAGAAGAATGGCTTACCTGAACCCTGCCAGAATTTGTGATCCACAAATTATGAAATGAAATATCATTGGAGATAAGAGTTGACAATTTTAAGCCACCAAAGTTCTAGAACATATATATTTTAAAATTCCTAAACCAGCCTGAGTGGTACAGCACTTTAAGGCAGACAGATTGCAAGTTTGAGTTTGAGGATAGTCTGAACTGCAGCATAAAACATTGTCTCAAAATAAAAATCTTTCCTATAGACAACTGGGATAGAGGTTGACCCTTCAGAAACTCAGTGTTATGAGGAGTGGTGTTGGTGTGGTCTGTTTAAAGAGGTATAACAATCAAATACAATGAACCAGTTGTCTTCGCTTCTAGCTCAAGAAAAAAAAATATTGATTATTGATAATTTGCAGACATTGGGAGATTTGAACATGGACTATTACATGACATTTTAAGGAATTTATTGCCAATTGTGTTAGATGCCCTCACGACTTTGTAGTTATGGAGAACAGTGCCTCTTTCTAAGAGAATTTCCTGGGATAACTATGAATCAAATGTCCTTGTGATGGAAAGTTATTTAACCGTGGTCGACCGAGCGATCAAAGTGGGGAAAGAGAGGAGAGGAGAGGACATTGCAAAAGACTGTCAATGATTGGAATCTAGTTCTGGGCAGATGGAAGCTCACTATCTAATCCTTTCAACATTTGGTGTGTGAAAGTGTTCACAGTAAAAAGCGCTGAATAAAAAAATCAGGGAAAATAAGTGAATAAAAACCATCTTCAGCATCATTAGTCACCAAGGATATGCAATTAAAGTCAGAATACCAGGCTGGGGACGCAGTCAGGGGATGCGGTGCTTGCACTGTATGTGCGGGGATTGGACTGGACTGCCAAGCGCTGAAAAGAGGAAAGGAGAAAGGCAGTCCCATCCATCAGGATGACTACAGGATTAAGAAGAGGATGGACGGACAGGCACAGCGGTGAAGCAGGTGGAACTTCTCCACAGGACTGGTAAGAGCAGGTGGTGATGGTGGTGGTGGTGATGGTGGTGGTGGTGGTGCTGCTGCTGCTGCTGCTGCTACCGCTGGTGAACCAGTATGGAAAAGTACCAGCAGTATCTCCCAAAGCCACCACACCCACCCTGGGACTCAACAGCTCACCCTCCCAAAGTGGTCATCTGTGTTTTCATCCAAAGGCATTTATAAGCGCTATTGAAAATAACTTCAGCTAGACAGCTACCTGAGCATACACGAATAGGACAATGTATAAGTAAAAGCATTTACTCACAAGGTGGATGAATCGTTATCACTGTTAATATTCTACTTATGACATTGTACAAAACTCTGTAAGCTGCTAGACTGCACATGGTGACGCAGGCAAAACACTCACTGGTGAGATAACACGAACAAATCTAATAACAAAAATTTTTTTAAAGAATTTTAAAATCTGAGGTTTAAAAAATAAAAATATGGTATACTTTCATAATACACAGATTAAGTGCTTTAAAAAAAATATTCCCCTCCCTTCCACACATTCGTGATGTCACCAACAACTGGGAAAATGTTCGAATGTGCTAGCACTAGCAGTTGGGAAACCAATGAAAATAGAATTTTACACCTCCCCAAAACCTACTGGCCCCAAGCTTGCCACACAGCAAGCCCTGCAACAGACTGGAAACAGAGCCAGGCCTGGCAGGCTCCTGAGATACCAACATCCCTGTGCTGAAGGCCAGAAACTGAGCTTTCTGTTTTCTTCCAAGTGACACAGTGTGAAAGAAACCGTATTAAAATGCAGAGCCTTTAGCAGTGAGTGTGTTTAAGAAACAATGCACAAAAACATGGGAAAAGAAACAGATCTCACTTGTATGGAATAGGCAGGACTTTTTAATCAAGTTGCCTGTCAATAGAAAACCCTTTGGTTTTGTAGGGGTTTGATCTCCGATGTACCTTGGTATTGATGAGTAAGGCAAGATTTAAGCAAACTGAATGCTACGTACGGATGAGTCTCAGTGTGTGTGTGTGTGTGTGTGTGTGTGTGTGTGTGTGTGTGTGTGTGT
>JANHMN010000018.1:21333676-21354796 GCA_030674055.1 Rhabdomys pumilio | reverse complement strand
TGTGTGTGTGTGTGTGTGTGTGTGTGTGTGTGTGTGTGTGTGTGTGTATGTGTGTGTGTGTGTGTCTGGGGTGGGTGGAGCAGATTTATCTTTGCTACCCCATTTGGACAATAGATACTATCATTCTGTCAGTGGGAGCTGGGTGGTCCATTGGGGACCTATGAGAACCACCTCTCTCTAGCCTGATCTACCCTCAGAGGCTCTGCCATAAGGGTCACCATTTCCTGTTTGCTGTTTCCTGGAACAGCAAAATCATGTTTGGTACAAATGGTGTTTACCTGCTGGATAGCTTTGTCCTCTTTCATGGCCGTCCTAGCTTCTTTCTGGTTTGACAGCTGGATCCATGGGTAGGGAGGCCAACTGTCCCAGTTTCCCTAGAACTTGTAAGTTTCCTGGGGCTCAGAATTTTAGTGTTTAAAAAAAAATGACCCAATTCCATCCACAATAGCCAAAATGTAGAAATCAGCCCAAGTTTCTATAGACAGACAAATTCGTAAACAGACCATGGAATGTTCCTGCACTTTCCAGAAGAACACGTGCTTCACGGCTGACCATGGGGGCCCTGCACTGGGTTTTCCCCCAGCTGAAAGAAACAAACACCGGTCATATAGCACTCCCTTTCAGAAGTTGAGGCAGGAGCATCTGCTCAAGTTTGAGGCCAACCTGGGCTACATAGTAAGCTCAAGGACAGAATGAGACCATGTCTCAAACAAGGGAACAGTTTAAGATCGCCACTTATAGGAGGTATTTAGAGCAGTAGGTTCTCGGAGACAGGAAAAAGAATGAGGGTTTCAAGGATGGAAAAGGGGGCAGGGCTGTTGGTTGGTGGGTACCAACCTTCTGTGTGGAAGGACGAGACAGTATTGAAGGTGGAGGAGTGACAGAGCTTATACAACGAAGTTATAGAGCTGTCTGCATAGACATAATGAGAATGGTAAGTTTCATTAAGTATAGTTTACCAACATAGAGACTTAAAAATCCTAGGGCTGGTGTTTAGCCCAGTGGTAGAGTGCAAGAACACAAGTCCTTGGGTTCAAACTTCAGCACCATAAAAATCAACATAAGGGGATTGCTTATGCTGACTGCTCTTCCAGAGGTCCTGAGTTCAATTCCCAGCAACCATATGGCGGCTCACAACCACCTGTAAGGGAATCCAGTACCCTCTTCTGGTGTGTCCGAAGAGAGTGAAAGTGTATTCACACACATAAAATAAATAAATGTTTTTTTAAAAATCGACTTTAAATTTTTAAAATTCTAAAACAAACGCAAACCCTAATTAAAAATAAGCAAACCCAGGGGGGCCTAATGGGACAATTGGTCACCCATGCCTTGCACCTGTGTGTCTTTCTTTTTGTTTTTCCATCATATAAATGTACTTGAAGGGGGCTTAGATCATGCCTCTCGTAGTGGGGGTCCCATGAATTTGAGTGTCAGTTTACCGTTCTTATTGTCTTAAAGCAAGGAACCCCCCACCTCCACTCCAGTCCTGGATACAGCGATTGGCTGGCCCATCCTTACTCCAAGCAGAAGATGACTCCCAGTAGTGGTTTAGAACAATGAGTTGGACCAGTCAGGTTCCTCTCAGATATTTGCACTAATTGATACCAAGATGCAGCTGAAACTGGACACAGCCATGTAGAAACAGAAAAAGGTCCAACTTGAGGCCAGTTGAGAGGGTATTCTATTCCAGGCCTTGATTCAGAATATTCTGGACTGTGTAGAGATTGTGTTCTTGGGACATTCTTCTTTGATTGGAGCTACTTTGCAGATCTTCTCCTGCCTGGACTTCACAAAGCCACTTGAATATCTGAAAACCCTTTTGTAGCCATAATTTCTTGATAAAACTGGATTCTATGTATAGTATAAAAAGCAAACCTAGAACCAGGTGTAGCAATGCACACTTGGTAATCCTAGCACTTGGGAGGCCTGGGCAGGAGAATGAGGGTTGGCTATATTGTGAGTTTAAGGCCAGTCTGGGCTACAAGAGCCCCATCTTAAAACAAAAACAAAACCAAAAAAAAAAAAAAAAAAATCTGAGACTTGCCAATTAACTAAACAAAACCTGGGAAATCACTCACCCTAGTAGGTGGTTCTCAACAGGGGGTGACTTTGTTCCCCAGGGAGGGGCTTGCTGAAATCTGCACAAGTGTTTTTTGATTGCCAAACAGGAGGGAGTGGGTAGCAGTTGCAGGCACTAGTGGGCAGAGGTGAAAGATGATGCTGAAGATGGTATCAGCCATAAGGAAGAATCACCCACCTTAGAATGTCAGTTGTGTTTGCAAGGTTTACAAGCCTTTCTGCTCTGATGAATTGGAGGCTTTAAAAAACCATGCGAAAGAATTTAGGCAAACATTTAATTTCCTAAATGCAAATCATTTAAGAGTATTTCCGACCTCAGGTACAGAGAGCATCTGTTAACGTTGGTGTTTAGTTTAGGACTGGATCACATCCCCCCTTCTGTTTGTAAGACAGTCTTGCTGTGTAGCCCAGGCCTTCATGCTCTGAGCCAAGCACGGCACATTTGTGACCTTACTGGGCCTGTGTTAGGAACCTCAGTGCTCAGTGCTGTCTTCCTGTTTATGAATAAGTGACCCACCAGAGAGTCCCCAACTCCTAAGAGGATGGAAGAGGATTTAAAATTCAAGCTAGTTCTGTCTCATTGTCTCTGTCCCCTCACCTCATGTTGAGGATCAAGCCCAGGAACTTAGGCATACCAAGAAAGTGCTCTACCTCTGAGCACTCTCTTTTTAAAAATGGTAACATTTATGCATTTGTGTGTGTGTGTGTGTGTGTGTATGTGTGTGTAGAACATGCCACCAAATATGTGTAGAGGTCAAAGGACAACTTTTGAGATTCTGTTTTTTCCTTCCACCATGTAAATACTAGGAATTAAACTTGGGTCATCGAGATTGCATGACAAGTACTTTTTGTAAACTGAGCCATCTTGATGTCTCTTTGTCTCTACTCTTACCACTATGCATTGCCATTTTAAAAAATCAGTTTCATGAGTTATAGAATTTGTGTAGTTGAACAAACCCTACCCTGGTTTCAATACAAAGGAAGGAATATATACACGTCTACTGATTCACATTCACAATCTCAAGGCATTCTAAAGATGCAAGTTCTCAAAGTTCCACAGAGGGAAATGTTACTTCCGTTCTTCCGGCTGCTCCATCAGCTGTGTGTGTCCCTCTGCAATCTCTTAAGTTACTCTTAGACAATGCAAAGGTGTTTCTTAGTAGTCATATGCACAGCTCTACATGGCTCTTTGTCAGCATTTCTGAGTCATGGCCCAGTGCCTAAGAGCCAATGACATATGGTCTATGTCATTTGGTGTGACTCATTTGGGGGAAGCTCTATTAACTTGACAGGTTTGGTGTTAGGAAATTGAAGAGGACACTCTGAACTTTATTTTTTTCTCTCTCTCTATATATAGCAACAAGTTCAGAATTATCCTTGTGACCCCATGCAGTCTTAACCATTGCTTACCCTTGTTTTTTTCACCTTGACTGAAATGCTCAGAAGCAGAGCCCACGCTGGCTGTGCCAGCCTCCTGCTTTACAGGGACATGTCTGAATGCTGCAGTGTGCCCTCTCTGGCCTCAAGCCCCCCACATCACTATGTTACCCAGGATCCATCTCTCCAGCCTTCCCAAGTGTGATGGGGGCTGTCTTCTCTGCAGGCTTTGATGCTATTCGTCAGCCTGTTTTTCTTGATATTCCCTCTTCCTGAGTTCATGGAGAACATGCTCCCTGCAACCCTCTCTCACCCTTTCTAGTCTCTTTGAGCCAGTTTTTGTTCCTTCTCCTTCAGTGGAAGTAAAGGTTGTCCTTGCTTCCCTTCCCTTGCTAGTTCATGTACCATCCCTGGTGGCCCTGTCTCCGCCAGGTTCCACATTCTGTGACCCACAGCTCGATGCCTGTTGAATTTATACCCAAATTCCAACAACCCAGGGGAATGTAATGATGGTATGTGCTCTGAAGAGCTAACTATGGGATCAGGAGAAGACCCAGCAGAGCCTTAAACATGTCTAAGGAAAACCAGCCACTCCAGGGGCAAATCACTGGACTGTGTAGTTCCAACTGATATATGGGGCAGGGAGGACAAAACTATGGGAACAGGGAAAAAAAAAAAAAAAACCAGTAGTTCCCATGGGTGGGAGGAGTCTGGGTGAGACTGAGCACAGCAGAGTTCAGGGCATCGGAACCACGTTGGATGATAGTGTTAGAAACCACGGCTTGCATAGACTCCAAGTAGATCTTACTAACAACAGTGGACTCTAGGCAACAATGATGTGTTAAGGTCATTATCATGGCCTGGAAGAAACAGGTTGCTGTGCCCTGAGATTTCAATAACCACTGTCTGTATGTGAGGATGGGGGTAGATGGGAAAGAGCTGCCCTTTTGTCAAAAACAACAACAACAAAAAAAAAAACAACAAAAAACTGTTCTAATGAGATAGGAAATTATTTTTGTTAGAACAACTCAGCAAAATAATATTATGGTTGGTTGTTAGCTGTTGTTTCATGAATACATCAAACAGGCCAAAAAATACATAAGTAAACAGCAACTTCATAGATGAAAATAAGAGAGAATAAAAGAGAAATCTTTTAAGTTTGACTTTTTAACCCATCTTATACAAACCAGCTAAGAATAGTAAAGCTAAGACGGATGGACAGACAGACAGACAGACAGACAGACACACACACACACACACCACACAAATGCTTAAGTGTATGAGGTTTCTAGGTCTGGAGAGATGGCTCAGTGGTTAAGAGAGTCTGCTACTCTTGCTGAGGACCTGCGTTGAGTCACCTGGCACCCACATCAGGAGGCTCACAATGTGTAACTCCAGTTCCAGGGAATCCTACACCTTGGACCTAGGCGGGCACCTGTATTCATGCACACATATGTAATTAAAAATAAATCTTTTATTAAAAAGTTATTGGAATAGCTACAGTAAGACTGGTCTTGTTGATTTTCCTTTAAAAAAACAAGACTTTTTTCTCCTTTGAAATGATAATGGACATGGTCATATGACCATGTAAACTCAAAATTAGGACAGAGAACACTCTGAGGGGGAGCTTGGTCACTGTTATTGTAAAAATGACCTAACTCTAACAATATTACAAAAATATAAAATATGAATCAAAAATACAACTTCCCCTTTAAAGAGCTTTAGAGAAGAAATGTAGGACCTTTCTGGTTTGGGCTTTTTCCCCCTCTCCTGCTGCAAATTCACACTGTGGTTTTGGTACAGTGATGGAGTGTGTGTGTGTGTGTGTGTTTATGTTTGTGTGTGTATATATGTGTGTATGTATGTGTATTGTGTGTGTATGTGTGTGTATGTATATTGTGTGTGTATATGTGTATGTATACGTTTCTGTATGTGTGTATGTATATGTGTGTATGTGCATGTGCATATGTGTGTATATGCATGTATATGTGTGCGTGTATATGGGTGTAGTGTGTGCGTGCCTCTGTGTGTGTGTGTGTGTGTGTGTGTGTGTGTGTGTGTGTGTGTGATCTTCCCATGGAACTGCCCACTGTAGGCAGCCTCTCTACTCACAGGTGAATGCATTGGGATGCTGGCCTGGGACGCGGAGGGTGAAGGGGCCATGGCATCCTTTCAGGATCAACCTTTTCTTTACTGTCCAGTGGTCCTCATCCATCTCCAGCTCCTCAGTATCAGCACAATCATCCTCAGCAATAGCAGCTGCCTGCTGGCCTGTGGCTGCCTCAGCCTCATCCGCCTCTTTATCCTCTTCCTCATCTGCCTCACCCCAGCCTCCTGATCCCCATTTCCTTCACTCCCATTGTCAAGAGCATGACTTCCATTCTCTGCCTCCTCCACAACATCGTCTCCTTCAAGTCCTTGGTACTGATCTCGGAGCTGGGGTCTGTGCCTTCATCTGACACGGCAGTGGGTGAAAAGGAGCCCAGGGGCTCTGGTGAGAAAGCTACCAGAGTCAGGGGCAGGGCCATGAAGACAGAGCTACTGGGAAGCCAGGCCCAGGAACCGTGAGTGTGAAGATGGTGGGGAGGGGCTTAATCTGTAAAATGCCTTTATGTCTTTAAGGTCACTGTCCAGTGCCACGCCCACCTCCACATACTGACAGGGATTCTGCTCCCATTCTGCCTTCTCTGTGGCGATTCCTTTGATCTTTACCAGTAAGCTGCACACTTTCAAATCCCACCAGGAGAAGTGCTGAAATCTGGACACTCTTGTCTTCCTTAGGCTACAATGTTACAATGTTTTAAAGCCCCCTGGTGTCCACAGGAGAGACAAAGCCTTTCAAGGTCCTCTCTTATCTTGATATGCCTCATCTAATACTTTCTTTAAATAAAATAAAATAAAATAAAATAAAATGTATTTGTATGTGAATGAGTATTTGGGGGCATGTATGGCTGTGCACCGCATGCAAGCCATTTAATGCTTTCTTTAGTCAGTGGCCGTTCTGCGAGCCCTTCAGATCGTTACAACCTCCCTGTCGTTTGTATAGAACTCAATATATTGTTTCCCTAGCTCATAGTGTGCTCTGGGTGGCAAGGACTCCCACCTGTGCCCTTGAAGTGGCTAATGCAGTGACTACAGCATAGCACAGGGATGTTTTAGGGATAAGAACTTTTTTCATGGGTTCAAACAACCTTATCACCTCCACATCTGCCGATCCTTCCAGAAAGCAGCCCGGCCTAGTCATGCATTGGCAGCAGCCGTAGGTAGCTCCTCTCTGCACCAGGAGCTCTCACTCTAGGTCTACTTACTGGTGGCTAAATTGTGAGGAACAGCTGAGTAGAGATCGGCCCTCCCACGGAGGATCAGAAGGCTGAGAAAGGAACCACTGAAAACGCCCCCTTTAGCAGGGTCGATTAGGAAGCCCCATCGGAGTCTCTCCTGGGAACATGGCCGGAAAGCTCCTGGACCACGCAATAGCGAAAGCAGAAGCTGGAAGCTGTACGACAAGAGGCCGTCAGGCACTGACTGATGCAAATAAACACTGGGGAGTGGTAGAAAAAGACACGGAATGGAAAACAGGCTGGTAGGGGAGATAGGGTGGGAGGTGACCGCAGCAAAGACAGAGACAGAGAGGAGCTGGTAACGCTGAGGAAGAAGAAAATCCGTCACAGGAGTCGTCAGAACCTCTCATCTCAGAGACCAGTTGCTTTCTTATTTCATCATGCTCAGCCGTGGAGAGGTTGTTTCTGTGACAACTGGTAGCTGTCGGGGACGGGCTGAAGTCTAACTGTCCTACTGGAGATGCTTTCATGAGAACCCTTATTTAAAAAACAAAACAAAACAGGGTGTGGGTGGTGGTCTGGGCAGGGAGCTACCTCAGTCAGTGGAGTACTTGCCTCAAGAGGGGACCGGAGTTTAATTCCCAGCACCCATGTAAAAAGCCAAGTGTTGGTGGCCTGTGCTTGTAACCCTAGCATCTGGAGGCAGGGACACAGTGATTCTCCCTGGCCAGTCAGCCAAATTGGCAAGTTCCGGGCTGAGTGGGTAGCCCTGTATTAAAAACCAAGGTGGATGGCTCCTGAAGAATGTACCTGGGGTGACCTGTGGCTGCCATATGCTAATGTGCACACGGACATGCACACACCCACGCACATACAAGCACACGCACTCAAAAGGCCATTGCTGTATTGTTGCACTCCTGTAAACCTAGCATTCAAGAGGCCAGCGTAGGCCACATAATAAGACTGTCTCAAAAAATGAGAGAGAAGGAGAGAGAGAGAGAGAGAGAGAGAGAGAGAGAGAGAGAGAGAACTTACCTACGACTTTGTTCCTCTACCAGCTACAGATGCTAAACTTGCCACCTTCGTTCATATTCACGAGGCAGTGGAGACTCCAGAGGTGGGCTGACCCTGTAAAATGGCAGAGCTGTATTGTGAACTCGGTCTGACTCCTTAGTTGCCAAGTCCATGGGGAGTGTGATTCTGCCCATGGCATTCTAACGTCTAATGCCATTGTTAACAGGGCGCTGAGCAAAGCCCGAATGTGTCACCCTTTCCCCGTTCATGAATTGCAGGCTCTTACTCAGAATTGGTTTGACTTTTCTAAATCACAGGCTTGCCTTTGCAGAAACCTGAGCTAGTTGCAAGCATCGTGATGACTGTGCATTCAGCTTGCTAAGCCCTGGGTGGACACGGCCAACTCCGTTCCAGCTTGGTGACAGTGATAATAGCGGATGATGATGACAAAGCGCTGTGTCATCATGGGTTGTTGGACTCCTGCTGCGGCTTTGTTTGCCTGACCCTCGTGCGTGTCCCTCTCCTCCATTGTTCTGGATTGTGTGTCTCCATCCACACCTGTCAGGTGATTTAAACGAAAGCTGGCATTGCAGGTCCCATATGGCAGACTAGAGTTAATCAGGTCAGATGTGTGAATTTGCCCTTTCCTGCTGTCCTACAGCCTTTGGAAACCATGGCACCTCCATCCCATTCTCTTTTGAATACTATAGGTAGAGATGGGTCTAAAGCCAGGCCAATCAGAGCTCTTCTCTGGGATTATCAGCCTGGGTGGTTAAATATCTGGAACTGTTCGCCCACCCCCACTACTGAAGGAGTGAACTTAATATGTTGTTTTTAGAAAATGTGCAGAGCCGGGCAGTGGGGGCGCATGCCTTTAATCCCAGCACTTGGGAGGCAGAGGCAGGGGATTTCTGAGTTTGAGGACAGCCGGGGATATATACAGACAAATCCTGTCTCAAAAAACCAAAACAACAACAACAACAACCAAAAAACAAAACAAAAAAAAAAAAGAAAAAGAAAAGAAAAGAAAGAAAAGAAAGAAAGGAAGGAAGGAAGGAAGGAAGGAAGGAAGGAAGTGTGCAGAAATACATGTGCCCCTAAAACATAACATCTTAGCCATTTTAATTGTACAGCTCAGTCATGGTTAGCACATTATATAGTTGTGAGAACAGCCCACCACTCTTTCCATATTACAAAACAGACGCCCTATCCACTAATTAACAACCTTTCAGTTTCTGTCTTCCATTCCCGGCAGCACCTTCCTGCTTTCTGTCTATAGCAGTTTGGCTTTTTAAGAGGAGTCCTGTAAGATTATTTGACAGTTGCCATTTATGCTGTCATATGGTTTAAAGAAAGCCTTTACTCAGCCCACACTGCTTACAGTCTTCAGAGTTCTGGGTCTGTTGTAGCAGCATTAGGCCACTGAAGAGTGCTTAGCTTCCAGCTCGCTTTTTGAAATTCCCCACATAAGCCCTAGTAGACAACTATTCATTGATCTTTGTAACATCTGTCCCAGATGGTGTCCCAAATTCTGCTTCATGGAACCAGCTGTTTTGAGTGGTGCCAGCCTTGCTTTGGTGGCTGAACAGGCACACCGTTGTCTCTCTACCAGATCATGTGGCCCTAACAGAGGTCATGTGAAGACTGTTGCTGCTAGGAGGATGGTGGCCCTGGCATCTAGGAGGCAGGAGGCAGGGGTGTTGAGAAACTTTCTGCTATAAAGAACATGACAAAGAATCATCTGGACCCAGGTCTCCACAGCATCAGAGTTTACACAGATGTAACCTATCCCTGGTCTTTACTAACCACAGTTTTCCAGTCAAGGAATGAACCATTAGTAACACATTGGAATTGGCAAGCATACTGTCTCCCTAAAGAGAGACTGAGGGTTTTAACTGCTTTCATTCGCCACCCCCAAAATCACTTCCTAACCATCCCTTCCTGCTCGGTAATTACAAAACCCACCCTTCCACGATGCTTCTAGAACCTTCTTCCTCTTTGTCATTTACGGCCCAAAGCACAGATCACAATCTTCCAGCTTCTAGTCGTGACTTCTTTACCGTTACGAAAGAGCCCTTTCAGCTTCCTGGCTCCTGGGTAGTTTAGAAAGTGGATGATATCCACAAATTTATTTATCTATTTTTCTTGCAGCAACTATCTCAAGTCAGGATTACCATGTAGCAGTTAACAAGAACTCTATAGTACCAGCATAATTCTGTCTGTTTGGAAGCTAATATTCTAGGTACAAACATTCGAAATTCCTGGTTCCTGAATGATTTGGGTATTTGGGGAATTTCTGAGGCAGTGGTCCCACTCTGGCCCAGGCTGGCCTTGAAAGCTCAGTATGTGGATGAATTTGAGCTTGCGTCCTTCCTGCCTCCGTTTTCTAAGTATTGATGGCGAGACCCACCCTCAGACGACTCACGAGTTTTTTGACCTCACAATTTTGTGAGTGTTATATATTGACTGGGAACTGTATTTTGAATTTTAATTTTTTTCTGGGCCGGAGGCATTCTCTTGCAACGCTGGGGCTTGACAGGGAGGGACAGCTCCCAGTCGACTTATACGCTGCTACACTGCATTTATTCAACTCACAATAGATTTGCAGGACACAAACCCATTGGAAGGTGAGCAGCATCTAGAAGCTATCTAGATGAGGGGATGAAGCAGGACTTTGAGACACCATTTAAAACCTCTAACTTTGAAGGAATCAAGAACAACTCCTATATCTATGAGCTAGTCAGTGACCAAATGGATCCGAGTTTGACTTAGATGCTAGTGATGAGGTTGGCTTCCCAACGGGATGCTAAGTACTGTGTACCAAGATACCGATGGGCTCCTTCAGTCAGCCTCTCTTCATCCCAAAGACAAACACGCCCTGGGTACAGAAAATTATGTACTGTTCCTTTTAAATGTTTCTTGTTTTCTCTTTCCCACTGTCTTCCTGTATCTGGCTAAATTTCTGCATCAGACAGTTGAAAAAAAAATAGACTGTCCGGTTCCTTGAAAGTTCATGGTTGCCGGGCGGTGGTGGCGCACGCCTTTGATCCCAGCACTTGGGAGGCAGAGGCCCGTGGATTTCTGAGTTCGAGGCTAGCCTGGTCTACAGAGTGAGTTCCAGGACAGCCAGGGCTACACAGAGAAACCCTGTCTCGAAAAACCAAAAAAAAAAAAAAAAAAAAAAAAAAGTTCATGGTCCTTGTGGTGAGATCGGGGTTGTCCACCAGAGTACTTCCCACTTTGGGACAGTGATCAGCAACAGCTATGGCTTTTTGGATTGTCTGTGGAAACAAAGGCCTCCAGAAAGCACAGAAAACACCAACAGCTCTAGAGACGAAATCATCTTGCTGTTGACTCTCAGTGAGCTGTCACTCAAGGGCAGCTCCTTCAGAGAGGTCCAGCCCTGCCTGCTCTCATCGGGCATCGACAAGTGAGCTACAGCAGAGGGACACACCCGTGGGGAGCTCGCTGCACACTTTTTGAGAGCTAACATCGCTGTGGAAGGTGCCGGGTGAACCAAGCCTTTGTGACTTGTTTGGGGGTGCTCTGAAAACTCGCCTCTGTTCCTAATTTTAGTGCCAGCAGCTGTCACGGCTTTGTTCTAACAAGTCAGTAATTTTCCACTCGCCTGGCTTGTTCCCGTTCCCTTTCTATATCCAGTTGCTCGCTCTGCAGAAACTTCTAACTTGCTCTTATTCCTTTAACCCCAAATATGTGTCTCTGCAGTCATTTTTCATTCTGCCGCTTCTCCGACTTAGCAATCACGTACGGAAACTGAAGCGACACATTTTCTATTATCTGTGTACACTCTTTAAAACACCTCCGGGTCACCAAATAACCATATAGAGTTTGACGGTTTTATCTGCGTAGCGTGGCAATTGCCTTTTGTTTGCTTCTTATCTGTCCTTTTATTTGTCAGAGTCCCATGAATGCCACTAGATTTTTAGGCACTTCACAAGTGAAGTCATGACTTTTTCTGTTTTAGTTTGGTAGTAGTAGTTGGAGATTTGTTTCAAATAACCCAGATGAATGGAAGGGAAAGTAAGCTAATGATTATACAAGCCGGGTTAGGATAGCAAAGGTTGAAGTGGCTGCTGGGGACAGTGGGGTCCCTTGTGACACTCCTACCTTTGTGTGTACTTGACATTTTTAAATAATAAAGCGTTTTTATCATTTTGCATGATGATTTCTTAAGGGGAAAAAAAAAAAAACTTTTAATGATGATGCAGAGTGTTAAAATACTGCCACCTACAGGTAGGAAATATATTACATGTATCTTTCCATGATAAATTGCAACACAAAAGACAGAAAAGCCAGGGAGAAATTGGAACCCTGTAAACTGATGGCGAGATTAAAAAATGCCTTAGCTCTATGGAGGGCAGTATGATTGGCAGCCACAAAAATATAAATAGTAGACACAGGCATGGTGGAGGCTGAAGCGGGAAGAACTCAAGACCCACACGGCTACATAACAAGACCCTGTTGTAAACAAGTAAATTAAACTAAACTAAAATAAAAATATTGGTTGTCAGGGGCCAAGAAGATAAAAAATAGGGAGTCGTTTAATGGGTGCAACTTCAGAGTTTTCTTTCTTTGTGGCATGGGCTTATGTAGCTCAGGCTGGCCTCAGACTCTGCACATAGCAATTATATCAATTTGAACTCCTAATCTCTATCCACCTCCCAAACACTGGGACTACAGGCGTGAGACACTACGTCCGGTTGCTTTCAGTTTGGTGAGAAGAAAGGGTTCTGAAAGTGGGAGGTGTAAACTCACAGCCACGCTGCGCATGAGCAGTCACAGTCCCGCTGCGCATGCGCAGTCATTATCGTGGCTTCGACGGGGAACGCTCCCACAGAGCCGTGTTTTCAGTGCTTGGTCCGCAGCCTTGAGACTATTTTGAAAGCTGTGGAGCATTTAGGAGGTGGAGCCTAATGTTAAAAGTAGGTCACTGGAAAATAGGCCTTTGAGAATTAATAGCCCTGCCGCTCTCTCTGGCCATCCTTTGTTTCCAGACTGGCCGCCTATTCACACTGTAGAAGTGGATCTTTCTATGCCCGCCTTTGCTCTGAATACTGACACATATACTTATGATGTTTATTTATGAATACCTAGGCCGTAGCTAAGAATTGTTTCCTACTAGCTTGTATCTCAATTATCCCACTTATAATCGAAGTTCTGTCTCAAGGCTGGTTAGTTGTCTCTCCCCAGGTTCATATGTCTTCCTCTGAATCCTGCTGGCTGAATCACTCCCCACACCCCATCCCCACCCGCACTTCTCTCTCTGTCCAGAAGTCCCACCTTACGATTCTGCCTTTTGCTATAGGCTATAGACTTTTTTAACCCATCAGAAGATGCCTTAAGTCAGGCAAGGCCAACAGAAACACATCTTTACACAGTGTACGAAACCATCACTCCAATATCACACTCTTGACACCACGTTCCTGCCGCTTGCCTTTCCTTCCGTGAGGAGCTGAAACTCTCTGGAAGCTGTGAGCCAAAATGAATCCTACTTTTGTAAGTTGTTTCTGTTCGATAGGTTGGTCACAAACAAAACGTACCGATACATGCTTAATGACACTGAATTATTCACATAAAATGATCCCAATTGTCGTCTGTCTTAGTTAGGGTTTTAATGCAGTGAACAGACGCCATGACCAAGGCAACTTTTATAAGGACATTTAATTACGGCTGACTTACAGGTTCAGAGGTTCAGTCCATTATCATTAAGGCAGGATGCATGGCAGCATCCAGGCAGGCAAATCGCAGGAGGAGCTGAGAGTTCTGAAGGCACACGGTAGAAGACTGGTTTCCAGGCAGGAGATGGTCTCCAATCCCACCCCCACAGTGACGTACTTCCTCCAACAAGGTCACACCTACTCTAAAAAGGTCACACCTCCTAATAGTGCCACTGGGCCAAGCACAGTAAAACCTCCACACATATAATAACAGCTCAAAAACAGGAGTCTGGGGAAGCTGCAGATTATAAACAAAAGCCACTTGTTGTGCACCCATCACCATGTTCATTACCATTAAAAATAAATAAAATGAATAAAATTTATAATTTAAAAAAAAAAACGTTCAGATGCCCAAACAAGATGCATTTTAAAATGGCTTCAAAAATTAAAAAGAGTTGTGTGAATTCCTCCCACTCTGGGGCCTGTTCATCTCTCCATGAACATCATCCCAGAGATGGCCATGGACAGATAAATCTCACCTAGAGGAGTGGACAGTCACGATTGGAAGGCTGGGTGGGAGTGAAATCAGTAAGCGATATGAACAGGCTACAGGAGACTGGACTCCAAAGGGAGGATACAGGGAAACCTAAGATAGAGGAGTTCTGGGCGGGAGAGATGGCTCCCTGTTTAAGAGTACTGGTTGTTCTTTTAGAGGATCGGAGTTCCCTTCACAGCACCTTTACATGGAAGCTCACACACCTGTCTGTAACTCTCTGTAACTCCTATTCCAACACCAATAGGTAAATGTAGGTAAAACACCAATGCACACAAAAATATAAACAAACAAACAAAGCAAGGAGATTTCCAGTTGGGAGGGGGATGTGGGTGCAGCCGGGGGTGGGGAAGGGCTGGAAAGGAGAGATTTTACTGTGCTAGAAATTTACCTATCCAGCCTTCCATTCATTCCAAATATTGATGGAATGCCCACTCCTGATAAGGAAAAGCTTTTCGGAATTCAAAAGGTAATAAAAATAAAAAAGCATCCCTCTCCCTCAAAGAGCTTCCAGTGTAATAAAGAAACCAGGGTGGGCATACAAGGAATGAGAATACGAGGCACATTGAGAAGCAAGAAAGAGTTGAAACACAAAAATGCTGGCACTTGGTTGAACTTATGAATCCTGGGTGTGGAATACAGAGAACCCAGAGATAATTTTCTTTTCCCTAAATATACACTACACAACCATCTGTTTTTAGATTAAAGTTGGAGTTTCAGATCAGTGGAGAAAAAAAGGGTAGTTTTTTGTTTATTTGTTTGTTTTTGTTTTTGTTTTTGTTTGTTTGTTTGTTTGTTTGAAACAGGATCTCACTTTGTAGCTCTGGCTGACCTGAAACTCTCCAACTTCTCCTTGCCTCTGTCTCCTAAGTGTGCCAATGCCTGGGAAATGGCAGATTCTTTTTTCTTTTTAATGATAAATACTTATTTACTTTATGTATGTGAGTACATTGTTGCTCTCTTCAGACACACCAGAAGAGGGCATCAGATCCCACTACAGATGCTGAACCATCTCTCCAGCCCCAAATGGCAGATTCTTAAAAATTAAACATTTTGGGCTGAAGAGATGGCTCAGCGGCTAAGAGCACTGACTGCTTTTCTGGAGGTCATGAGTTCAATTCCCAGCAGCCACATGGTGGCTCACAGCCATCTGTAATGGGATCCCATGCCCTCTTCTGGTGTGTCTGAAGATAACAACAGTGTACTCACATATAATAAATAAATCTTTTTTTAAAAATTAAATATTTCATTTTGAAGGGTTGATTTTTAAAAAATATATTTATTTTTAATTTTGTATATGGGGGAAGGGTATGTGCCCATGAGTGCAGGTGCCCACAGAGGCTTGAACCATCAGATGCCCCTGGAGCCAGAGTTACAGGCAGGTTGTGCACCACCAGAAGTGGGTGCTGGGAATCCAACTTGGATCTTTTGCAAGATCATTAAGCACTCTTAGCCACTGAGCCTCCTCTCTCGCCTCAGATTTTAATAAATATGGAGAAATTATTGTGTTGAATTCTAAGATTTTTATTAATTAATTTTTTGTTTGTTTTTCATGACAGTGTTTCTTTGTGTGTTTCTGGCTGCCCTGTGTAGACCAGGTTGGGCTCGAACTCACTAAGATCTGCCTGCCTCTTTTACCTCCCGAGTGCTGGGATTAAAGGTATGTGCCACCCCTGCCAGGCCAATTTATTTATTTATTTTACTTTTTTGACAGGAACGTCTTCGAACTTCCTTGAGAGTACAAGCTTATAAACATTAACGTAGAACACACTTCGGTTAAGCAGAGCAAGGCTTAATTAAATGCCATGTCTGCCAAGGGCTATCTCTTTGCCAACTTAATTTGTTTCTCTAGATACTTGGCATCTAGTCTTCTGCTGCCTTTCTGAGACACCGGGGTGTCTAAACTTTAGAGGGTTTCTGTGTGTAGCAACAGAGAATTCCCATAAAATGAAATCTTACCTTTGAGTCCAATGCAAAAACAGACAGACACTGGGGCTGAAAAAGGGTCCCACTCAGACCGAGGCTTGCTCGGTCTGCAAGAGGCATTGAGGGAAGCTACATGCAACAGGAAGGCTTCGGCCTGGAGAAATCAAGTTCTAGGTTCTGCCATCCAGGGATGGTCACAGCCGCATAGATGCTTTCTCCCTAGGTCAGTCTGATTTGATAGATATTTTCACAGGGGAGGCACAGTTTCACTGGAGAAGACGCAAATGGAAAACCACCTGATGCCAAGAATAAGAAGAAAAAAACACTGAGAAATCAGCCAGTGAATAAAAGCTCTTCTCCCGTCTCTTTTTCATGGCTCCTCTTAAAAACGGGGACCAGAGACTAGTGCACATTTGCTTTGAGCATCTCTCCCTCCTGCTCTCTCTTCCTCCCTCCCTCCCCCTTTCCTCCTTCCTTCCTTGCCTATCATCTATATCTGTATCTATCTATCTATCTATCATCTATCTATCTATCTATCTATCTATCTATCTATCTATCTATCTATCTATCTATCTATCTATCTATCTATCTATCTATCTATCTATCTATCTATCATCTATAATCTATCTAAATAGCAGCTTCTCTGCTATGGATTAAGGTAGAAGCCAGGCTGAGAAAACTTGAGGATGAAATGTTGTGGGCAACACCGCCTCCTACCGTCCAAAATGATCATTGCAGCAAGCTTCAGCGCAGTTTCTAAGGCAGAGACCCAGTGAACTGACTGAATGAATGGTTGAGCTACAGGACAGAGGATTCCGGATTCCGTGAGTGAGCAGGTGACAACGTGTCTCTTCCATCTTCGTTGTTTGCTCATTGCTTTCGGAACAACTTGAGTAGGATTTGCAGTGTGAGCAGGACTACGTCATTTATTCTTTACCGCTGACAAATGGACAGTGTTTCCAGCCTCTTAATCACCAAGCTCCTCACAGGGAACACTGTAGACACCTACAACAAAAAGAAGCCAAATGCCCAGCTTCACACCATGCAACATAGGCTCCCCTGATGACTTTAATATGCAGCTGAGATCACAAGTCACAGCCAAAAGCTTGGGGCTCTAAATTGGGTTTGTTTGTTTGTTTTGAGACAGTCTTACTATGTAACTCTGGCTGTCCTGGAACTCTCTATATAGACAAGGCTGGCTTTGAACTCACTAAAATAACCTGTCTTTGCCTCCTTGGTGCTGGGATTAAAAGCCACTCAGGTGAGTGCTATATTCTTGAGTCTTTGTTTGTTTGTTTGTTTGTTTGTTTTTTGTTGTTGTTGTTGTTGTTTTGTGACTAAGTACTCCAGAGCAGGCCACGTCCCCTCACTTGGGAAACCCATGATATTTAGAACAACCATGACAGATACAGCCAACCAACCAACTCTAGAACCAGCTGAATTTCTTCAGCGCTACGGTCAGTCTTCAGCTCCTGTTAGGGGCTGGAGGAACTAATGCTCCTACCCGCCCATTGGAGTAAGACTGGAAGCAATTCCTTCTGAGACAGGTTATGTAGCCTAGTACTTTCAAAATGAGGCATTTTGGGGGGGGGGGGTTGGAAAAGCTGGCGCTTCCTCTTCTTTCCTAGTCTGTACATCAGCAAAAATAAGGAGATGGGCTAGTCTCATGACAATATTTTATACCTCACGGATATACACAGATATATGTCTGTTAAAATCCTACCAGACACTTTTAGTTATAGCCAAATGGTTTCTTTCTTTCCTGAATGGTGGTCCATTGAAGGCATACCCAAGGATCCACTGATTTGGTTTGGTTTTTTGAAACAAGGTCTCGCTGTGTGGCTCTGGCTGACCTGGAACTGGATATGTAGATCAGGCTGGCCTCAAACTCACAGAGAGCTACCAGCCACTGCCTACTGAGTGCTGGATAGTGTCATCTGCCACCATGCCCCTGGCCTGTTCTCACTGTTCATAGCCATAGTCCTTTTTTCTATCTGGTCGTAAAGGACTGAGGTACGTGGATGAAAGCCACTGGAGTGTTACCACGGCCTTCTCTCCGTCCCTCCCTGCAGTGCTTTGGTGTCTGTGCACACATCGCCAGATAGAAAGGTTGACTCTCACGCTTCAGCTGAGCCTCCAAACGGGTATCAGCAACGCTACAGAAGCCAAGAGCCCCACCTTCTGAAGCTGAGGGCTAAAAATAAATGACCTCTTACATGACATGGTAAGAGGCCGTCATGAAGTGGTTTCCAAGCATAGCTTGGCTGTTACCGTCTTTGAGTGACAGTGATCCTTACGTAACTTTCACAAGACAGGGCCTGTTGATGGACCCTCGTCGGAGGTGATGGGAGGTTGGTAGTCCTTTGACTTTTAAGATTCCAGCCACTCCCTCCCTCGTGTGTTCCCCTCCCCCACACTCTATTTCTGTTCCCTAGCTGTATGTAATTCTGTCTTGACTGTCATGTGGTCTTGGGAGGTACTTCTTACACAGAGGGAAGAAACCATCTGCAGTTTCCTAGAGACCATCACCCAGGCTGGGGTGGGTCTTCTCAGTCATCCTGTGAGCCATGTTTCTGGAAATTACCTGCACCCATAGAGATGGAAGCAGGCTCAGTAAACTCAATTGTTTCAATGAGCTACACTCTTATGGAATCTGCTCTTTGGTCTGTTTTGGGGGGACCTTATCTGGGGTGAAGAGACACTTGTTCACATACCTCCAGGAGAAGTCATGCAACCGAGAAAACAAACAATGGCTGACTTGAGGGTTGGGATGTAGCTCAGAGGTTGAGCGTATGCTTCCAGGCACAAAACCCTGGGTTAGCATTAGATGCAATTAAAGTGTAAAAATAACTTGTAGTGGCTTTTCTTTGTTAAAAGATGCAGTTTTGAAAAATAATGACATGTAATAAAGTTCAAAGCAGATGATTAAGAGAGAACATAAAACTGTCTGCTTAAGTAGAATGTCATATATGTATACACAGTCTGAATATATGGATACTGAAGAACTCAGCTAGGGTCTCAAGTACTTCTTTTTTAATATTTGTCTGAATTTCAGAAATTTCCTTTTCTCCTTCTTCTTTTTCCTTTTTCCTTTTCTCTTTTTTTCTTTGTCTTTTTTTTTAGATGTGGTTTCTCTATGTAGCCCTGGATGTCCTGGAACTCACTCTGTAAATCAGGTTGGCCTCAAACTCAGAGATCTGCTTGCCTCTGGCTCCAGAGTGCTGAGACTAAAGGCTTGTGTCATTACTACCCCATGAAATTTTCTTTCTTTCTTTTTTTTTTTTTTTTGCATATGTGTATTCATGCAGGTGAATGCCTGTATCGTGTGTGTTGATGCAGGTGTGTGTGTGCGCACACATGAGTGCACATGTGCACGTGCATGTGCATATGAACGCCAGAGGACAACCTCTGGTGTCACCCTCTGGAATACAGCTCACCTCCTTTGGGATAGTTACTCATTGGCTGGACTCACCCATTAGGCTAGACTGAATGGCCAGCGAGACCCAGACATCCTCCTGTCTCCATCTCCCCAGCTCACACACCCCTGGCACCATTGCCCAGCATTTTTATTTGGGTTATGAAGATCCAGCTAAAATCCTCATCTTGCAAGGCAAGCATTTTACCCCAGCTGAGCCATCTCCCACCTATCCTGAATTAAAGAAAAAAAATATATATATATATATATATGTGTAATTATGGGCTGGGAGATGGGAGATGGCTGAGTGGGTAAAAGTGCTTGCTGCAGAAGCCTGGTGACCCAAATTTGATCCCCAGAGCCCAAGTAAAATGCCAAACGTGGGGGTAGAAAGATGATTTTGCTGGTGAAGGCACCTGCTCTCAAACCTGAGGTGCTGAATTCTGTGCCCGGGACACACATTGTAGGAGAGAACTACGAGGTGTCCTCTAACTTCCTCATGCCTGCAAACACACACACACACACACACACACACACACACACAGTATTAAAAATTGTTTTAAGCTGGATGTGGTGGTGTGCATCTTAATAACAGCATGCCTGTAGCGAGATGAGAGATGGAGACAGAATCATCATCCAGAAGCTCGTCCAGTCGACCTGGTACATCACACAGCAGCAGAAACAGGAGAGACCCTGCCTAACAGGGTGAAAGACAAGAACTCCAGAGGACCTGCAGATCATGGTGTGTGTGTGTGTGTGTGTGTGTGCGCGCGCACAAAAGTAAAGCAATAAATTAAAAAGATTCCAAAGCCAATGCCATCATTATCCTTTACTGTCTTTGCTCTGATTTGCAAATAGCACACGAATGGAAAGTAGTTGGGGTGAAGGCCCACCCCTTTCTAACCTCAGTCCTGGAGCTGGTGGGGACAGCTCCCTTAGCAGAAAGACTTAACAGCAGCGTTGATTGGTTTGTGTTCCCTGGAAAGGGTCAGATTTCTTCAAAGAACATGTAGCTTGCTGCTTGGTCCTCATGTACTGTAGCTGTTATGGAGACTAGTGCAGTAGTTCTAGATCCATGTTTAATTACGGCTCAGAATGTCTGTTGCCATAGACACGGGATGCAGATGATGTAACCATTGCTCTTTGCTTCCTGGGCTGGTTAAAAGTGACTTTCTGTTGTTGTTGTTTGTTTGTTTTGTTTTTCCAAGACAAGGTTTCTCTGTGAAGCTCTGGCTGTCTTGGAACTCTGCTCTGTAGACCCAGCTGGCCTCGAACTCAGAGATCCGCCTGTCTACCTCCGGAGTACTGGGATTAAAGGTTTGCTCCACCACATCCTGCTAAAAGTGACCATTTAAAACAGAAGCTTAATTCTCTTTTCCTGCCAAAACAAGACCCCAGGGACCGTGTCTAATGAACTCATGTTTTGACAATCATCATTAAAACTTTTTTTTTTTTAAACTGCCCTGGGATGTGTGCTGGGTCTCTCTAGATTGTAGATTCCAAAACCATACAAGATTTAAAAAAAAAAAAAATCTTCTCTGTACCCTGCCTTTACTCCAGGACAGAGGGGGAAATCTCAGCACATGAAGGTCTCCCCAAAAGAAGGTCCCAGGAAGAAAGTGACCCAGGGCCTTTTCTGTGATCTCAACACATGCTTCTCACTCAATGAATTCTCCAACAGAGATAATGGGGAAGTGAAGACTGTATTGATTGTGGGCGCACTGCACCCCTTCACCTCCTTACACAGTAATGACTGCACCCCTCACCTCCCTACACAGCAATGACTGCACCCCTTCA
>JANHMN010000018.1:21300582-21333666 GCA_030674055.1 Rhabdomys pumilio | reverse complement strand
TGACTGCACCCCTCACCTCCCTACACAGCAATGACTGCACCCCTTCACCTCCTTACACAGCAATGACTGCACCCCTTCATCTCCTTACACAGTAATGACTGCACCCCTTCACCTCCTTACACAGCAATGTCTTATTTTACTTGTCCTCTGGAAAGTGGTTTCTAGTTTTATTTTTGAGACAGTGTCTCTGCACTGTCCAGGCTAACCTTGATCCTCCTGCCTCAGCTTCCCAAATTCTGGTATTACAGGTGTGAACCATCATATTCAGATGGAAAATGGTCTCTATAATGAAACTTGTTTAATTTAAAATGTGAGTACCTTTGTAAGTCACATCGTCCTGATTCTGTCTCCTGCTTTCTGTGGTAGCGTTGATTACGAGTCTTCTGCTGCTCTGGTGAGGTGGAGGCCAGCAGCTTTCAACAGTGCTTGTCTGGAAATGTCCTGATTGCTGGTAGCTTCGTGGGATCTTGCAGTCTTGGCTGGCAGTTAGTACTTTCAGCGATGGAAAAAATCCATTCTGTGCTTTCTTGGCTTGAAGGAATGCTGATGCTTTTGCCTTCGTAGGGGAGCTGCTGATTTTTTCCCCTTCACAGTTTATCTTTCTTTCTTTCTTTCTTTCTTTCTTTCTTTCTTTCTTTCTTTTTCTTTCCTTCCTTCCTTCCTTTCAAATTATAATTATAACATTTCTCTCTTTTACTTTCTCCAAACCCTTCCATATGTCCCTCCCGAATCCCCAAATCCATGGCCTCTTTTTTCACTAACTGTTGTATGTATGTATGTATGTATGTATGTATGTATGTATGTATGTATGTACCTATCCCTAAATAGAATGCTTAGTCTGTATAATGTTACCTGTATGTTTTCAAGACTGACCATTTGGCACTGGACATCCAATTGTTGTGCTCTTCCTGGGGAAAAACCACATCTCCTGGTCCCAGCTTTCTTGGTGGCCTATAGTTCTTTGTGTAGTCAGGCTTCATGGATTTTTCCCCATCCCTTTTAATATATTCACTGGTGTCCATATTGATGAGACTTTATGATGTTACTAGAAGACACAATCTCACAGCAAATGTTATGGAGTTTGTGACCCCTGGGAAAAGGCCGTAGACTCAACCCAATTAAAATTAAAAGATTTATTGATTAGCTGCTAGAAGGATGAACCATCTCTGAGTCAAATTTGAGATTGCCATGGGGTTGGGGGGCGGGTAATGGGGAAGTACTTTTAAAAGGGAAGACCTTCACTATCCATGCAAGCAAGCAAAAACTGCTATGCTCTGTCAAGTTAAGTGATTACAGAAACAAAAAGAATCTTTGGGTTCTGGGTAAGCAAGTTACAGAAGTAAAAAAACAAAAAGCATTTAGTCATATCATAGCAAGTACAAGATCACGATGGTACATTTTTGGATGTGGGGAGGGGTGTCACTGAGTCAGGGTTACTGGGAACTTATCTTCCAGGGACTGGAGTCAGAGACAAATGGCTGGTGGGTAACAGGATGGTTGCCTAGCTTTCAATGGAGTTCCTTTAACCATAAAACTCTCCTTTGATTCTCACAGTGTTTCTGTTCCTTCTTCTACAAGGTTCCCTGCGCCTTAGGTGCAAGAGTCTTGCATGTCTCCATTGGCCTGGGCTCCACAACTCTGGATTTTTGATTGGTTGTGGTTTTCTCTAGCAGACTTCCTTGATGAGGGGTGAACACTACACTTATCTGCAGGTAGAAGGACAAGTGTTTATAGGTCGTTGTCAGGGATCATAACGGTTTAGTGAATTAGTGGCTATGGATTCTCCTCCAAAAACCATGGCTTCTTTCCTGTTGAGAAGATCTGAAATCCTATTAGAGAGCTGTTGGTTACTGCCAAAGCAAGCATGCCACTACTGCATCCATGCCAAGCCGGCTGGTAAGTGACTCACAGGTGTCACCTCTGGCTACTTCTGTAGGTTACCTCCCTCCTTTGGAAGCTTGCATGGCACATGGCACCGTCTAGTAAAACAAGTCAGTATCAGAAAGACAGACATCACTGGTTTGTGTGTGTGCGTGCGTGTGTGTGTGTGTGTGTGTGTGTGTGTGTGTGTGTGTGTGTGTGTGTTGGGTAACAAAAGGGTAATGAAATTTGCAATAGGAGAAGAGAAGCAGGAACTAACCGGGAGGAGAATGGAGGTGGAGGGGTGCAGGGGGGATGGGGAGGTGTAAGGAGAGGGGAGTGAATGAGACCAAAATACAACACATATGAACAAGCCATACTATAGCCTGTTACTTTGTTTGCTAACTTAAAAAAATTAAAAACAACAATGGTATCATCCAAGACCTTAATAGAAACACACACATACCACATACACACAACATACATACACCATAACACACACACACACACACACACACACACACACACACACCATACTCACACCTAGCATAGGTGTATGGTGGTCCAGAGCCAGGTCAGGAATCAGGATGTAGCTCAGTTGATTGCCCTGTGTGTATGGAGCCCTGGGTTTGCTCCCCAGCACGTAATCCAGGACTGATAGCACACACCTGTAACCCCGGGGAAGTAGAGGCTGGAAGTTCAGAGTTCAAGGTCATTCTCAAGTGCATGATGAGGAGTCCGGGTTTGGTGTCACAAGATGAGACAAGAGAGAACAGAATCAGGGTAGCTCCGTCTTTGGTATCCTTGGATCTTTTTTTTTTTTTCTCTCTTAAATATGTCTCAAAGCCAATCACATCTCGATAAATCCCACTTTGACCTCTGCAGTCAGAGCCTCTGGTATCACGTGGCCTACTCCGGAGACTAGGTTATCACTTTGAGACTGTTCATGCAGCAGCTTGCCCCTTCCCCACATGATCTAAAAGAGCACGCATGCAGCTCGCTCCTGGTTGGGTTTTTACTTCCTAGTGCTTACCATGAACACAGATTGTACCTGTATGAACGCGGGCTTTTGTTTTTGCTTCTCTAAGTACTGGACCCAGAGAACCTTATACTTAGTAGGAAGGCGCTCGATCAAGGAGCTTTTATCTACGCGAATGTATCAGCCAAACGTGAGTTCTTTCGAAAAGCAGCAGCACTCCTAATCGTGGAGCCTTCTCCCCAGCACACACACACCCCTTTAACTTTTAAAACAGGTTTTCATCATTTTTTAGTGTTTTTCTTATGTATATGTGTGTTTTGGCTACATGTCTATGCACCACATTCACGCAGTTCCTGCAGATGCGGGAAGAGAGTATTGGGTCCTCTGGAGTTGGAGTTGCAGACCGTTGGCCTGAATATGAATACTGAAAGCCGAACCCAGATCCTCTGCAAGAGCGACAGCATTCTTAGCCACTGAGCCGTCTCTCCAGCCCCCAAATATTGTTTTCGTATACATCCATGTGCCTGCTTGAGTTTACATGCACTATATATGTACGGAGCCCTCAAAGGCCGGAAGAGGTTATCCAGGTCCCCTGGAACTCAAGTGATAGGTAATTGTGAGTCATCTGGTAAGTGCCAGGAATCAAACCCCTGTCGTCTCCAAGAGCAACAGCTACTCTTAGCCACTGAGCCATCTCTCCAGCCTCCAGCTCCTAAAAGTTTTTTTTTTTTTTTTAAATTTGATACGCATGACTGTTTTGTCTGCATGTATGAGTGGACTGCATGTCTATGTGATACACACGGAGGCCATAGAGGGCACTGGGTCCCCTGGAAATGGAGTTGCAGATATTGTGAGCTGCCACATGGGTACTGGGAACTGAACCCAGGTCCTCTACAGGTGCTCTGAACCCCTAAGCCATCTCGCCCCAGCCCCACTCCCCCTGTATTTTTATTTCGAGGCAGAGGCTTGCTAAGTTGTCCAGGCTGGCCTTAAACTGTGATCCTCACACTCCAGCCTCCAGAGTAGCTGGAATTACAACACACGTCACCAGGCACAGAAGGCATGTTTTACATTTGTCTTTGCTATTAGAAGTTTGCAGGTGGGAAGTCATATTTGATTCATTCATCTGGAACTAGGTCAACATGTAGCAGTTACTCAATTAAAGAGTTAAAGAAAATGGGGATTCTTGGGGGTGTTGGTGCCCAACCCAACCCTCCCTATTATCCCTCCAGAGACTCTCTTGTCGGTTTCCTTCTCCTGTTCCTGCTCTGTCCCTTCCTTGGGCTCTTAACCACACACACAGCTTTTTCTTTAGGACTATCCTATTCCAACACGAGAGAAACATGCACAGTTCCCATGTCTGCTACTTGCACCCACGTTTTTTGTTCTTGTTTTTGTTTTTGGTTTTTGGTTTTTTTAGGGGGTGGTTCAAGACAGGGTTTCTCTGTGTAGCCCTGGCTGTCCTGGAACTCACTCTGTAGACCAGGCTGGCCTCGAACTCAGAAATCCGCCTGCCTCTGCCTCCCAAGTGCTGGGATTAAAGGCATGCGTCACCACTGCCCAGCATATTTGCACCCAGTCTTAAGTGATGAGACCTGGGTCCTGATCCTGGATCTCAACCTTTCTGTGCCTCAGTTTCCTCATCTGTAAAATGAAAATAATAGTATCTATGCCTCTTGGGTTTGTTGTGACAATTAAAGAAGGTATTTTTGCATATTGATTATTAGTGGCAGCAATTTTTAGATGGTGATGATGGAATTTGAGTCTTAAAGAGTTAAGAATTGGGCACAGGGCTAGAGAATCATCCAGAAGGGAAGAAATGTGAGGCCATGTTGGGCATTTCTGATCTGTGGCAAGGTGGGTAACTGAGGAGTGGAGTGATGGGGTGACTGATACTGGGCAGGCTAGCACTTGCTGATGTCAGGGGACTTGGTGGCCCTGCTGAGTTGCTTCATGCCTGTGGGTAGGGAGAGAAGTCCTAGACCATGATGCCCAGGGCAGGTGCCTGGCAGCAGGGAGGAGGATGGATGGAGGAGACAGGGACAGCAGAGGCAGGATGTAGCGTGGGGCCACGACCTGCAGAAAATCTTGGGCTCTTGGCGCAGAGGTGGGCGTGGCAGGCAAGGAGTCAGGGGTGGGAGCCTGCAGTGCCTGGCTGAGTGTAGCTGCAATCTAATACTCCTCTTGCCTTTCCCCAGTTGTCAGTTGAGGTATAGGCACCTCTAATTTCCTGTCATCCCTGTTGGGCTCAGTAAGGTGAGGCAAGCATTCTAAGATGCCTGTTTCTTCACTGAGGCACACCGTCTTAGCAAGCTAGTCTGACAGGTGCACCACATGCAGATGTCTATGCTGCTTTATTCAGCAACGAGGGACCCATGGAGGGACCTGTGGCATCTCAACTGTTCTTCATTCCCTAAAATAGCTCCTCTGTCTTTTCTTAGATGAAGGTGTGTGTGTGAGTGTGTGTGTGTGTGTGTGTGTGTGTGTGTGTGTGTGTGTGCGCACAGGTGCCCATGGAGGCATGAGGTGTTCCTAGGGCTCTGAGCTGTCTGTTATGAGGGTGCTGGGGACTGGAGTCAGGTCTTCTGCAAGATCTTAACTGCTGAGCTATCTCTCCAGCCCCTGACTCTTTTTTTTTTTCCTCATACATGCTTATTGGCCAATCAATGCAAAAAAAAAAAAAAATCATGCATTTTCTGAAACATAAACTAAAATCTTCATTACCATTTTTTAATACTAGAATGTTATTAAAATTATCTGGGCTACTTTGGACACTACAGAGAGACTGGCAGGATGACAGCTTGTGTCCCATAAATGTCCCTTACTATAAAAAAAAAAAGCAGCACAAACTTATTAAAGGAAAAGTACAAAATTGAATAAAACCAAAAATAAAAGAGGCCTTTCTCCATCCCACCACCCCCACATCCTTAACTCGCTACCATAGGAGGTGCAGCTATGTATAGCCCGTCAGACATTTTCTAAAGTGATCTATTCATAATGTGTTTCGGGGCGGAAATATCAGTTCTACTTTCTACTTTCTCTTTCTTGGCTTGCTTGTCTCCACAATGACTGGTCTTTCTGAGGTTCAGGTGTTGAACCCCGTTCTGTGGCTGCAGATTTCCTCTCTGTGCAGTATTCTGCAAGGTTCCTACAGGGTCTATGATATTCAACATTGTCTTCTTTAATGTGGAAGGTTTAGACTCAAAGCCAGCAACTTAATTAGCAAAGGGATCCTTTGAGGGGTGGAGAACTGGTAGCAGATTTTGTCCTTTGTAAAGCACCAGCTGGTGGCCAGATGCCATGAACCTCTCACTTAAGGGAACTCTAAAGCTCCTCTGGGGACTCTGAGGTTCCAAATGGAACTGAATAATGGCAAGTCCCAGAGACCTGGGGAAGCAGAGGAGTTGGTATGTAGGACAGCTCACAGCCCCGGGAGAACACAGTTAGATGTCTTTCCATTTCCTTCAGGGCTTTGGTTGTTACCATTGAGAAATATAACCCAAAATGGTTTATGACTGGGAAAAACTCAGCCTAGAAGACAGACTTTTGGTACAAACTTGGGATAGTGTCTCTCCAGTGAGACAACGCCATCTCATGGAACACGGAAATCCCACCAAGACCTATGGGATCATATTTGCTGCAAAGTTGTTGGTTCATATTTTTTAAATTGCTAACAATTCAAATGTCCACCCGGACAAGTGTTTTTGCTTACGTGTGAGACGTCCTGTAGAAGCTGGCACACGCCTTTCTGGTGGTGCTGTTTAGGTAGGTTATGGACCTTTTTGAAGCCAGGAGGTAGTGGATGGATGGAAGAGACAGCTGAGGGGTATAGCCTGACCCTGCTTCCCTCTGAAGCTTTGTGATTACTCACTGCCCACACGACAGAACCAGAGCCTCCTGCTCCAGCTGTCCAGCCCTGAGGCGTTCCAACTTCACAGTCATGTTGGACTGCACCCCCTTGACCCACACGCCAGAATCCTTCCTCCCTCAAGAAACTTCTTTCAGGTCTTCCATCACAGCGACAAGAAGTGATAAATGCAGCAAGAGAATGGATGGAGGCTCTCTTTCAGGACAGAATACGTAGTACACTGAAAAGGAGCAGATAGATCTTAAACCAAGGTTGACCTAAGAGCAACAGAATGTTACACGGGTGCGAGACCATGTGAAGACATGGATCCACATGACGGTAGCAAATCACCAGAATTATATTACTGATGACATCAGAGCAGTAAGAAGGGGAAGAATTTCCTGATGAGGCCATATTGAGAAGGTCATCTTTATCTGTGATTTTTTTTTATCTCTCTCTCTCACTCTCATCCCTTTTATCTCTTGATTTTTTTCCCCTCTCAGCTTAAAGGTGACAAAATTTATGTATGTGTATGTGTATGTGTATGTGTATGTGTATGTGTATGTGTATGTGTATGTGTATGTGTATGCATACACATACACTATATACATACTTACATATATGTTTCTTTCTTAGTGTGTCTTAGTTACTGTTCTATTGCTGTGAGGAGACACTATAATCAATACAACTTATAAAATAAAGCATTTCGTCGGAAGACTTGCTTACAGTTTCAGAGTATCAGTCTATTATTAGCATGGTAGGGCACATGAAGATAGGAGATAGCTGAGAACTCACACCTGATCCACAAATTGCAGGCAGAGAGTGAGTGAGACTGGGCCTGGTGTAGGTTTTTGAAACCTCAAAGCTCACCCTAAGTGACATACCTCCTCCAACAGGGCCACACCTTCTAATCCTTCCCAAATAATTCCACTAACTGGGGACTAAGCATTGAAACAAATGAGTTTAATGAGTCATTCTCACTCAAATTACCATAGTGGTGTGTGTGTGTGTGTGTGTGTGTGTGTGTGTGTGTGTGTGTGCTCTCACCTGTGCATGCATCTGTGAAGGCCAGAGCTCAACACTGGGTATCTTCTGGTACTGCTCTAAACCTGGAGATCACCATGACTTAGTCTAAGGCCGGCCAGTGAGTCCTCTGCTCAGGATACTTATTCTGCCTCATTATATTCTCAGTGGAGCTTGGTGATTAGGCAGTAGAAGAGGAGGTGGAGCTGGGAGAGAAAGAGGAAGGGGAGGGGAGATTTAGAGGAAGGGGAGGAGAAGAAGGAGGATATCAGCCATGGAGAACCACGGATGGGTCGAAAGCTGTCCTGGGTAGCAACTTCTATCAAAAGGTTAGATATTGGGTAACGAGTCTAATTGTGTGGGCATCTTGTTGATTGAGCATTTCTAAATATATAAATCCTCTAGATAATCATTAAGCTTTAAGAGTCTCATTTCTACTGTACTGTGAGGATGGCGGATGTTGTCTGGGGTTCAGCCGGGCTTTGTGGATGCAGATGTGGAGGATGGTATCTCGTGGGTGCCAGGGCCTGTGCATCTAGCTAGCTGGAGCCCCAATCTGAGCCGAGGAGCGACAGGAACATGGTGGCTTCCCCAGGAACAAGCTGGATTGGGCGCCATTTTCTAAATATCCCCCTATACTGCTCCACCTGTCTCTACCCTTCAGAATTGCGCTTACAGACACACACCGTTGTGCTCAGCTCTTACATGGATACTAAAGGTCTAAATTTATGCTTGCCTGATAATCAGCTGAGCCGCTGAGCCAGCTCCACATGAACTATTATACTCATCTACTATAGAAGGGTCGCCACCATCAAGCTAGTTACCGTGTGCATGGCTTCATATCCTTTATTTCACCCGCTCTAACACTGCACATCTGTTCTCTTGGCAACTTTCAAGCACAGGACTCATTGCTGTCAATGACAGCCACAACGCTGTATGATGGATCTCAGATCTCATCATCCTGCCCAAGTGACGTTCCGCTCCCCCTGTGCTGCATTTCTCCATCCTTTCGCCCCAGCCCCTGGCAGCCACCGTTCTGTTCCTGGCTTCTATGGATTTTTCAGAGTCCATACATACATGCTATAAAATAACTGTGCCTGCTTATTTCCCCGAGATAATGTCTTACAGATTCATCAGCGCTGTCACAAATGACAGGATTTCCTTCTTTAAGGCTCAATAATATTCCGGGGTGCATAAATACCATGTTTTCACCACCCATTCATCTGTAAGTGGGCACTTAGGTTAATTCCATACAGTAGCTATTTCTGATCACCCTGTAAGAAGAAGGGAACGCATTTATCTCTTTGATATTCAGATTTCACTCCTTTGGCAGTGTTCTATTTTTAAGTCTTTCTTGAGGGACCCACATAGTTTTCCAAAATAGCGACACCAATTTAAACCTTTCCATCTCTGCACAGGGGTTTCTGTCTCTCCACACCCTCACCAATGTTTGCTTCTCTCCTGTCTTTTTTAAAAAACAGCTGTCCTAACAGATGGTCGGGGATGCTGAATGTGGTTTCTGTATACCTGCCAACCACTTGCGTGTCTTCTTTTGAGATATATCTACCCAGGCCCTTTGACCATTTCAAATTTTTTAAAATGGCAGTATCTATTTTTAACCCAGGGTCTTTCAGTGTAGTCCAGGCTGACCTCAAGCCTGCTGTCCTACCTCAGCCCCCCAAGTGCTTACTCACACTCACAGGCACACACCGTGGCCCCAGTTCTTAATCCACTTGTTTTGAATGCTATAACTTTTTTTTCTGGCTATTGAGCTGAGCTCCTTGGGTGTCTTGAGTGTTACCCGCTCCCCAGATGCACATCTGTAAACACACGCTCCCACTCCGCAGCAGGCCGTTCTTCATTCTGCGGTTTCCTTTACGGGTGTGTTTCAGTTTGCTTTCTTGTCCATAGGCTGGCACTGTACAAAGCTCACAGCCCATTGGTCTGTTTTTTGCTTTTGTTTCTGTGCTTTGGAGCCGTATTCTAAAAAGTCCTAAAACGTCAACTTTCCCCCTATGTTTTCCTCTACAAACTTCAGTCCACGGTTTCAGGCCTTATGTTTAAGCTTTAATCCAATTTGAGATAACTTTGAATACAGTGTGAGAACAGGGTCTATTCTTCTGCATGGAGACATCCAGTTTCCCCCACAGCGTGTACTAAAGGGACTGTTTCCTCATGGTGTTCTCTTGGTAGCTTGGTTGACGATTGATCAATTGACCACAAACACACGTGAGCTCTATTCTATTCTACTGGCCTAAATATCTATTTTTATTCCAGCACCACACTGTTTTAATTACTATAGCTTTGTGGCAGACTTTGAAATAAAATAGTGATGAGCCTCTAGCTTTGTTATTGGGGGGTGGAGTGGGGAAACACTTGATTCAGAATTTTTTGTGGTTCCGTTTGAATTTTAGGACTTTTCTTTTTCTTTGAAAAAATGACAAAGATTTTTGTTTGTTTGTTTGTTTGTCTTTGAGACAGGGTCTCATTCTATAGATCAGGCCAGCCTCAAACATAGAGGCTCATTGACTTCTGCCCCCAAGTGCTGAGATTAAAGGCATGGGTTCCCATACCTACGGCTGTCATTATCATCATCATCATCATCATCATCATCATCATCATCATCATCATTATGCCTTTCAATTTTTGATAGGTAGCGATTGCATGTAATCTGTAGATTAAGAATTAAACACATTTTAACATTGATTCTTTCAACCCCCAGAAACTATGTGCCCAGT
Source organism: Rhabdomys pumilio (assembly GCA_030674055.1). NCBI lineage: Eukaryota > Metazoa > Chordata > Mammalia > Rodentia > Muridae > Rhabdomys > Rhabdomys pumilio. The sequence continues at coordinate 21,323,219 of JANHMN010000018.1, read as the reverse complement.
CATTAGTGTCTCTCTTCATTACCATTTAATGGCTTTTAGTTGATAAATGGTTACCCTTCTGATTAAACTTATTCCTGAGTATTTCTGTGCTACTGTTATGGGATTGTTTTCTTGATTTCCTCGTTCATCTAGTTCGTGCTTACTGTATAGAAATGCTGCTAATTTTCTCTCTGTATATGTATTCAGGCGTGTGTCGCAATGTGTGTGTAGATACATGTGTGTGCCTATGGGTGTGCATGCATGCGTGTGCGTGTGCGTGTGCGTGTGTGTGTGTGTGTGTGTGTGTGTCCATGTGGAGGCCAGAGGTTGGTGCCAGGTGTACTCCTCAAGTGATCTCCACCTTAATTTTTGGGACAGGGTCTCTCACTGAACCCAGAGCTTATTGATTTGGTTAGATTGACTGAGCAGCAAGCCCCGGGATCTTCTTGTATCGGTCTCCCCAATGCTGGGATGAGAGGCATGTACCAGTGTTCCCAGGGTTCTAGGGATCCAAACTTAGCCATCCATGCTTGCATGGTAAGCACCTTACCTATGGAGCCACACCCCCAGCCACAGTTTTGTATGTTGGATTTATAGTCTTGCAATCTTACTGAACTGGCTTATTAGCTTTAGAATCCCTTTCAAAAGGTGTGTTTTATTATTTATTTTGTGTGTGTGTGTGTGTGATGATTTGTATATGCTCTGCCCAGAGAGTGGCACTATTAGAAGATGTAGCCTTGTTGGAGTAGGTGTGTCACTGTGGGTGTGGGCTTTAAGACCCTCATCCTAGCTGCCTGGAAGCCAGTATTCTGCTAGCAGCTTTCAGAAGAAGATGCAGAACTCTCAACTCCTCCTGCACCGTGCCTGCCTGGATGCTGCCATGCTCCCACCTTGATGATAATGGACTGAATCTCTGAACCTGTAAGCCAGCCCCAATTAAACTCTCTTTATGAGAATTGCCTTGGTCATGGTATCTGTTCACAGCAGTAAAACCCTAACTAAGACTGTGTGTGTGTGTGTGTGTGTGTGTGTGTGTGTTGGTATGTGCGCCTGTGAACGTGCCAACATAGGGCTGGGGCTGTAGCTCAGTTGGTAGGGTTCCTAACTAGTATACACAAAGCTCTAGGTTTAATCCCTAGCACTACATAAACATGGTAAGGGGTAGCACTTGGGCAGTGGAGGCAGTAGAATCAGGAGTTCAAGACCATCCTCTGCTATACAGTGAGCTTAATGACATCCTTGGAATTATGAGACCCTGACTCAAAAACAAGTTGGCAAATCTGTTGTGAGTGCATGTCTACAGAACTAAGATCCAGAATCTGGAGAGGGAGCTATACACCAGGGTTCATAGCAGGATTCATCACAATAGACAAAGGATAGAAAAGTGCCATACGTGCACTCATGGATGGATAGATAGACAAAATATGGTATTTAGAAAGGAATGCAGCACTTAGGGAGATGCTCAGTGGACAGAGTGTACAATGTGCAAACTTGAGGGCCGAAGTCCACATAATCCCATGTGGCTGTGAAGAGCCACTTATAATCAATCCAAAGGCTCAGCAGCAGAGACAGGGAACTCCCGGAGTTGGCTGACTATGACTACGAGCCGTATTGGTGCTCTCTGGGTTTGACTGGGAGACTCCGCCTCAGTGAATACAGTGGAGAACAATTGAGGAAGGCTCCAGATGTCAGCTTCAGCTGCCCCACCCTCTATACACACATAAGGAATGAAGTTTTTTGTTTGTTTGGTTTTGGTTTTTGGTTTTGGTTTTGGTTTTGGTTTTGGTTTTGGTTTTGGTTTTGGTTTTGGTTTTGGTTTTGGTTGTTGTTGTTGTTGTTTCAAGACAGGGTTTGTCTGTGTAGCCCTGGCTGTCCTGGAACTCACTCTGTAGACCAGGCTGGCCTCGAACTCAGAAATCCGCCTACCTCTGCCTCCCAAGTGCTGGGACTAAAGGTGTGCGCCACCACCGCCCGGCAGGAATGAAGTTCTGACACATGCCCCAACACACATAAACGATAAAAATAGCACATGAAGTATCAGACACAACAGGACAGATACAGTGTGGATCTAATTATGTGTAGAACCACAAGTAACCAGATTCCTCAAAACAGAAAATAGAACGGTGCCTGTGGACAGAGGACATGGGTGTTATAGTTTGATACAGGAAGTTCCTGTTTAAAAAGATGAAAACCTTTTGGAACCAGATGTGGTGGTGCATACCTGTAATTTCGGCATACAAGGGATAGACATAGGAGGATCGCCACAGGTTTGAGGCCAGCCTGGTCTACATAAGTTTCAGGCCAGCCCTCCTGGATGGCTACATAGGGAGATCCTGCTTCAGAAAAAGAATTCTCCGGAGAACAGTGGTGACGTGGCACAAAATCAATATATTAGCATCACTGAGCTGCTACTTAGAAGCTTTAAATGATAAAAGGGGAGGGGCTCTGTGTGGATTTATCACAATAGGAATAAATGAATGAATAAGGCAAAGTAATAAAAATGGGAGTGTAAGGATCTCTAAAAGTCTGTCCTTCCATTAAAAGCAAGTGAAAAATCTAGTAAAAACCATTAGGGTTAAGATTTTCAGAACTCTGGGGATTGATGTCTTAATGGAACCAGAAGAACGCCTAGAAAGAAAACCACCAGTTCTCAGGAAGGCAGCTCTGTGGTGTCTGGCTACAACTTTTGATAAAGAATCATGGGACATACAAAGAACCAGAATGGATGGTCTGCATGCAGAGGACCTACACACAGTGCTAGGGATGAGCCCAGGCTCCACCAGTGAGCAACAGGCCCCACCCAGTTAGCTATTTTCAGAATATTCAAACAACTAAATATAAAAAAAAATTATGGGAACAGTGAATGAACAGATAGATACTATTAGTTACTAAAGAGCTAGAATATACAAAAGAACCCAAATGGGAATTTTGCAGCTGAAAAGCATAAAACCCGACCCCTCAAATCCATAAAGCATTTCAGTAGCAGACTAGAATAGCAAGGAAAAGGATAATTTCCTCAGGATATCATCAGGCCTGAGAAACAAAGATAAATGAACCAGGACACCACAAAGTTCATCAACATATGTGCAATGAAAAGGGAGAGATAAAGGGACAAGAATAGTCATGGTTACAATGACCAGAAAAGTCCCAGATGTCATGAGAATGTGACAATGCAAGAAGCCCAGCAAGCTTAAATCAGATAAATACAAATAGTCATATTATGCATGATAGCTCTAAAGTAGAAACAGTTCTCTCATGAGGGAAGAATGAATGGTGGTTATATTACATGTATGGACATACATGTAATACCAGCCAGCCTTATAAAGGAATGGAGCACCAATACATACACTAACATGGAGAGCCTTGAAATCATTATGCTATATACAAGATGCTATACAAAGAAGGCTGTCAAGGTTCTTTTTGCTGGGGCAGACGCCTAGCTGGAAGCTGGACTGCTCCCGTGAAGACACCATATCCTGACCCATCCTAGAGGAACCACTATACTCAGAACACCGGGTAAGAACCCTCCCTCACAACCCAATGCCCCAGAGCTTCAGCTGGGAGTCTGGGGCACTCAGGACCCATCACCCACCAAAACCCTGCCCTCCAGAATACCATCCCCCTTCCGCCCCTCACTTGGTCCTTTTTGATGGGGCAGACTCCTAGATAGTCTGCTACCAGGAAGACAGCATATCCTTACCCATCCTAGATGAACCACTGCACTCAGAGCAGTCGAAGAAGCTGGACTTCCAGGGGCTCTAACATGCCCAGGATCATAGGATTTCAGGATCCCAGAGGAAGCCTGAGTCCCAGGAGCTCTTTCACCAAGGATCTCAGGATTACAAGATCACAGAGACAGCCGGACTGAGGAGTTCTGACACAAGCAAGATAACAGGAGAGACAAGCAAGCTCCAATCAGAGACAGTGAGTGCAGGTAGCACTAGAGTTAACCAGGTGGCAAAAGGCAAGCACAAGAACATAAGCAACAGAAACCAGGTTACCTGGCATCATCAGAGCCCAGTTCTCCTCCCACAGCGAGCCCTGGATACCCCCATGACACCGGAAAAGCAACATTCAGATTTAAAATCACTTCTCATGTTGATTATGGAGGAATTTAAGAAGAACATAAATAACTCCCTTAAAGAAATACAGGAGAACACAAGTAAACAGGTAGAAGTCCTTAAAGAGGAAACACAAAAATCCCTTAAAGAATTACAAGAGAACACAATCAAACAGGTGAAGGAATTAAAGAAAACCATCCAGGATCTAAAAATGGAAGTAGAAACAATAAAGAAATCACTAAGAGAGACTACCCTGGAGATAGAAAAACTAGGAGAGAGATCAGGAGTTATAGATGCAAGCATCACCAACAGAATACAAGAGAAAGAAGAGAGAATCTCATGTGCAGAAGATACCATGGAAAACATTGACACAACAGTCAATGAAAATGCAAAATGCAAAAAGCTCCTAACCCAAAACATCCAGGAAATCCAGGACACAATGAGAAGACCAAACCTAACGATAATAGGTATAGATGAGAGTGAAGATTCCCAACTTAAAGGGCCAGTAAATATCTTCAACAAAATTATAGACTTCCCTAACCTAAAGAAAGAGATGCCCATGAACATACAAGAAGCCTACAGAACTCCAAATAGACTAGACCAGAAAAGAAATTTGTCCCATCACATAATAATCAAAACATCAAGCCAGGCGGTGGTGGCGCACACCTTTAATCCCAGCACTTGGGAGGCAGAGGCAGGCGGATTTCTGAGTTTGAGGCCAGCCTGGTCTACAGAGTGAGTTCCAGGACAGCCAGGACAACACAGAGAAACCCTGTCTCAAAACAAACAAACAAACAAACAAACAAAACAAAAACAAAAACAACAACAAAAAAACATCAAATGCACAAAACAAAGAAAGAATACTAAAAGCAGTAAGGGGAAAAGGTCAAGTAACATATAAAGGCAGACCTATAAAATTACACCAGACTTCTCACCAGGGACTATAAAAGTCAGAAGATTCTGGACTGATGTCATACAGATCCTAAGAGAACACAAATACCAGCCCATGCTACTATACCCAGCAAAACTCTCAATTACTATAGATGGAGAAACCAAGATAGTCCATGACAAAACCAAATTTGCACAATATCTTTCCACTAATCCATCCCTACAAAGGATAATAGATGAAAACCTCCAACACAAGGAGGAAAACTACAACCTAGAAAAAGCAGGAAAGTAATCTTTCAACAAACCCAAAAGAAGATAGCCACACAAACATAATTCCACTTCTAATAACAAAAAGAACAGGAAGCAACAATCACTGTTCCTTAATATCTTTTAACATCAATGGATTCAATTCCCCAATAAAAAGACATAGACTAACAGACTGGATATGTAAACACGACCCAGCATTTTGCTGCATACAGGAAACACACCTCAGTGACAAAGACAGACACTACCTTAGAGTAGAAGGCTGGAAAACAATTTTCCAAGAAAATGGTCCCAAGAAACAAGCTGGAGTAGCCATTCTAATATCAAATAAAATAGACTTTCAACCAAAAGTTATCAAAAAGATAAGAAAAAACACTTCATACTTGTCAAAAGAAAAATCTACCAAGATGAACTCTCAATTCTGAATATCTATGCTCCAAATGCACGGGTGCCCACATTCATAAAAGAAACCTTACTAAAGCCTAAAGCACACATTGCACCTCACACAATAATGGTGGGGGACTTCAACACCCCACTCTCAGAAATGGACAGATCATGAAAACAGAAACTAGGCAGAGACACAGTAAAACTAAGAGAAGTGATGAACCAAATGGATTTAACAGATATCCATAGAATATTTCATCCTAAAACAAAAGAATATACCTTTTTCTCAGCACCTCATGGTACCTTCTCCAAAATAGACCAAACAGACCTCAACAGATACAAAAAGATTCAAATAATCCCTTGCATCCTATCAGATCACCATGCACTAAGACTGGTCTTAAATAATAACAAAAACAATGGAAAGTCCACATACACATGGAAACTGAACAACGCTCTACTCAATGATAACTTGGTCAAGGAAGGAATAAACAAATTAAAGACTTTTTAGAATTTAATAAAAATGAAGGCACATCATACCAAAACTTAAGGGACACAATGAAAGCAGTGCTAAGAGGAAAATTCATAGCTCTAATTGCCTACAAAAAGAAAATGGAGAGAGCATATACTAGCAACCTGACAACACACCTGAAAGTTCTAGAATAAAAAGAAGCAAATACACCCAAGAGGAGTAGACGCAGGAAATAAACTCAGGGCTGAAATCAACCAAGTAGACAAAAAACAAAAACAACTATACAAAGAATCAACAAAACCAGGAGCTGGTTCTTTGCGAAAATCAACAAGATAGATAAACCCTTAGCTAGACTAACCAGGGGGCACAGAGACTGTATCCAAATTAATAAAATTAGAACTGAAAGGTAGACATAACAACAGAAACTGAGAACATTCATAAAATCATTAAATTCTACTACAAAAGCCTATACTCAAAAAAAAAATCAACTGGAAAATCTGGATGAAATGGACAATTTTCTAGACAAATGCCAGGTACCAAAGTTAAATCAGGAGCAGATAAACCATCTAAACAGTCCCATAACCCCGAAAGAAATAGAAGCAGACATTAAAAGTCTCTTAAAAAAAAAAAAGCCAGGATCAGATGGTTTAAGTGCAGAATTCTATCAGACTTTTCAAGAAGATCTAATACCAATTCTCTTCAAACTATTCCACAAAATAGAAACAGAAGGAACACTACCTAATTTTTCTATGAAGCCATAATTACACTCATACTTAAACCAAAGACACAACAAAGAACGAGAACTTCAGACCAATCTCCCTTACGAATATCGTTGCAAAAATATGCAATAAAATTCTCACAAACTGAATCTAAGAACACGTTGAAACAATCATCCATCATGATCAAGTAGGCTTTATCCCAGGAATGCAGGGATGGTTCAATACACAGAAATCCATCAATGTAATCCACTATATAAACAAACTCAAAGAAAAAAAAAACCACATGATCATCTCACTATACGCTGAAAAAGCATTTGACAAAATTCAATACCCCTTCATGGTATAAGTCCTGGAAAGATCAGGAATTCAAGGCCCAGACCTAAACATAGTAAAAGCAATATACAGCAAGCCAGTAGCCAACATCAAACTAAATGGAGAGAAACTTGAGGCAATCCCACTAAAATCAGGGACTAGACAAGGCTGCCTACTCTTACCATACCTATTCAATATAGTACTCCTAGCCAGAGCAATTAAACGACAAAGGGAAGTCAGAGGGATACAAATAGGAAAGGAAGAAGTCAAAATTTCACTATTTGCAGATGATATGATAGTATACTTAAGTGACCCCAAAACTTCCACCAGAGAACTCCTAAACCTGATAAACAACTTCAGCAAAGTGGCTGGATATAAAATTAATTAAAACAAATCAGTAACCTTCATCTATTCAAAAGATAAACAGACTGAGAAAGAAATTAGGGAGAAGATACCCTTCTCAATAGTCACAAATAATGTAAAATACCTTGGTGTGAATCTAACAAAGCAAGTGAAAGATCTGTATGACAAGAACGTCAAGTCTTTAAGAAAGAAATCGAAGAAGATCTCAGAAGATAGGAAGATCTTCTATGCTCGTGGATTGGCAGGATTAATATAGTAAAAACGGCCATTTTGCCAAAAGCAGTCTACAGATTCAATGCAATCCCCATCAAAATTCCAACTCAGTTCTTCATAGAGATAGAAAGAGCAATTTGCAAATGGATTTGGAATAACAAAAAAACCCAGGATAGTGAAAACTATTCTCTCTCTCTCTCTCTCTCTCTCTCTCTCTCTCTCTCTCTCTCTCTCTGTTTTTTTCGAGACAGGGTTTCTCTGTGTAGCCCTGGCTGTCCTGGAACTCACTCTATAGACCAGGCTGGCCTCGAACTCAGAAATCCACCTGCCTCTGCCTCCCAAGTGCTGGGATTAAAGGCGTGCGCCACCACTGCCCGGTGGTGAAAACTATTCTCAACAACAAAAGAACTTCTGGGGGAATCACCATCCCTGACCTAAAGCTGTACTACAAATCAATAGTGATGAAAACTGCATGGTATTGGTACAGAGACAAGCAGGAAGATCAATGGAATATTTGAAGACCCAGAAATGAACCCACACAACTATGGTCACTTGATCTTTGACAAAGGAGCTAAAACCATCTAGTGGGAAAAGGACAGCATTTTCAACAAATGGTGCTGGTTCAACTGGAGGTCAGCATGTAGAAGAATGCAAATTGATCGATTCTTATTCCCTTGTACAAAGCTCAAGTCCAAGTGGATAAAGGACCTTCACATGAAACCAGATACACTGAAACTAATAGAAGAGAAGGTGGGGAAGACCCTCGACTACCTAGGCACAAAGGAAAAGTTTCTGAACAGAACACCAACGGCTTATGCTCTAAGATCAAGAATTGACAAATGGGGCCTCATAAAATTGCAAAGCTTCTGTAAAGCAAAGGACACTGTCAATAAGACAAAACAGCAACCAACAGATTGGGAAAAGATCTTTATCAATCCTACATCTGATAGAGGGCTAATATCCACTATATACAAAGAACTCAAGAAATTAGACTCCAGACAACCAAATAACCCTATTAAAATGGGGTACAGAGCTAAACAAAGAATTCTCAACCAAGGAAACTCAAAGAGACGAGAAGCACCTAAAGAAATGTTCAATATCCTTAGTCATCAGGGAAATACAAATCAAAACAACCCTGAGATCCCACCTCACACCAGTCATAATGGATAAGATCAAAAACTCAGGTGATAACAGATGCTGGCGAGGATGTGGAGAAACAGGAACACTCCTCCATTGTTGGTGAGATTGCAAGCTGATACAACCACTCTGGAAATCAATCTGGCGGTTCCTCAGAAAATTGGACATAGCATTACCTGAGGACCCAGCTATACCACTCCTGGGCATATACCCAGAAGATGCTCTAACATATAACAAGGACACATGCTCCACTATATTCATAGCAGCCTTATTTATAATAGCCAGAAGCTGGAAAGAACTCAGATGTCCTTCAACAGAGGAATGGATACAGAAAATGTGGCACATTTACACAATGGAGTATTACTCAGCTATTAAAAACAATGAATTCATGAAATTCTTAGGCAAATGAATGGAACTAGAAAATATCATCCTGAGTGTGGTAACCCAATCACAAAAGAACACACATAGTATACACTCACTGATAAGTGGATATTAGCCCAAAAGCTCACAGTACCCAAGATACAACTCACAGACCACATGAAGCTCATGAAGAAGGAAGACCAGAGTGTGGGTGCTTCAGTCCTTCTTAGAAGGAGTAACAAAATACTCATGGGAGCAAATATGGAGACAAAGTGTGGAACAGAAACTGAAGGAGGGGCCGTCTGTTCCACCTAGGTATCCATCCCATGTGCAGTCACCAAAGGCAGATGCTGATGTGGATGCCAGGAAGTGCATGCTGATAGGAGCCTGATATAGCTGTCTCTTTAGAGGCTCTGCCAGAGTCTGACATATTCAGAGGCAGATGCTCACAGCAAACCATTGAACTAATCAAGGAGTTCTCAATGGAGGAGTTAGAGAGAAGACTGAAGGAGCTGAAGGGGTTTTCGGCCCCATGAGGAGAGCAACAATACCAACCAACCAGAGCCCCCAGGGTCTAAATCACCAGCCTGGGAGCACACAGAGAGGGACCCATGGCTTCAGCTGTATATGTAGGGGAGAATGGCCTTGTTGGGCATAGGTGGGAGAGGAGGTCCTTGTTCCCATGAAGGCTGGATGCCCCAAAGTGGGGGAATTCGAGGGTGGAGAGGTGGAGTGGGTGAGTGAGTTGGGGCACACCCTCATAAAAGCAGGAGGAGACATGGGATAGGGAGCTTTGGGGGGGATGGGGAATGGGGATAACATCTGAAATGTAAATAAATAAAATATCCAATAAGTAAATAATGAAAAAAGAAAAAAAAAAAAAGAAGGCCACCAAGTACACAACCCAGTTTTGATGAAGGTTCACTGTAGTGAAATGCATAGCGATGTTGGGTAGACTGGTAGTTGGCAGGGCCAGAGAGACAGGAGGAACGGGACTGTAAATATCCAGAAAAATCTTGAAATATCTCTGCAAAAAATGTCAAAGAGTTGAATACCAAAGATGAAAGAATAAACCACTATAAACTCTGTACTTTTTCAAGTATCAGTTATCTACTTTGCTGAATTCATAAATCATAACCACATTTTTCATTTTTTCAAGTCATTTACAATGTTTAGTTTGAGAATTGATAGTTTAAGTTAGTTGAACTAGTAGGCTATATATCTTCATTTTAAATGCTTGGGGCTGCAGAATAAGTCTGTCTTTTCTTTGAAGGAGACAATGAGATTTTATTTTTGTGACCTAAGACAGTAAATGAGATTTTTCTTGTGAAATGACTGATTGATTGGTAATGACTGCCTATTCTGATGGGAAGGGTGCAGTGTTAGATTAGTGATGTCTGCTGTGAACATGGCACTGGAGAGCTGGTTACTTGCAAAGCCAATCAATTATTTCCTTCTATCAGATATCCTGGAGAGAAAGAGAAAACAGACACTTGTCTTGGAGGTGATAAGCAGCCTCTTTGCTTTCTAATCATAATCAAAGAAAAGATTTCCTTCAAAAGTATTGAGCTTTTCTAAAACATCATTGATTTTTTTTTTAAATAAAAGTTCATAGTTTTACAAGTAATCCCTCACCTATGCACCTGTGAGTAACGCCCAATCAACACACTGGTTCACCAGGCTAGATTTGGATGATATCATTTCTTCAGTCTGCAGTTGTGCTCTCTGTCAAGGGTGAATAGAAACAGACTCCTCAAGAAAAGGTCACTTGACAGTCCCTGCTTCCCTCCTCCCTCGAAGGCAACTATTGCTATAGGCCAGTTTCTAATCTCTGCTTCTGCCTCAGATAAAAACAGCCATGAGGTAAGCAGAGAAACCCCTGACTCCCAGCAAGTTTCTCCAGGCTGCAAACATCTGGATTTACACTCTCCTGTCATCCTCCAGGTGGCTGACTCTAGGGAAGTGACCAATCTGAGCCATTGTGTCCTTGTCTGGGGAACATTTCCTTTGTTCCTCCAGTGAGGGTATGGCTAGGGAGTGAGAAAATGCACAGGAAAGGTCTTGGGGACTTTCAACACCAAACAATGGCCAGATCAGTTCTCACTGCCCAAACCTATTCCCCCAGGGGACATCAAGGAACAGTAGGGAGACAGCCATCACTTTCTTAGGATCCACATTCCAACCCCCTAAAACTACCTGTCTTTGGCCACTCTTATCAACCAAGTAAGTCTCTTCTGTGAGCCCATGCCAGCAGCCTGAAAGCTCTCCGAGTTTCTACAGAGTTAAATCTTACCGTGACGTTGCCAGTACTTGTTTAGTCCTACAGTTGTGAAAAGTCAAGGCTGCTGGAGAGCAGATCCCACCTGGCCACACGGTTTCTTAGAGCCTCTCAGGAAGGGTAGCTTGGACTCACAAGCTGGAAGTTTTCAAGAAACCATCCCGGTAGGGGGACTCAAGATATGCTTACTATGAAAAGCAACTCGTATAAATGGGGGCAGATGCTGAGCAGGAGACAGCCAATGGCTGCAACCAAGGACCTTGTGATCTTGCAAAGAAGTCTTCTTAGTCATACTCAGAAGGTATCTTCCAAGATAACCCTGTCAAGGTCAGGCAATTCATACATTTCCTTCTGTTCCTCTTAAGTTCTCGGGTCCAAATGTTTGCTGAGAGATGCCGTGGTAACCATGACGCCACAATGGAACTTGGAATTCTTCCCAAGGCGTAGAAGAAACGCCGCTGTAGAGCTCTGCTGCACAAGGCCACAGTGAGTTCATTTCTCCTTTAGTCGGAATAGTTCACGGAAGAACTCGAAGCGTCATCCTGAGGACAAAAGGAACATCTCGTGTCATGAGGGGAACATGGTGACTTAGAACTGTGCACACAGTTTCCTTAGGTCATGACGCACAGTGTGAGGCACCAGGATGTGAGGTGATGCTCCCGAGGGCTTAGGGGTTCAGATAGTTTTGAGCTCACATTTCAGGTTTGCTGCTTAGTTGCTGTGTGACCCTGAGCTTGGTACTCAGTGTCTCTGGGTGTCAGTTTCTGAGTCTGTAAAATGGGGATTGTGAGAGTGTCTGTGTCTAGGGTGGCTATATGAATGTATGGAGCTAAATGTTGGGACTGTTATCAGTGATGACATCCCAGAAACACTGGACGTCAGGGTGTTGTTGTTGTTGTTGTTGTTGTTGTAGTTTTTGTTTTCCTTTTGTTTTGTTTTCATTTTTCAAGACAGGGCATTTCTGTGTAACAGTCCTGGCCATTCTGGAACCCACTCTGTAAACCAGATTGGCCTCTCACTCGGAGAGATCTGCCTGCCTCTACCCCCCTAATGCTGGGATTAAAGGCATGCACCATCACTCCCAGCTCTGATGTGAGTTTTAGTTTAGGTGGGAGACATCACAGTAAGACACTAAGCCCTGGGAGAGCTCCCATCAAAACCCTGTCTTCTCTTTCAGCAGTGTTTTATGGCTATAGAGTCAAAGCAAGGGTTGAATTCCACAAACCAAAAGCCAACCCTTTTTAGAGAACCAACTCTCTAGCACAACCAGGGCCCCAGGCTGCTCTGAGAAGACAACTGGAAAAAAAGCAGAATACCCTCTCTCCTTGGGCCACCTCACAAGCTGCTAGCCAAGCATCGGAGCCAGACAGCCTCTCCTTGGCCATACCTGCAGGGAACCCAGCGCTGGGGATGTGACAGGTCAGTTTACTCCATCTGGGAACCTTGATGGCAAAGAGGAACAAGCTTCCACAGTGGGGATCACCCCCTTCGGGGATCAGGGGAGCCTGCCGGTGGACGGTGATGGAGTCACGAGTCTTCTGTCTTCCCAGGTGCTCATGGTGCTTGCTGTGCTTCTCTCTGGGGATGGCAGAGATGAGAGGGATGCTGCTGATGCTGCTGTACATGTCCCACTCGTCATCTGCCAGTGAGTGTGTAGCTCCCTTCCCAAGGTGTTCAGTGACAGGTGGAGCCTGGGGTGGGGTGGGGTGGAGGGTCATCCAGGAGAACAAATGCCCAGAGAGGGACTCACTGGGCAAGGAAGACCATCCCCAGCCCTTTGTCCTGGGCAGCATGTGTGAGTGGCAGGGACTAGGAAATGCAGAGTGTCAGGGCAGGGAGGTGGGTCTAATTCCAAGGATGGGAAACAGAAAAATCAGCAATAGGGCCCAGAATCACTTATGGGACAGAAGGGTCAGAGTGAAAGTTGCCTCCCACACTCAACCTTGGGCTCAACCTTGCCCACCTGGAGTGCTCTGAGCTCTGTGAATTGTGACACTCATCAGGACTAGTCTCACAGCAGCAGAGGTTTCTCAGGTTGCAAAAGTAGCTGCTATTGTCCCCTCCTTCCTGGCCTGTAGACTGCTCAGGGCCATTGGTTAAATGGAAGATATCACACACACACACACACACACACACACACACACACACACACACGCTATGCAAAGACCCCACACCATCTTCAGTCTCCTCCTTGTCCATGCCAAGGAGATCAAGAGATGCTCAGAAACACAGACATAGCATCTCTCCCACTAGGCCAAAGCTGAGACCCAAGGGGTTGGGGGGAAACACTTGCTCTCTGAACCAAATATTCTCATCAGGCCATTATCGATGGAATTGGGGCACAAGGCAAAGACTCTGAACAAGCACTCTACTACCCATGTACTTACTCAGTACCCAAGTGGCACTTTGGAAAATGGAATGTCATTACATACATGGAGGCTCTTGGCTTGGGAAGGATTGGCTAATGCCTGCATTATAGATCACCAGTTTCTCTAGAGAAAAACCAAGGCATAGATAAGGAATTTCATTTGTTGGTATTTCTGAAGTGGTTAGTGGCTTTAGTGTTCTCCCAGCAAAGTCTGTGGATGGACATTTGGTCTCAGGATACCCCACAGTGAAGGTCCTCTGTGTTCATTCATGTTGCTTATTTGTTTTGTTTTGAGACAAGAATTTCACTATGTAGCATTGGCTATCCTAGATAGACCAGGCTGGCTTTAATCCACCTGTCTCTGCCTCCTGAGTGCTGAGATTAAAGTTATATTCTGCTATGCTTAGCCCTCTCTGAGTTCTTGACAATACTGTAGATGGCAATGGACTTTGTGTTTTGGACATGTCTTTGCTGCTGACATCCTAGGTCACCACTGGAAGAAGTCTTCCACTCTTCCTGTTTTCTCTTCTAAACTCTCAGCATACCCTTTGGGTCACATCTCTCTGTCCCAGACTCTAAACCCATCCAACATGCTTAGTTCTCAACCCAGTGCTTGGCAGGGCTCTGTGCAGGTGGATGATGGCCGAAAAGGCATTCACTGGGAGTCCGGTGCACAGGATCTGCTATGGGTGCTTGTTACACGGCATGGAGACCCAAAGCCACCAACACAGAGGCATTGATTTAAGATGAGGGAGTCGGCTTGCATTTTTGGAAACAGAATTGCCAGTTTTGCCCCAAGGCAAAACATACAGTCATTTATAGAGCTATAGTTTGCATATTCCCATAACCTCCTGTATGATCTTGCAACAATCCCAAGTGATGTACAGCCAGGCCCTTGACTACACCCTTCAAAAGAGGAAACTGTCAGAGAGAGTAGTGGCTTGCCCATGAAGAGACTAGCTTGACTTTGAAGTCTGCATCCGGGCACTTCACAAATACACATCTACCCTGGTAAATGTTTAGCCAGTGCAGTGTCTAGAGATTCTTGTAGATGCCTGATCCTCTCAGGATGGTGAATCTCTACATCCTGGCTCCACAAGGAGCTGAGGAGCCCCGTGAGAGCGAGAACTCAATAAGGTGTATCAATGTCAGAGGGAGGACTGGAACAATAGTGGGTGTCAGCAAATTGGGGAACAACATGGAGTGGACCATCTTGTTATGAATGATGCCAGGAAAGTGGGGGCTCAGCTCACCCCACCCAGAACTCTAAGTAAGTCAGTCTCTGGCCTTGCCTTCTCCTCTCTTCTCCTTCTTCCGTGATCTTTCCTGTTCTAACAGTCTCCATGCTCGTATGAATATAGACTGTTAAGGACAATACAGGTTCACCCAACCTCAGGCTGACAGTGGGGGTATATCATTTAAACAACATTGTATTCTCTTGGAAACAAAATCCAGGCTTCCCAGAAGACTGCTCAGCTGGACAGACTAGAAGAAAGAGGGTGAGCAGGATTGGGAAGGGGAACAGAGACAGCTTCCACATGGCAGGACTTTTATCTCCTTCGTGACAGGAAGGAGGTCAGGGAGTCGATAACCGACAGAGTCATTTTATTCATGCACCAGATAACTTATTGAACACCCACTAGATACTAGACACCACACTAGCTCCTAGGGACACACTAATAAAGCAAAACAGACCTGGTAAGAGGAGCCATACGTTCCAGAAGCTTG
This sequence comes from Rhabdomys pumilio, assembly GCA_030674055.1. Taxonomy (NCBI): domain Eukaryota; kingdom Metazoa; phylum Chordata; class Mammalia; order Rodentia; family Muridae; genus Rhabdomys; species Rhabdomys pumilio. Next base: position 21,307,696 of record JANHMN010000018.1, on the reverse strand, counting down.
CAGGGGGTGCAGGGAAAGCGAATGGTGAATTTAAAGCTGAGCGGGGTCTGGAACACAGGTCACGACTAGGCGAGTGGTGGAGTTTGGATTCCTCTGATCTGCCCTAAAACTGGAGTTGTCCATCCACCTTAGCAGTGCCCACCTTCAGGGTTATGAGAGAATTGTCCCATAGTATGTGGGTGTTGGCAGTGCTCAAACCTTTGGGCCTCAAGACTCTTTCATGCTCTTAAGTTATCGGGGCCCCTAAACTACTTTTTCTGGGGAGGGGCTTTGTTCTAGTGTTACTTCTGTTGCTAAACACCCCACCAGAGGGATTCACACAGCTAGTCACATCACGCCCATAGTCAAGAGCTGCCTACTTGTTCCATCAGCTAGCTTTTCTTACTATATTTTTTTCTTATTGACAAGGTTTTACTACGTGGCACTGACTGGCCAGGACTCACTCTGCTCACTCTGTAGACCAGGCTAGCCTCAGACTCACAGAGATCCCCTACCTCTACCTCCTGTGTGCTGAGATTAAAGATGTAAGCCACCACCCCTGAAGCTTCTTTACTCTTTTACAGTTAAGGACACCCTCCCCCCCAGGAAGTGGTACTGCCCAGTGTGACCCCGTTCTTCTAATATCAAATAGCAGTTAAGAGTCCTCAACAGACATGCTCTCAGTTCAACCTTATCTAGATAATTCTTCATTAAGACTTTCTTCCAAGTGATTCTAGGTTGCATTGAGTTGATAATTAAAACTAACCACCACAGACTTTATTTTTCACACTTACCATAGTAGAAATTGAACTAGAGAAAGCAAAGGGACAAGAATATACAAATCCATGCTTACATTTGACCATCAGAGTGCTGACATCACAAATCTGGAAAACTGCACCATACACTTGTGAGAGAAGAGTTGAGGAAGCAAGCAACAGCTTTTCCCTGAAGGAAGGGTCTAGATTCTACGGGATGCCTATGGGTCCCGTTACCACCCACTTTTGTACAAAAGATGCCAGACAAGGCATAGCAAGAGGTGCTGCGCTTGGCAGAGAGGCGCCAGTAGCCGAGAATTTTACAAGGTTCAGAGATGCAGCCAAGCATCTTTAATGTGGAAGATCTCCTGGGATAAACAAAGCATCGGGGTGGCAGAGTGAGCCCCAAGCAAAACAGCCAGCAGAACAGGAGTCCTGAGGTCTGGGGAATGGCGGTGCTCACAGTGGGGCTAGTGCTCCTTGCCACAGTTGAGGTCTTTGCTCCCTCTGCAGTTTGTGGCATCCAGAAAGCCAACACCGAGGACGTGTTAAAGGAGAACCTTGTAAGCAGCACCGAGTTCCCCTGGGTGGTGTCCATCCAGGACAAACAGTACACCCACCTGGCGTTCGGCTGCATTCTCAGCGAGTTCTGGATCCTCAGCACCGCCTCCGCTCTCCAGCAAAGGCCAGTGCTCCCCTGTGTGAGGGTTGGGGAGTGGAATGTCCTGTAGGCCTGGGGACTTGTGGGGCTTGTAGAATTGACTCTGGGTATGTGCGCCTGTGCCAAGGTCCTGAGGTCACCAGTGGCTCATGGAACTTTACTATCGTGAGGCCCGAGGGTGGAGCCAGTGAAAAGCAGATGCCATTGGTTGTATCTAGGAAGTCCACTTGTGATTTTGCCATAATCACGGAAGCGTGCATTCTTTGATTATATCCACTGGGTGTCCTTCCAGGATAAGTTAAAGAAGTTGACAAGAGTCCTAGCAAGACACCCTGGGTCTTACAAATGTCACTGCCACAGAGAGAAGCGCACAGAGAAAGTGGAAATAGATTATTGCTGCTTTCAGAATGCTTTTCTCTGGGCGCTAAGAACATCCGTGGCTTCTTTTCTCTAATTGTGCTTGCGTATGTACCCCAAATTATATACCGTAAGCTCAGATTCTTACAAGTAAGAAAAAAAATCATATGACTAAAGAATTTGGCAAATATCCTAAAAAATATTTTCGTAGGTATTGTAGAATACCTTACTTCTTTCTGGTCCAATGCACTTAACTTTTGAGAATTGGCATTAAAGAAGGTAATTGCAACCTCTTGGGAAGAAAGGTTTCATGTACAAAGTTGTTCATTGTGTGACTAATAACACTGAAAATGCTGGAAAGAAATGAACCATCTAAGGGATATTATGACACAGGCCTGTGGTCTCAGCACTTGGAAGGTGAAGGCAGAAGGATCAGGAGTTCAAGGTCATCCTTAGCTATGTGTTGAGTTTGAGGCCAGCCTGGGCTACGTGAGAGTTGGCCTCAGATATGAGCACAAACAAGACAAAAAACCAACCAAACAAAAAGCAAACATTCAGTTATCACAGATGAACAAATGATAATTTCTTGCATACCCTGTATATAAGATAGGATAATATGCATTATGTAAACGGAGGAAGCATAAGAATTTCTCCCCTGACCAAGTTCATCAATGAGTAGGGCTTGTTAGCTTCCGTGTGCATGTGGGCTTTCTGTTGTTTTTGTTGTTACCGAAGACCAGCCTTAGTGCGTAGTGATCTGATAGGATGCACGGGATTATTTCAATCTACTTGTATCAGTTGAGGATGGTTTTGCGACTGATTATATGATCAGTTTTGGAGAAGGTACCATGAGGTGCTAAAAAAGAAGGTATATTCTTTTGTTTTAGGATGAAGTGATCTATAAATATCTGTTAAAAACCATTTGGTCCATCACTTCTGTTAATTTTACTGTGTCTCTGTTTAGTTTCTGATTCCATGATCTGTCCATTGATGAGAGTGGAGTGTTGAAGTCTTCCACTGCTATTGTGTGTGGTGCAATGTGTGCTTTGAACTTTAGTAAAGTTTCTTTTATGAATGTGGGTGCCCTTGCATTTGGAGCATAGATATTCAGAATTGAGAATTCATCTTGGTAGACTTTTTTTTCCTTTGATGAGTATAAAGTGTCCTTCCTTATCTTTTTTTGATAACTTTTGGTTGAAAGTTGATTTTATTTGATATTAGAATGGCTATTCCAGCTTGTTTCTTGGGACCATCTTCTTGGAAAATTGTTTTCCAGCCTTTTACTCTAAGGTAGTGTCTGTCTTTGTCACTGAGGTGTGTTTCCTGTATGCAACAAGATGCTGGGTTGTGTTTACATATCCAGTCTGTTAGTCTATGTCTTTTTATTGGGGAATTGAGTCCATTGATGTTAAGAGATATTAAGGAAAGGTGATTTTTGCCTCCTGTTATTTTTGTTATTAGAGGTGGAATTATGTTTGTATGACTACCTTCTTTTGTTTGTTAAAAGACAATTACTTCCTTGCTTTTTCTAGGTTGTAGTTTCTCTCCTTCTGTTGGAGGTTTTCATCTATTATCCTTTTGTAATGCTGGATTTGTGGGAAGATATTGTGTAAAATTGGTTTTGTCATGGACTATCTTGGTTTCTCCATCTATAGTAACTGAGAGTTTTGCTAGGTATAGTAGCCATTTGTGTTCTCTTAGAGTCTGTATAGCATCTGCCCAGGATCATCTAGCTTTCATAGTCTCTGGTGAGAAGTCTGGTGTAATCCTGATAGATTTGTCTTTATATATTACTTAACCTTTTCCCCTTACTGTTTTTAGTATTTGTTTTGTGCATTTGATTATTATGTGGTGGTACAAATTTCTTTTCTGATTTAGTCTATTTGGAGTTCTGTAGGCTTCTTGTATGTTCATGGGCATCTCTTTCTTTAGGTTAGGGAAGTTTTCTTCTATAATTTTGTTGAAGATATTTACTGGCCCTTTAAGTTGGAAATCTTCACTCTCATCTATACCTATTATCGTTAGGTTTGGTCTTCTCATTGGGTCCTGGATTTCCTGGATGTTTTGGGTTAGGAGCTTTTTTGCATTTTCTTTGGCTGTTGTGTCAATGTTTTCTATGGTATCTTCTGCACACGAGATTCTCTCTTCTATTCTCTCTTGTATTCTATTTGGTGATGCTTACATCTATAACTCCTGATTTCTTTCCTAGGCTTTCTATCTCCAGGGTAGTCTCCCTTAGTGATTTCTTTATTGGTTCTATTTACATTTTTAGATCCTGGATGGTTTCATTTAATTCTTTCACCTGTTTGGTTATGTTTTCCTGTAATTCTTTAAGGGATTTTTGTGTTTCCTCTTTAAGGGCTTCTACCTGTTTACCTGTGTTTTCCTGTATTTCTTTAAGAAAGTTATTTATGTCCTTCTTAAAGTTCTCTATCATCACCATGAGATGTGACTTAAAATCAGAGTCTTGCTTTTCTGGTGTGTTGGGGGTATCCAGGGCTCGCTGTGGGAGGAGAACTGGGCTCTGATGATGCCAGGTAACCTTGGTTTCTGTTACTTATGCTCTTGCCCTTGCCTCTCACCATCTGGATAACTCTGGTGTTAGCTGATATGACTATGGCTTGTTCCTCCTGCAATCCAGTATATCAATACTCCTGGTAGACCAGTTCTCTCTGGGATGAATTTGGGTATGGAGAGCTGTGGCACAGGGTCAGCTCTGGGATGCAGATGGAAACCAAAAGGATCCTGTCCCAGGCTACTCCTCAGTTCCTATGTCCTGAGGTCTCAGTGCGGATCCCTCACAGCAGAAGTGGTGGTGTTACCTGTGCTCACTGCTAGGCCTACATTCCTGGGAGACCAGCTCTCTCCCAGCAGTATTTGGGTATGGAATCCTGTGAGCTGCTGAATTTTTAATACTTGTTTTATGTATTTTAAAATTACTTTTATTTTTCTTTTAGTGTATGTGTAAAATAATGGGCCTCATATGGCATTTTATTTTTATTTTTTTAAAGAATATATATATTTTAATCATGTTTCCCCAACTTCTCTTCACCTCTCTACTTCCTCAATTCCCTTCATTCTCTCTTTCAAAAGAAAAAAAAATCCCACAAAAACAAAAATCAAAACAAGCAAAAGATCAATGAGATTAAAAAAAAAAGCCAAACAAGACAAAAATGAAGTAAAAAGGTCCACAAAATACCACTGAGTTTGATTTGTGTTGGCCAACTGTTCCTGGGAATGGACCTTCCCTAGAGATATCCAGTACCCAGTATCTCTACTAGAGACAACTGGTTTTCCCTTTGCCAGCAGGTATCAGTTGCAAATGACTTCTTGGTTAGGGCTGCTGCCTGTAAGTCAAGACAGAAACAAACTTATTCATACTCTAACCTTGGATTTTCTGTATCTGCATCCCCCTGTCAGTGCTGGGACCCTATCTGGCTTAGACTAGTGTAGGTCTTGTGTGTACTGCCACAGTCTCTGTAAATTCACATGCATGTCAGTTCTGTTGTGTCTGGAAGACATTGGTTCCTTGGAGTCATTTATCACCTCTGGCTCTTACAGTCCACCTCTTCTTCCTTATAGATCCCTGAGCCTTGAGAAGGAGGGGTTTAATGAATACATCTCATTTAGGACTGAGTGCTCCCAAGAGTGAAAATTCTCTGCACATTGCCTAGTTGTGGGTCTCTGTCTTAACTCCCACTACTATATATATGTATTAAAAAAAAAACCCAAAAAACAAAACCAACACTCCTTTAACGTGGTTTGATGTGTACGTCATTAGGAGTCATGTTATTGCTGCGTTCTTTAGCTAAACAATAGTATTAGGTCTCCTCTGAGGCCTGTGACCTCTCTAGTCTCAGATTCTTGGCCACTTTGTATCAGGTGTGGGTTCTGTCTTGTGGAGTTGGTTGGTTACTCCCATATCTGTGCCACTGTTATATTGGCATATCTTTCAGGCAGGTTGCTGTTGTAGGTCAGGGTTTATAGCTGAGTGATAGTCATGATTACCTTTTCCCTCTGGTACTGTGCTGAATACCTTCCAGACCAAGAACACTAGTCAGTATGAATGAAGCTTCTAGTTAGGCACCAGATCAGCTTCTCCTTGTTCAATGACATAAGTGATGTCTTCAGCAATACGGCCTTACCATCAAGTTGTAGAGAGTAACCAATAGCCTTGGCAATAGTCTGTGATCTCTGAGGAGTCCATGGGATCCCTTTGGCCAATCACTCAATAATATGTAACCCATATGTAACACTGGAGATTTACTTGGTACCATATGATGTCTAGTTCATTATGGATGCTCCACCTTTGACCCTCATACTGGTCATATGTGCATGTGTATGTGTAATATATATGATATATATGTATATGTATACATGTATGTTTTTATATATAATTTTTTCATTTACAAAGCCTTTTTATTATTTTAAAAAAGTTCCATATTTATTTCACTTTCTGACCCTGTGCTTCTGCCTTCAACACCTTCACAACAAGTTTCTGCTCCTCAATAATGAAGCAAGCGTGCCTGATCTTCCATAGACACTTAACCAAGGTGGAACTGCTGTAGGCCCTGCCGATGTGCTTCTTTGTTCTAGACAATCTCCTAAAGACTTAGTTCTTCCAGCATGAAGCCCTCGCAGTCTGTCTGAGCACGCACACACAGATTTTGGTGCTTTCCAAACCTTCTTGGTATAAAGGTAAACAGTTCTATTGCCAGGGTTTTGAGACATCCTAGCTTTGTCCGAGGCTATATTGTAGGAAAGCCTGCATTGCTGTGTCAAATTCTGGACTATTCTGAGTGTCTCTAAGCACTGTCTTCAGAAGGATCAGAATTTACATGTCTAAATGTAAATCCATGTGTACAAGCGACTATCCACAAAGAAGCAAAGATATACCACGAAAACATCCCTCAGTCACTAGTTTCCTTCCCTTGCACCATGTTCTGCCATCAATTTCCAGGATGTTTCTCTTTTTAAAAAAAATCTAACGTGTTCAGGGATATCTATACATCTTTCTATATTGATTCTTAGGTCTATTAACACAGACAGAATCCTCTCTCTCCTTTTCAGCTCAGGTTTTCATAACAAAATATTGTAGTCTGGGTGGGTTAGCCACAAAGTCCAAGGTTAGTGTATCAGCATGGTTGCTTCCTTCTAGCTGTGTCTTCATATGGCTCTCTCCCTCTATGTGAAAATGGGACAAAAAAGAGACTGTGAAGACTCCTGACATACACAGTCCCACACATACAAACACATACACACATGTATACACACATATGCACATATATATACATACACACATATACACACATATGTACACATATACACTTACACACATACATACACATATAAACATGTACAC
>JANHMN010000018.1:21254671-21300572 GCA_030674055.1 Rhabdomys pumilio | reverse complement strand
GTACACACATATACACATATATATGCATACACATATACACTTACACAATACATACACACACATATATACACATACATACACATACACACATATACACATGCATACACACACTCACATGAAAAGACTCTGATTCCCAGTTCATGTCCTCTCTATGGCTTGCTCTTCCTGTCCATTTTCTAGGCATCACTCTTCCCCTCCCATTGCTCCTCTGGCTCCAGGTACTAAATGTTTCTGTGAAGAAGTCTGAGGCAATTCTGATTTTAAGCAGAGTGACTCTGAATACTTATGTGCCAAGGAGACTCCCAGCTCAGCCCTGCTTCCCAGCACCTGCTGTTCTCCTTTATTTTACTTTCCTGAGTTTCATGAGTTAGACAAGAATGTGTATGATCAAACTTAGAATGACTTCATCTTTGATGGACTGGATGTCCAGCTCTGCCAGATGGCTTCCATCTGTCATTCATGAGCCACTCTCTCGTCTTCCCCCTACTGATGGGCTCCAGAGGGTTTGGCCTGTGTGGGTGACAGCAGCAGTTTGCCTTGCCTACTGGTTCCTGTTGGGTCACATCAATGTGGCATACACCAGTTGTAGGAGACAGTATAATCGGGATCTCTATTCTCCTGAGGTAAAGTGCTGATTGGTTCCCTCATCCAGCTCCATATAACTCTGCCTGACCTAAAACTTCTCACCTAGGGAGATAGCTATGTCTGAGACCTGGGCTTTCGAGACCGTGCTTCAGGGAAGGCAGTGAAAGAGCAACTCAGAGTGATTTCCAACCTCAGTGCATGTGTGGGGGGGGGGGGGCACACACACATGAAAATGAAAACGGCCACTCAAGAAAATTTTGCTAGTTTCTGTCTCGTTTTGGTCACTGTTCTCAGCCTACTTCCTAAGGCTGTAACTGTGTTTTCTCTTCTCCTCCACGCTGTTTCTAACTTGACGTTCATTCTTGACCTTTTTGCTGAGAACCTTCTCACCCAGCTTCTTCTGAGCTCAGTGGCAGCGGATGTCACCTGTCACTCTCAGCTGTCCTGCTTGGATGCTGAGTGTTCGATCCTCTTTATGGTTTCACAGTGTTCACATTTGCTTCGAGTGCTTACAGTTCCTTGGGTGAGTCCCAAGGGATGAAGACAAGATACTCAGCTCAACTCCACCACTGTTAACCACTGTTACGTCATGACTTCCCACTCATTAGCCATATCGTATTATTCATTAAGATGTAAACTGCTAAGACTGTGAGTGAGAGTTAGGATTACACAGCTGGTGTGATCACTACTATGTCTAAAAACACTACTCATGTGGACAAAGTTACCCGGTGATATGTGAACAGATGATCTTTGGTTGGTAAGATAAATAAATGTATGAAGACAGAAGAATCCCCCATGAGTCCTTGAGATCAAAAGCGAAAGCACAAACCTAGAAATTCAGAAGAAATTCCTTGGAGACTGGGATCAAAGGTACGAGTAAAAATTAACCCAGGGTTTGGACAGATGGCTCAGTGGTTAGAACGCGTCTTGCTCTTCCAGAGAGTCCAAGTATGATTTTCAGCGACATCAAGTAGCTCACAGCCACCAGCGACTCCAGATCCAAGGAATCCAATGCCCTCTTCTGGTCTTGGCAGATATGTAGCAACACACGTTCACATACACATGCACACACAAATTAAAAACAAAACCAAAATACCCAGGGAATGGGTTAGATGAGCATGCCGGGTTGAAAATAAAAACTGTAAGAAATGAGAAATGAGGGAAGTGGGAAGCTTTCTTTCTGTCTTGACTTTTCAAAACCCCCTTTGTTGTCTTTCTCTCCAGGAAGGAGGTCGTTGCTGTTGTTGGTATAGCTAACATGGATCCCCGAAAGACTGACCACAGAGAGTATTCAGTCAATACCATCATCCCCCATGAGAACTTTAATAACAACTCAATGAGCGATAACATAGCCCTCCTGAAGACAGAATCTGCCATATATTTCAACGACCTGGTCCAAGCCATCTGCTTCCTGGGCAAAAAGCTACATAAACCACCAGCCTTGAGGAATTGCTGGGTAGCAGGATGGAATCCCACGTCTGCAGTTAATGCATTCCTTCTCCTAGAGGAGGCTGTGTGTGTGCTGGCAGTGGGGGGTGACTCGGATGAACTTCTTTAGGGCTTGTCCTAATCAGGATGCTTGATGTTTAGAGTTGATTCCTAGTGTTTGCCTTTGCAGGGGACAGGGGACGCTCTCCTCCTCCTCTTCTTCCCCCTCCTCCTCCTTTTCTTCTCTCCTTTTCTTTTCTTTTTTCTTCCTCCTCCCCCTCACTTCCTCTTTTTCTTCCCCCTCTTCTTCCTCTCCCTCCTCTTCCTCCTTTTCTTCTCTCCTCTCCTTCTTTTCTTTTTTTCCTTCCTCCTTCACCTCCTCCCTCTCCCATTCCCCCATTCCCCCTCCTGCCCCTCCTTTTCTTCCTCCTTCTCCTCTTTCTTCTCTATACTCAAGCAGTAAACAAGCAGCAAACTGCCTCACCCAATGCCAGGAGGAGTAAGGGGACTAGAGCTGATTACCTAAGTCACTCTTTTTCTGTCATCTTGGGTAAGAATGAAACAAGGAAATGCATAGTCTTTAAGTGTGGAGGAAGGGTGGATTGTTCTCTGTTTACAGATTCAGATTCAAAGCAAAGATAGTTTTCAGTAAAAACTGGACACAGGTTCCGATTTCTATGGGTTAATTGGACTTCTCTGTCCGCTGCTGTCTGGTTATGTGAGTTACTGTTATACTGACACAGGATCACCTTCTTGTTAATAACTCTTGGGCTCTCTGTTGCATGGTCCAGACAGGAAATCACATGACAATGAGTATCCTGAGGAGAATCCCCGTAAAAGACATTGAAGTGTGTCCTTTACATAGAAACCGGAAAACAGAATGTGCCAGTCACACAAATAAGGAACTCAACAATGTTTGCCTGGTAAGAATTTGATCCAATAGTAGCCAAATCCCAAAAGTAATGATGAGTTGCACCCATGGGACCAAGGAGTCACAGAAGCGCCTCCTTACTGGACAAAGGAGAATGAAGAACAAAGGGAGAGTGACGTGAAATTCATGTCTCTGGTAGGAATAACATTTAGCAGAAAGTGGGTACTCAAAAACTTGCTGAGTGGCTGAGTGTGACATGTTATGCCTATAATTCTCAAACCTAGCAGGCCAAGGCAAAAGGATCATGAATTTAAGGCCAACTAGAACTACATAATCACTTCTTAACTTAAAAAGAAAGAAAAATCTGCTGAAAGGACTACATGAAGTTACTATCTTCAGTGTAATGATTAAACATATCCAAGTCACAGATGCTCATTAAGGAGCTAAACATGTAAGGGATGAGTCCTGCTTCCACTTGTACTTGTAGGTGTGTACACAGGTTTACAGGGTTGGAGTCACCATGACCAGCATCTTCAGAACCGGAACCTAGGTTCTCTTTTGATGCACGGTTTACCAGGAACTGGGGATTTCTTCTGTAAGAACCCCTGCTCTCTACACAAAGAAGTACTGCAGAGAATGACTATCCTATGATCTGAGCAAAATGTGCAGAATTCACCGCCATCTGCCTCAGGTTCCCTAATGTCTAAACCCAGACTAATGTGGCTTACTAAGACTAGTCAATAAATGTCAGAGTAAGGAGAAAAAACCTAAGGCTAGCAGGCAAAGTTCTCTGTCTCTCTCTCTTTCTGTTTGTGTGCGTGCATGTGTGTGTGCGTGCATGCATGAGAGAGAGAGTGGGGAAGGAGGGAGGGAGACAGACAGAGACAGAGACAGAGACATAATATACTTTGGGGATCAAACGTGGGACCAAGAGCATGCTAGGCAAATGCTCTACTACTGAGCTACAATCTCAACTTAAATCTGCCTTGGTAAGATGTCAATCAACTCTTCCATCTACAAATAACCTTCAAGACTCCTCTGGTCAAAATGCTCTTCCTCCAAGAGAAAGGCAAATGTTTGGGTTTTTTTGTTTGTTTGTTTGGTTGGTTGGTTTTGGTTTTTTTGTTGTTTTTTGTTTTGTTTTGGTTTTTTTTTTTAGAGTAAAGAACACACACACAGAGAGAAGGCAAAGGGTTTTTTTAGAGTAAAGAACACACACACACACACACACACACACACACACACACACACACACACACCTTTCTAAAAGTCTTTGGATACCAAAGGCTTGATGGTTCTCATTAAGCAGCAAGTTTGCTCTTCCTGCAGTGATTCAACATTGTTCAATTGTTCTGTGCTTGGCTCCCTGTCAGGGGAAGACCTCAGCTGCTGCTGCTGCTGCTGCTGCTGCTGCTGCTGCTGCTGCTGCTGCTGCTGCTGCTGCTGCTGTTGCTCCTCCTACTTCTCCTTCTCTTCCTTTTTCTCCTCTTCCTCTTCCTCCTCATTCCTTCTTCTTCTTCCTTCTTTTTCTTTTTCCTCCTCTTCTTCTTTTGTTTTGCTGAGACAGAGTCTCTCTCTGTGTAGCCCTGGCTGTCCTAGAACTCATTCTGTAGACCAGGCTGACCTCAAACCCACAGAGAATCCATGAGCTAGGATTAAAGGTGTATGTTACCACTGTTCAGCCTCAGCAACTTCTCAAATTGGATGTTCTAAAAACAGTAGAAGTCATAGCTATTTAAGAAAAATCCTGGTGGCAATCATCCCACCAGTCCAGTACCACATTTCATTGTACCTAAGATGCCATCAGTTGTAGATGCTGGCATAATTTTACACAATGCTAAGATAGAAGGGTGACAGTTAGACTTTGCCATCAACGGATCCAAAATACATCATCTTTTCCAAGATGCTAAGTGTTGAAGTGTGCCTAGACTCTGGAAATGGTATATCGTTGATGTGTTAAGTGATCACTCCTCTAAGTTGTTGTTTATTAATTGTGGCACCCCTGTGAAATCTCTCATATGTATGTATGGTGTGCATGCAGGGTGCACACATATGTGGCTTCATGTGTGTCTATCTAAAACCATTGTCTTCCTAGATGAATTCCTTACTACTTGGAGGTAATATCTCTTGATTGAGCATACTATGTGATCATTTGATGTGGCTAGTCTAGCTAGCCTACTTGCCCCATGCGTCCCACCCAGCCTCCAGAGCTCACCAGTCATTTACAGCGTCTCAGCATCTAAGCTTGCTCAGCACACACTGTATCCGCTGAGCCACCCTCAGCCACTAACCTTTAGCTTTTGAACTGAATTCTGCTCACCAAACATCTAATGGTGACTTCATTATGTTGAATGTCTTCTGTTTCGGGAGAACAGAAATGTGATCTGGTGTCTAGATTCTGAACACCACATTTGTCGGGTATAGAAGAAGCTTTCAGCTCTAGATTCTGACTAATGATTTTCCCTGTGGACCCAGAAGAGTTGCTGTGGAACTTTACTCTTTACTTTTATGGTTTTTACAACTCTTAGAGGTTTTGTGGGATGTCAAGGGAGAAGACCATCCAGAGAGAAGGGCCTCTCTTTGTGGTAGCTGCCCCTCAGTCCAGGAGGTAAGACAGAGCTGCTTCAGGGTTCCTGGACCAGAGGCCTCTGCAGCTTTTACCACAGAATGCAAAAATCATGGCTCTACTAGGTGAGGAAGAATGGGCTGGTGGGGAGGACAACAAAAGAAAAAAGACTCGTTCATTCTGAGCCTAGGGTTAGCAGCAAAGCTACGTGCTAGCCAGGGCCGCCTGTACCCACTACTGTGCATCAGGACCATCATGCTGTGTGTCCTAACTTCTATCCATTTTCTTCCTCAAGAGCAGTTATGATCAACTGGGGGTGGGACCAGTGTGAGGATGGAGACCATACCACTCATCAGCAGGGAGCTCCATGCCCCAAGCAGCCATAATGTGGTATAGACAGTGGTCATTCAGGAGTTCCAGGTGGCCAGCCAAAACTCCAAAATAACCTTTCAAATCATCTGCTTTTTGATGGTGTGGGGGTGACACAGCAGACTGTGAAAGAAATGGAAGTACAGGGGTGCTGTGCTGCCCCTGGAGTGAGCAAGATGGGATAATATGCAGACTCTGTTGCCCTTAAACTGTTTCTGGCCTTCTAAAACGCTACCCAGGCATGACGGTGTCTTTGCAGAACGTATGTGCCGCATCGCTACCCTGTTCTCAGTCACTCCTTCTACCAAAAACTCTCACCTCTGCTCTGCCCATACTTCCTAAGCAAGGGAGAATATAGTGGGAAGGGACACCCCAGGCAGGGCTATTACCCAGGCCACAGAGCAGAAGCAGCTGAGAGGTCACCCTTTGCCTCTTTGCGTCTCCTCGAGTTTTTCCAGACTGTTCGCTGTTATCCGTTGCCACCTTGCTCACTGATTACCTCAGTCCAAACAGCAAGAGCAGCATAACATTGGCCAGCCTGCTTGGCTCTTCCAGTCAAGGGGGACAAAAATTAAGGAGGGTAAATAGTCCTTCCTCTATGTCGGACCCAAAACGGACTATGGGGTGCAAGAAGAAGGGGCCTCAGGGGGACAGATGAGATAAATGAAACCTGTTAGTTATTTTGAGCCTTCCCCAATTTCTCCAACTTTCTACAGAAAAATCATAGCCCCTATAACCCCACACGTAGCTAACGATCGATGGTACCTCATACTTTACTGCGTGCATACTGCACGCCCAGCACCAGAGCTGAACATGTCACAGGTGCTAGCTCATCTATGCATTGCATGAGAACCAGGCCGTTTGCCTCAGTCCAAATGGACTGAGAGCAACATACCACTGGCCAGCTTGCCTGGCTCTTTCAGTCAAGGGGGATGACTGGTAGTAAAAATGCTTAGCATCTGCCTTCTTGCCTTGCATGAGCTAAGGTGTGTGGGGTAGAACTCCTGAGCCCCAGAGGACTGCTCCTTCAGGAAAAGGGAAGGCTGCAGTCTGGCAAGGCCGGTGAGCAGACAGAGTAACTGCAGCTGTGGCAGGGAGCAGGAAGCTGCAGATCCAGCACAGCTTCCCTTCCTGAGGGACTCTGGTCCTCCCGCCCCTCTACCCAGCTCCTTCCTTAGCAAAAACGAACAGGAGAAGAAGAGCTCAGAGGTGTGATCATTCTAACCCAGAATGGAAAGCTGCTGGTCTTTGGGGGAGGAGCAGCCAAAAGAGAGGAAGACTCACGGTACTAGAAAAAGACAAGACAGTTTAAATTGAGCCAAGAAGCTACAGGCAATCTGGGTATCAGGGCCACAAATAGTTTGCATAATACAAAGAAAAACTGGGCCAAGGAAGTAGCCCTGCTGGAGGGTGCTTGTCTTGCATAGAACCCCAGTGTCAGGGATTTGATCCCCAGCCCTGCATGGAAGACCAGTTGTGGTGGCTGGTACTCCCAGCACAAGGGGGTGGAGTCACAGGGATCAAGTCATCTTTAGCTGCAGTGAGGAGGTTATATGAGATCCAGACTCAAAGAAGCAGGCAAGAAAGAGGGAAAGAGAGAGAGGGGTGGAAGGAAAAGGAGAAATGTGTGTGTGTCTATGTTTTAATTGGTGGTGGCTGTCTAGATTTTAAGTGGTAGCCTCTAATTTGCCCCATTTCCAGAAAGAATCAGTGCAAGACTTTCTAAAACAGACACGGGTACAAGGGTCTACTGAGAAGGAAGTTTTTCTGAGACCTTAAGCCCTCTTCTGTCCTTTATTGCAGGGGGAACCAGGAAGCCCTATGATGTGCCAAGTAAAGAAGCTGGGTCTCTGGATCCTGAGAGGACTCCTGGCCTATGGAGGCGACTCGTGCCCTGGACTGTTTCTGTACACCAGTGTGGAAGACTACAGCGACTGGATCATGGCCAAGACGAGGAAGGCTGGCCCTTCCCTGTCCTCGATCCACCTCTGGGAGAAGTTGGTCCCTGAACTCCCCTTTCACGAATCAAATATTGCCCTGACAAAGAATTCGTATTCTGTACATAGCTATACTGAATGGCCCCACTCCTACTCCCAAGGACAAAGAATATCCACTACATACGACAAGCAGAAGAATTCTGGGCAGAACTTCAGGGTAAACGGGCAACCGGAAGCAGGAGGGCCTTCGAAGGTGGCTATTCAACCCATGTACTATGACTACTACGGTGGGGAGGTGGGGGAGGGCGGGGCTGTGGCTGGCCAGAACAGGCTGCGTTGGTCCCAAGAAAGGATCTTGATGTCCTTCGTGCTTGTTTTCTTGGGCAGCGGTGTCTAGCTAGGAGCTAACCTACTACCACAGAGAAGAAACTCAGAGGGCAAGACGCTAGGGATCTGCCGTACTGTTCTGGTGTCTGCTCTTGATAGGTGCCCCCTGGGTGGCCACGGGCAGGCCCACGGCAGCACCAGGCTGGCTCTCCTTCCTCTGTCCCACTCCCATATGTGGGAAGGTCACTTTCATTTATGCTTGTGAACTAAATGTGGGCTAACAAGTATCAAACGATTAGAGTGCCCTTGTGGTTCTTTCACTGTTAATGGTTCCAGGGGCCAGGCTGCGAAGATATTCCCATGGGGAGATGTGGTCCTGCAGGTGACCATCTAGATGTGGCCTGGTAGTTGGGGCGGGGAGGGGGGGATGCTAGCTAGGCATAGGCAACAAGTGAAAGAACCCCATTAATGGAAAATATATAGAATTTTAATGGGTCACTTCTTGGTCTACAAGTTGCCAGCTGCTCCGAGCTATTTCCCAGGGGGCCGGATCATCTGCTCATCTGTAGCCTTCATTTTATTCCAGGCCTTACGGTACCCTTTTAAGGACATCTACAAGACAAAAAAGCGAGAAAGGGGGAGAAGGGTTACTTGGGAAAGCTAGCATGTACCTGAGCTGAGAGCCACCGCCATCTTTAAGCCCCTGTTGGGGGCTGGGCTCTTGTGGTGCACTCTGCTGGAAGACATCACCTTAGGGCAACGGATACCCAAAAGATCTTTCTAGAGCTGAGCTGTAGCTCAGTTAGTATAGTGTGTGCCTAGCACAACTCTCAACACTCAGGATCTGGCCCACAGCTCCCTCTCAACATCGGAGTGGTGATCAACTTAGGAGATGGGGAGATGGTGATCCGAAGGCCAGGGCTATCCTCAGCTACCTACCAAGCTGAGTTACACTGAAGGACCAACTGGGATGCATGGGACCCTGTCTCAGGAAAGGAAAAGCAAAGCAAAAACAAAACACAACAACCAACACCTGAAAGTCTGTTTTAAAGAGTATACTTTTGTCCAGGGAAATGAGACAATGTATGCCCCATTGGGTTCTCTGCTCAGTTCCCGGGTATGTACCCCCAAGTTAGGTCTCTAATGTCTTCTCTGTCACCAAGCTACCATATGAGGGAAATGGAACTAGGGTCAAGATGCCAGTGTTCCCAGCAGCCCGTGTGATGTTTAGGCTACACTAATGACACCCTAATGGGCAGGCCATATGGGGTCAAAGTGCATACTGCCCTCTAAAAGGCTGCAGGCTTAGTTATAAACAAGGGGCCTACAGTAACAATGTAAATTCATGGTGTTTGATTCTGAGAGCCATTAAAAACAACTTTCTTTTCTTTTCTTTTCTTTTCCTTTCTTCTCCCTCCCTCCCTCCTTTCCACCCTCAGCCCTCTTCTTTATTTCTTGAGAGTGGGTCTATGTAGTCTTTTGCACCCTAGAACTCTATAAAGAGACAAGGCTGGCCTCAAACACAGAGCTAGCTGCCTCTGTCTCTCAGTGCTAGGGACTAAAGGTGTGACCTCCCCCCTCCCCCAGTGCAGCTTCTCCTTTTCTTAAAAACTGTCTTCTCCATGAAAGAAGCAGTAGTTAATAAATCCCATGATATGGAGGGATTTAGAAGACTCTAAAATTTATTATGGAAACAAGCAACTAAACACACCTGTGTCAGAAGAGTCTCTTTCTGACCCTAAAGTACATCGTCCCTGATCATTAAACGTGGAGCTTAGAAAGGAAACCCACTGTTCGTTTTGGCTGAGCAGCTGAAACGGCTGCAGAGATTTATCACAGATACGACATGTCCTACATCCCTCCCTGTAACTCAGCCCTGAAGTGCAAGACTCTGAAGAAAAGTGTTGCCGGCTTGAGATACTTGGTGATCCCATAACCAGGACTAAGTCGGACTCGATCCCTCCTGGGGACAGCAGGCTCACCTCCGCAATCTCCACCTTCCGCTCCCACATCTTGATGGTCTTCTCCAGTTCCCCATTCAGAATCTTCTCCCTGACGTACATCATTACCTGTGGAGCCCGGAACTCAGCCAGCTGCTTCCGCAACTTAGTGTTCAAGATGTGGGCTTTGGCCCTGTCCTGTTGGGAAGGACTCATTAGCCCATGAAGTTATGGGAGCCCCTGCTCCATCCCCATGTCTCAGTACAGTTCCAAAATGGAAGGTGACAGCCGCAAAGAGTGGGGCCCTCTGAAGACTCTGGGTCTTTCTGGCAGATGGTGATGTTTTCATCTGGCTCAGAAGCCCTAGAGTGGCTAGGCTCCTTGTCCCTTTCTTTTCCTTTCCTACTTTCTTTCTTTACTGTGCTTTCTCTTGTTCTGATCTCTCAGGCTGTTTTGTGTGTGAGATTGTGCATTTATATATGCCTTTGGTTCTAGCGTCTTGATTTACTTTCCTGTCTTCTTGTAGTGTAAACTATATGTAACAAAATGTGTTATCTTAAGCATTTTTAAGCTCATAGTTCAGTGGCATTGAGTGCATATTGTAGGGAATCAATGGCAGATTTAAGCTATTAGAAGAATCCAGCTCTGAACTTGAAGATACATGGGTAGAGTTTATGCAATATGAAGAGAGGAAGTGAAAACACAGAGAACCAGCAGTTTTGGAGAGATGTAGGCAGCCTGAGTGTGGTACACGTAGTGGTAGTAACAGAAGAAGAAAAAGGAGGAGGGACAGAAAACCTACTCAAGGCTTCCATGAACAAGAACTTCCCAATTTTTGTTTTAAAAACATTAAGCCCAACACCCAGATAATTTAAACAAGCTCCAAAGAGGATAAATGCAAAGAAACCCAACCCAAATACACCACATTCACACCACTGAGTGATAAGGCAAAAGGAAGAGCTTGAGATGGCAAGAAAAACAGGATGATCAGTCTTGTATGCAAGCTTGGTGAGAGCAACAGCTGATCGCTCATTAGAAACAACAAAGGCCACAAGACGATGGGATATAACATATGCTAAAGAAGGAGAAAAACTGTCAAGACTCTTCTCTCTCTCTCTCTCTCTCTCTCTCTCTGTGTCTCTCTCTCTCTCTCTCTTTCCCTGTGTGTGTGTGCGTGCATGCGTGTGTGTGTGTGTGTGTGTGTGTGTGTGTGTGTGTGTGTTCTGTGTATGTTTGCGTGGCTGTGTTCATAGAGTCATGCAGGCAGATTATGAAGGCAGAGATCAGTATCGGATATCTTCCTTGATTATTTCCCATCATACTTTTTGATGCAGGATCTCTCTATGAACCTGGAAATTCACTGGTTTGGTTAGGTTGGCCAGCCCATGATGTCCAGGGATGATCTTGTTCCCTACACACACACACACACACACACACACACACACACACACACACACACCTCTGCCCCTACCATCACTGAGGTTACAGATGTCTGTGCCAGGCTATAAGGGTGCTAAGTGATCCAAACGCAAGTCCTCATGTTTGCACAGTAGGTAAAGCACTGGGTGCTTGTTTCTAATACTATCGTCAATTAAAATGGACCAGGACTCCTTGAGAGAGTGCTGATCTTTCAATGGAATAAGGCTCATCCAGATGAGCCCACAGGATCTTCTAGTGCCAGGGAAGGCCAAGAGAAAGAAGCCTAGAGCACCTTCAACCTCACAACACAGTGTGAAAGAAAAACAGGAATTGGACTTCACCAAAATTTTAAAGTCCTAGCCGGGCGGTGGTGGCGCACGCCTTTAATCCCAGCACTTGGGAGGCAGAGGCAGGCGGATTTCTGAGTTCTGAGTTCAAAGCCAGCCTGGTCTACCGAGTGAGTTCCAGGACAGCTAGGACCACACGGAGAAACCCTGTCTCAAAAAACCAAAAAACCAAAAAAAAAAAAAAAAAAAAAAAAATTAAAGTCCTGAGATATAAACAATTCTATTAAGAAGCTAAAAGACAGGGCTGGAGAGATGGCTCAGTGGTTAAGAGCACTGACTGCTCTTCCAGAGGTCCTGAGTTCAATTCCCAGCAACCATGTGGTGGCTCACAACCATCTGTAATGGGATCTAATTCATTTCTGGTGTGTCTGAAGACAGCTACAGTGTACTCATATAAATAAAACAAACAAATCTTTTTTTAAAAAAGATAAAAGAAGGCTAGAGAGATATCTCAGTGGTCAGGAACAATAGCTTAGCTGTTCTTCCACAGGACCTGGGTTCAATTCCTAGCACCTACATGGTGGGTCACAACCATTTGTACCTCCAGTTCCAGGGTACCTCATTCCCTCCTCTGGTTTCTTTGGGCACCAGGCGGGCACATGATGCACAGACATATGTGCAGGCAAAACACTCGTGCACATAAAATAAAAAGAAAATGAAAAAATACCACAGAATAAGTAAAACTAATATAAATGATAAGAGATTAAATTCAGGATATGCAAAGAATTCATACAACTCAATTTTTAAAGAAAACTCAAAAAAAAAATGAGGCAGAGGTCATGTCATGACTGCACGTTTCTCTTAAACAACAGGCAAGCAACGCAGGCAGGAAAAGGTGCATTGTGTCAGTAACCATCAGGGAATGCCAAATAAAAACCACAACAAGACACACAGATTCACACCGACCCGGATGGCCATTAAAATAGTGATGTGTGGGTAAGAGTGCGTTGAAGGGCTCAGTAAGGCGGCTCAGGGGTCCAAAGGGCTTTCCATGCAACCCTGACAACCCAAGTTAGATCCTGGGAACCCGCTTAGGAAACCCAGATGAAAAGTACAAAAGATACGTGTGGTGGAGCCTCATCCACAGAAAGAGTATCTGTATCACCTCTACTCCCAAGGCTTGGGGACCATCATGGAGGAGATGGGTAGAAAGATCTAAGAGCCAGAGGCTATGAAACCCAGGCAAAACAATGAGTGCAGGGCATGCTAGGGCTTCCGCGTTCATGAACTCACAGGACCTATGGTTGCCGGCACATGACCTACAGAAAATCGGGCCCGTCGTTAGTCTGGAGGCAGGGGCTCATGAGCCTTCACCTGTAACTGAGGAGCTGTTAATAGCTGATGGCTTCTGGGATGGTGAGAAATGGGGTAGGTCTGGCTCCTGTTAGAGTCACCATACTCCAGTGGATGGCCCCACACCTGAGAGTATCTCAGCCAGCGCAAATTGGACTCAGCAATATTAAAAACAGAGAAAGGACGCAAAGTTTGCGGGGGGGGGGGGCAGTGGGCATCAGATGTGAAAGGAGTTAGGAGGAGTATGAGATTCGCAAAGAATTAATAAAATATTTTCAAGCGGGGCTAGAAAGATGACTCAGTGGTTAACAGAGCATTCAGCTCCTGCAGAGGACTAGATACGAATCCCAGAACCCACAGAAATAATGCATGAGGTGGCTGAACACCACAATCCGATGTAATCCTGTGGTGGTGTGGTCCCTGTGAGGAGGTTTGGGCCACACGTACTCCTGGAATCCACTCAAAACCACGACACTAATAACTGTACTCGTGACTTAGAAGTGGATAAAGCAGTGTTACAGATGGGCTTGTCCAGTCACCAGCACAGCGGGGAAAACAGTCCTATCCTGAACTGACTGTCTTCTGCCCAGGAGGCCAATGGACTTTCTCCTCTCCCGTCCCCGAAGGACCCCCTTTGCATAACATCCTAGTGTACTACAGCCACAGATACTCAGCTGCATGTGCTCAGAGCATGCAACGGTGATGCTCTCGTCTGGCTCCGCCCACCCTTCCACACTCTGATTGCTGTTGGCCTTGGAGTGAGTTCTGGCTGGCCAGAGGTCACAGTCCTTCAATCTCTGCTACAGCCTACTCACACTGAGCATCCAAAGGACAGTTATGCTTCACAGAGCACCCTCCCTATCCCTCCGTCCGTGTTTCTCTCTCTCTCTCTCTCCCTCTCTCTCTCCACCGTCTCATTTCTACCCTTTATGTAAAACATACGTGCATTTTGTCTCATATGAGTTACATGACCATATACCTCTTACGTATTTTTTAAAGGTTATACACACAGGACTTCAGAACGCTGGACGTTCCGCTCTGGCATTTCCTGTGGACTCTGTTTTCGTTGTGAGCAACCTCTAGAACATCACCCAGCAGCAAGTGTAGATTCACTGCACTGTAAATCTAGCGTCTGCTTTTGTGTGTCAAAGCTATTTTAATTTTTGTGGGCTGGGCTCTTTCTCTAGATGAATTACTGAGGATCTGGCGTCTTGGTGGACAGTGACCCTTGCGGACAGAAGGAGGAGGCACACATCAGAAATGGCACACTGTGTCCTCTTACCTCCTCTGCTTGTATGGTTTCTTTTTCAATTTTCCCAAGTAGCTCGTTTCTCAGCAAGATCTCCTTGTCCAGATTGACGTAGACCTCCATTGCCCGATGAAGCTTGTTCTGAAACACACCGGCATGGCACGTGATAGGGAGGAGCTTTCAGAACGGTGGGGAGGGAAGACAGGAGCAAAAGCAAGGCCATCCATTCCCGCAGACTCATTCATACCAGCTCGGGACTGCCAAAGGTATCTGAGGACCGGCTGGAGGGAAGGAGAGGACCTTGGCATCTTGGCCTGTGCTGGAGAAGCAGAGTGGTCCAGCAATAGGACTCAAACCTTGTCCCACTGCTTTTTAAGGGAGCTGCTTAGGTAGCCAAGCTTCTCTTGCATTGATATGCTCGCCTTGCTAGGTTGTGAGGAGACATCCTGGTAGAGAACAGAACATTGTCCCTCAGCAGGTGTGATGACTACCTCAGGAAGGTGCAGAGAGAGAGGTGGGAAAAGCTCCCCCCCCAAGGGTCCGACCCCTCTTCCCACTTAAAAGCAAGGGAGCCTGGATTTGAATGAATGCAGTGTGATTCCTCAGCCTCTGAGCTCCACTACACATCCCAGCCTAAAGGAGTTGGGCTTGCTGGTGTCAGAGAATCCCGCAAGAGCTGCCTCGTGGGTGCCCACTACATTCTTTGCCCTTCAGTGTCCCCAGACCCCTGCTGTCTAGATTGGCCTCCTCTAGAACCATCTCCCTGGCATCTCTCCTGCATGGAAATCTCCAAAAATGCTAGAATGTACTCTGCCTGACTGAGGACTGGACACACACACACACACACACACACACACACACACACACACACCAGGCACTGGCTAGTGAAACATTCTAAGCCTTGCCTGCAGGAAGCTCACTCACAACTAATGCCAAGGGAGCTGGGGAGGCAGAACATAACGGTGAGAAGAAAGGGGTACACAAGAGACTGAAGCTGGTGTGTGTCGGGGGTGGGGTGTCCTGCAACAGGACGGAGGACAGAGAATTCAAAGATAAAACCACACTTTACTCTGTAAAGGAAGAGAGGGCAAGGAAAGTCGGGGGATGGGAGAAGAGGGTCCCAAAGAACTGGAAGAGATCACAAAACGCAAAGGAAGAAGCGTGCAGGGGCATTGCCCCAGAAGCTCAAAACTTAAGGAATGCAGAGGAGCCTGACCAGAGCCATCTGCCTAGGGTTCTTAGGCTCGCAGGAACCTTTCAGACCTGGTCCTTCCAGGCCTCCTCGTTAGCAGTTCCTCTAGGCTCCGCCCAACAGTTACCTAGCAACAGCTTGTGTTTCTGCCAGCCAGGTTCGAGCTAGGAGCCTAGGAGTCTTGTAAGAAGACCGCTCTTCCTTCCTTCCTTCCTTCCTTCCTTCCTTCCTTCCTTCCTTCCTTCCTTCCTTCCTTTCTCCCTCCCTCCCTCCCTCCCTCCCTCCCTTCCTTCCTTTTCCCTCCTTCCTTCCCTCCTTCCTTCCCTCCTTCCTTCCTGACATCCCGCCCTTTCTCTCTCCCTCCCCCCACCCTCTCTCTCCTACTCTCTTCCTCTCTCTTCCCACATGTCCCCGGTCGGTCGGCCTCTTCCCCTCTTTCTCTCTTCCTCTCTCTGTCCTTTTCTGCCCCCCCCCCATAAACTCCCCTTTTCACTAGGCCTATCCTATGGCTGATTCTTCAGGGGGACA
This sequence comes from Rhabdomys pumilio, assembly GCA_030674055.1. NCBI lineage: Eukaryota > Metazoa > Chordata > Mammalia > Rodentia > Muridae > Rhabdomys > Rhabdomys pumilio. Next base: position 21,284,521 of record JANHMN010000018.1, on the reverse strand, counting down.
CCTTGGCACACCAAGGTACTCCCTCCTGCTGAATTGTACCCCGTTTGTATAAAACACAACACTCCCTTCTTTAAGCCTCATTTCCTATTCCCTGCTCTGTATGAGGACGAGGAACCAGACTAAGAGGGTCAGCGTCGGGGGTAGGGGTGAGAGCAGTGTTTTGGCGGGGCTGCCTATTCATGTGGGAGGGCAGAAGAGCCGGGGAAGACATTTGCCCAGGTTTGAGAGGCAGGGCAGAATGGACTGTGCTCTGTTGGGCCAAGAGATGCGAAGGCACTCAAGGTCAGCCACTTGAGGTCACTACAGAAAAGACCCGACTCTCCAGTGTAACAAAAGCAACTCAGACCCTGTGCTTAAAGCCATGGCCACTCCATGTCTCCGTTTCCTCAGGGCAGAAGTCTGGACACAGTGCAGCTGGATTCTCTACGCATGAGAGCACCAGCCTGAAATCTAGGAATTGGTCAGGACCAGGGCTTGTGTCTGGGTCTTGAGGGCCTATCTAAGCACAGCGGTTGTTGGCAGAACATGTTTCCTGGAAGTCAGAGCACTGAAGGGTTTCTTCCTGACTGTCAGCAGTTCATTCAGCTCCTCAGAGCTCCCCTGAGATCTCTTCCCTGTAGCCTCCTCTATCTTCAAAGCAGTGATGGAGGACTTCTGGCCCCCAAATTTCACTTAAACTTCATATCTATGACTTGTTTTAGCAATAAATAAATAAATAAATAAATAAATAAATCTGTTGATGGGCTCATGGGATGAATCAGGCCTTCTGGACACCTCCTTATCTTAAGGTCAACTTTGCCACGTAGTTGCATCACAAAAATGACCCCCTGCCCAGAGCCATCACATTCCCCGTCCGGATTTGCATTATACAGGGTGTGCACCTGTGAGCAGGGCTGGGGACCTCTTTAGAATGCTTTCCTCATGGGGCACCAGGTCATTTAAGGCACACAAGCGTGATTTGTGGTGGCTGTAATCACATGCTTATGCCCACTGGACTCGCCAGGCAGGCCTCAGGCCATGGAGTCAGAGAAAATGCCAGAATCATTCACACTCAGGCTCACCTAGGAGAGTCACAGAAGAAAGGAGAGCGTGTCTCCCTGTATGGTCTGAGTTCTGCCCTGAGCATTTGGCTCTGTGCCTGGCATGCATGGGCACTGGGTTTTGCCAATAGAGGGGAGTTAATCTAAATGTTTTCAACAAAGTCTCTTACTTGGGTGCTTGATATGTGTGCTGCCAAATGGCTCCTCCTTTCACCTTTCCATGACCACCAAATACACAAGCCAGACTGCTGGCGGTTAGCAGCTATTTGTGAGCACCTGCTTTAGGCAGGCCCCGTTTTCTGTTGCTGGGCACACGAAACTCTGTCCAGGAGTGAGACATGGCCCTTGCCTCTGGCAGCTGAAGGTCCTCTACCATAAGGCACCGCCACTCCCCGTAACTGAGCAACCATCCAATCCTAAGCGAAGTCGGACTTCACAAGTCACTCCTGTTATGCTTCCATTTCTCTCACTCCTGTTCTGCTTCCATTTCTCACAGGATCTGACCACTGGGATGTGAGAGAAGCCAACAGGAAGAAGCAAGATAGCCTCTCCCTCAATTCATTACTCTGGCCCACCCTCAGATTCCTCCGGAGCCTCTTCCTCAGCTCCATCTTTGTTCACCTTCACGGGAAGTAGGCTTGTGGGCAGCATTCTGACTGGCCAACTGTGCTGCTGCCCCCTTTTCTCCCGCAGTCTACACTGTGACTTTAGACAGGCTCTGCAACCTAGTAGCTTCACCATGGAAACCATAGCTCTCCACTGCCCAAATTCCACAAGTCCAGGCAGTCCCAGAGCTGCTGGATTGTCTCCATGGGAAAAGGTCAAGGCCCAGTGAGGGCTAGCCAAGTCCTACCCAGCTCTCTGGAGATCAAGGACCTGAAAGTCACCGGGACGGGCCTCATTTTGAAGCAACTTGTTCAGACGGGATAAGCGAAATGTGAGTGATCTGCTTGATAGCTCTCCAGGCTGCGCAGGATGAAGGGTAACTGGTTTGCATACTGGGCAGGCAGTCCCTGCTGCCTCTATGACTCGACAAAAATCTCAGCAACTTTGCTTTAGGTTGATTTGTTTGGTTGTTTGTTTTTGTTGTTTGTTTCTTATTTGTAAAGAAAATGTTGAGCAAGCATAAGTCTTATCTCACAGCGTCAGAATCAAATTCACTTGGTTTTGCTGTGTGTGTGTGTGTGTGTGTGTGTGTGTGTGTAGGATTTTTGGATTTTTGTTTGTTTGGAGAAGGCAAAGTCTCACTGTATCTCACCCAAGCTGCCCCTACCCCATCCCGGAGTGCAGTGGTTATAGACACCTGCTACAAATTCACTTTCTTTATTATGTTTCTATGGGCCAGAGGAAGGCCACAGGAAAGCTACCCAAGCTACAGCCATCATTGTCACCTAGGCACAAGGTCAAGAGCCAGCAAACTCACTCTGGACAAGCAGATTGTAAACTTTCAGCTTTGTAGGACCAGAGGCAAGATTTTACTTGTTATGCGGGGAGGGGGATGGCTCAGTTTCTACAAGTGTTTTACTGATGAAAGTAAGAGCATTATAACCGGGTGTAATACATTTGAACAGAGCTGGTGAGGTGGTTCAGTGGGTAGACCTGTCTGCTTCCATGCCTGACAGTCTGGGTTTAACCCCTGCAGTCCACATGGTAGAAGAGAGCTGACTCTTAAGCTGTACTCTGATATCCACATGCATGCCATGGCATGCTCTCCAACGAGCACACGTATGCATACTAAAAATAATAAGATATGGTATAATAGGTAAATAAATAATAAGATGATATTTATCTGTCACGTTTGTGTGCGTGTGTGCGTGTGCGTGTGCGTGTGTGTGTGCGTGTGCGTGTGCGTGCGTGTGTGTGTGTGTGTGTGTGTGTAATAGACTTTGTAGAAGACAGGTAGGTTTTTCTGTGTTGGTTTGACAGTGTTCTCCATTGTTCAGTTACACTCGTGTGCTCCATTCTTAGTTCGCAGACTGGTGGGGTGTGACAAGCTCGCTCATCTTGCTGGCCACTGCGGTACTTCATCATTCACAGGGCGACCAGATGGCTTGGTCTGCTGAGGACAGGCCCCATTCACGTCCACAGTCCTCGCTTAATTATTAATAGCACCTCTTTTCTCTCCCCAAAGCCTTGCACTCGGATGATAAATAATTCAGTGGTGTCCTGATTTATAGCTGAGACTGTTTTCCTCTGCAGGGTTTTAAGTGAAGTGCTGAATACATACCTCAATTAAATGATGTGGCTCACTTCCAAATACTGTGCATAAAAATCACCCAGGGAACTCCAAACAAGCCAGGATCTGTGTCCCTCTCCCCCTAAGTCAGGGTGGGAATACAGCACAGACACGTGTGTTCAAAAGGGGACAGCTCCCAGGTGTGCCTCATGTCCCGTTAGGATTGTGAAGACATTCTGGGGGTTTTAGGAGAGCAGGCTTTGCCGAGTCAAGAGAAGTCAGGAGACAGCAGGAGACACCTACAGTAGGCTGGGTGAACTCTTGTTCACAGGGTCCTCCCTGAGGTGGGGCAGGTGGCTGGCAGGAAGGCTGGCAGGTGCCTGGCCCAGGGGTGGAGCTTACTTTGTAAGTGTTGAGAACCTGCAGGGTGTTCCCAGAGGCCAGCTTCAGCTGGATCAGTTCTTGATTCCTGGCTTCGATCGTCTCCAAAAACTGCGCATTCTCAATTTTCAGCTGCTGAAAGTCAACATCGTGCAGGGCCTCGCCCACCTCCTCCTTCTGTGGTTCAGAAAGAAGAACACAGGCAAGGTCAGGGGAGATGTAAGGTTAAGCTCCCCCTTGCAATCTGGCAAGATATGTGAGATCTGACACCATTTTGTGAAACTGTCCTGGGCACGGGCATGGCATGGTGTGTGGACTAGAGCTGGCTACTTCAGTTAACACAATACCTCTGGGTCTCAAGAAACACATCCAAGGCATCAAAGAAGAGCCAAAGATGGCAATTCAATTGTATAGTGCAAACAGGGGCGGGGGGGGGGGGGGGGGGATGGAGAACGAGAGCACACAGAAGCTCTAGTGCCAGGCCGAGGGAGAACGCCCACAGGGAAAATGGTTCTTCAACAAAGCTATAGAGGTAGTCTAAAATCAGGCCATTGGAACGTGATTTTTAATCTGGGTTTGGTGGAAGAACCCTGTAAATCCCAGCTCTTGGAAAACTGAGGCAGGAAGACTTTGGGATTGAATGGGCTATGTGGCAAGACTTTGTTTCGAAAGTGAACAAATAAATTCAACTTTAAACCTGGAAACCCACAAAGGGCTGCCTGTAATTTCTCCTTCTTTGAGTCTGCATTTTTTATAGCTTTGTTAGTAAAAGGGGTTCCCCTCTAAACTGTGCCTGCTTCCTGTCCAGGCCCATGGCCTCTTGTTGGTGGGTACAGTAGCCAGCTTTGGGACTGCTGTCATTCCTACCTCTACAAGTTTACTGAGACGCATAAAGCCCTGGGGTTGCTGCTTCCTCCAAATGCTATAATTTCCTTAAATCCAGATTCCATTCACCTAGCAACACTACATCATCTGTTTTCGGCGACCAGGGTAACGCCAGTCTCCATTGAGCCTCTGACAGCATAGTTCTAGGCCCTCATATCTCTGTTACCTTTATACAGAGTTGAGCCTACCCTCTTCTCAGGATGCTACACCCCACTAGTCTGTAGGCTTAGGGATAGGGCTCACATCCCTGTCATCTCTGAGCAGCAATGACATATAGCTTAAAGGACACCCACATAGTCCTCACTTCAAGCCCCTTGTCACGATGCCTGAGCTTTCATGAAGCCCTGGAGACCAGGAGCTCACCCCTGGGCAGCATTTCTTTTTCTAGAGGTCCCCCTCAACACCCCCCTCCTTTCCACAGTAGCCCTAGGCACAAATAGCCATTCAACCTCCTCTTGCCCTCACCACACTGTCTGCTACTTTCAACTGTGGTGTTTACATTGGTGGGGCCACCTGGGGAAGGGCAGAGCAGAGCCAGTCCCTCCTTGGTCTGGCTTGTGTTTCTAGGACAGCCTGGACTCCCGCTGAACTGACTGTTATAGACTCTTCCTCTAAGCCCGTGCCTGTGCAGGTATTTTGGGAGTCTTGAATTTCTCCTTAGTCATGTTAGGGCTGCTCTGGCTTGTCCAGGTCTTTTTGGATCTTGAGGTAACCAAGCAATAGTTGTCTGGCATGACAGTTGTCCTTCTCAGTTCGATGAGTTCATGGCTACCTCTGATGCACATGTCATCAATGCCCACATTGATATAGTGATAAAAAAAAAAAAAAACTTTGGACAAGGAAGTGATGGACATTAGACCATGTTTCAGGATCCTTGGGCCACATCAATCCTGCCTTTAATTGGGAGCCCTTGAAGTTGAAACACTTATCACCACACATTTCAATGATGCCACTCGGTTACATCCCTCAAAAAGCCACACATGTGTCATAAGAATCTCAAATTCAATCCAATTGTGTTTACAGAAAGCCTCAAATCTGCCTGCCCAGAAGCCATGTTGGTTTCTTCTGGTCACTGCAACAAATTGCTATAAACCCAGTGACTTAACCACCTGTAGGTATATTACTTTCCCAGTGTGGAGGCTGAAAGTCTGATGGGTTTGGCTCCAAAATCACAATGTTATCAGTACTGTATCCCTCTGGAGGCTTTAGGAAGGGCATGGCCTTGTTCTTGCCAGCTTCTGGAGGCTGCCTGTATTCCTTGGCTTGTAGCCCCTTCCTATATCACAATTATCATCACTTTGACCTCTGCTTATTAAATCTCCTCTCACCCATTTCCCTTTCTCTCATAAAGAGGGAAGTGATGCTGGGTGCAGCTGGGTAATCCAACATCATCTCCTGTGTGGATTAGCTTTAGTTGTCCAATTGGCACAACCTAGGATCACCTAGGAAGAGTGTCTCAACAAGGGTTTGTCTACATTGGCCTGTGGGGAAGTCTTAATTAGACTAACTGATGTGGGAAGACCCAGCCCACTGTGGGTAACATCATCCCCTAGGCAAGGGGTCCTGAACTGTACTAAGAGTGCAGAAATGTGGATATGATGTGACTAGCTGCTTGAAGTCTCTGCCACCTTGACTCCCTCATGATGTTGGACCGTAACCTGGAACTGTGACCTGAAAACATATCCTTTCTACCCTAGGTTGCTTTTCCTCAAGGTATGTTATTACAGCAGAAATGAAACTATAACATTTCCCCATCTCAAGACCCTTAAATTAATAACTGCAAAGTTATTCTACTGTGTAAAATAGCCTGTTCAAAGATTCCAGTGTCTAGGACAGGAATAATTGTCTGGAGTAGCTGGGAAGATGGGTAGGGATATTACTTAGTATAGTGGTGTGTTTGAATTCTTGGCCCATAGAAACTAGCACTAAGAAGGTGTGGCCTTGTTGGAGAAAGTGTGTCACTACGGAGGCAGGCTTTGAGGTCTCAGATTGCTCAAGACACATCCAATGGGACAGTCTCCTTCTGCCTTCAGATCTAGAAGTAGAGCTCTCAGCTCCTTCTCCAGCACCATGTCTGCCTGCGTGCTGCCATGCTTCCCACCATGATGATAATGAACTAAACCTCTGAAACTGTAAGCCAACCTTAAATGCCTTCTTTAATAAGAGTTGCTGTGGTCATGGTGTCTCTTCACAGCAAAAAAACCCCTAAGACACACTTAGGTTACCTTTTTAAATAGAAAGAAAAGAACCACATACCTGCCTCAATTGTAAAAGCATCTTTTTTCTTTGAACTTTGAGAGAAACATTTTTCAAACACAACTTATCCTTCATACTATCCTAAGGAAAAAAAATACATACACATTTTAATCAATTATTTATCTATTCCCCTGTTGATCCAAATAGTAAATCTGAAACTACTAACCAGAACTGGATCAATGACATTCAGTCACTTCTTCCCAGCCATCTTAATTCTGCCCCAACTGGTATTGGGATAGCATTTTACTGGAAGCCAAGGAGAAGAGGAAACTGGGTGGACTCTGTGCCAGGGCTACAGCGCTTCTGCTCTTGGCATTGGGTGTGGTGCTAATGCAGGTCCCTTTACTAACAATACAGTCTTAGGATTCTTTGGCCTTTTGATTGGATGGTAAGATGGCTGCACAAGTTTTATCATTCATAGTGTGTCATGATTAATAACCCTGCTCAACAGGTTAGCGTGATTAACATGCTACAAAATCTGTGCAACTGAAAGCATGTTCTCCTCAATCAGTTCCCTTTCCTTTTTCATGCCAGTCTGGATCCAGGAAGGAAGGAGATGAAAAGAGAGTGGCCTTTACAGGCTCTACAGTAACCGGACTAGTTCACACCTTCCCATGGAAACACACAGCTCTTGTTGTTTCAAGATAACAAACAAGAAGAAACCAATCTGACGCTACTAACAATCATCCTGCCTGGTTTTCTGGGTTTGTTTTGTTTTGCTTTGCTTTGCTTTGTTTCTCTTTTTGTTTTTGCTTGAATAGCATGCATTTAAAACACACATTTTGGGGGTTGAAGAGATGGCTCGGCACTTAAAGAGAACTGGTTGCTTCTCTAGAGGACCCGGGTTTGATTCCAAGCACCCTCATGGAATCTTTCAACCATTCGTAAGCCCAGTTTCAGGAGATCTGACATTCTCTTTTTGCCTACACAAGCACCACGTATATTTATATGTGGTGTGTAAACATATACATAGGCAACCCCCCCCCCAAAAAAAAACAAGGACAACAAAAAAAGTCATACCTATAAACTTTTTTTAAAAGTTTAAACATATATCTGGAGATTTAAAAAAAATACTTTACATATGTGGGAAGCATGAAGGTGGAGTGTGGGAGAAAATGCAGGCATGACCTGGCAGCCAGCCTACTTGGCACACTGCACTTGTAAATAAGAAGCATGGCACACCATGCCTCAGAAGCCAGAACACTGAAGTCACTGAAGTAGCCTGGAGCTGGCCTACGGACAAGTCTGCACTCTCCAAGTCCCATTCAGGGTGCTTCTTTTGCATAGAGATCCTGGTGGTGTGAGCGAGGTATCCAATCCAAGTAATGTGCTAACCAATCACAGTAGACAGGCTTCCACTACGGAAGTGCAGTAAAGCAGAGGTTGTTCCCTGAAAGTCTCCAGAATGGATTATCTCCGGGCCCTTTACTGAGCCACAGGCACTGCTGTCTTGTTGGGAGATGCCCCGTAACAACAGCAGCGGAGCAACAGGAGCAACAGGAGCGACTCTTTACATAGCCCTGGCCTGTAAATAAGTATCAATAAATTATCAATAAGTAGATCAGGCTGGCCTGGAACTCACAGAGATCCACCTGCCTCTGACCGTCTCCTGAGTGCTTAATTGATTAAGTGCCAGCAACTCACCCTCCGGCGGTTCATGTCCTCGATGTACTTCATCACTTTCTGAGTGGCCAAAATGCTCCCTTTCTTCTTGGATATGGTTTTCAGGATGTCCTTTTCAAATTCATGCACCGCCCTCTGAACTTCATTCCATCGAATGTCAGCTTCCTCGATGATAGCCTGGGTCAGCACGAGAGAGACTTTCCAGAATGACGCAATGGCGCATCCTCCAAGGATACCTATGTCCCCGCTGACTTCTGCCTCAATGCAGATGCTTCTTTTTAGGCTTAGAAAGATATCTCTGGGTACAAACTTGATCAATGACAACTAGTATTTTAAAAAACAAAAACATGCACGGGGGCACAGGCCTTTAATCCCAGAACTCTGGAGACAGACAGATCTCTGAGTTCAAGGCCAGCCTGGTCTACAAGAGTGAGTTCCAAGACAGATAGGGTTACACAGAGAAACCCTGTCTCAAAAAAACAAACAAATAAACAAACAAAAACATGCCTTGGAAGTTGGAGCATCCACAGAAGCTGGCAACCAACAAAAACAAGATGTTATATCTGTCACTATTTCCGTGTTGGAAGTATTCTTTATCCATTAAAGGTCAAGCCATATAAAATACAGGGAAAATCTGGGTGTGGTCGTGCATGCCTGTAATCCAAGCACCTGGGGGTGGGGGTTGAGGCAGGTGGACTGCTGTGAGTTTGAGGCTAGCCTGGGCTACAAATACAAAGTGAGATCTGTTTCAAAATAACACAATACCACCAAAACCCCAGCTAATACAACACAAAGCAGGAGTCCCACTTAAATCTAGAGAGATGATGGGTTAGTGAGGGGAGGTGATCAAGCATTCTTGTATGCTGTGTAGCTTGGAGAACAGATACTGTTACTGCGAATGAACCTATACGCACAGAAGTCCTTCTGTATGTGCACTTTTAGCGTCTGTAGAGCAGCCGTTTGTAAGTAAGTAAGCAGAAAATGTAAGAAACCACTAATTCAGGTTTTAATTTGCACATCATTCTAAACACCATGATAAGATTTCCATTCCATCCCACCACTGGGGACACAAGTCATCTTTTATCCAGTGTATCCTGTTATATATGCTACCCTCCCGTTAGTGAATTAGCAGTCACTTGGGTTATCCATTGACTGTGGGGAGGGGGCAGATTTCAGTGTGGGAGTTCAAGCAACCTTTATTTTACTTAATGAAGTTCCCCCAAATGCAAAAGAAATGCTGACATTTTATTAATGTTCATTGGAAAAACTGTTCTAGTCTTTATTGGTTATTTTAAATCATGCGCTATGCTGAGTGTATAAGTTCAACTTTATCACATGTATGTAGAGGAAAATATAGAATAGGGTTTGTCGCTATCCAAGGTTTTGGGACTCCACAGGATAACTTGGAGCGATATAAGGGAGAGCCGTATATTGACACAGACGTTAAGCAACAGGTATACATCATGAGAGGAAAGCCTTCTATGTACAGAGAGCTTTCTGAACTCTAGAGGGAGACAGATCCAAGCATGAATAGTAATGATTTCTGCTAAGATGGCAGCACTGTTGTTTTCAAATGCTCCTTTAGCTTATCCGTATTTTAATAATGTTCTGTAATGGGGCTGGAGAGATGGCGTGGTAAACAAGAGCACTTGCAGTTCCTGCAGGGAAACCCCTTATGTTCCCAGCATCCACGCATGGTCTCACAACTCTCTGTAACTCCAGTCCTAGGGATCCTGAAATTCATCTGGCCTCCATGGGCACCAGACATGCATACAATACACAGACATACATGCAGGCAAACACACTGATCCTTATAAAATAAGAATAAATAAATCTTTAAAAAATAAGTAAAATATTCTATGACAAATATGGATTGCATTGAACATTGAAACACACTCACGTGCACACGCGCGCGCACACACACACACACACACACACACACACACACACACACACGCACACACACACACTCCTTTACAGAATAAAGTTAGAAGGTTTCTGGATCACACAGTAAATGTTTTGGCCAGTCTTTTCTGATTTATCAACAAAAAATAGCATCTTCACTGGATCTCCTCAGATTCTAGTCTTCCCATGTGGGAGCACCAGGCCCCTTACACGATGCTTTCAGCTCGTTGTTTTTCTGCTAAATTATCCTCAGTAGGATCCAGCTTTCTAAGACCTGAATGGTTTAAAAAACCCTCTGCCTAGTTCTCAGGTCCCACTACTCTACTTGACCTGATTCCCAAACCAGACTCCTCAATATGAGAGTTTGCCAAGCTTGTTCCTATGTCCTTCTGTGACCTCCACCTCACCTGTTGGGTATCATATCTTATCACATCATATCTTAGAAACAGATGATAAAACACTTAAAGTAGACAATATGCCTAGAGTCCACTTCCTAATATCCCAGTGAGGATAGGGGAACCAGAGTGGTCTTAAGGCAATGAGGTCATACCTGGGTATTGAGCACATAGGGGTTGGTGATGATATGTCAAACATTTTTGATATTTCATATCAAACAAATTTAAAGACTGTTGTACACACATGTAGCTATTGGTAAGTTCTGTAAAGGCAAGTCCTCCATTTGCCTTATCTTCCTTGGGTTTCTTCCCAAGGACAGGCAATGAGGTGGACACCCACCGGCAGAGTGATGAGACACAGAGGGAAGAAGATACCTCATGATGCTGCAGGTCCCGTTCTGCATTAGCGCGCATGTGCCGGATTTCATCTCTCGTGTCTTCCAGCTCCTTCTGTACAAGATCGAGCTTTTGCTCTACAGTGAGACCTGTCACACGATCCAGACCTCCACGGGCCTTGGATTTACGCCTAGTTCGTAGCTGTAACCCAAGCAAAAGCTAGTCAGGGTAAAAGAGGATTTGGTGATAAAGCAACCTTGGGTAGTCGTCAAAATGAGCTCTTAGACCTACAAGAAATTGCCCTGGGTGGAACCTGAGAGAGGAAAGGATGCTGGACATTAGGCCAGAAATGACATTTCCCAAGTCATCCTAAGGCCCTGCACCTAATACCACAAGGCTTATGTTTGGCAGTGAGTTCAAATATATCTGATGCATTGAGGGTAGAAATGCCTCGGGGCAGGGTCGTAAGGCACTGTCTTCTAGACTGAACTGTTGCCATCAAGAGAACAGCTCTATCTATCTTTGAGAGTCCAGCACAATCAGGCCTGTTAACTCTTGGCATCCCCTCATCAGGAGCAGGGAGGGTATTGGCCACTCCTCCCAGCCACCTGTAGGCAATTCTGCTCTAATTTCATGAGGTCTCCAGAAGGGGCAATTGACTGAAGAGAGCTGGGCAAGGGTACTTTGGTTTGTGTTGGGACCTTAGAAAGACAGGATAGTTGTGATTTACATCTCCCCTGGGAAGGAATTTTAGAAATACCCCAGCTATAGGCCATGGAAATCCCAGAGTTCAGTGCTTTCAGATGAACACAGAAGAGCAATGTGTCCCAGCCACCAAGTTTAGCAAAACAGGCAAAACCCATGAATTTTCTAAGCACTTAAATGGCAGTGATCATAGAAGGTAGTTCAGGTAAAGTGTGAACCTCAGAGTACTTTTGTTTGCTTCTCAAATAATAGATCTACATCCATTGGCCCTTTGAGATCAGTCTGACAGGGACTTCACTCATTTATGTAGCTGGACAGGTCTTATCAGCTGCTGTTCTGAGACAGAGTCTGTCTTTGTGTATATCCCTGGCTGGCCTGGAACTCACTATGTAGGCCAAGCTAGCTGCATAAAACTCACAGAGCTTTTCTTGTCTCTACTCCCTGAGTTCTGGGATTAAAGGCATGTGCAGCCATACCTGGTTTCGATAGACCTAGTAAACTGATTCCCCAGTTGAGGGAATCGGGGAATTTCTTTTTTTCAGTGAAAGATGTTTGAACCCAGAGGCCAGTGTCTAACACGTAAAGATTCTTTTTTAAAAGATTTATTTATTTATTTTATGTGAGTACACTGTAGCTGTCTTCAGACACACCAGAAGAGGGTATCAGATCACATTGCAGATGTTTGTGAGCCACCATGTGTTTGCTGGAAATTGAACTCAGGACCTTTGGAAGAGCAATCAGTGCTCTTAACTACTGAGCCATCTCTCCAGCCCACAAGTAAGGATTCCACTCCTAAGCTTTATACTTCCAGCCCTTGGGTTTTTGTTTGAGACAGTCTTATTATGTAGCCCAGGCTGACCTCAAACCCTGTGGTCTTCCTTCCTCAGCCTCCCAAGTGCTGGGATTACAGGTTTGGGCCACCATACTAGCCTTCAAGGAATTCATTTGGATAAATTAAGGTATTCTGGAAGAGTCAGCTACTAACTGAATGGGATTCCCACTTGAAAGAAACTAGGAGGGAAGAAATAATCAGAAAACAGAAGAGAGGAAGACTTATGGCCATTTGATCCAAGAAGACTTGCCAAAGGCAGATACACAAACACTATTTGCGTTTATGAAGGCAAACAGGATGACGTCCTGTTCACCTTTCACTGTATACCTGTGAAAATTCCGCTGCTGATATTTTAATATCTGATAACCGTGGCATTCGGTGGTCCCTGGGTTCCAGTCGAGAGTAATATTTCTCGAACATCTCTGTTTCTGTTTTGAGAGCAGAGTTTCCATAGCTGCAAGATACAGGGCACATAAGTGAATTCTGTGAATAACACACCCAAATAATCAGTATTTAGTACAACATTGGTTACTCATGGCCTTCTGTAAGACATGCAACTTCCTGGTGCCTTCCTTTCTTCACCTATACAACAGGTATGATGACATCACTTTTCTTTAAGGGTAGTGGTGAGGGGTTCTGTGGCCTGAGGTCAGCTTTGGGTCACATAGTTCTGCTAGAGTATGTTAGATCTCTAGGCTATTGAGTCTAAGAAGTCACAAGATTCAGAGTGCTGGTGTCCTGTTGAAGATGACAGTTGCTGCTGTCATCTTCATATGTCCTCTAACTCATTTGTAAGTTCTTCTGAATGGCCACACTCTTGAAGCTACATCTATACCCGCCAATCATCTCTAGATACTCCCTTTGGCTTGTGCGTCTCTATTCTTTTACCACCAGCCTCCAAATTAGAAATTCCATTGGACATTTATCATAAACAGAGGAAGTATTTGAACGGTGTTTTTTTTTTTAAACAACCAGCGATAACATATCTAGCTTGTCTTGCATATGCCAAGATTATGACCTTCATGACTACCTCTCATACATAAAACTTGCCTTTTATGTTTGTTTGTTTGTTTGTTTGTTTGTTTGTTTGTTTAGAGACAGGGTACGGTGGTTTGAATGAGATGACCCCCCCCTCTTAGGCTTACGTATTTGAATGATTAGTCTTCAGCTAGTGAAACTGTTTGGGAAGGATTGGGAGGTGTGACACTGTTTGGGTAGGATTAGGGTGTGTGACACTGTTTGGGAAGGATTGGAGTGTGTGACACTGTTTAGGAAAGATTAGGAAGCCGGGCGGTGGTGGCGCACGCCTCTGATCCCAGCACTTGGGAGGCAGAGGCAGGTGGATTTCTGAGTTCGAGGCCAGCCTGGTCTACCAAGTGAGTTCCAGGACAGCCAGGGCTACACAGAGAAACCCTGTCTCGAAAACCAAAAAAAAAAAAAAAAAAACCAAAAAAAAAAAAAAAACCAGAAAAAAAAAAGGAAAGATTAGGAAGTGTGAAGCTGTTGGAAGAGGTGTATCATTGGCTTTCAGGTTTTGAAGGCCTAAGCCATTCATAGTCAGCACTTGCTCTCTGCCTTGTGCTTGTGTATCAGATGAATGCTCTCAGCTACTGCTCCAGCGCCATGTCGGCCTGCCTGCTGCCGTGCTCCCCACGATGCTCATCATGAGCTCTCACTCTCTGGAGCAGTAAGCCCTTAAATTAAATGCTTTCCTCTTTAAGTTGCTTTGATCATAGTATTTTGTCACAGCAATAGAAAAGTAACTAAGATACAGGGTATCACTGCATAGCCCTGGCTAGCCTAGAGCTCGTGCTATGTATATCGAGGCTGACCTTGAATACACAGAACTCCCTACCTCACTGCTGCTGGAACTAAAGGTGTGAGCCAACATGCCCAACTTTAATGTGTGTGTGTAGGGGGGAGGTACTGGGATTGAACCCATAGCCCTATGAATATTAGGCAGGGGCTAAAGCTACATCTCCAGATCCCAAACTTTCCCACTGTATCTGCATACACATACTCACATACATATGCAGAAAAGAGGGTGACACTGAGGCCTACATGTACTGTTAAACTAATTCCTGAATTTTGAGATTAGTACGGAAGCCAAATGGAAAACAGGAAAATCACGACGTTTTGTCTTCTCAGCACATATTGTATTCTCAGTGGAGCCTTGCATGGACCGAAGTCTGAATCTCTCTACTGCAAGACCTTAAGGTCAAAAACCTCAGACCGTGTTTATCTCCTAAGATAGCTGTCTGATATACAAGACTGGCAGTTATAGACACTCACAAGGAAACTTCAGAAAGTGTATACCTCTTAGGATGGCTGTTTCACATATGAGGCTGTGGCATATGACAGATACTCAAAATGGTAATTAGTAATAATCCCCCCATTCTGGTATAAACTATTTACAGATATATGGAACCAACACCTCTTCCGGTCGCTGGAAACACAATACTGTGTAATATCAATACATTGTACACTGAATCTCAACTATATTACAGAATCTTCATATCCAGATAACTTGCTGTGGAAGATGGAAAACAGACTGTGGAGAATACAAAGCGCTGGGCCAATCATTCTTCTCAGTCCATCTCCACGCTTAAATCCTTATTCAGCCCACAAAACCTCAATCAAATCATTTCAATAGCTTAGTTTTCACCCAGCCAGTTTTCTAGCTAAATCCTGTCTGTCACTAAATCCTGTCTGATCTTTGCAAGGCCACCGGCCCCCTTGCCCCTCCACCCTGTCCAGGCTCCATCAGTGGCTTGTCAGTTAGGAGCAAGCAAGCAGCAAGGCTAACGAGGCAAACACAAATTCTTTCTCCATTGTAATGCGGGGCTCCGCGTAGATGTGAGTGGTCTGTAAGCTACAACCGAGACCCGCAGCGGTCCATGGTGCCGGTACCTGAGCTCCTCTACCAGCCCGCACAGTTGGATGACTGGCAGCTCGCCTTCCTCCTCCGTGTGAGAGTCAGTGAACGTGCCATCCGACTCTTCTTCAGACATCTTTCAGCCTTGATGCTCTGAGAGCCTTCAGTAAAATGTCCGGCTTCACTTAGGCCGCGACCCTGCAGAGCGTTGCCTAGACAACTGAACGCCGCTTATGGGGCGGGGCTTCGGGTAGTCCTGCCCCTCCCTCGCGCCTCGCGGTGGAGACTGAGCAAAGGTGCCTGGCTACTCAGATACCTTAAACACACTGAGTCTCACTGCTCTTCAATTGGTAGTCACAACACCAGCTCCGGGTTGCCCAGTGCCTTCTCTGTCCTTGGCACCTATTTCATGCAAATCTTTGCATGGACTCTGTAATAATACTATTCATCCTCCCAGTCAGAAACCGCAGGTCCAGATAGCTAGAAGAGACTCTCAGAAGTCTGCCCGGTGGTGTAGTGAGAATTCTTGTCTGTGATCACTGCCTGCAGCCTCACACATGCTAGCTGCAGTTTTTCTATCATTGCAATGTCTCGCGTTGCTCGAAGAGAAAGAGAAACTGGTTTGTTTTAAAAAATAACTATGAGTTCACGACAAGTCCCTAAAGGAGACTGAGTCGTGTGTCTTTAGTATCTTGGGATAATGTGTGGCAAGGACCTTTTTAGACCCTTTAATGCCTTGCAGTTAATGAGATGTCAGAGACCCAAACAAGTTGCAGCCTGGGCTGATGACAGCAACAGCACTTTTTTGGAACACTTAAAGGTGGTTAAGATGGTAAATATTTTTAATGGTAAATTTTATAATTTGCTGTCGAAAACCACATTTTTAAAAATTTAAATGCATGTAAAGCAGTGTGAGTTTCAAGGTGCGTTAAGTTTGGAAAAAAATAAACCTTAATTCACCCACCATAACATAATACTAAACTGGCACAATACAGTTAATACTGAAATTCTTTCTTTCTGTTGGCTTGGGAGTGTAGCCTACTAACACTAAGATAAAAAGGAAGTCGGGGGGGGGGGATAGCCTTTTACTTCAAGGAATTAGAAAGAGGGGCATTAGAGTCAAGAAGGAGGGATTCCAGAGAGAGTCTTGTTCCTGGCAAATTGTAGATGTGACCGTGATAAGGGTTTTACCAAGGGCATCAAAAGTTTTCAGAATTCTCCAGCTGGAGTAAACCTATAGCAGATGTGACAGCTGTCAAACCCAGAATTCCACTGTTGGAAGGTAGCACTGAGGTTTGGGGAGGTCTGTTTTCCACGACTGACTGTAGTGTTGTTCAAGTTGGAGGCAGGAGGTGTACGGTACTCTGCCACTGGTATCTAAACAGGGACCATCCTGGCAGTAAGAAATGGACCGGTAGCTACAAATGGGTCAGCTGTGATGCGATGCTCGGGGTTATCGGTTTTAATGAAGGGGCTGGTAACTTGCTGAGAGGAGAGGGTTTGTCTCTGCATACCTTCCAGCAGCCCTCAATTGGCTGAAAACCCCTGCCAGTCATCTTCCAGCCAGTTAACTCACTGCTCGGAGACCACCGGGAGTATGGGTAGGATTTCTTTCCTGGGACTCTTTAGTCCAGTTAACTCACTGCTCGGAGACCACCGGGAGTATGGGTAGGATTTCTTTCCTGGGACTCTTTAGTAGATGTATTGAAGTTCAAAGAAGACCAAGCTGCAGTCTGTTTAAAACAATAAGAGGGGCAACTGTGGCTAAAGAGGCCATGGAGAGACATTTTGAAATTTTTTTCTGTGTAAGGGGTCATGGGAATGGGGAGAGAAAAGATATTGTGTGTTTATTCACCCCTAGATTGCATCTGTGATCAACATCAACTTCTAATGCTGTTTAAAGAACACACGAACGCGCGTACACAACCAAGCTGAGTGTGCTGGTACCCTCATGACATCCCAGCATTGGTAAGTGATAGGGGTCCTTGTACTCACAGAGAAGCACTAAGAGAACCAGGAATGTTAATCAGGCAGGGGAGTATCCTCAATGGAGGAGACAAAAATCAAACCCCTGCATTCCATTCAGAAAGCTGAGAGTGAATTTAATTAATGACCTGATGACCTTTCTGCCATCTGTGGAGGCAGACCTCTCCCACCCTTTGCTATAGAGGCAGCCCCTTATCCAAATTCCCCAGAATGAGTATCCCAGACTCTTCCTTCCCAAGACTAAAGGCCAGAGACTACATTAGATTCTAGGCTTTTTCTTTATTTTCTTTATTTTTATTTCATGTGCAATAGTATTTTTGTCTCTATGATCTCCTGTGTGTGAGTGTCGGGTCCCTTGGAAGGTGAGTTACAGACAGTTCAGTTGTGAGCTACCTATGGGTGCTGGGAATTGAACCTGGGTCATCTTGAAGGACAGCAAGTGTTCTTAACCACTAAGCTATTTCCCCAGCCCAATTCTAGGACTTTTAGTTATAGACCCACCCTCACAGTCACATGCACTTTATAAAGGAATTTCTATAAGGACACACCTTAAGGCTTATTGTGCACCTGGAGTTGGACTGATTGAACCAATGTTGCCTGGAAACTTTTCCCCAAGCTGTACTCTGTTTTAAATATTCTGACAATGAATCGCCTGAAATTAGACTCCCCAAAGTCTGATCTAGGTTGATGAAGTTAATCTACAAAAGGAAATCCTGGTTTTCATTCTTACCTCTTCATGGGGGTTCGGATTCCCTGTGAGACATTTTCAGGGACCCCCCATCCCTTTCCCCCCTGCATCCCTTCCCCCACGCATCCCTACCCCCCCACACACATCCTTCCCCCTCTCCTCCGCAGGTGAAGGGAATGGGAGAGTCTTCAAGTCTTCAAGGTCATCCTCGGACACGTAGTAAATTATTGGTTAGCCCGGGCTTCCTGAGACCTAGTCTCAAAAACAAACAAACAAACAAACAAACAAATAAGTAAGTAAATGGACATTGTTGTGTTGCTTAACAACAAGGAAACACTCGAGAAAATGGGTTGTTAGACTATTGCATCATTGGACAAACACCATAGAGTGTACTTGCACAAAGTTAGGCGGCCTACTGCATTCCTAGACTAAAGGGTATAAATATTCATAGTTCAGCCTAGCTCACTCACAGCCATGATAAACAAAATTTGGCAAGATTAAATCAAAGACCAGAGAGAATGATACACAGCAGTGATTTGGTAAGCACAAAACCCAGGAAGCTGCGGCTGGTATACTACAGCAGACTGCTTTACAGCATGTAACAGAAAGGATATATAATTAAAATTTAGAAGTCTACTTTTTATTTAAACCAACCTAGTAGTTTAGTCTCGTTATTAAATATGTGTAATATCCAATTGTGTTGGGTTCAGTTACACCAGGAGAATCACAAACAGGCCAGTAATACATTGCACTGTGTTAGGCTGGCTACAATAATGTAATTCTAACTCATTACTACCTGTGGGATCACATCATAGATTTAGTCTGTTTTTAACAGAGCTGCCACATGCAGCATTTAGCTGTGTGTGCACCACAAAGCAGCCAATGCCCAACAGTTCCTTCCTTATGGAAAGTGAATGGGGAAGCTATAACTTACCAATAAACTCCTATGTAAGTGCATAGAACTTAAAAGCCTGACAAGATCAAGCAGTAAATGAAGGCGTCCACTGCTAACCCAGATGTAGAATAATGATACAGTCCCCCTGAAAATCATTTAGCAGTTTCTTGAATATCTAAAATACTTTACCATGTGACTCAGTCATGCACTCTGAGATGCTCATCCAAGAGAAGGCACCTAAGTCTACCTAAAGATACCAAGTTCAAAAGACAAGAATATTTACACAGCTTTAAAAGTTGTTAAATTGAGCCTGGCAGTGGTGGCGCACGCCTTTAATCCCAGAACTTGGGAGGCAGAGGCAGGTGGATTTCTGAGTTCAAGGCCAGCCTGGTCCACAGAGTGAGTTCCAGGGCTACACAGAAAAAACCCTGTCTCAAAAAACAAAACAAAACAAAACAAAAAATTGTTAAATTGTAGTGTGTGTGTTGTGTGCGTGCGTGCGTGCGTGCGTGCGTGTGTGTGTGTGTTGTGTGTGTGTGTGTGTGTGTGTGTGCGTGCGTGCGTGCGTGCGTGCGTGCGCGTGTGTGTGTGTGTGTGTGTGTGTGTGTTGTGTGTGTGTGTGTGTGTGTGTGTTGTGTGCGTGCGTGCGTGTGTGTGTGTGTGTGTACGCGCGCGTGTGTGTTGTGTGTGTGTTGTGTGTGTGTGTGTGTGTTGTGTGCGTGCGTGCGTGCGTGCGTGTGTGTGTGTGTGTTGTGTGCGTGCGTGCGTGTGTGTGTGTGTGTTGTGTGTGTGTGTGTGTGTGTGTGCGTGTGTGTGTGTATTGTGTGTGTGTGTGCACATGTGTGATCATGTGTGTGCAGATGCTCGGGGCCACAGACATCAGATTCCTTTGGAGATGGATTCATAGATGGTTCTGAGACAGTCAGCTTGGGTGCTTGGAACCAAACTGAGGTCCTTGAAGGAACAGTATGGGTTCCTAACTGCTGAGCTGTCTCTCCAGCCCCAGGCAACTCTATTTTTAATAGTCTCAAATAGGAAGTGAAGCAACCCAAATGTTTACCCACAGATAGAAGACAAAAGACATTGCTGTGCATGAGTGTCTGCCCAGCAGTAAGGTAGGAAAGTGGAGTGCTACTTCAGGTGAGGAAATGCATAAACCTCAAGACAAGGTTGTGAGTGAGAAAAGTCAGAAAACACAAGATCCATGCTGTGTAGATGTCTGTATATGAAATTCCAAAAAAATACACACTGTCTATAACGACAAAAACACATCAGTAGCTGCCTGAGGTAAGACTACATAAGGAACAGGAACATGCATGGTAGATATAAATAGACTAAAACTTACCAAATTGGTCACCATATACTTTTTAGTATATATGTTTGCTGTCTATCAATTACAAATCGCTGGGCAGTGGTGGCACACGCCTTTAATCCCAGCACTTGGGAGGCAGAGGAGGGCAGATTTCTGAGTTTGAGGCCAGCCTGGTCTACAGAGTGAGTTCCAGGACAGCCAGGGCTACATAGAGAAACCCTGTCTTGAAAAACAAAACAAAACAAAACAAAAAAAACCAAAAACACATTACAAATCAATAAAACTACAAGGTAAACATCCTGTCATTTCCACTCCAGTCTTGCACATTCAACCTCTGCTCCTGCTGTGTGACAGGCATGTCGAATGTCACATCTTCCCACTAAAGTCATGGTCTTTCTTCTCTCTCTCCATGTCGCTGCACACTTTGTCATGTGTCAGTAAAACTGTTAGAGAGGAGGAGAGGGAAGGGACAGGAAAGGGAGAGGAGGCAGATGAGAAGGGGGAAGAAAAGGCTAAGCGAAGGAGGGAAGAAGAAGAGGGAGGGAGGAAGGGAGGGAGGGAGGGAGGGACATAAGGAAACTGTAAGAGAGAGAAGTAGGAAGGGAGAGGGGAGGAACAGAGGGAGTAGGGAGGGAGGGAAGAAGGGAAGGGGGGTTGAGAAAGGGAGGGAGGAAAGGCTTTCTTCCTTCAGGTCATGCAGTGTATTCACATCAGTCAAGGTATGGGTTAAACATAAATTGGATCATTCCTACTGCAGAATTTGGATAACTTCCTGTTTGGCTCAAGGTGAGATCTAGAGTCCCTTATAAGGATGTGCAGAGTCCCTTATAAGGACGCAGTTGCCTCTGCTAGTTCTTCTCCTGACTCAGTTCTTACCTAGACCTTCTGACTTAACTCTTTCTAGTCACACTAGTTCCCTGGCAGTCCCCTTAAACAGGCCAGGCAGGCTCCTGCCTCTGGGCCCTTACCCTGCAGATCCCTCAGTCTTCCCTCAGATGCCAACAGGGCTCATCCCTTTCCCCTTTCCAGATTCAGTTTCCTTTCAAGCCTACCTCCTCCTTTCTGCTGTCTTCTCAGTCCTGGAAGAACTACCAAGCAAGTTTGTTAATATTGAAAGAATCACCTGGAAAGCGGAGTAGCTTGTGTACACAGACTCACTGCAACAGACAGACTGCTACCTCACCCAGTCTTGTCCTTCAAATCTGCCTCTAGTCATTGGGTTTTTTTGTTTTGTTTTGTTTTTTTGTTTTTTGGGTTTTGTTGTTGTTGTTGTTGTTGCTTTAGTTTTGTTTGTTGGGGTAGGGCCTCATGTAGCCCAGACCTTAAATTCCCTATATAGCCCAGGATGACCTTGAACTCACCATCCTTCTGTCTCCTCTGTGTTGGGATTACACTATGTATTACCCCTCTCACTGAAGCCACAGCTTGGTGATTTTTGGTTAGGCTGTCTGACAAGAAAGCCCAAACCATTCTTTCTCCTGTCTCTACATCAGCCCCCAGCATCGAGGTTTCCAGCACCCCACTGTGTCCGTGACTGTGTGGGGGCAGGGGATCTGAATTCAGGTTCTCAGGCTTGTGTAGCAAGCACTTTAATCCACTGAGCCATCTCCCCCAGCCCCAGAAGCAGATTGTTTTAATGGTCCAGGGTTCCAGCCATGGCTTGGTTGCTTGCCTCTACTTGGGTAAGCCTCCCAATGGTTTTGACTCTTGGTTTCCACCTTTATAAAATGGGGACAGCACTTTGCGGCAACTGCTCTGTGCATCTTGCAAGACTAGTATGATCCATAGGAAAGGGGAAGGGAAAAGTATGTAGAAAACTTGAAACAAAGATGGGCGAGCACTCCAGCATCGCCTCCGCCTAGAGGGGCCAGTGCTGCGGTGTTGGGTGGGGAGGCAGCTCATGACAGATTATTGCATGGCTGAGTGATTCAGCCTGCTGAATTTGAATAATAATAGTGGAAATCATTGTTGTTGTTCTCTGTGTGCTTGTTACCCATTAGGTAATACTACTGTTGCCTAATAAGTGCAGTTAGGCCGATCGCTGTTTCTGTCATTGTTTGTTGAGTGCTAACGTGCTTTGCAAAGCAAGTCCTGTGCATCCTCTCGTTTCGTCAGCGCTGATGGTTCTGTGAGATACAGGCTCCTCCGTGTGTCCTGTTCCCCCTCATGAGGACACTGTGGATCAGAGAAGTTAAGCAACTTGCCCAGCATCACGTAGCCATACTGGGAAGGGCTGAAATTTAAATCTAAGTTTATCTTAGTCCTTTCAGCCCTTTGATCTATCTGCCCTGGTACCACAGTGGTACTCAGTGGGTAGGTAGGTGGAACCTCTCTACCCCGCTCCCAGGAGACAATTGGAAATATCTGAACTAATTTTGTTTGTAGTAACTGAGGATGCCATGAGCATCCAGTGGTGTGCTGGAATTGCTGTCTATGCTAATCCGATGGTGTGATGGAATGCTGGTCATGCTAATCTGATGGCCTGCTGGAATTACTGTTCATGCTAGTTTCCTAGAGCCCCAGTAAAAAATGATCTTTTAAGCAACAGAGATTGCTTGCCTCACAGTTTCGAAGGTTATAAATGCCAAATTAAGGTGTCAGCAATGCTCTTCTCTGAAGGCTCCACAGAAGAGTTCTTCTGGATTTTCTTGGCTTCTGGTGGCTCCTTGCTTTCTTTGGTGTCTTAGACTTCGGGCTACATCGTTCCACATCCCATGTCTCCTCTCTGTATGGCCTCTTTCCCTGTAACTTTGTGTCCTTTGATCTTTTCTTAAGTTACCAGGTCTGTTTTTCCTTTATATTTTATTTTTTTGCTTTTGCTTTAATTAGTTGATTAAGTGTGTAGTTGAATGCACATGCCCCAGTACACATGTGGAGGTCAGAGGACAACTTACAGGAGATGGTTTTCTCCTTCCAAATGGGATTGAGGATTGAAGTTGAGTCAATCTTGGTGGTAAGAGCCTTTACCCACTGAGCCATCTCCTTAGCTCATTTTTTTTTTAAATCAGTTACAGAACATTACATTAAGAGCTAACTCTAAATCTGTAATGATTTCGTCCCCAGACTCTGCTCTAATTACGCCTGTGAAACCCCTTGTCCTAACTAAGGGTCATACCGGAAGTTCCAAGGGAGCCTGCGTTTGGGGAGAGAACCCATTTAACACATGTTGCAGCAGAACAGTAAACTCTTAGCCCCACGAGCTCCAGATACCAGCAAGTCTGGGATTGAAGAGTCTTAGGCATTTGTACACTGGGAAGCAAGAAGAATGCACCCTTGTCAATCCAGACAGCTGCCTCAAGTGGCAATGCCGTGTTCAGAGGCCAGCCTGCCTTTTCACTGCCTATGCTTCTCTGGGACCCCTTCCATTGACCTGGCCTCTGGTATTTCTAAGTGGATGCTGGTCCCTGCCTGCATTTCCACAGGAGTCTGTTTTGAACCACAAGGTCCAGTCTACCCAAGTACTAAGCTTTAACTATGAGTACATGTTCACTGAGAGTGTAGTGTTGGACCTAAAGATCCAAAACCAGGAGAAGCACTCCCCCAGAAACACTCATGGATGGGATTTGCTGTAATAACATGAGTTTATTGATGATAAGATGATAACCAGTATACTGGGGTTCCCCTTGTATGCAGACAAGAGGAACCCCGAGTTGGAGCTAAAAGCAGCTTTTATACCATTTTTTACAGAGTTCACAAGGACAGTTAGTTACTTCTTAAACAGTAACCATAAAGGATTTCAAACAACTTTTCCCAGGCCCGGTTTCTAAGTAACTCAAATTTGCACCATATCTTTTACAACAAAGAGGGTCAGCTTAAGTGGCTTCTGTTTACCCAAGTGTATTGTGTTAGAAGCTCATCTCTCTGATAAACTCCGATCTTGGATCTTTCTTCCTGGAATGTTTGTTGAGTCTTTGGAATGTGCTTCTCCTGGGATGTGCCTCTTGGGCAGCTAATGTTTGAGTGTAAACTGAAACTCAAATTTAAGGATCTCTTAATTTTAAGTTTCAGCTGAGACCTGAAATTACATTCTTACATTGGAAATGGCCAGGCATCTTTGATATCTAGAAGTTGCTTTGTCCCAGCCAAGACAAAGAATGTTCCCAGGAAGCATGAGCCTGTGTACATGTTCACTGAGAGTGTAGCTCCCAACATAAAAATCAGCATTAGAAGCATGTGGTTAAAGGCCAGCGAGGAGCTTGCCTGAAGAGGTGATAAGTCTCATTCGCATTGCGCTGATGGTGGCTGAACAGAGAGGATTAAAGACCTATGTCATCTATTCTATCTGTATCAGACAGGAACAAAAGTACCAAGACCCTAGGCTCTGACATCTGACTGATCCGTGTTCAGACCTTGTCCCCACCACTCATTGGTTGTATGCTTCATTGCCTTCGATCACACTACTTTCCCCTAGGGCTGCACATCTGTGTATATTGCTAACCTCATGACCTCATTCCCGTGAGAACTCAGCATAGGGCTCAGAACCCAGACAGAACACAGCCCTTCATATTCATTTCTTCCCCCCTTGCTTTTGGCCATGAACTCAACTCCAGATTCCCCCTTCACCCATTTTTTTTCTGGGGACACTCACTGGATGGAGATGGAAGAAGTGGGGATCAGTTAAAGATAATGGTCTCTCTCTTGGGGTATTTCTATTTCAGCAAAGATTTCTGTACAAGAAAATGTACACAAGCCATACCTGTACAGCTCGACACAACCTTGAAAGTGGAAGAGATCTGTGCAACCAGCCTATGACTGAAAAAATAGAATACTATTTTTTGGTGCTAGTGGGCTATAGACCCCCCAGCCTTCCAGAGACCCATATAAACGTACTACCCCCAAGAGTACCCACTGCATCCTGAACCCAGCCACATATGGTGCTACCCCCAAGAGTACCCACTGCATCCTGAACCCAGCCACTGACATATCCTTCTCTTCTAACCCTGATCCAACACCTCATGACCTCCATGTCTGATTTCTTTCACTCAGAATATTAATAAGTGTCACCCGCCCCTATGTGGGTGATTGTATGCCATTCATTCTTACTGCTGCTGCTGCACAGTATCTCATATTCCATTGTGACTATTTGTTCCACCATGCATGGTTTCTAGTTTGAGGCTGTTGTAATAAGGGGCTACAGGGAAAATTCAAGTGTGTATTTCTGCTAGGTGTTACCTCAGGAGGAGAAATGTGACCAAGCCAGCTCAGTCAGACAACAGGTTCTCCAGTGCAGGAGTGAGGATTAAAAAGAAAAAAAATAAAAAGACAATTCGACAACATTGTAGCATCACCCCAGCCAGTTCTGAGGCTGAGGCAGGTTTATTTTTTCCCAATCTGCTTTTATATCGTTTTAATTACATGTAAGTATTAAGGTCAGTTCTAGGTTGAGGAACTAGCAATACAATAGATGCAAATAGTTGAGGGACAAGCAATAAAATAAACACAAATAGTCAAAGAATAAGCAAGGCAATAAACAAAGTCCCATCATCATTCCCATGATCTCTGTTTCTAATGGCTTATCAGGATGACCAAAATATCTGAGCCTACTTCCCTGTCCTACTCAAAGTCATATTCATGCCTGAAGCCTACTTCTTTGTTCTAGCCTAAGACTTAGATTCCTGCCTGAAATTACTTCCTTGCCATTCCAGCCTAAAGCCCATTTCCTTGTCCTTGGCCAGTGTCAGATTCCTGGCAAGGGGCCCCAAAAGCTCTCCACAGAAATGCTATGCTAGGTCATAGTATATTTTGCAAACTTGGGTTAGGCCAGATATGGTCGCTTCTCCATTCTCCAAGTCCCCATCCCATCGCCCATAGTGTGTCCTCCTTAGATGCTGTAGAAGGGTTCTTTTTCTTGTTGGCACCTACCTGATCCTGACTGGGACCTCCATGGACAGTGAGGAGATCTCCAGGCTAAAGGGTAAGTCTTATTCAGCACATCATTGCACCGATGGTAGCAAAAAAGATGCATTGTGTTGGGGAGGGGTGACCCACTAGGTTGTGTGAGGCCTCACCAGGAAGACTGCTGCCAGATAAAGGTGGTGACTCTTCCCAAGCAGAGGAGCAGTGTTAGAATGCCTGTCTCAGGTTCATGCCAGTCAAGGCTGCTCCAGCCTACTTACGGACCCACAGACTGTTCTCAACATGAATTGCCCACTGTAGCTATATGCCTGCATAGGATGTACCACGCCTTCCTACCTAGGGAGCAGTCCCAGCAGTGGAGAGTGGCATCTTAGGCCTGATGGTACCCCATGTGCCTCATGCACAGTGGGCAGTCATAGCTGACCTGTGAGCACTTTGCTATGTGCAGACCCTGCTCCCAGCATTGATGTCTTAACTCACTCAACATGTTGCCGTGGTCCATTCTCTAGATGAAATGATGCTCAGACAGGTACTCAACCAGTGTGCGTTGTTATCAGTAGCAGCAAGGCTCAGAGCAGCAAAGGCTTTGCACACACTGGGTTCCAAATGAAACCCAATGTGATGGAAAGGAATGATAAATGATACCCCCTGGGCCAGATTTTGGGGAGAATTGGACAAATTAGTGAGGTGAAAGTGATGGTAAGCATGCATACAGGCACACACAGTAATGAAACTGGGCTTCAGTGCATGTGTGTCACACCGGCTTTCCGGATGTACCTAGTTAAGATAAGTAACAGATGAAAACAACTCTCGACAACCTTCAGGATTTAAACAAACAATTAAGCGAGGCATGGCAGTGCACAACTTTAATCCCAGCTCTCAGAAGGCAGAGGCAGGAGAATCTCTTGAGTTCAAGGCCAGCCTGGTCTACATTGAAACTTCTGGGACAGCGAGGACAGCACAGAGAAACCCTGTCCCGACAAACAAAACAAACAAACGATAAACCAGTTAGGACTGGTAGATGACTCCGTAGGTGAGGTGCCAGCTGTGTGAGCATGTAGATCTAAATTTGAATCTCCACAACCCAAAAGCTGGATATGGGTCTCTGCAATCGCTGTGTTTCTAGTGCCTCTGACAAGATGGGAGGTGAAGATGGGAGGTGAAGATGGGAGGTGAAGATGGGAGAATTTGCTAGAAGCCAGCAGGCCAGGTCACCTTGAGTACTGCTCAAACAAGATAGAAAGCAGAGACCAACACCTAAGGTTGTCTGTCCTCTGACCTCCTAGGGTACACTATGACATGGGTGTTCCTGCATCACACAAGTATTGCATACACACCTATGTGTGCATTCATATACACATATAAACATTGAAACAAACACAATTACCATATTTTATCTGATACATCATATACATTATGGATGTGCCCATTATTCTGGACATCACCCTTAGGTGTGTCCTCTTGGTGACCACATTGAAATCTCAGTATTACAGGTCTTTTTCCTTTCTCTGCTTCTTTCTTTTTATAATTATAGGTCTCTTTTTAGGGCTCTACTCTTAAACCTTTGATATGCAGGTATTTTCAGTTGCAACAGTATAAAAGAATTGACATATACCCTTTACCTAGATTCCCCAAAACTTCTAAATATTAACCATTTACATTGGCTTTATCATTCTTTATGTGTTTAATTTCTCTGAAACACTTAAGAATAACTTGTGGCACTTCTTTATCTTCCAATACTTCAGTGTGCCTTTCCTAGAAACAAGGGTGTTTTAGTAAACTATAAACTAGAATCAATAGTTTCTTTTTTATAAAATGTAGCTGGGCCGGGCGGTGGTGGCGCACGCCTTTAATCCCAGCACTTGGGAGGCAGAGGCAGGTGGATTTCTGAGTTCGAGGCTAGCCTGGTCTACAGAGTATCAGGACAGCCAGGACACAGAGAAACCCTGTCTCGAAAAACCAAAATAAATAAATAAATAAATAAATATTTTAAAAAAATGTAGCTGGGGTCTGAAGAGATGGCTCAGTGTTGGCATTTAGTCTAGGCTCCGCCCCACAGTTACCTGGCAACAGCCAGGTGTGTCTGACTCACTATAAAAGGAGCTGTTTGCCCCCTCCTCTTGCTCTTGCTCTTTCCTCTTACTCCCTTACTTTCCCCCCCATTCCCCTCCCCCTCTTACTCTCCATGTGCTCTTGGCCAGCCTCTCTACTCTGTCTCTGTCTCTGTCTCTGTCTCTGTCTCTGTCTCTGTCTCTCTCTCCCTCTCTCCCTCTCTCCTCTCTCTTCCTCTCTCTTCCTCTCTCTCTCTCTCTCTCTCTCTCTCTCTCTCTCTCTCTCTGCCTTCCTCTTAACTCCCCTCCCCATGCCCTGAATAAACTCTATTCTATTCTACACCATGTGGCTGGTCTCTCAGGGGGAAGGGATGCCTCAGTATGGACCTGCAGAGGCACCCCCTTCCCCCACACCTTACTACGCCTCCACCAAACACACCCCTGCCTTCTATCTTTTTATAAAACGCAACACTCCGTGGTTAGGAATACTTGCTGCTCTTGCAGAGGATCTGGGCTGGATTCCCAGCACCTCCTAAATACATAAATAATAAAATTTAATCATTCACAAGGACCGGGAGAATAGGGCTGCTGTGGTTCATTGTCTAATTTATGTTTCTCTTGTAAGTTGTATCTGTTGTCTCGCTAGTGCCCGCAGAGTAAGATAAATAAAGGAACCACCGGTGTTTTCACAGTTCTTTGTCTGCCTTAGTCTTTGTTTTCTACGACCTTGATCTTCATTGTTTGAAAAGCGTATTCCCTTTACGCCTGTGAGTGTTGTGTTTGCATGTATGTGCTCTGTGTGCATGCCTGGTGCCCGTGGAACCCAGAAGAGGGCAGCAGATGGCCTAAAAGTGCAGTTATAGATGCTTGTGGGCTGCCATGTGGGTGCTGGGGACCAAATCCCAAGTCGTCTGCAAAAACAGCCAGCGTTTTTTAACCTCAGAACCGTCTCTCCATCCCCAACCCTGGGCTACACTACCACTGCATGGGAGGGTGAAGCCCCAAGCCCAGTTCCAAGCAAGCATTTATAGAGGCAAGCAAACAAGCAAAGAGGTTTCTAGTCTGGCACACACCTGATTGGGAGTTATTATATGGAGTTTTGTTGCCCTTTAAAATAATTGGCTGGTGCTGGAAACCAAACCATAAACCTTACTTATGCTTTCCTCCTGATTGGTGCTGTTGAGGAGTAGCCTGGACACTAGTGCTAGGTGCAAGCTTGTTGGTTAACTTGAGTTCAACCTTAGGTCAGATTCTCTAAGATGGAGTCTGAACCCAAAATGGAGTTGGTCTGGTCTCTCAGTGAGTATGTGTGTGTCTCTTTAAAGATAGTCTCAAGTCTCAATACAGAGTCTTAGAACTCACTGTGTATAACAGGCTGTCTTTAAACAGAAAGATCCACCTGTCTCTGCCTCTTCCAGTGCTCTAGAGCTAGCCTAGCCTTGACATTCTTTCTTTTTTTCTCTTGTTTGTTTGTTTGTTTTCAAGACAGGGTTTCTTTATGTGTCCTTCGCTGGCCTGGAACTCACAGAAGATCCACCTGCCTTTGCATTTCGAGTGCTGGGATTAAAGGCATGTGCCACCACTGCCCAGCTGATATTCTTAAAGAGTAAATACCAGTTATTTGTGAATAGTGTTTCTCGGTTTGGGCTTCTC
>JANHMN010000018.1:21227171-21249671 GCA_030674055.1 Rhabdomys pumilio | reverse complement strand
GGTGGAAGAAGAGAGCGAGTGGGGGGGGGGGTCCTGCCTGTTTTATATGGGCGGTGACGTAGTATCTCCCAGGTAAAGGTGAGGTAGCCAGGTGAATTCTGGGAGTGCATGGTTGTTGCCCTGGCAACGATGTGGGGGTCGCCTAGATGTGATGTCATTGGGTACGGAGCCTGATACCAACAGGGGGAGTGCTCACACACAGGCCAGACCCTGTGAACTATGTGGATCCTTCCATTGTGTGGGTCCTGGGGATTGAACTCAGGTCCTCAGACTTCGCAGCAGTGACTTTGCCAACTAAACCATCTTTCCGGCTCCCTAATGTTTTATTGAAAGGCTCTCTCTCTTGCTGTTTTGTGAAGGCGTATCCTGGTTCATAGCATCTACACGTTAGTTTCCTGAGTTTCTCCAATGTTGTCTGTCCAGCTTCCTGCTGTGGGAGATGTTTGCCTACGTGGCAGAATCCTTGAAGCCAAGTGGCCAGAAAGGCAAGGCTAACACAGACTTTTGCACATTACCTCTGATTTTAGAATCACCCTTCTGTTTTGGTCCTGGCCTGTGTCCTTAGGTTGCGAGTTTCCCTGGTTTATAGAACGAACCTGCACCAGGGTCCAAAGAAGTAGTCGTTGGCCATGCTACATTCGAAAGAGCTTCTGGGAAGTTACTCCAAGGATAGATGATGTGAGAAGTACCATCTTAAAGTAATAATAAAAAAAAAACCAACAGCATTCATTTTACAATCTGTTTCTGTGGGTGGAGGACCTGGGGGAGGACCCAGCTAGGGGTTCTGGCTTGGGAATCTCCTGTGCAGTTCCAGCCATTTGAATGAGAGAGCTAGCCAGACCTCTCCCTCTGTGCCTGCATATAGTCTTGGGCTTCTCCCTGTGTTTTTCCACACAGGTTATTTTGAGGTTTGGAGGTCTAGGGGATGTTGACTATTGACATGGAAGTTTAAGCTTCCAGCATTAAGAGCCTGGGAAGTGGCTTAATAGCATTTCTACAAATTTCTATTGTCATGAATCAACCCTCCACTGAAAGAACAGGAACACAGATTCCATCTCTCAGCAGGAGGAAGGCCCCAGTAACGAAATAGATAGGGAGCAGTTCCACTCCAGCAACAATGCATCGTCTGATCCAGCTCCTAGCATTTGGGGCCTGTCTCTCATGAACCTTCCTGCTTTGGGAGAACGTTTATCAGGTCATTGTATGCAAGCCAAGAGTACCCAGCAAATCCACATTTTAAGGGGCAACTTTCCAGGTGAGAAAGTTTCCAGGTTGCCAACCCGGTCCATCGATAATTAATCATTTCTCGGCAGGCATCAGCCCAATGGAAGGGAAGGCAAATGATGTCAATTTTCCACCTATGAAAGTTATGCCCCTGCAGGAGTGCTAGCCACTTCCTCTTCACATAAGGACTATGTGCTGGCACATTCAAGCCTAGGAAATGGCAATAGGGTATCATCTACTCAGAATACATTTGGCTACATTTGTAGCTGACCTGGGAGGCATGTGGTCTGTAAGTGCTGGCTTGGGCACCTGGCATAGACTAGCAGAGCAAACTTCTGGTCCGCACCTCTGAGGCAGTTCCAACTCTGTCAGTTCAGCTGCTTTCTGCCTTCCAAAAACTCGAGTAGGACCCCTCACCTGCTGCCACCCCCGTCTCTGCTCCCTTTGTCAGCTTTTTAAGGGTTTAACCTCTGAGGATTGTTTACTATGAGTTTTTGATTGGTCTTTGAGATGAGACAGAGAATTTTCCCAGCCTATTACTCTAACTGAAAAGAAGCACCTCGCCTTCCACTTCTCTCCAACGTAATTGCTGTGGCATTGCGTCATTATGCACATAAGCCAGCGTTCATACTCCTCTGTGTAATTTTACACCTATAAAAATGGATCATGTTGTGTATATGGGTTGGCGATTTGCTCTTTTCACTTAATATATTCGAGACACCGCCCATGTTCATATACAGAGATCTTCCTCATTCATTATTGTGGCTGTGTAATGTTCCAAAGTTAGGGACAGGAATTATATTCCAGAAGAAAGAAGAGAACAATAACAGCAACAAAAATCACCTTTGTCATTCCTAATCCCTCTCCCTAGGGGGAGGGTACTGGGCAGATGGATCAGGGTGAGCTTTGGGAGGGGTTCATTGCTTCTGGCACCTTTACCTGGTTTTCCTGTAATTCTAATCATGGGATGGACACTCCGGGCTCTTCCTTTTTCTTTGTAGCATTGTTTTTTATAAGGCGGGGTTGTTTGTTTGTTTGTTTGTTTGTTTGTTACTTGGGCATGGTTCACATTTGGAGGATTAAATTTTTTTTTTTTTTTGGTAAGGACATTCAAACCATGGGACATGGGTTACGCATTTGGTTTCTGTTCCTGCTTGTAGCTTCTGAAGTCCTTGGAGTCTCTAGAGGAGTGAGAAGGAGGAGGGATGCTGAACGTTAAGGTGATATACACTCACTGATGGCCAGAGACTTAGTCATGCTTACCTTGGAAATTTCCATAAACACCCAAAGGACTGCATTCTGATTGCTTTAGGACAAGTGAACTCATCGAAGGTGCAGGAGAAGGGCAGCCAGTAGGGTATGGGACACACCCCTCCTCTCTTCCTGTGGCTCTGCACACCGAGTGCTGTTGTCTGTAATCTTTCTTATATCTTTCCTAATAAACAGTCCCTGAGTTCTAACAAAGTGATTGAGCCCCAGGAGGGTTGAAGGAACCTAGGTTAAGTTCACGGTTGGTCGGAAGCACAGATTACAGCCTGTGCTTGAGACTGGTACCCAGAGCGGGGGCCAGACGCTCAACCTGTAGGATCTGACTCCATCTCCAGGTAGAGCTCTGTGTTAGAATTGAGCTAAATTATAAGTTGCCCAGCTAGTTAGTGGCTTTTTAGCAAATCTTGGAGGGATACTTGGTGTGTGGGGAGGCGGGGCGAAGCACCACAAATCTGGTATAGAAGGTGTTAAATGAGAGTAAAGAATAGGGAAAGATACTTTGTTATTTTTCCTTTTCCCTATACATATGTTCATAAGAAATTCAACATAAGCCCTCTCT
This sequence comes from Rhabdomys pumilio, assembly GCA_030674055.1. Lineage (NCBI taxonomy): Eukaryota > Metazoa > Chordata > Mammalia > Rodentia > Muridae > Rhabdomys > Rhabdomys pumilio. Next base: position 21,246,619 of record JANHMN010000018.1, on the reverse strand, counting down.
TTGTGTCTGTTGTTGTTGTGTGGTTTATGAGACTATGTAGTATGTGTGCCCACATATAAGCATGTGCAAACCAGAGCAAAACATCTCTCTCTGCTGCTCTCCTCTAACCTTCCTTTTACATATGTAATATCTTCCCGGGTTTTAAGTACCCAGAATCCTTTGCAACGCCTCTTTCGTACAAAGCAAAGGGAGACCCTTCTGGAACGAGTTCTGACATCTTTTATTCTAGAGCATTTCTTGTTTGTTTGTTTGTTTGTTTTGTTTTGTTTTGTTTTTCGAGACAGGGTTTCTCTGTGTAGCCCTGGCTGTCCTGGAACTCACTCTGTAGACCAGGCTGTTCTCGAACTCAGAAATCCGCCTGCCTCTGCCTCCCAAGTGCTGAGATTAAAGGCGTGTGCCACCACCGCCCGGCTGAGCATCACTTTCAGTATCAAGTTTTTTTAATATATAATTTTTTTATGTGCATTACTGTTTTGCCTGCCTGTGTGTCCGTATGAGAGTGTCAGATTTCCTGGAGCTGGAGTTACAGACAGCTGTGAGCTGCCATGTGGGTACTGGGAATTAAGCCTGGTTCCTCTGGAAAAGCAGCCAGTGCTCATAACCACAAAGCCATATCTCCAGCCTCAGTGTCAGTTTTAAAAAAGTGTTTTTTAAAGATTTATTTTCTTTCATGTGTATGAATGGCTTGCCTGCATGTGTGTCTGTGTACCGTGCGCATGCCCGGTGCCTGTAGAGATCCAAAGAAAGTGTTGGATATCCTGGAAATGGAGTTACAGATGTTCTGAGCCACCATGCGAGTGCTGGGAATTGAACCCAGGTTTTCAAGGGCAATAAGTGTTTCTAACCACTGAGCCATCTTTCCAGCTTCAATATTGTTTTTGTTATACAGAAAACGACTCCTGTTTCTTGTCAAAATATTACCTGGAGAATATTAAAAATTTTAATTCTTATTTAAATGAGTGTGCACCCATGATATGTTTGCTAAGTGGGAAGACGTGAGATGGTACAAAAGACCATCTTTCCTCTTAGAGGAAAGACTTATATGGCCCATCAGAAAAAGGCACACCGTGGCTGGTGAGGTGGCTCAGTGGTTAAGAACACTGACTGCTCTTCTGGAGGTCCTGAGTTCAAATCCCAGCAACCACATGGTGGCTCAGAAAAAGGCATGCTGAAAGCAGTCTCTTATGCTCAGAGCAAAACTGGTTAATGGCCACAGACAATAAAACCATTGGGGTATGTTTTTTTTTTCTTTTTTCGGTTTTTTTTTTTTTGTTGTTGTTGTTGGTGGTGGTGGTGGTTTTTTTGTTTTTTGTTTTTTGGTTTTTTTGTTTTGTTTTGTTTTGTTTTGTTTTGTTTGTTTGGTTGGTTTTTTTTTGGTTTTTTGGTTTTTCAAGACAGGGTTTCTCTTTATAGCCTTGGCTGTCCTGGAACTCACTCTGTAGACCAGGCTGGCCTCGAACTCAGAAATCTGCCTGCCTCTGCCTCCCAAGTGCTGGGATTAAAGGCATGCGCCACCATCGCCCGGAGGGGTATCTTTTATATATGTGTGTGACAGGACCTCACAGTGTAGCCGGGGCTGGCCTCATACACTCAGTCTTACTGACTCATTTCCCCCCCCCCACCCCCCGTTATAGATGCATGTCAACATGCCTGCTGGGGTTATCCTTTTTTAGCAGACAGAAATTATTTGTCTCACTGCTGAAATTCTGTCAGTTATCATATAGCTTTATAGACTCTGGCCTCCAGGGAGGAGTCCACTTCAAGGCCAACGAAGGTACCTCTCTAAAAACTGAAACCACACTGAGCGCTCTGTTGGACAGTGCTATAGGACGCATTAAAAAGACGCATGCTGCTCTTTTGCCTCTCCAGTTTGGTGAATTTTCAAATGTTTTTCATTGGTTTTTTAAAAGATGTATTTATAGCTGGTGGCGCACGCCTTTAATCCCAGCACTTGGGAGGCAGAGGCAGGCGGATTTCTAAGTTCGAGGCCAGCCTGGTCTACAGAGTGAGTTCCAGAACAGCCAGGGCTACACAGAGAAACCCTGTTTCAAAAAACCAAAAAAAAAAAAAAAAGAGATGTATTTATTATTTGTATGTTTATGTGAGCGTATGTACGTCATGTCAGTGCAGGTGATCCTTGAGGTCAGAAGAGGATGCCAGATCCCCTGTAGCTGGAGTCACAGGCCATTGTGAGCTGCCCAATGGGGCGGCTGCTGGAAACCAAACCCCAATCCTCTCAAAGAGCAGCTGGTGATCTTAACACCTGAGCCCTCTCTCCAGTCTCAGCCTCTCCTCCTCCCCTCTCTCTCTTCTCCCCTCTTCTCCCTCCCTCCCCTCCCCCTCTCCTCCTTCTCCTCCCCCTCTTCTTTTTCCCTCCCTTGCCCCTTTCTCCCTCCTTCCCCTCCTTCCCTCCCCCTTCCTCGCCCTGCCCCCTCTCGGACAATCCACATCATACCGGTTTAGTTTTTCTTTAAGGGAAAACAGCAAAAGCTTCCGTGGTCCTTTCTCATCTGTCCTCTTCCTTCTGTCTATCCACACTCCAGGAAGGTGAGGCTAGTCCCCTGAGACTTTGAGTTTCCTTTAGTCAGTGCTCCCTGCCTGCCCTCATCTTCCTCTCTCCTTTTTCTCTTCCTTTTCTTCCTCTCTCTTTTACCCTCTCCCACTCTGATACTTCCTCCTCTACACACTTTCTCCCTTCCTCCCAGGAACCCCCTTCCTTCCTTATATTAAAAAAAAATTAACCTATTGTACTGAGATATGATTCATATACCATATAGCCATTTAAAGCACACAACTCGGTGGCTTTTGACAGATTCACACAGTTGTGCATTCCCATCACTCTAAAAAGAAGCCCTATACTGATTAACACTCGCTGTCATCTCCTCCCACCCCTTAGCAACCAGGAATCCACATTCTGTCTCTACGGATTTGCCTATTCTAGAGATTTCTATAAATAAAGTCATACAATGTGTGGGTCTTTTGTGACTCTTTTCCTTCACTTGGCTTAATGTTTTCATAGTTCATTCATGCTGCAGCATGTATCAGTAATTCACTATTTTTATTACCAAGTAATATTGCATCAGACAGATATACAGAATTGTACTTAGTCAGTCAGTAAATTCATGGGTTGCCTCCACCTATGGGGCTATTAGGGAAAACGCTGCTGTAAATATTTGGAGACCACTTAACTTTTATCCACTGGAGACAGGGATGAGTATTTGTTAACGCAAATTATTTGCTTCTTTATATTCTTAAAAACTTTCAAATCAGGCCCATTAATCTGACATGTTTTTCTGGTTGAGAAAACTATGGGGACTATTTAGAAATTCACATCCCCCCCCCCCAATTTTTCAAGTCTATTTCCGATTGAGAATTTTCTACATTCAGAGAGTGTATTTTGATCAGATACGCCCCCCCATTCCCTCCCTTCCAATTCCTCCCCTATCCCTACCACGGCTATATCCTCTAAATTCATGAGGTCTCTAGTTTAAAAAACAATCGTGAGTCCATTTTGCGTATGGCAATCTGTGCATGCGTGTGGCAGCGTCTCATCGAGCGTTAGTAGCCTTCCAGGGCCCTGGAGAGGGGAGCAGATAGACTGAGAGAGTCAGAGCAGTGGGAGGTTGTAATGAAACTTTTCTGGACACAACAGAGTAGCTGCACATTTGAACTGACCGCATGCGCAAGATCTGCTCAAAACCCCAGCATAGAGTGAAGAGGTCAGGAAGTCCCACCCTGAGCAGCCAGGAAGTCCCTCCCACCCCGAGCTGATGGCTGCTGGGAAAAGGGGAGTCGGTTTTCTTCCTTCAGTGTTTGGGGTTTTGTTTTTTTTGTTGTTGTTGTTTTTTGTTTGTTTGTTTGTTTGTTTTGAGATAGGATCTCATGTTGCTCAGACTGGCCTCAAACTCACTGTTTACCCAAAACTGGCTGTGAAGGTCTCCACCTCTTACCTCCTGAACTTACAAATATGGTCTACCATGCTCAGCTAGCTTTATGTGAAGCTAGAGTAATTGGAGAAGAAGGAGCCTCAGTTGAGAAAATAACTCTAGAAGATCAGGCTGTAGACAGGCCTGTTGGGCATTTTCTTAATTAGTGATGGATAGGGGAGGGTCCAACCCATTGTGAGTGATGCCATCCCTGCGCTGGTGGTCCTGGGATCTATAAGAAAGCAGGCTGAGCAAACCGCCAGTGAGCAGCAGCCCTCTGTGGCCTCTGCATCATCTCCTGCCTCCAGCCTTGCTTGAGTTCCTGCCCCGACTTCCTTCCTATGTGGAAGTGTAAGCCAAATTAACGCTCTCCTTAACTTGCTTTTGGTCATGGCGGTTCATCATAGCAATAGCAACTGTAAGTAGGGCAGTGGTATTTGAGAACTGCCCAGAATGAAGTGACCTCCTTTATCACTGCCTTGTTCGTCACTAACATGTAAATAAAGTTAATCCTTCAGGGAAGCGTAGGCATCTTAGAGAAGTCAACACAATGTTATTTATTGGCTTATCAGATGCCGACCCACACCCTGCAGGGACAGGCCTCAGAAGAGTGGGAGTTTTGACTCATTAAGAAGAGCAGGGAGGGATACCACAGAGTTCCAGTTGAAATCTGATAGCTCTGTCCAAGGAGCCACATTCCAGGACCCAGCAAACGAAGTCAGGTCAGTGGCCGCAAAGCACAGTTTACATCATTTACCAGTAGACAGACAGTGGCAGCCAAGTACCACACAACCACGTGTGCTTGTCCCTAGGTTTTCCGTGGTATTTATCTCACAGATACCACCGCCTGCCTCTCCGAGCACAGTTAACCATCCTCCCAGACACCCAGACCTGCGTTTTCTCACACCTGTGGACCAGCCTCCCCTTTTACCTCCTTTATGGTTGGTCTCTTGGCTTTCATGTACCTTTTAGAGCAAGTTAGAACAAGACCTTTTAGAGCCACGCCCCTCTGTTCAGCTTGCTCTGATGGCTTCCGATCACGATCATTTGACAAATCAGAATCTTTACAGTGGTCCATAAATGTCTGCCTCCACTGTTCCCTGTTGCTCAGATGTGTGATTCCTGCTGTTCCTCCCACATGGCTGGCACTTCTGCCCAGGCCACTGCAGATGAAGCCAAGTCCTGCCAAAACACTCTCGTGCCAAAATCTGCATGGTAAATGTTCTTCCTTCATATCCTCATAGGGGCTTTTTTTTTTTTTTTTTTTTTTTTGTAACATCCCCTCCTCCAGGTGAAGGAGCCCTGCATTGTCAGATTGAGCACAGTTGGAGAAGGAGGATGTATGAACACAGGAGAGGCATCTCTAGAATGAGTGCTGTAGTTTTAGCTTGAGATGAACGCTTTAGACTCTATTCACAGCTTTCAATATAGACAAGTGTAATAAAGACACCTTGAATCGACTGCAGAGCTGGGGCAGAAAAAAATATGTCAAGAGCCTGGAGCATCCTTTGTAACTAAGTTATCGTTGAGGATAGTGATGCATGCCTCTAATCCCAGGAAGCTGGGTGTTCAAGCCAACCTGGGCTACCTAGTGAACTTTCTTTCTAAACGACACAAACAAACAAATAAATAAAACATACTCAGAACCCAGTTGGAAGGAGATCTTGCCAGCAAGATAGGAGACAATTTGAACATAAAAGTAATTCATTGCCAGGCAGTGGTGGCACACACCTTTAATCCCAGCACTCAGGAGTCAGAGACGCAGATGAGGCCAGCCTGGTCTAGGCAGAGAAACATTGTTTTGATTTTTTTTTTTAATTCATGGGGTTGACAATGTGGTTCAGTGGGTAAATTCACTTGCTGTACAAGCTGATGACCTGGAACCCACAGAAAAATGAAAGAGCTGAGTCAGACAGTCATCCTCTGACTTCCACATGGGCACTGTGGCATGTGCACGCACTCTCGGACACACACACACACACACACACACACACACACACACACACACACACACGGACACATCATATAAACAAGCGCACAGCAATTTAACATCTCTTTTTAAAAAACTAGCCTGGCGGTGGTGGCGCACGCCTTTAATCCCAGCACTTGGGAGGCAGAGGCAGGCGGATTTCTGAGTTCGAGGCCAGCCTGGTCTACAGAGTGAGGTCCAGGACAGCCAGGGCTACACAGAGAAACCCTGTCTCGAAAAACAAAACAAAAAAAAACTAATAATAAAGTTTGCTGAGACAAAAATCTGTAGTACAGGCTGACCTTGATCTTCTGTCTTCAAATCATAGCCTCTCAAGTGTCGGGATAATAGGTCTGCACCTCCAGCCTCAATCCCATAGTATTCTGTCATAACGAATTTAATAAATAGGACACCATAAGTTCATAAGTACAGTGTTGAGGATCAGGGGAATTACAGTTAAAAGAAAACAAAACAAAAACAAAAAAAGCCCCCTCAAAGTTACATTCATTAAAAAGGTAACATTGCAGTGGAGAGTCTAGTCCAGTGCTACCCTGATAAACAACTGATTGAAGTTACAGTCACTGGCTCTGGGGATTGGACAGTGGACACTGAGTGACCACAGTAGGATGGAAAGGGACGAGTTCGACATTTATTTCTGTGTTGTTTTCACCCAGGATATCTGAGCCAAGTCATGAAGAGATGCCTGCCAGATACCTCACACTGAATGTTCTACAGCAGGTCTCCAGCCTTCAGACAGATATGGAGAAACTGTTGCCAACAGAAAGAGCTGAAGGAAGTTTGGCCACTAAAGCTGTAGGGGACCCTGAAGGAGAGCCCGGGGTTCCACGGGACCTGACTGGAGCAGATGATGTCACAGTTAGGATGAGACAATCATGATGAAGAGGCGGTTGCAGATTGACACAATGCTTCCACTTGGCTGGAAAATTAGGCCAGCTCCCGGCTTGGCTCAGCATTGGTTCCAGTGTTGACACTGTTGTCTATGCAGTTGCAATGGTTTTATCTTCCACCCAATGCTGTCTATGTGCCTTCTGATTAATCAGTGAAGGGACTGGCCGTCACCTCAGGTGTGTGTCATTTGAAGTTATGTGTGTCCCTCCCTCCCCCCCAACCCCCAGGGCTTGGACTGTGCTTTCTGGAGTTGAGGGTGGATCTCTAAAACCTTGTGTTAACACTGCTCTGCTGAGCAGCTCAGAGGGCAGGTCCCCTGGGTCATAGAGTCCATCCCTACTGTCTGGGCTTTCATGTGACAGTGTTCCAGTCAGTTGTGCAGATTCCAAAGCATGTGCACAATGCACTTCCTAAAGCAAAGTCACAGAGTGTGATCTGTAGCATGCCTCAGTTTATTCAACTTAGGGGTGCAGTGGCTAGTGTCTATCAGGAGAGGTAAAAGGTAGTCTGATGGCAGGCTTAAAGGTTGTCTTACACTGAAACAGGAGGAAGCCCAGCCTTAGGAGAAATCCTCCACATTCTTTCACATACTAACTAGAGCAGCTGGCCTTTCAGAAGAAGAACCTTACTCTGAAGCTCCATCATCTGCAATGTGACAAGCAAGTATCTCGTCAAGGCCATAGGTGCTGCTAAAATGACTGTGATTTTATTGATCGATTGATTTTTTTCCCCATTCATTCCTTCCCTTCTGTCTCTTTTTTCCTACATCCAGAATGAAGGGAAATACTAAACCTTCCATAGAAGCTACTGAATACCGATGCAGAGTTCTTTGGCAGAGTTCATGAACCTGCTGAGTTCTAGCCACAGACTTTGGCTGGCATGTGTTGCTGATAAGAGGGTACCTACATTGAGCCTGTGGAGGGAGCAGAGATGATATAGGCTTAAACTGGGGCATAGGCTATGGGTAGCCCCACTGTAACGGGATAGGTAACTTTAAGCAAGAGGGTGGACGCCATGATGGATTTGATGGATTTGAGCAAGAAGCTGATGCTGATTCTGAGCAGTCTGTCAGGACTAAGACATGCAGCGAAGAGCAACTGACTGGCAGGAAGAAGCTGGGGGCTTTATAAAGCTCTATGGACATTGTTCCTGTAGAGTTCAGCCCATTTCCCTCCAAATGCCCAGCCAAGCCCAGTCAAGCACACTGGAAGCCACTCTGGGAAAGACTGTAAAATCTCTTTTCACGTTTCCTCACTTGAAATCCTGCATTGAGGGTGCATCTGTTAGCAGTCTTCATCATGACCCAGTTAAAACGCAAGTCCCTTTGAGAAAACATTGACAAGTTGAGAAGTCTGTATCTACAATGTTTAAGGCTAGAAATACTTAGGGTTTGTTAGATTTGGGAATATCTACATATGCATAGTGAAATATCTTGGGAGATGGGACCTAAGTCAAAACACAAAGCTCACTTCCATCTCCCGTGCATACATACAACCTAGGGGTAATTCTGCATAGTGTTTTCGGTGAAGCTGCTCACCCAAATAGAAAGTCCTGTGGAGTTTTTCACTAATAACATCATTTTGATACTCAAAAGGTTTTGGATTTGGTGCTGGAGAGATGGCTTAACCAGTAAAGTGCGCATGAAAATCTGAGTTTTTGATTGCTGGAACCCACATAAAAGTCAGGAATGATGGCACATAGCTGTAACCCCAGCTCTAGGGGAGTGGAGGCAGGCAGATTTCTGTCCTGGAGTCCACTGGTCAGCCAGCTTGGCCAAATTGATGAGTGTCAGATTCAGGGGAAGCCCCCTAAAATAACAATGGAGAGCAACTCAGGAAAGACACTCAACCTTGACCTCTTATTTCCACATGTACCCATAAGTACCAGCACCTGCATGTACGCACATTAACAGGCATGAGGCATGTATTACACACACACACACACACACACACACACACACACACAAAGAGAGAGAGAGAGAGAGAGAGAGAGAGAGAGAGAGAGAGAGATTTTGAATTTTGAAAAACTTGGAGTTTTAGGGTTTAGATGAATTGATATTCAACATTTTATTTACCCTTTGATCTGAATGATTTTATCCATATTTCTTTAAGGGTATTAAGGAGAGTTCAATTAACTTTGTGAGCGCCCATCCCCACCCAGTCAGATGGGTAGAATGAAAAAGGCGCTTATTGACAGACTAACAAAAATTTTCCATTTTTGTGCCCTTTTTTTTTTTTTTTTGACTGTGCTGTGCCATATTCTGCCCTTCCCCCACATAACTCTCTGGATGGAGGACACTGAGTCACTCTCTCGGGGTGATGAGGGCAAGACATAATCAAAAGGGATGTCCTTAAGGAGTGGATGTGCAAGGGATCCAGGGCAGCTGGTTGGACTCTAGCATGTTTATCTGCATATCTGGAGCCCCAGAGGCACCCTTAGATGACAGCTCAACATTACTTGTGGGTCTTTGTGTTAAATTAAGAAGTCAAAACCCCATTTTTTTTACCCTGCTTCTCCTTTCAAAAGTCCCCACAACCTGTCAAGTTACTGGAGTGACAGTACGACAATCCCACATACCTTGAAGATGTTTATAAACATAAACATTATTCCAAGACCAAAAGGTATTGGCTGTATTTCCTTCTAGTTCATTCCCTATGTATATGTTACCTATCTGCAATCTCACCCACTAAACATGGGTGTGTGCTTGGGCATCCTGCTTTGAAGCAAAGCCAAGCAAAACGAAAGAGCAGGTTGTGTTGTATATTTTTACTGTGAGAGAAAGTCCTGGAAGAACATACACCAAACTGTGAGATTAAAGAATAGTTTTTGCTTTTTACGTTACGGACTCCTGGATGCTTTGGAAAATGTCTGCTCCCGTTAAAGGAAAAGATCAGTTGTTTACATTAGCATGCAAAGTAATGGGTTTCATTTTAAAGAGCAACTTATTCATGTCACTTGGTGAGGACAGAGGAGACTTTACTTAGTGTAACTTTGTTCAGTTCTATAAGAATAGGGTCATCTATCTACCAGAGTGTGTCGGGGAGGGGAGGAGAGCTCCAGCCAAACTCACGCAAGGGCAAATGGAGATTTGTAATCACTTGTACAGGGAATCAGTGGGTACAGAAGGAACTATCTAGAATAAGGCGTTTCTAGCTAAACAGACCAGCTCTCCGGCATTATTGATGAAGACAGACGCATTCAATAAGATGTCAAGAACAGAAAGACACCACTGGGAAGGTATGCTAACCTGACTCGGCAGCACGTTTTTCTTCTACAATTCCATACACGTGTAAGAGGTGTTGGGGTCACTTTCACCCCCAATTACCCTCTTACCTGCTTTCGTCTCCTTCCCCTTTTCTTCTTTCCAAGAAGTCTGGTACTTTTCCCTGGTACTTTCATGTCCTTTTTGTTTGTTTTGTGATGGAGTTAGTGACAGTTGCTTGTGTGAGCATGTGTGTGGGCTTATTTACTGGCCGAAGGTAGCTGAACAGAGTTATGCTCCTGGAGAAAATGACTCCTCTTGCCCAAGCCACCATCAGCTTGACAGGATTTTTGCTCCAAGTAAATTGGCCAGGGACAGAGTGAGGAGCTCCTGACCAGGCTGGTCAGGAGGGACTCAGAAACCAATTTAAGTTTTGGTCAGAGTTTCCTCTAACTGCTGTGACAAATGACCACACACAGCATAACACAGCTCGATTTGAAATGGTCTCCTTGGTAACCAAGGTACTCACAGGGCTGCATTTTTACTCTGGAGGCTTTAGAGGAGAATTTTTTTCCTTGGCTTTTCCAACTTCAAGAGGCCATACGCCAACTGGGTACAGAACCTTCTCCATCTTCTGAGCTCACATCCCACTCTTCTGGTGACTGCTTTCATCAACACATCTGCTCCTCTGACTGTCCTTCCTCCTCTTTTTGTAAAGAGGTCATAGTGACACCAAGCACACCTCCGTGACCCAGGACAGTCTTTCAGTCCCAAAGTCTTTACTTCACCTACTTGCCATGTCCCCTTTCCCATGTAAGGTGACATACTAACAGAAGCAGAAAAGCAGGAAGTGAGTATGATTGCTTTTCCTTTTATATTTAATTTAACTTGATTTATGAGTACAAGTCTAGCCTGGTCTACAGAGTGAGTCCCAGGACAGCCAGGGCTATGCAGAGAAACCCTGTCTCAAATACAAAACGAAACAAAACAAAACAAAAAAACTCACACAAGATATTTAAGAATTGCTAGGCTTGTGTCATCACACCTAGTTTATCTCGCTATTAAATTTTATTCTTTTATTATTACATGTGTTGGTACATACATGCCACCACATTAGTGTGAAGGTCAGAGGACAGCTTTATTGAAGCTGGTTGTCTCCTTCCACCTTTACGTGGTTTCTGTGACTTGAAGTCAAGATGTCGTAAAGTCATGCGTCACTGCTCACTCACTGAGCCATCACCACCCCTTGTCATTCTTTTTTTTTTTTTTAACCATGATTAATGTGCACCTTTTAAAATAACAATAAAAAATCTTTTATTTGGAGCTGGAGAGATGGCTCAGTGGTTAAGAGCACTGACTGGTCTTCCAGAGGTCCTGAGTTCAATTCCTGGCAACCACATGGTGGCTCACAACCATCTGTAATGGGATCTGACGCCCTTTTCTGGTGTGTCTGAAGACAGCAACACTGTACTCACATAAATTAAAAAAAAAAATCTTTTATCTTAAAACTCCTCATCACTGAAAATTCCTTGCAAGCATCATTTTTTAACAGTGTCTAATATTTTACTACAGGAAGGCACAGTGATCCCTTAGGTTGGAGGATATAAGCTGTTTTATACTCCCAGGCTTTAAAATGATGATTTTTCATGATGAGTTTCTTTGGGAGGGTGGTGACTGAATCTGAAAGGGACTGTTAGAAAAGTAACTTTGTGAGTTCAGATGCTGACTGCCTCAAATTATCCTTGACGTTGTGGTCTTGGTCTCTTCATCTGCAGAAAAGGAAGTCCTCACAGCAAAGCTCTAGTCCATGGTTTTGGTTTTTTTTTTTTTTTTTTTTTGGTTTTTCGAGACAGGGTTTCTCTGTGTAGCCCTGGCTGCTCACTCTGTAGACCAGGCTGGCCACAAACTCAGAAATCCGTCTGCCTCTGCCTCCCAAGTGCTGGGATTAAAGGCATGCGCCACCACCGCCCAGCCATGGGTTTTATTTTTATTCATGTTTTTGCATAGTTTGTGTGTGGCACATGTGCACGAGTGTGTACAGAGATCGAAGGAGGCTGTTGAGTGTCTTGCTCTATCACACGTTAGTATCTCGAGACAGTTTCTCACTTAGCCTGGAACTAAGCTGGCAGCCAGAAAGTCCCAGTAATCTTCCTATACCCATCCCTACAGTCCCAGGAGATGGGGCGCTAACAGATATCTAAATATTGGGGATTTGAATGCAGGTCTTTATGTTTGTACAGCAGGCACTTTGACTCGCTATCTCTCCATCCCTTAATTTTATTTATTTATTTTTTTTTTTAATTTTTTTATTTCTGTGTGTGTCTCCATAGAGATCAGATAGATCTCCTGGAACTAGAGCTATAGATAGTTGTGAGCTGCCCTGTAGATACTGGGTATCCAACCTAGGTCCTCTGGAAGGACAACCGAGCCATCCCTCCAGCCTCCCTTATAATTAAATATAAATTTATATAATTAAATTATTTATAGTTAAATTAAATAAATAATTAAATTATTTATTATGTAAAATAATTTATAATTAAAACAAATAAAGAAATTATTTATTTCTTTAGGTTAGAATACAAAAGTATTGGGTTTCATCATGGCATCTTCAATCATACCTGTCTCTCATTTCGTTCCCCTCCCCTCCAGCTCATCCCCTTTCTTCCTTCAGTCTTCCTTTGTGCTTTCCCAGTACACATATTCATTACTATCTCTGCTTCCCACTGCCCTTAAGATCTTATCTCAGGCTGTGGAGGTCCTCAGTGGGAACTGGCACTTACCCCCAAGCCTGGCCACCTGAGTTTGATCCCTGAACACACACAGTGGAAGAGAACTGGTTCCTGAAAGGTGTCCTCTGACCTCCAACACAAATACTGTGGCACATGCCCCACCCTACCCCACTGCACAAAGTAAATAAAAATAAGAAATAAATCTCTTTTCCCTCACTTCTGGTTTCCCTTACTTCTGATTTCCCTTCTAGCTCTGTGATCTACATATACTTATATATAACATATACTTAAACACACAAACATACGTATTTTAGTCTCTTCACAGAAAAAAAAAAAAGACATGATGGGCTAAAGAGAGGGCTCAGTGGTTAAGAGCACTGACTGCTTTTACAGAGGTCCTGAGTTCAATTCCCAGCAACCACATGGTGGCTCACAACCATCTGTGATGGGATCTGGTGCCCTCTTCTAGTGTGTCTGAAGACAGCTGGAGTGGACTTATATGATAAATAAAACTTTAAAAAAAACAAGAAAGAAAAGACATGGTTTTGTCAGTACTCCTAAACCATAATTATTTCTTTCCTTTCTTTCTTTTTTGATATAGAGTCTTACTACTTATGTAGCTTTAGCTGGCCTGGAACTAAAAGAGATTCATTCTGCTTCCCGAGTGCTGAGATTAAAGCATCTACCACCACACCTGGCTGAACTATAGATTTAATAATAATAATAATAATAATAATAATAATAATAATAATAATAATAAACAGCTGGGCAGTGGTGGCACACGCCTTTAATCCCAGCACTTGGGAGGCAGAGGCAGGTGGATTTCTGAGTTTGTGGCCAGCCTGGTCTACAGAGTGAGTTCCAGGACAGCCAGGGCTACACAGAGAAACCCTGTCTCAAAAAACCACACACACACACACACACACACACACACAAAAACCCAGCTTCGGTTAGTCAGAAAGAGGAGGGACTGGGTATTAAGACTATCTTATACCTTACTGGTACAAATAGGAATAATTATGTTCTAATTGTATTTTGTGAGAAAAGTTTTATTTTAACAGGAAGGGTAATATGTAGGAGGAGCTAAGGCGGAAGGAGCATCGAGAGGAAAAGATGGAGTAAGGAGAGGAGAAGATGAAGTAGATGAGAAGCTAGGTAATGAGAGAGAAAAAGAGAGAGAAAGAGAGAGGGGGCATGGAGGCAGAAGTTCACATGTCTCCACCAGTCAAAGATAGTTTACATGTCTAGGTTGGGTATTAGGTTACACTTCTGATTGAGCATTACCATACTTATAAAGTCTTTGATTAACATTTAAAAAAATTGTATAGAAGCAAAATGGAAAAGGGGGCACGGGATAGGGGTTTTCTAGGGAGGGGAAATGGGGAAAGGGGTTGGCATCTGAAATGTAAATAAAATATCCAAAAAAAAAAAAAAAACCAGCTTCATTGAGATGTAGTTTATACATTATATCGTCCACTTAATTAAAGTAGAAACAATGCTTTTAGCTTTGGGGGTTTAGTTTGGGGGGGCAGCAGGGGTTTGTTTTTTGTTTTTGTTTTTTTTTTTTTAATTCAACTATGTAGGATACAGAAACTGTCATCACTATTATTCATAATCTTCATATTTTTAGGCTAGGTTTCTGTTTTGTTTAGTTTTGTGTTTGAAATGAGGTCTTCTATATACTCAAGCTTGTCTTGAGCTCCTCAGCTTAAGTCTCTTGCCTCAGCCTCAAGACGATGGAGAGTTAGAGGTAGGGAACTCACAGCCTACTCTCTTATAGGAGATTTTTTTAGAAGAAACAATACGAGGTAAAAGGCTTGTAAAACCTCTCAAATGTTTTGAAAATAGACCTTATCAAGACGGGTGAATGGGGGCTTTAGATCTGTCCCCAGTACCAGGAAAAAAAATGATGGAAAATGCTCCCAAGATCTTCAAAATGTATTTGGTTTTGTTTGGGGGAAAGTTTTAGTGTTTGGATAGAACTGGAGTCTAGAAGAGATGTCGGTGACGAAGCACTGGATGGTCTGAGTCGAGGCATCTTCTCGCATCCTCTTTCCTGTGACTCTGATCACACTCACTTGTAAATGGCACACACAGTAAAGAAAAGTCAATACTGGGCTCTCCCTACCCTTCCACCTACTTGTACAGAAGTACCTGCTTGGTCTTTCACAAACCCAAGCCAGATTCCTTCAGCTAGACTGCCAGGGTACCACCTCATGTCAACTGTTGCCAAGCTGGCCATATAAAGAAAAGGGGGGAAAAACAACAACAAAGACAGTGGGTCATTGCCAATATTTGGGACACCCGTCATCCTACTTTGCAACAAGCCATCAAAACACCTTCCGTTTGGCTGGGGGAGGGCTGGCTATAGGTTTCAGGGCTGAGCCAATGGAGTGTCAGCCAAGTCCAGAGCATGTTTCGCCAGAGCAATGTGTGGGAGAATCCCCAGGCAGCCACAGGTGTGGGATCAGGTTATGAGACATGGGTGTGGGCTAGGTGGTGAAGGATGAGAGGCAAGAACAAGGAGTATGGGTGGGGCCAGAGGTAGGCCAGGGTGGAGGAGGCAAAGAATGGGGCTCTGCTAGGGCTTGGACATAGTCCTCAGATCAATGGCAGTGGCTTAGAATCCTCCAGAGGCAGCAGTCTCCTTTGAGAATCTGACACATGCAGAGGAAAAAGAGCGTGCATGCTCCAACTAGCTACAATTTCTGCACAGTGTCAGGAGCTTTCTAGAACTAAGAAAACCTATCCAAGGGTTAGGATTACGACTTGCTCCTCTTGACAAGTTAATAGAACATTTTGAGGGAGGAAAAAGAAATAAAACTTTAGAGCGGCATTAAGATCTTAAGAATGTGTTAAAAAGGATTCTGAGTGGGGCTGGGGTGTTTCAAATCAAGATCAAGGTCTATATGTTCTCAAATGTTTTATTTTCTGTTTTGTTTTTGTTTTTTGTTTTTCGAGACAGGATTTCTCTGTATAGCCCTGGCTGTTCTGGAACTCACTCTGTAGACCAGAAACTCACTCTGAAGACCAGACTGGCCTCGAACTCAGAAATTCGCCTGCTTCTGCCTCCCAAGTGCTGGGATTAAAGGCATGCGCCACCACTGCCCGGCTTATTTTCAGTTTTTTAATTTAATTTTTTATTTTATGTGTATTGGTGTTTCGACTGCATGTATGTCCCTGGAACTGGCATTAACAGACAGTTGTGAGCTGGCATTTGGGTGCTGGGAATTGAACCTGGGTCCTCTGGAAGAGCAGCCAGTAATCTTAACCCCTGAGCTATCTTTCCAGCCTGCAGTTCTTGTTTTTGAAGGTATTTGAGTTTGCACAAAGCTGCAAGCTTGTGGGCTTTTGCTTTTATGACAAAGGTCTTGCTATGAAAACCAAGCAGGCTTCAAACTCTTGATTCTCCTACCGTGGCGCCTACAGGGTCCTGGCGTTACAGTGCTAGAGTCAGCATGCTCGGATATTTGGCTTATTTCATTAATTGTCAGCCAATGGTGCCTTCTTTCCATGGATGGTCATGTCCTTGGGAACCCATGGGTTTCTGTTATTTGTTGGATTTCTACAGAACCACTTGAAAAAACATTGTGGAAATTAAAACAGTTCATCCTTCAGCACTTGAAATTCTTTGTTTGTTTGTTTGTTTGTTTGGTTGGTTGGTTGGTTGGTTGGTTTTTTTTTTTGAGACAGGGTTTTTCTGTGTAGCCCTGGCTGTCCTGGAACTCACTCTGTAGACCAGGCTGGCCACGAACTCAGAAATCCACCTGCCTCTGCCTCCGAAGTGCTGGGATTAAAGGCATGAGCCACCACCGCCTGGCAGCACTTGAAATTCTTAAAACCAAAGGGCTTTTCTTGTTTAACCCCGATATAAAGTTCATGTGCTTTAATTTAACATTAAACCATTAGTATTATATAATATACACCCCGTATTAAAATTACCCCAGTGAGTGTCCTATTAGCTGTATTCTTATCCCTCTATCCCCCACACACATACAGAGAGAGACAGAAAAAGAGAGAGGAAGAGAGAGAGAGAGAGAGAGAGAGAGAAAGGGAGCCTGCTTTTGCTTTTTTGTTGCCTTGTTTTTGAAATGGGGTCTACATAACCCACGCTGGCCTGAAACACATTACAGAACCTAAACTATGCTCCTGCCTTAGCCTCCCAACTGCTAGGATAACAGTCTCGCACTACCCCACCTAGCTTGACCCTCTTACTTATTTTGGATATTCTTTCTTTGCTGATTTTGAATGATAGGGGCAGTGGAAACAGTGTGTCTGTCTTTCCAGGCTTCTGAGCAATAAAATGCATGTGGTTTGTTTTATTTTTGACTTTGGACAGGTCTCACTCCATAGTCCACATAGTCTGGCGTCAACCTCATGCTGATCTCCCTGTCTTAACCTCCCAGGCCCCAGGGGTTACTGAAATGCACCACCACACCTGACTGCAACGCCCCCCCCAAAAAAAGAGTAAACAAACAACAAGATCTTACTATGTAGCTCAGGCTGGCTTCGAACCCACAGTCTACTCCTCAGGTAGGATTACAGTGTGCACCTCTACAGTGGCTCTCAGTCTCCTTTAATCTAGAGCTGCACCTCAAGGTTTCCTCTTGCTGTCTGTTACACTGTTGTGTTTTTTAGCAGCGTGGATTAGATGTTTTGCTGAACTACCCCTCAGTTTGGCTGTGTCTGGTTGGATACAGGTTGAACTTTTTTGACAGTACTATTATGGTGTGTCCTTTCTCCTTGTATCACGGGTGTGTGTGTGTGTTGGTCCATGAATAATATGACCTTCAGTGTCCCCCAGCAGGGTATCTGTGGGGCAATCGTACCATGTTGACTGAAGGCCTCCAGCATGGCAGACACTGAGTGGCCCGGTGGTGACCACCCAGCCCCAGCCATGCCTTCACATTGTTTCCATAGGAAGGGGACAGATGGCAAACCAGGCGAGAACTCATGTCAAGCTGCAGTTTTGAGATAAGGCATGGACGGGGCTGGAGAGATGGCTCAGTGGTTAAAAGCACTGCTTGTTCTTCCAGAGGTTCTGAGTTCAATCCCAGCAACCACATGGTGGCTCACAACCATCTGTAATGAGATCTGGTGCCCTCTTCTGGTGTGTCTGAAGACAGCTACAGTGTACTTGTTATAGATATAAAATAAATAAATAAAATATTTAAAAAGAGAAAGAAAGAAAGAAAGAAAGAAAGAAAGAAAGAAAAAAAGAAAGAAAGGCATGGATGAGTCACTGAGAGAAGTATCAACTTCAGGAAAAGTGGCCTTTAAGGTGAGATTCCTAAAAGAAAGCCAGTCATTCATGGGGTGGCAGAGATACCCCCTTGCCAAGCTCAGAGAGAAGGAACTGAAAGATGGACATGTACTGCTCTGAGGGAAGGAAAGGTGGTAGAGTTTAAGAGCAGGGTGAACACGTAGTATTTTAATGTTGAGCCAGTCCCAATGTATGCAGTTTAAGTCTCTGCACAGCTCTGTACAGTAGGTGCTGGGTTGATGGTACAAACTCTGAAGCACAGAGACGTCGGGTCATCGGCTCAAATCTGCATCACTTGTAAGCTACAGAACTGGGACTTGAACCTAGATAGTCAGGTATATGAAGAAAGAAGGAACATCTAGGACACAGTGGGGAGGAGGGGAGGAGTTTAGAGTCAGAGCAACCTGGGCTGGGAGAGGAGACCCTTGTTGATACAGAATATGGACAGGAAAACGAGATAGCCAGGGACTCCAGGAGATCATAGAGAGAAGACTGTTCAAGGCTTGTATGCTCACCTAGTCCTTAGTCAGACCCAACCCCTAGCCTTTCCTTACTGCCCAGCTCTCCCTCCTCCCAAACAAAAAATAGATATTTACAGTCTCAAAATATGATCCACAAATTACCGGTTCAATACAAAGGGGGGAAAAAACAGCAACTTTATGGGGAAACTACCTGGTGGACTCTGGTTTAATCAAGTGGCCCAAAAGATAACTCAGTGGGCTCTCAGGAAGGAATCTGAACGGAGAATTGGGAGAAAAGGGTAGGTCTAGAACTAGACTGGTTCTCCATGGAGGTTCTCCACGTCTTGGGGTTGAGGAAGGGAATCTGAATGACAAGGTAGGGTCCAGAGGGGGGAGAAAAGGAGTGAGGAAGGGGGGCAGTTTGATGTGAGGGTTCTTGGGTTTAAAAGAAAGTCAGCTCAGGAACAGTTTGGGAGGTCGTGGTGGGCGCACACGAGGTGACTGGACTGTGGGGCTATGTTAAAAGCGGCGCCAGTCGAGGGCAAAGGCTCCTGGGGGGTGGTCTGCAAGTGGGCAAGCAGACGACCACACTGCTTGGCGGGCGCCGGCTATAGTCCCCCCGCACTGTAGGGGGCGCTGTGGGCCGGGGCGGGCCGGGGCTGGGCGGCGGCCGCTCCTGGCGAGTGCGGCCCCTTTTCCGGGTTTCCTCCGCCTCCTCCTCCTCCCTCTTCGCCGCCACCGCCGCCGCCGCTGCCCCTCTCCCGGCCGGTGGCTGCCGCTGCCGCTGCCGCCACCACCGCCTCTGGGGGCCGCGAGCCGAGCGGAGGCCGCCGCGGAGCACGAGCCCCGCCGTCCCGCCGGCTGCCGAAGGCCCCGGGCCGGCTCGGCCGGCGCCTTCCGCGCCCCCGACCCCAGCGTCCGTCCGCCCGCCCCCGCGGGCCCGGCCTGGCGCGGACGCCCGCCGCCGCCGCCGCGCTCCTCCTCCTGCT
>JANHMN010000018.1:21201905-21226771 GCA_030674055.1 Rhabdomys pumilio | reverse complement strand
CTGCTTCCCGCGCCTGCCGCCCGGCGCCCCGCGCCGCGCCGCCGCCGCCCTCGGCGCCCCGCGGCGCCCCCTGGTCCCGCCCGCCATGCCCGGCCCGGCCGCGGGCAGTCGGGCCCGGGTCTACGCCGAGGTGAACAGCCTGAGGAGCCGCGAGTACTGGGACTACGAAGCCCACGTCCCGAGCTGGGGGTAAAGCCGCCGCCGGCCGCCCCCCGCGCGAACCGCACCCGGACGGCCGCTCGGCCTCGGGGCTGGCAGGGAGGCCGGGCCCCGGCCGCACGTGTCCCCGGCCTCTCCTGTCCGCCCTGCCCCGGTCCCCGGCTCAGCAGCCGGTGGGGAGAAGCGTGGGGTCAGGGGTGGGGGCGGCCCTTCCTCACACTTTGGGCTTCCTATGGGTTGGGAGGTCCATGGCTGTCCTCTTGAGCTGTTAAATTCTCTACCATTTTACTTTATGAAATGAGGCTGGGTGGGAGGAACATTTTGAAGATGGGCAGATTCTCTAAAGCAGGCAGTGGCCCCCTGGAGGGTGTGAAATGGGAGGCAGGTGCTGTGGAGCCGCGGGCAGGCGGGTACCCCAGTACCACCAAGGGGAGATGCTTTGCTCAGTCCCCGTAACGTGGCTCATAAGGCCTCAGAGCTGTCCCTTCCTCCTCATGTTGAAAGTCAGTTAGGTTAGGAGCTCTGCAGATTGAAGGGAGCCAAGTTTCTATGTGCCTTTCATTTAGAGAATAATTTGAGGTGTGATGTTAGGAATACTTCCAAGTGCTTGATTAGTTGGAGTTGGTGGATGACTGTATAGTGGACACAGACTTGCTTAATCCCAAATCCTGGGCATTTATGTGTATCTCTTGCCTTTCACAGTAATCAAGATGATTACCAACTGGTTCGAAAACTTGGTCGGGGCAAGTATAGTGAAGTATTTGAGGCCATTAACATCACCAACAATGAGAGGGTGGTTGTAAAAATTCTCAAGGTGAGTGTCCTACAGTGGCGTGTAACCTTTTCCCCCACAGGGCAAAAGGACCAGCTATTCCAGAATAAGCGATTCGAGCTCTTAGGTGTCTCCTACAGCACTCCTACCATGTTTTTCCTGTGAACTTTTGAGAAAATGTGCAGGCTGGTCTTAACTCTGAATTTGATATGTCAGGAACATTGAAAGTGTAAATTCTGAACCTCAAACAAAGCTTGCTTTCGAGGCGGGCTCTATCTGATACAGAATGAAAAGGTATTTTCCTTTGCATGGAGAATCTGTCCGTGTAGGTGGGGCGCCTACATCGTTGTACTCTATGCTCCTAGTTACTCCAGAAAGTAAGTTGTACAAAAAACCCAAAACAAAACTGCTCAGAGATAAGTTTAAAGCCAGAAGTGCAGGACAACTCCCGAGTTTCAGGTGGGCTGGATATAGCAAGCCAGCCTCTAAAAGAGATTTGGGGCAACAGAAGAAGACATTCTAGCCCCTGAAATACTAACTGGAACAAAACTGTCTGTGGCAAGACTAGCCCTCTCGCTTTGATAATGATAGGGCTTTTGTTATCACTCAAATGAAGACATGATCTTAATGAGCATGAAGAGTCAGCCAAGTTTCTGTACAGGTGATTGAAGATTAAATAGTGCTTTGTAGGTTGTACAAGAAAGTGATCCTTAGGACCTGAGCAGTTCTTCATGGTTGTCAGGTCATTTAATGCATATGCATGTCACCTTAGGATCTGGGCAGTTCTTCCTGTTGTCAGATCACTTAACATGTATGTGTGTCACTAGTGAAAGACAACTCTGGAGAGTGGTAATGTTTCACCTGATTTTCACAGTGCCCACTAAACAAAAAGGTGGGGCTGAAGAGCTTGTGCCTTAGGGCTTCCCCATTTAGTTGTGCAGATTTTAGCACTTCAAAAAAATGGCTGCTGCTAACGCTCCTTACCATCCTAGCCTGGTGAGAAAGGAGCAGCATTGCTGCAGAGACAGGCGGGCGATGCTGTGGCTGCTGCCCAAGACACTGGGGTGAGAAGAATGATGGCGAGGTAGGAAGCTTGGCCCCACTAAGTATGAGTTGTACAGAGGAGGTCTGTAGTTAGGGGAGGGGTGTGTTTTAAGCAGAGAAATGTTTCCTTCAGGGAACTTGCTGGAGGAAACCATACAATTTCATGACTTACGTGAACGTGTTTTGAATAGAAGTTACTTCAGACATTTTCATTTTCAGGAATAAGCAAAACAAACAAGCGTAGTTAGGAGTGTCCATGTTTTGTTGCAGTACATTTGGAGGATTGAGTTTGCCAAGTCTAAAGCAATTTCAGGGAAATGTCTAAATGTCTGTGTAATAACATCTTTGGACTAAGTGCCATTTCCTGTGGAGTGTTTTGAAGGGAACAGTGCTCAGGTGTGTGTGTATGAGTCCCAGTGTATTTAGGGAAGCATAGTATTATTAATTGTTAACTAATTCTAATTAATTGTTCTTGTGAAGAGCTTCAGAGGTTAGTTGCTTGATAGTTTTTCCTCTGGTCTAAGTCTGAGCCTTTGTATGTTACCACATCCAGTATGGAAGCTGCTTCAAATTATTTTTACAAATAGCAGACCTAGGCACAAAGAAATGTACCTGACATCATCACTCTGTTGAAATGACCCTTCACCAGAACTCTTCTTTCCTATTTCTTCATGCCCCTGAGTGTGTTCATTTCAGCACTGGACTGTAGGATCTTAGCATTGAACACAAAATAACTTTGAGGGTTCAAGCATGAGATTTGGGGGGTCCCTTTGATGCTCTAGTTCATGCGCTGTTTGGTTTTTCTCAGAGGACAGTCTGAACCACCTTACCTTCCTGTGTCAAAGCCCTGTGGCATTTCTGTGTAGGTTTTATTTATATTTGAAGGATAGAGTAAGAAACCACTAATTAATATTGTGGTTTTGTTTTTATAATGGATTCGAAGTATTTTTCAAAAAAGAACAGAGACTTTATCCAAAGTTATGCTTATTATTCAAATAAGTTGAAGTTATGACTAATACCTACTATTGTGATATTTTCTCAGAGGAAATTAAGCCCTTAGCAGTGCCAGCTGCTCAGTTCGGGGCAGTCTGGGAAAGGTTTGCTTTTCACATAAGCCTGCATGTCCTGTATTTAACCTGCAGAAGGGACTAGGTGTACATGTGGTGACTGAGACACAGATGCAGGCACTCGGTGACTTCATATCAGTCTTTATTATTTTGCCACAATTGGGTATGTGCATAGTGATGGAGGACTTTTATTTCATTTAACTTGCATGTAAGATTTCTAAGTATTTCATTTGTCAAGTTGTATTAAAGCTATTAGAGAGCTTTACAAATGTAAAAGCTGCTAGTGAAGGTTCTGTGATTTTTTTTAATAAGGTAATACTCTTATTAATGATTTCTTTAATGTGTCTGTGTGAAGAAGTGAACATGTGTGCAGGTCTGAGGTTAAATCTTAAAACTTTGTAGTGAATAGAAGTCATGTCTTTTATTCTTTTGGAGGGGTTGTCAGATGTATTACCAAGAAAGGGAAATGCTTTTTTTTGTTTGTTTGTTTGTTTGTTTATTTGTTTGGTTTTCGAGACAGGGTTTCTCTGTGTAGCCCTGACTATCCTGGAACTCACTCTGTAGACCAGGCTGGCCTCGAACTCAGAAATCGCCTGCCTCTGCCTCCCAAGTACTGGGATTAAAGGCGTGCGCCACCACTGCCTGGCAGGAAATGCTTTTTTAAAAAAGGGTTTATTTATGCAACAAGGTAGAAGCCCACTTCAGTGTCCAAAGTTTCTCTTGACTGTCAGCTGTCAGCTCGTAGTTCTTCTGTAGTACTTAGAGAGGTGTACCCAGGAGTAATACAATCGTTAGTGAACACGGCTTGTGTGCACTGCTGGGTCCTTGAGAGCTTTCAGTTAAACTGCTGTTTCCTGAGTAAATGTCAAGAACAGTACTATTTTATAAAAAAACAATCAAAATGTTTTGAACCAGTGCTGCAGTGGCTTAGAAATTCTCATATAAGGCTCCTGTTAACAGCATTATTTTATATTAGAAACAGACTGCCTGATTGTTGCTTTCTTCTGTCAAAATTCTTGATTAAGGCAATAGTGGTATTAAAATTTGTCTTAACATGTTTTACGTATTTGTAGGGTTTGTTTTGTTTTGTTTTGTTTATTGGTAGGACTAGGGTGGTTGCTCACTGGTAGAGCACTAGCTAGCAAGCTCGAAGTCCTGGATCTAGTCCTTAATCTTTTAGGTTCTTAAAAGGAAGATTGGGGTTGGGCAGTGGTGGCCTTTAATCCCAGCACTTGGGAGACACAGAGGCAGGTGGATTTCTGAGTTCCAGGCCAGCCTGGTCTACAGAGTGAGGACAGAGAAACCCTGTCTCAAAAAATAAAATTAAAAAAAAAAAAAAAAAAAAAACCCATTTTGGCATTGATTAAAAGCTCTTTATTACTGATTTAGTGCTTGGCTGATGGTCTTTGTCATATCCAAATGGTTGTGTCTTCATGAGATGAACTGCTCCCTCTGGGTCCTCTCTGTCTGAGGGCAGGTCACTTACCCGTCATTTAAGCACATGTACCAATACATCTTCCTAAAGAGACAAGCTAATAAAAGTTTAACTTTTTTGTGAATTCCAGTTTTAGCAAATGTTTCAGAGTATGTGAGTACTTATTTAAAAAGTATTGGCGTATTAGTAACATAAAGTGCTAGAAGTTGTGTGTAAACTGGCCAGAGTTACTTGTACCATTGACATTATAGGGACATATGTAGAGAGTGGAGCAGAATCACAGAAGGTACTTGCTTAGAATCCATTAGAAGCACACCAGACTGATTTCCTTAGGATCACAGAGTGAGTGCAGGCACTGTGACTAGGAATCTGTGTGTCACAGAGGAAATGGAGACGTTAGATGGTTGGCTTCTTGGTAATTCTGGATTGTCATGGAAGAGTAGAAGGGCACTCACTGGAAGTAAAAGGGAACTGTCTCAGTGGAGTTATTCTTCTAAAGGGAATGGTTTGGAAGTTGGGCTTGATGCAGGATAGATTTGAGTAAGTTCTGTCTCAGGTCCCACAGAAGCATGCTTGCTGCTTTGTCTGCTCTCAATTTCAGGTCTTAGTGGTGGTTTTATTGTGTTTGGTTTTTACTTTTTAAAATCTCTTTCTTGTTTTCTTTGGGGGTGGAGGGAAGACACATGGTTCATGTGTAGAGTCAGAGGATGGCTTGCAGGCATTGTTTCTCTCCTTTCATACTGTAGTCCCAGGATTGAACTCAGGTCGCTGGCAGGCTGTGCCTTTACCTGCTGAGACATCTTATTGATCACACACCAGTTTCTTTAGAACGATGGTTCTCAACCTTCTAGTGCTGTGACCCTTTAATACAGTCCCTCATGCTGTGGTAACCTCCATCTATAAAATTATTTTTATTGCTACTTTATAACTGTAATTTTGATACTGTTATGAATCATAATGTAAATATATCTGTGTTTTCTGATGGTCTCAGGTGACCCCTGCGAAAGGGTCATTTGACTCCTAGGTTGAAACCACTGCTTTAGTCCCTTTTGACCTATATAGTTTCTCCAAATCTCACAGCAATTACTCACCAGATTTTGGGGTATATAGTTTAATCCCTTTAATACACTAGAGAAAAATCTGAGAGTGAATTCTGTGTGAACAGTACACAGTGATAGAGAGTGCCCGTCCTTGTGTGTGGCTCAGGCTTCATGTGGCATGTGCAACCTGGTTTAGTCAGCCATTCATAATCTAAGTGTAGACTGTTAGCCATGTGACAAGCAGGACCAAGGACTTGAGTTCTACATGGCTCATTTATATCCTCTAGCTCTTTTTTTTTCTCATCATTAAAATAGGATTATATGATATAAAGGTAGAAGGGTATGTAGCTGGTATTATTGTCATAATTTGTAGTGTTTTTTTTTTTTTCCCAGAGTATGCCCAAAGAATAAACTGCCTGAAATTTAGATGTCAGGTCCAATACTTAGCTCTATGACATTAGATGCTTTGGGTAAACTGTAGGAAGAGAAGTTACCTCAGAAGATTGAATGTGCCTAATAAGCTTGGTGCTGAGAGAGCAATATGATACAGTAATAACAGTGTTACAGTTGAACTAATTGAACAATTTTAAAAGCAAAGCCAGTAGTAAAAGGGGTTGTAGCATTAACTTGGTGAGATTTAAAGACTCTGTTGTGTGCTTTGAAACCCCCCCTTTATTATGTATATTGAATATAGCATAAAATTGAACCATCGTAACCATTTTTTGGGCGTGCAGTTTGTAACATTAAATGAATTCATAATGTTGTTAGGACCATTACAACAATCTATCTGCATAGCTCTTTTTATCTTGTAAAACTAAACTATGCCCATTAAGTGATGGCTCCCCAATCCTCTATCTTCACAGCTCCTAGCAACCACCATTTGTTGTTTGACTCTCGGATATCTCATAAATGAAATCATAAATCTGGCTTATGACTGGCGTATTTGATTTAATATGCTGCCTATATGCATATGATATGGTTTAGTTTTTGATAGGCATGCCTGTAATCTCAGTACTTCAGAAGCTGAGATAGAATTACCTTAAGTTCAAGGCAAACCTAGGCTTCAGTATAAAGCCCTGTTTCAAAAAGAAATAATTTCCTTCCTTTTAGAGGATAAGTAATGGACTTTTATCTACCCGTTCATCAGTGACTAACATGCCAATATTAAGCCGCTTCCACATGGTCACTGTTGTGACCTGAGCTGCTTTGAACACAGGCATGCAAATGCCTCTTTGAGCCTTTGCCTTGATACTTTTGGGTATTTACTCAGAAGTGCAATTGGTGATTTATATGGTAATTTATCTCTCTGTCTACATATAGATGACATCTCTGAGTTGCCCAGGCTGGTCTTGAACTGATGATGTGAGTGCTGGAATTATAGGCCTATGCCACCATTCCTGACTTCTTTGCTTCTTTTGAGAAAGTTTCCACAGTAGCTGATCCATTTTATAATGTCACCAGCAGTGTGTGAGGAGGATTCTTCTTTGTGTCCTCATCAACATGTTGTTTTCTGGTTTAATGTTGTTTTCTTTTTTGAGACAAAAATCTCACTAGCTAGCCCAGGCTGGCTTTGAACTTGTAATTTCCCTTATACCAGCCTCCCAACTGCTAGGATTACACGTATATACCATCACTCTGGCTAATTCTTTCTTTTATTTTTTTAAATTAGTTTTCCTAATAGTATGTTGTTATCATTGGGGTTTTATACTTTGCCTTTGTACATTTTTTTCTTGTTTGGTTTCGCGATTAATTCCCCTCAAGGAATTGGTAGTGTAATTAGAATGATGAGACTTGAAAGATTAGAGGAAAAGTTGCTGTGAATAACATTGGTTACCTCATATTTTTATGTAGGTCAAATGTAGTGGTTTTCAGAGATGTATGCAAATGAGGAAGTCCGTGTCAGCCTGACTAAGCCTGTTCCCCTCCTCCAGCGTTCTTCATTCCTGGCACCCATTGTTGATTATAGTTCTTCATCGAAAGGGATGGATGAAACACCTTTGCTCGGCAGTCATTGGTTTGATAGTAGGATCAAAGTTTAAAAGTTGGTGGCTATATTATTGTCTGTCTTGAATTTATCAATCTAGTTGAACTTGGAAATAAATTTTAAAAAGGCTTGGCCTTTGATACTTTCTTTAATGGATTGAGGTTCTTATTTACATGCAGTTGGTAAGCAAAAGTTGACAAGCTGAATTGCAATGAATATTGTCATTAAACTCCACAGCACTGGCTCTAAAGGAGTGACACTGAGCTGAGTTGGAAGGTGGTGGGCTTTGTCGACTTTTCTACAGTGTGCTAGCTGCTTATATTTTGTTGTAATTTTTTTTTTAGATCTGGGCCACTTTGAACAAGGGTCTTCCAGATGGCCAGCACTGCCCTGCACATGCAGAAAACCTTCTGAATAGACACTTTGCCTTTTTTTCTTTTCTGAGTACATCTAAAACATTTTAAATGTTAAACACGTTTTTGTCATTAAAACTTAATGTTTTTCTTTGCTTTAAATATTTTCTCAGCATACATGGTAGTAATACCTGATCCCATGCTCTGGGGGCTGTGGCAGCAGGGTGGCCAATTAACTCTTGTGCTGCTTTATCCACTCTTAGTTTAAAAAAAAAAAAAAAAATCAGTTTGGAAAACAGCTAATCTAATGCTGTTTGAAATGCTATTTGAATTTTTGAAATATCAGATAGATAACCATCTGAATTAGATAAGTGTCTGAGCCCTGGCAGCATGCTTGGTGAGCTCTAACTGGTGGCCAGTGGGACCGTGCTCTATATAAGAGAATTGAAGCATCTGACTTTCTGTAAAACTTGTAAAGTTTTTAAAAGTGTCAGCAGTGCTCTCTGGTAAATCTTCTTGTCTTCATTGGTTCGATTTGTAGAATTAAAGGATCTTTTTTACTCTCCAAGCTCTTTAATAGTTACCTTCTGGAATCTTACTTAGGCTCAGAGCAATACATGGAGGCAGATGGAGCTGCTTGCTGCTTTGTGCTTTGGAGGGGTCTGCCTGGGCTATAGGTCACTTTTTGTTTTCGTTTTTGTTTTGTTTTGAGACTTCTTGGTATCTGGCAGCATCTGGGGACTCCAGCTGCCATGGACTCCACTGGACCATTTCAGAGTTGCCCAGCTGTTCCCAGTCTGGTCTGGGCAGTTTGGGGCATCAGAATGCTTTAGCTGCACTGTAAGTTCTCTTTAGACATGGTGAAAACAGTCAGTCTTTCTGGGTTCCAGGAGCTGCACTCCTGTGTTGGCTGGCGAGCCAAGGAGCAACACAAGGCTGGAGAAAGCAGCAGTGGCAGAGAAGCAGGGTGTGTGTTGCTGTCCCTGTCAGTGGCTATTAGGCAGGAGGGCTTTTTGATTGAACAGTGGCTATATCCTCAGTTTTTCTCCCACAAGTAGATCCCCCACACACACACCAACCACATTTATGTAGACATGTTTTCAGATGTGTGTACATAAATATAGTATGCTTAACGTGTCTTTTATGTCCTGTTTGAGAGTAAATTACAGTCATCCCTAAGTGTTTTAGTGTTTTCCTTAAAATGGTGGTTTCTCACTTAGTTCTATAGTATCATGTTAAAAAATAAGAATTAACATTAACCCAGTACTGTTACCTGGTCTGTGGTTCTAGTCACACTTGCAAGTTCTTCACTCTTCACTGTAAGGAAAATCACAGCTCGTGAGTTTATTCGTTTTCTTTTTTTAGATGAACTAGTCCATACCTTTCATGACGTTGACATATTTTAGACTTAGAAGCTACTTGCCATTTATGTTTCCTTCCCTAGCTGTTTTTAATTGGGTTTTATGGTGCTTGATTTTTCCCAAACATTGAGGTCCGTGATTACAGAGACCAAGTAAGATTCCTAGAAGAGCTGGGAAGAGCACAGTAGCCAGATCTCTGCTGGGAGCCCTGGCACAGTGGAGAAGTGTATGGCAGCTGGCTTACAAGCACACAGCTCTGTTTGCTCTCCAGGTGGACACTGTTGCAGGTGATACTGTGCTCTCTCCAGTTTTTTCTCCCCCTGCCCTGTGTATGTGGTGTGCAGGTATCCTAGTAAGGCCAGAGGACAATGTTGTCCTGGTCTATCCTTCTCCACCTTACTCCCTGAAGACACTGTGTATCATTAAACCTAGAGCTCACTGTTTACTCTGCTAGACTGACCAACCAGCAAGCTACAGTCATGCCTACTTCTCCATCGGCACTGAGGGGTCTGCACGGAGGTCCTCATGCTTCCACGGCTCTTGTCCAATGAGCTGCTTGTCCGCTAGCCCACCTTCCTGTTTCTCTTCAGAGGCGTGCTTCAGTGACTAGCCGGCGTGTCATCTCTGAGCTTTAAAAAACTATGTACATACATGTGTTTGCGCATGTGCATGCGTGTTGAATGGAGAGAGCACACACCATGCAGAGGTCAGAGGACAAATTGTAAGAGTGGGTCTTTCTGACCTTGTGGGTTCTGGGAATTGAATTCAGGTCAGCTTGCTTGATAGTAAGCACCTTATTAAGCCACCTTGCCACCTTCTCAGCCCAAGGCTCTTTAGGTCTTGTTTTATCATTCATGAAAGTCCATGGGCATCTCTTTACCTTGCTGTTATAATAACAGTGCTTTAACAATAATCTAGTCCATTTCCTTAGCTCAGTCTCTCACTTGACCCACTTGGGAGAAAAGCCCAGAGGAGAAGAGGGTGCTAGCGGGACAGTAGTGGCGCATGCCTTTAATCCCAGCACTTGGGAGGCAGAGGCAGGTGGATTTCTGAGTTCGAGGCCACCCTGGTCTACAGAGTGAGTTCTAAGACAGCCAGAGAGACCCTGTCTGGAAAAACAAAACAAAAACAAAAAAAAGAAGGTGCTGCTGGGCAACCAGTCAGGTTGCCAGGCCTGAGTCTTGCTTCTGTTAGCTGTGACCTTGGGTGGATAGCTCCTCTGCTGCTGACCCTCCTGCTTAGAGACTTCCTTCTCAGTAGGTGAAGGTGAGAGAGCTAGCATGTACTGCATGCTCACTGATGTGTCTGTTGCTGTCTTAGTTATAAATTATATTGATTATGACACATTTGCCTTTTCAAAACTGCTTTTATTTGTTAACTTCAGACAGTAAATGATACACATACTGGGAGTATTTCTAAGAATTTCCATCTTGTAGGTTGGTGCCTTAGCAGTCACTGCTGGATGAGATCAGCTTTCTCCTTTGCTGATCAACAGCTTTTCCTCTCTAGGAATGAGATCTGTTGGGAAAGTTGCTGCCTCTGAGCTGATTTGATTCTAAATATTAGGAAGTGGGAGTGGCAGTAGGAAATGGGAGCTCACAGCTTGAAAACAAGTTTGTAACTTGATGTCAGTGGACTGGTTCTTGCCCCTAAGACACAATTATATAGAACTCATGGAAGAGCAGGTGTCTGGTCATTTTCTTTCAGTTTTTCCATTTGTCCATGGTCTACAGATGTTCAGAGCTATAACACATTTGGCAGTAATCAGTAAACATGCATTTATTTTTAAAATACTACATGAATGTTAAAGTTTGCTAAATGCCCTAGATGTAATTACTTAAAGAGATTGCCGTATAAGCTATAAACTAAAATGTTTAACCTAAAATATTACTATGGGTAAGCTCACTTTCTCTCTTCTAATTTAAGCATATTCTTTAACACAACACAGTATACAGCAAACAATCCATGCTGTTGCCTTAACATTGATTAAAGTTGTATATTATGTTAACTTCAAAAGGAGTCTCACTTCTGATTACTCTTGTGTATTTAAGCCAGTGAAGAAAAAGAAGATAAAACGAGAGGTTAAGATTCTGGAGAACCTTCGTGGTGGAACAAATATCATTAAGCTGATTGACACTGTAAAGGACCCTGTGGTAGGTGCCTGGTGGCTGGGGCATGTGCTAGTGGATTGGGGTGGGTTGTTTAACACCCAGGACCTTGTGTGGTACTGCATAATGGGCTGATGGCACTGGTAATTACTGCTGAGGGGTTGAAGAACCACACAATGTTCACTCTCAGTGATGAGCTAGCTATCACCATTAAATGGAACCTAAATGTTTACATAGAAAAACTGCACCGAAGATTTGTTCCCTGTTTCTTTGATTTAGCCCACAAAGGTTTGCTAGGTAGCTCCCTGAAGCTCTGCTTTTGTTGCTTTTGAAAATTTCTCACTGCCAGTTTGCATTCTCTTACCTCACTCTAGTAGCTTGATCTTGGAAATCTCTGTTGATTCTAGTGTAGAGAGCTAAACAGGTCTCAGACCACCAGTCCTTTGAAGAAGAAGCCTTACTGTTTCATATTGCTAGTCCTTAGTTATGCATCAACCACAAGCCCCTCACATTGTATATGTGCAAATAAAAAATATCTACATATTTTTACAACTAAAATGCTTTTGTTAAAATGCTTCATTTGGGGCAAGATGGCTCAGTAGGTATAGGCACTTGTCACACAGGCCTGGTGACTAGAGTTTGATCCCTAGAAACCATGTCAGGGTAGAACGAGAGAGCCTGTTCCACAGAGCTGTCCTCTGACTCCACATGTGTGCCAGCATACAAATGTGTACATACATATACACAGTAATAACAAATTTTTAGAAATCATAAAATAATATTCTTAATTTTGACCTATCCTAGGGTGCTATTCCCTTTGTTTCTTCCCCTAAGGAAAAGCATGGCAGTGTTTGATTGCCTAGGCTTTGATCCTTGAGATCACCCTCCTGCCACTTGTGTCCTCTTGCTGCTGTCCACCTGCTCTATCTGGTTATCTCCCTGTTCTCTATAGAGTAAGAAGCAGCCTTTGCTTCTGTATGCTGAGGTCATGCTCATATTCCAATGGCTACTTGAGTGGCTGCTGTAGGCCAGGTGCTATGCTGAGTACTTAGCAGCATCACCCCATTTAATCTCCGTGATGATCCAGGGGATCTATACTGCTTTGTCAACATCATACTGTAAGGAAACAAAAATCAGCAAACATTAAGTAATTTGCTCACCTGCACGGTAATAATATAGGGTGAGAAAATATTTTTTTCTTTTGGAACCTGATCAAGCCTGAGAAGGGGTTGTTATATACAAGTTTGTAACTGATTGTCATTAAATAATATATCCTATCCTGCTTAGTTCAGATTGATAGCTAGCCCAGAACTAGTTAATGCTCAGGTTAAAATGGGTTTGTCCGCTTGAGAATGTAAATTCGCGGTGTGTGTGTGTGTGTGTATATATGTATTCTTTCTGTTTGAAAGAAAAATGGGTATTGCTTACTTAACACACACACACACAGTGTACAGAAAATGTAAATTTAGGGGTATAGCTGAGTTGGGAGTGTCTAATAGCTTAAGTAGGCCTTGAGTTTGATCCCTAGAACTGCATAAATTAGGCAAGGTGATATGTGCCTATAATCCCAGCGCACAATTCAAGGTCTTTCTCAACTATATAGGGAATTTAAAGCCAACCTGAGCTAGACTCTCTCTCTCTCTCTCACCCTCTTTCCTTTCTTGCTTTCTCTCACTCTCAAACACATAGACACGCAAAACTAAGACTTCAAGAGATGGTACTAGGGACTAAACCTAAGGGCCTTGCACATATTAGAGTCAGTACATGGTTTGTAAGGTCCCCTCCCCACTTTCTCTTCTCTCCTCTCCTTTCTTCCTCCCTCCCCCTCTCAATTAATTGAAGTTACTGATACCTGACTTAGTATTTGTAACTTAACCTGTGTATATGAGTTAGGCACAAAATTGGAGTAGGACTTGAGAGTGGTTAAAAGCACATGTTCTTTTCCAGAGAACTTGAGTTTTATTCCCAGCACCCATGTCAGGTAACTAAGAGCTGCCTGTAACTCCAGCTCTAGAGGGATCAGACACTTGGCTTCTGTGGATAGCCGTACTCACCTGCAAATAGTGAACACATACATATACACATAATTTAAAATAAAAAGTCTTCTTTTAAATTGATGCAGGCAGAAATGGAAAGGGAAGCCTTAGCCCCTGAATTTAAGAGGATTAGGCTTACCGAGTCTGTAGAAAGGTTAGGTTCTTGATGAAAATGTTAGACTCATTTGTTCTTGGTGCTACTAGAACTCTGCATTGCCCAGGTAAAGACCTGTGTGTGTGCTCTGGCCCACTCCCTAAGAACCTTGAGCTAAAGTTCTCAGCAGTAAAGGTTTTGGAGATGAATTTTTATTTCTATAACCCTAAAACTCCTACTTTTCTTCTAGTTTTGAACATTATTTATGCCAATAAGCATGATTTTATTTCACCTAAGTAAACCTTATATTTGAAGCTCTAGATTTTTCCAAGGAAGTATTACACTGAACACTTTGTGTGGAGAGTTTGTGTTGTGTGCTATGTGCTTTATGCATATGTGTGTGTTTGTGTTTGGGGTGTATGTGTTTGGAAGCCAGAAGTCTTCTCATTTAGGCTGAATGCCCACTGAGCTTCTGGGATCTTCCTGTCTCTACACACTTGAGTGGCGTTAGAGTACCCAGCTTTTACATAGTTGTGGGGATTCAGACTCAGGTCCTCTTGCTTTCACAGCAAGTGCCCTTGACCACTGAGCCATCTCTCCAGCTAGACTACTTTTATAAGTTTGATTACACTTGTGTACTCTGAGCCCCAATGATCTTTTAGGAGCCTAAAAAGACAACAGATTCTGAAAACCTATAAAAACTGTCAGATGCATCTTGCTTGCTCAACCATGATCAAAGTGTGCAGCTCTTGATATAGGTGGAAACTTGGGATATTGCTGAGGGTGAATCTTAATAAAATGAGTTGTTCAGGGCTGCTGCTGAATCATTTGGGGAATAATCTTCCTTTTTAAATTTTTATACATACACAGAAGTAAGTAGTATATACTGTGCCCTGAGCATGACTGGACTTTAGCAATAGTCACCCTCATGCCATCCTATAACCCTGCCCCTTTCCCACCTCCCACTTTTATTTTATTTTGAAGCAGTCTAGACATATAAATACTTCAAATTTTAAATTTAAAGAAAAAAAAAAGGTTTTCAGACTTAGAGAGATTGCTCCACATATGAGTACTTGATGCTCTTCCAGAGACCTGAGCTCAGATCCCAGCACTCATTTCTGTCAGCTCACACCTGTCTAATACTCCAGCTCCAGGGACTCTAGTACCCTCTTCTGATCTCTTTGGAGATGGACACACAAGAACAAATCTATCTAGAAAAACAACAAGAAAACTTAGGCTGACTCTGAAGTAGGAATCTCCTTTTCATCTGTGAGGTTTGAGGGTGGGACCCTGCAAAATGCATTTATTACTGAGTATCTAAAAAAAAAATCACTGTTCTCTCTTTCAGTCAAAGACACCAGCTTTGGTATTTGAATATATCAATAATACAGATTTTAAGGTGTGTATGCTTCTTTCTGGCATGGGGTTAATGGGGGTAGGAGGGAGTGACTTGGGTACCATTGAACTCTGAATCAAAGCACTCATGGATATTGTTGGTGAGTCACATGACAATTTGGATCCTGAATAGTGCAGACCTTGGTTGGGGTTCTTGAATCTGGAGGAGTTATTCTTGCCCTTTGACTTGCTTCCTCAAGCAGTTAGCAGCACTGTGGAGTCCTCTGTGTAACAGTGAGATATAATGTCTCATTGGTAGCACACTTGTTTTATACAACACAGTTTTAGTGGGTGTTAACTTTGATTTTCATGACATCTGCCATTGCTGAAAGGAAAAGATAAGTGGAAAGAGAACTTGTGTGTAAGGAACCATGGGATTGAAGCTGTTAAATATGTTTATATACACTACAGCAGTTGGTAGTTTATATACACTACAGCAGTTGGTAGCAGAAAACACTGAGAGTCACTGTATCACAAAACCTTGTCCTGGGATGCATATATTGTCTTATTTCTTATCAGGATATACTATTTTAAACTGAGGAGTGGGTGGGTGGGTTGGTTTGTATCTATAGTTTTTGTATCCCTGGGTCTGTGTGTCCCTGACCATCCTAGAACTTGCTCTGATGACTAGCTAAACTCAGAGGTCCTCCTGCCTCAGCCTGCAGAGTACTGGGATGTACTCAGTGCTTGCCACTGTGCTCAGCTGAAGCATTCTTTGAAGAGAATGTTTTAAACATCGAATGATTTTTGAGACACTCTGTCTCAGGCTTGCCTGGAATTCATCATAGCTTTTCTACCTCAGTTTCCTGAGCACTGGGGTTACAAAAATAAGCAGCCATGTGCAGCTTTAAACTTCGTTCATGGATTTATTTTATTGTATTTATTCATGAAGCCTGAAAATGCAGCCTACTAATGAGGTTTCTGGTGTCAAGACATACGTAAAGAAAACCTTTTTTAGAACACAGTTTGAAAACAACATAAAAACAAAATAGTGATGTTGATTTCCAAGGGTCTGAGAGGACTTGTGGGTGATTACAACTCTCTGGCGAGGAGTCAGACACTTGTAAATTGTTGAGGAAGAGGCTAGAGATAAAACCATCTTGTCAGATGCTGGTATCCAACATTTGTGTTGCAGGTGAAATGAAAGAACCTTATTTGCATATATAATTTCCCTAGCTAATCTCTCTAAGGGTATCTAATGAAAACTAATAGTTTTTTACTTAAAATGAAGTAGTAAATTTTAGAACTTGCCTGTATGTAGCAAATGTTTTCATTATAACTTCTTTACAGGTAAAAATCAGTAACCAGCATTTTGTGTTTCTCAGAGATGGTATCTGTCAGGTTCTGTGGGGAGTTAACAAATTCTAATGTCCTGGGAAGCCTGTTACTCCGGGATCTGAACCTTTAAAGGTGGTGTTCTGAAGACATGGATAGTCTTTTAAAGAAAATCCTTTTGAAGGATGTGCTTTTAAAGAAATGATGGGAATCAGTCATTTTGAAAGTTGTGTATTTGAGAACATCTTTTATCCCCCCCACTCATGTCTTCACTGTAATTCTGTGTTGAATTCCTGATCTCTTCTGTTTTGAAGAGTTTGTTCCAGTATCTG
Source organism: Rhabdomys pumilio (assembly GCA_030674055.1). Classification (NCBI taxonomy): domain Eukaryota; kingdom Metazoa; phylum Chordata; class Mammalia; order Rodentia; family Muridae; genus Rhabdomys; species Rhabdomys pumilio. Next base: position 21,210,316 of record JANHMN010000018.1, on the reverse strand, counting down.
CATTGGTGCCATTTCTGTTTGATCTAAAGATTTCTCTTTCCTTTTTCTGGAAGTGTTTAGGAATTTCTCTTCATTTCCAGTCTTCTGAATGTTCAAACATGTGCCTTCCTGTGGGCGCCTTTCATCCTTTGTTCTAGATTCTTACTGAGCGATTTCCCTCTGAAAGCTCATGGCTTCCCATATTTTCAGTGTTCTTTGATTTCTCCCCACTTTCTTCTTCTCACTGTCTAGAATATAATTCAAATGTTAGACTTCGTATTTTAGAAGTCCATTTCAGTCTCTGAATTTTTAAAAATAGCTTTCTGTTCTCTTACGTTTTATATAATATCTGTTTCCTCACAGAAATGGTTGCATCTTCTCCCCATGCCGTTCATTTCTTTTTCTTCACAATTTCATTGTCTCTGATGGTTGCTGCTACTGTTTCGGAGTCATGCTCTGAAAGGCAGTCACCGCCTGTGGTCAGGATACCTTGGCTGTTGAGTCTTACTGGTCTCCAGTGCTCTAGGGTCTCATGCAGATTTCAGTGATGTTGGTGTGCTAGCTCACAGTTTCTGCTTTCCACTTGCTGTTTGCTCTCTTTCAGACATAGCTGGTTCTGTCCATTTCTGGACCTTTCTGTGCATCTTAGTTTGAAGCTGTGTGGGCTCCTCACTGTTTGCCTGAAATTCCAGCTTTTTTAAGTCTATAGTGTCCATGAACATGCTTTCTGACTTCAAACTGTTGTTTCGCTCCCAGTCCTCAAGTCTGTCCCTCTCAGACCTGTAACTTTAGAGGACCTTCAGGTGAAGCAGAGGGATAGGAATCCCCTTTGAACATTGAGCCATGCTATTTTGGTCAACCTAAAAGAACACTAAATATCAGGTAGCATATGTGTTTTGGAAGGGTGAATGATGGCTCTTAGATGGTTTGTATTCTAGGTAGTATGACAGGTTACCAATTTGGTGATCTGTTCATCTTTATTTCCTTAAGAAGGATTTTTTTATTTTGTCTTGTGTGTACCTTAATGGACAAGTCTGGTTTTCCTTTTCATCATTTCCCTTTTAATGTGAAATGTGTTAATAACTGGCTTTAAAGTACTATACAGAGAGTATTTGTCCTGGCTGAATGTCAGGATGACACATCAGCGTCATGCTTATGTAGTTGCTCGGTGATGGGTGTTTACTTAGCACTTACTTCCCTAGCATGACATGCCCAGGGCCGAGTTTAGTCACTACAAACTACACAACAAAACAAAAGCAACAATGCAGTGTACACAACTTGTTTAGTGATTTTTATTGGACCATTGGTAATCAGCTTTGATCTGTAAGTTTCCTTTCATCATGGAGATGTCTCATTTTGAGATCTAGGTTATATTTCATCTATAAACTAAAGTTAGTTTGGGTAGTTTTTCCTCACTGCTGTGTCTAAACACATACACATTTTGTATAAATCTAGGTGGCTCTCTTCCTGACTTCTTGTTTGTTAATGTTAGATGACAGGTTTTAAATTCAAAATGCAAATTTTGAACCTATGGGTTATAGGTTTTCTCCCAGACTTTCCACATAGTGGCCACTATCAGCCGTTGCCCAGGTGGGCCAGTCAGTGTGTCCATGTCTTGCTCTTCTGTCCCATCGCTAGCTTCCTCTTTTTGCTAGGCCATCTTGTAGCTAGTTGTACATTGTCATACTTGGTTTTTCAATGTGCTGTTAATGGAACCTGAACATTTACCTGTGTAGTCACAGAATCTAAGACATTTAGTTATTTACACTGTAACCCATCTACTATCATATAACTATTCCCAGTAACTATCGTCCCCCATGATGTCTTTAAGAAACATCATGTTTGAGAGCATATGATTCAAGATCAACTGAGCATTTCAAAAAATATTTGTTGATTCCTAATCTGACTGTACTTGTGTCCAGAGAATATGATCTATCCAGGTTGTGCATTCCTAGTCTAAAAATCTCAAATGTGGATTGTTTCACAGCACAACATCACCCCACAAAGTAGAAAATGGGAACCATATCATGAAAGTTTTTAAACTTTTTTTTAACTATTTAAAATCTTGAATAAGCTGATGTGATGCCATTAATCTTACCACTTGGGAAGTAGAGACAGGTAGATCTCTATGTTTGATGCCATCTAGGACTATATATAGTAAGACTCTGTCTCAAAAGAAAAGGTATGAACTTAGCTTGTGGTTTGTGGCTATGAAACACAAACAGATTTTGACCAGATGTTGTGGCTGGGACCTCTAATCCCAGCACTCAAAAGACAGAAGCCAAGGGGTGTTTGAGGTTAACCTGAGCTACATAAAAAATAATCCCAAAGCAAAACCATGAATGAATTTTATGTTTAGACTTGGGTCTAAGAACCAAGATATTTCATTATGCTGATGCAAAGATTCTAAAAGCTGAAAATTACTGATAGGGAGAAACACTTTGGGTCCCAAGTACCTCAGATACCCAGCCTGTGTAGTGCTGGCTCTTTGGAATTTGTTGGTGTTCACTAATTCTAATGTGGTCATGTTTTAACCATGACGGTTAGTTCTCTGTGACCTTAATCATTTTTCCCTGATGTTTGAGTTCATGGTAGAGGTACTAATTTGGTTAGTTCCTCCTTTAAAACCACCAGCTGTTTCCTATATGTCAAAGTTAAACAGTAAAACAAACATAGTAGCCCTTAAAAAGATAAAACTTCTTTTTTAATGGCAAAGTCATCGCTTAAGAGTTAAGAGTGACCACTTAACAGTGTATACCTCAACTTGAAAGTTCTCAAGAGTTGGATATGATGGCACACACCTATAATCCCAGTGCTTGGGAGACCGAGATAGAATTCTAAGTTCAAGGCCCACCTGAGCTATATAGCAATTTCTAGCTCACCTTGAGCTGCATAGGAAGATCATGTCTCAGAACAAGTCTAAAGGAGAAAGGTATCTGTTGAGACATGTCAGTTTTTCTGTGCGATAAGTAAGAATGTTGTAAGTACTGGAGAGATGGCTCAGTGATTAAGAGCACTGTCTGCTCTTTCAGAGGTTCTTAGTTCAATTCCCATCAACCACATGGTAGCTCACAACCATCTGCATTCATGCATAGAAGTAAGTGAGACCCAGTGTGGCCATTGCTTGGGTGTCTGTGACTTTGCATAGGAGACTTCAGGCTTGGTTATCAAATTGTAGTGTCTTCCATTCTCTTCCTCGGACGTAGTGTTTATTTTTAAAGCCCAAGATATATTCAACCAGGCATCTTAGATTACTCCTGTAGTAGAACTGATTTCAGAGAAACATGAGTGTGGTTGAGGCTTTGCAGCTGAATTGGAATGGGAAAGAGGTTTTTTCCTTACTACTTTCACTTTATCACATGTAGTATGTGTGCATGCATATACACGTGTCATAATATGTGTGTGGAAATTGAACTTGCAAGAGTTGAGTCCTTTTTTGTCCATATGGGTCCTAGGGTCCTATCTTACTCAGGTCATTGGGTGTGGCAATAAGTGCCTTTACATGTGAGCTCATAATCTTCTGGGAAACATAGGCTTGGTTTGTTTTTGATAAGTCTCTTTATGCAAATGTGCAAACTATTTACTTTCTGCCAGCATTCTGCAGTTGCTTGGTTAATAATCTCCACATAGCTGGAGGGAAAATGTGGTTCTTACAAAGTTTGTCTTTTTGACTTCCCATGGACTCTGTTAGTTGTTGGAAGATAGGTTCTGTGTTGTCCCACTACTGGTAAGCATTATAAAAGCAAGTGTGGAGGAGCTAGACCTGCTGTATGTCTTACTGTATGAGGACGTGGCCTGAGGATTTGTAGAGGAAATGGGTGTAGGTCACAGCTGTGCAGTGGATCCATGATGTATTATATTTGGGAAAGTGGGGAGAGTCAGAGATCCTGAATCATACAGTAGCGCCCACCATCAGCTGAGGGCACCTGTTTCCCTCCTCATATGTGCATAGCCAGGCACTTACGCAACATGAACTCAGAGGTCTAGGCAGGAGACAGGCTTTGTTAACAACGGTAAGGATTTATTCTAGAACTCCAGATTGCTGCCAGTACCTGGTGCTAATTCTAGGGCCACTGAGAATCACTGTGCTTTCTGTGAACGCCTTAGGGCAGTGCTTCAGAACCTGTGCGTTGCGACCCATCTGAGCATTGCATATCAGATATTTACGTTACAGTTTATAACAGCAGCATAAGTACAGGTAGGAAGTAGCAGCGAGATAATGTTGTGGTTGGGGATATCGCAACGTGAGAAACTGTATTAAAGGGCTGCAGCACTAGCCAGGGAGGCTGAGAGCCACTGCCTCAGAGGGAGATGATGGCATGGCCTGAGATTCAAAGAAGGGGACTCCTGGTCCTCTGTGTGTAGCAGCTGATAGGATGCTTTGAGAGAGGAACACTAGAAAGGACAGTGGAGGGCAGATACATGTTGGTGTCTTCAGAGAGGGGCCTTCTTGGAGCCCATGGTGGGGATTATAGCAACAACTATTAAAGGAAGCCAGGTTGCCCTGGAGAGGCCTTAATTAGAAGCCCAGGCGGTTACTTGGCCCAAATGGAGTTTAAACTTCTCCCACCAAGAACTCCTGGGGAAAAGAAGGTCATGGTGAGTGGTGGCTAGCCATTCAGGGCTTTGTAATGGAATAAATCCAAGCACTGTTGTGTAGGTAATGCCTTTCATATTCAGTAAAATTGGTACTAGTTCGAACAATCAGAAATACTTTGTTGACAGCCCAAGGACATTTTTTTATGCCATAGGCCCTTTATACTATGATTGATATAGATAGTACATGATATGAGAAGAAAAGCCTTTTATAGATTAAAGGTTCAAATAAAATAGTCCATTTTAGCACTCTGAGAGTTTGTGAATTTGGTCTTTTCTCTTTTCTGGGCTATTTATTGACCTCATGGTTCAGTTTAGAACAGCCTGTACAATTGATCTGTCTCACCCAAGTTGGTATCTAAAGCTTAGACCTGTACATCCTGGTTGCAAGTTGTGACAAAGTACTAAATAAGAAAGCTGCTTTAAAGCACAAGTCTGGGAAGACAGAAACCTTGGATTTGGTCGTTAGGAAGCTGAAAGTCCCTGGCAGAAATGGGGAGTGAGTGAGTGTACTTAAGTACATGTCAACTCTCAAGGGCCGCCAAGGGTTGAGCCCCTAGCAACATAGCAGCTTGTGGGTCTGAGCCAGCAGCTATCTGAGGCCACTATAGCTACATACTCCTACTAAGCTGGATGGGCAAGTTATTCTTCCCTAGAGGCCAAAGGGGTTGGGGAGGGCCTTTTCTTCTACACCTATGCTTGGAAAACACTTCTTATTAGTTTCATTGTCATTTTTGCCGGTAAGCAGTTTTATTTTCCTCTTTATAGAATCACAGTGTATATTCATTCTGTACTCTATAATGTGTGAGTCTTCTAACAGTAAAAGTTTAAAGCCTTTCCAACCAGCTTTACTTGTATAAAGTGCTACCTAGATTGACAGGAAAGGAATCTTACTTGGAACCAATTATCAAAGGTGATGCATAGTATCTGACTGGGCTTGGGTACTTTAGTGATCCTGGTACTCTTCGCCAAGAAATTGAAATTTATTTCAACCCCCATGAAGTGGATCTCTGGATTACCAGTAATGAAAGTTTCCATGAGTATGGTTACCTTGGCTTGTGGTCATGTTTGACACTGCTGTCTTTTTTTTATTTTTTAAATGCCCTATTTTATAAATCCTTTTTTAAAAATCAGGTATTGCCGAAAAGTGGTGGCGCACGCCTTTAATCCCAGCACTTGGGAGGCACAGGCAGGCGGATTTCTGAGTTTGAGTCCAGTCCGGTCTACAAAGTGAGTTCCAGGACAGCCAGGGCTACACAGAGAAACCCTGTCTCAAAACACAAAAACAAAAACAAAAAATCAGTGAAATCTTTTTTTTTTTTTTTTTTCCAGCCTGGAATTGTGGAGAACAGCGTAGATTTTTGGAAAGTCTCTTGCTATCTCTAAATGTCTCACTTTTCTTCTGTTTCTTTTACAAAATGTTTTATTCCCTAACACTACTCTGAATCCCCTGGAGTAGTTCTCCAGGTGTGCTGTGTATGGGGTGGGCTCAGCTTGCTGTGCAGCAGAATAAGTGCACAGTTCAACAGCTTGGACCTTACAGCAGTGTGGCCATGGTTATTGAAATTGTGGAACATTTCATTGAAGTGTTTCCTCACCCAGAACTCCTTCCTTTCCCCCTTCTCTATTGAAGGTGGAAATGTTGGACTCCTCATCTTCGCCTTTCCAGGTCAGGCAGGGTGTCTAATGTAAGCACTAAGTTTGCAGGGGAAGGCCAGTATTAAGAATGTCTGAATATAGTCAGATTAAATTAACGTTCTGCTTTCTGAAATCTGTTTCAGCAACTCTACCAGATCCTGACTGACTTTGATATCCGGTTTTATATGTATGAACTACTTAAAGTAAGTGGCATTGGTTGATGGTGCTTTTCCCAGGCTTGTTCTTTTGAGAAGATTTTTAAAATGATAGAGAATTCAAGCAAAATATGTCTTAGTAGAGAACTTAGTAAGACCTAAGTTCTGATGAGAATCCTGTTGTGAGACCTCACAGATTTTCAGTAAAACTTGGAAGATTGGCTAAACAAGGGGTGCGGGGCCATTATACAAAGTTCACAACCCCTTGTGTGTGGCTCTTGTTGGCAGTTGGAGTTTTTTTTTTCTTTGTCGGTTAATTCTGGTTTTCTCTATGATAAGTGACCTCAGACTTAAAAAAATTTTTTAAATGGTTTTTCATTGCTTATATTTTCTTTCTTTCTTTTTTTTTTTTTTTTTTTTTTTTTTTTTTTTTTTTTTTTTTTTTTTTGTTTATATTTTCATGAGTAGTTTTTTTTTTTTTTAAGAGTCAAGTGTGCCTGACTGAGATGAGATAGTCTGGGTTGGGCTCTTGTACCTGTGTGATGTGGGCTGGGGTTGCTGGAAGAGTTTGAGGTCCTGTCTTCCAAGTAATGGTGAGAGAATGGGAGCCTTAGTGTGCGACCTGCCAAAGTCAGTCCTGTGGTTGGCCCTAAACTTCAATGTGTTTGTTGAATTGTTGGTACAGAATGTTTGTTGGGTGGGTGGGTTATTTGGGAAGGGGGGGGTGCAATTGGTTTTTTAGTTTTTCAAGGCAGGGTTTCTCTCCTGGAACTCCCTCTGTAGACCAGGTTTCAGGATATCCTCAAACTCAGAGGTCTGCCCACCTCAGCTTCTGCCTCTACCTCCTAAGTGCTGGGATCAAAGCCAATTGCCACTACCTGGCAGTTACTATTTCTTGATGGGCAAGTCATGAAGAGGGATGTATACATAATTGGCAGACATTTGCAGCCAGCCTTTTTTTCCCCAAACTGTTTTTAACATCTCTTTCTGTATGAGAATATCTGCACCGCACCTTCATTGGCTGGTTACAAATACCAAGTACTATAAAACTGAACCATTACGTTTTCCTTTGTCTTGATGAACAGTGCAGTGAAGCACTATGAACACACTGTGTACCTTTTAGGGTAAAGGATCACCAAGAATAACAACTGTGAGCTCCCCCAACAAGTACATCATAAATACAGAACTGGCCAACATGGTGGCACATAACTTTAATCCGAGTACTTGTGAGTAGGTAGAGGCAGGCGGATCTCTTGAGTTCAGTGCTTATGAATATCAGTTAAGAAAATTGCCAAGATGAAATTTGTATGGGAACTGAAAAACATCGCTCAAACAAAATACCATGTTGAAGCAAGGCTGGACTTAGGGAGTGGAAGTTTGCAGATCTGGCTTCCTGAGATGAATGTTTTCCTTAGAATAGCTCTTGAGTGATCTGCCTGTCACTAGAGCCAGAATGCTGGGCTTCGAATTCACTAGTGTCTGTTGAGCTTTGTGTTAGTAAGGATAGACTGCTTGACCTGGCCCACCTTTCCTGTGCAAGTGTGCAGTGGGAAGAAGTTTGCCATGCTGAGAACATTAAGGTGTCCCTCTCTCAGGTCTTCCAGAAATCCCCACGCCTGCACTGGGAGAACCACTGTCCTCTTAAGTGGTTAAGAGCTCACTTAAGTCAGCTTTCCAGTCGTGTCTTTTTTTAGCTAGCATGAGCTAGATGAAGACAAACCTAGCACATCTGCGCTCAGTGCTGGTGGCCATTGTTGTCCAATGATGGCAATGATCTATCTCTTCCTGCTGATGAGGTAAAGAATCCCAATGGACACTTGAAAATAGATCTTTCGTGTCTATGAGCAGAAGCTGTAGCAGATGTGAAGACTGAAGTACCCCTTAGGGAATGTACAGGCATATTCGGAACCCATGGTATGTCTAGCCAGTGGACCCTGCCAAGAACTAATCATGGGTTTTAGTTTTGGGGTTTTTTTTTGGGGGGGGGGGGGTTTTTTGGGTGTTTTTTTTTTTTTTTTTTTTTTTTTTTTTTTTTTTTTTTTT
>JANHMN010000018.1:21165492-21200800 GCA_030674055.1 Rhabdomys pumilio | reverse complement strand
GTGTGTGTGTGTGTGTGTGTGTGTGTGTGTGTGTGTGTGTGTGTGTGAGTGTGTGTGTTGAAAAAAAAAGGTGGATGTGGTGAGCATGCTGTACTGCTGTAATCCCAACACTCAGGTGTCTTGAACCAGGAGGATATTGACTCTGAGGCCAGGCTAGGTACAGAAAGAGAGTAACCTGACTGAGATATCTATCATTAAAAAGGAAAAAGGCATATTAATACAAATTTAAAGATAAAAAATTTAAATCAACATTTCTTCAAAGGCAACATAAATATAGACTGACCAGTAAACACATGACAAATAATTTGTTTCATCACTAATAAGGAAATGCAAATCAGAAACACATTAAGATACTACTTTAACCCACCTGAATAGCTGTTATTTAAAAAGAATGTGACGGGTGTTGGCCAGTGTGTAGAAATACTGCAAGCATCATGTGTTAGACTTGAGAAAACAGGCAGTTCCTTAGAAAGTAAAGTTACCGTGCATCAAGGTACTTCTAAAAATCTACCCAAGACAAATGAATGCATATCCCCAAAGACTTGCACATGATTACTCATTGCAGCATGTTTTCAACGGCCAAAAGTAGCAACAACCCCAGTGCAACAAATTAATAAGTTCATAAAATTATTCAATCTCAAAAACAGTGAAAGAACAGAGACAAAGGACCATGTCATTAGGAATGTCCAGCCAAAAAAAAAAAAAATCTCAAAATCAGATAGCAGATCCAGCAGTGGCTGGAAGTCACTTGGCATTGGAATTAGGTCCTAAGAGTTGTAAAGTGTGGTAGCAATGGTTACAGGGTTTTCAACTTACTAAAGATCATGGGCTTTCAACACATAAAAGCCTGTTATATTGATTCTATTACAGGAAATAACTTCCTCTCAGAATTGTATTGTTGGTTCTTAAAAGCTAAGTGGCTCAGATTTTATATTTAAGTAAAATGTAAATGCTTCTTAATTTAAAAGACTCCCATGCTTAAGGCTGCCTTGTTAAAAGATATATTAGGAGATTATTCTAGAAGTCCCACACTGGTTCTCATTCCTCCTTTTTAAAGCAACCTTCAGCCTGGCCATTGATGGCCCCTTTCTACTGGCTGCCAACTGTAGTGTCCACAGAGACCTTTTTTTTTTTTTTCTCTTCAACACAGTAAGCTGTCCTGTCCTATTTGAAATTCTATTCAAATTAAAGTGTCACAAGTAATAAGAATTGTTTGCATTGGGGACGATAAAGGCTTTGCTTACTTTTTTTTCTCTGTGCTTTCTTACCTACTAGGCTCTGGATTACTGCCACAGCAAGGGAATCATGCACAGGGATGTGAAACCTCACAATGTCATGATAGATCACCAACAAAAAAAGGTACCAATCCAGCCAGGCAGCACCAAACCTTTGCTGAAGGCTTAGGGAAGACCTAAACATTGTCCAAGAGCATTATGGCATCTGTAGACAAGCTGCTGTCTGTGCTGTTTGTAGACCATGCTGATTCCTTCTGTATACTGCATTACTGTGACTTCTCTAGTCTCTTGTATTTGTCCCACCAGGAAAGTACTTGGTGACCATGACTATAGTCACTGGTTTTATTTTAGTTTTAGTGTTCAAAGGGCCTTAGGAAGAAACTATAACAGTGGTTTCTACTTCACTTCTTCATGATCATTCCAGTCCTACTACCCCTAAGATGTACACTTGGGTCCTCTGGCTGTCACAGCCAGTGTTAACTTAATTACCAATTAGAGCAGTGTGCAGTGCTTCTGCCTAGCAGGAGGCATGTACATGTCCTTCAGTATTGCCTGGAGCTCATGTTAAGAGCTGTGAGTGATAGGGAATGTGTTCCATATGGAAGTAGCATGGAAGCAGAGACAAGGTTGAGCTCTGATGATCTAGAGAGAATAAAAGACCAGGGTAACTTAAAGGGAAAAACTCAGAAACATTCCAAGTACTCTGCTCCAGAAATGATTGCATCTGCAGTTTTTGAAGGGTAGTCTTCCATGGGTAGACTCTATATGGTCAGATACCTGTTATAGATATGTGCTGTGGCCTGGCTACAGGCATGGACATCTCCGAGTGTGTCTTTCACGGTCTGTTTTGTCTTGTCTTTTTCACAGCTCCGACTGATTGATTGGGGTCTGGCGGAGTTCTATCATCCTGCTCAGGAGTACAATGTTCGAGTTGCCTCGAGGTACTTCAAGGGACCAGAGCTCCTTGTGGACTATCAGGTGAACGTGTCAGTGAAGCTGCTCTGCACGGCTTATATATTTTCTTAGGGATTTTCCTAGTTTTCTATGTAGTCGATTTGGATGCATCCAAAACCCAATTATTCTACTTTGTAAAGTTTTTTCTCGGCTACATTAAGTTTTTTTTTCATTATGTATGTATAAGCTTACTTGTGCCACAGCCCACATGTGAGGGTTAGAAGACAGCTTGCTTGCAGGAGGAGTTTGTTCTGTCCACCATGTTGGTTCTTGGCATAAGGATTAGGTTATTGGGGTTGGCAGCCTTGGACACTTAATCTACCAGCCAAGTCTCTTGCTGCCTTTTTTTCTTTTAAGGGAAGAGTGACTTTTAATTATAAAATAACTGCAGAAAGGCTGAGCGTGAAGCTTGCCTGGTGTGTATAAGGCCCTAGTGCCTCAGAAATAAGGGCTAATCTTCAGTTGTCAGATAGTACTGGAAACCCAGTACAAAGGGTTTCTAACCATCCTTGACTGATCGACCATCATCCTTGCTGCCTTCAGATGTATGATTACAGCTTGGATATGTGGAGCTTGGGCTGTATGTTAGCGAGCATGATATTCCGAAAGGAGCCGTTCTTCCATGGTCAGGACAACTATGATCAGGTGAGCAGATTTGGTTACTGTTATGTCACAAATGCTAGAGATATAGCCTATAAGCCATGAATGTCGTTCACTAGATATGGGCTACCATGTAAGCTGATGAGTCATTCAGAATTGTGTCTGTGGTATGAGGTCCCAGAGAATGCAGACATTTGCTGTCTGTGCCAAACCTTCAAGATGGGCCTAAGAAATAGGATGTCTCTGTTGCAGTAAGTCTCCAATCCCAATAAGCCCATGCAGAAAACAGTTCAGTTACAATATTTAGGCTGCATGCTTAGATTGGGCAGATTTATCACTATGCTACTCTATTCCCCAGCTACTGCAGCGTCTCCAGGTCACGTGGTTCTGCTCCATCTTCCACCTCCTCTTCCTCTGTCTTTCTCTCCTTCTCTTCCCCTTCTCTAAAACCTCTGGCCCACCTTTCCCTTCCACTGCCCAGTCACAAGCTCCAGCCTTTATTGACCAGTTAAAATGGGGAGAGTTCACATGGAATCACCTGAGTACATGATCCACTCCTTGTTGGGGCAACCCACAACATTTCCACCTTTTTGTCTAATTAAAAGGCTCTTTTTTTACCCTCAAATATAAATTGAGTACAACTATTACAATTATGTAATTTATAAATTGTCATATTTGTCAATTTAAATAGAGCGCTCTACCATCTATCCTAACTTTAAAATTAAGCTTACAATTGTATATTTGAATTATGTCCTGGTTTTGGCTTGTATACCATCTGAAAATCATCCTCTCAAATCTGTTGTCATCTCTCTGAATGTTAAACAGCTTGAGTCTTCTGTGAGACTGTAACTAGTCTTCAACCGCATCAGAAATACGAGAATGACTTAAATATTACCTGAAAATTCAGGAAGCACAAAACATAGCTTCCAAAACATAACCATTCTGTAGAGACAGTTGACTACCTGGACAGTCTCTACTTCCTCAGAATGTCAATCTTTAGCCTTCTGGCCCAGGATCATCTGACAGACTTGTAAATCTGAATTTTGAAAGACTGCTTACCCTGTCTTGCCAGAGCATCAGTTGACTATTCCACAGTGTGACCTTTTTTTGGACAGTATTTTTGTCTGTAGATGAATTGAGGCAATTTTTTTCTTTGAACCAAGAAAGGGGTATAGTCAGGAGCACACTTGTTTCTAGTCAAATGATCTTTAATAATGAAATGGCCTTAAATGTCGTATTCTGTGGACTTCTGATACCTTTGAAGACTATCTAGCTATGTAAAGTATATCTGAAATGTTAATACTATTCTTAGTCATTTCTCTTTGAGTAAATTAAAACACTTTATTATAATTAAATCAGAATATAATATAACCATGTGTTTACTATCTGGCCCTTAACTTGTGTTACTTAACCATCCTAGCCAGTTTGTAATGGCAGTTAAGAAATTTACATCAATGAAAACCTTAAGTCTGTATCAATCTATAAATTGTATATCAGTATAAAATTATAACTTCAATTTTCATTAATTATAAAATTTCTGCCAGTGTAAGATATGGCTATGTAATGTTTTGTTTAAGAGTAAACTTAATAACCTATTCCTATGACAACCCACAATACCTCTTTGTCTAACAAAATCAGATTCTAGTCTTTAGATCACAATGTCCCCAAAGATATTAGCATCTAAATTATGTTAATCCTTTAAAAGCAGTTTAGAAACTTGAGTTCATGTGAAACTTGTGTCCGTAAGTCTTTTTGTTTATCTTAGACTCAGATCTCTGTTAAGTTCCTAGAGATCTGAGTGACATGGATTCTCCTGATTCCCGGGTCCGTCCAGCTCAGTCTTCTCTAAGGCTCGTGGGAAGCTGTGTGCTTGGTAGTTTGATCAGTTTGTTTGTTTTCAGCTTGTTCGAATTGCCAAGGTTCTGGGGACAGATGAGCTATATGGGTATCTGAAGAAGTACCACATAGACCTAGATCCACACTTCAATGATATTCTGGGACAGTAAGTAAAAAAGAGAAGGGAAGGGGAAGGGTGCATTTTGCTCTGTTTCAGAAGTTGGAAGTTTAGACAAAATCTAGTTGCTTTCCCTTTTCTAACATCAGTATTGATGTATGTTGGTTGGTTGGTTGGTTGGTTGGTTGGTTGGATGGATGGATGGATGGATGGATGGATGGATGGATGGATGGATGGATGGATGGATGGATTGGATCGATGGATGGTTGGTTGGTTGGTTGGTTGGAGCAAGGTCTTACTAGCTACGTAGACAGAAATCTACTTGCTTTAGTAGCCTCCTAAGTGCTAGGACTTCCTACTTATCAATAGAAAGTGGAAAATAAGCCATGTGTGGACATGGGTATCCTAATCACAACATCAGGGAGGCAGAGGCAGGAGGATCATTGAGTTTGAATCAGCCTGGCAATCATGAGAGATCCTGTGGAAGACAAAACCATAATGTTACAGGTGGAAAAACGTTCATTTGGTTAAAGCATTTACTTAATTTTTTAAATTACTTTCTGGTTTATATGTAAGCATGTTTTATCTGCGTGCCATGTATGTATTGGTGTCTGCAGAGCCAGAGTAGGGGTCCTCTGAAACTGGAGTTAGAGGTGGTTAAGAGCCACCATGTGGTTGTCAGAAATTGAACTCAGAACCTCTGGAAGAGCAGACTGCTGTTAACCACTAAGCCATCTCCCCAGCCCTAAGTATACTTATTTTGATGGCAAATCCTGGAATACTATGTTTCTTTAAATAAGAAATGAATAGCTTATTTTCTGAAGTAAGTTTTACAATAAATATTGAGGCATACTGAATTTTCAGGTACAGTGTAGATTTATATGGTTTAGAGATTTGTTTGTTCCTTTGACAAGGTCTTGCTGCATAGCTGGCCTCAACATGAGTGCCAGGATTACAGATGTGCACCGCCATGCTTCAGTGCAGTGTGCTAAAAGGAAATGTTTGCCTGGTGCTCCTCACACATTGTCATATGAAACCGTTTGTTTTCTCTAAATCTGTCTACTTACCCTTCATTGCCTAGTCACCCCTAGGCTGTACTTAGAGTTGGTGAAAAGACTGGGCCATAAGAGTAATCCAGAAAGATTGAATCAGTTTCACTCAGATGTAGAAGTTTTAAACAGATTCTGCTTATCGAATGGTTGAGCAGTTGTGTGTCAGTACACCGTGGTTATAACTGGGTGTGGCGGGTTATGAAAGTGCCGGCCTATATGAAGTGGGTCCCAGTCAGAATGCTGCTTCTCACACTGAAGGGGTTTTTGATGTTGGGTCTAGGAGAGGAGAATTTTTCATGTTGTTTAGTCTCAGAGTAGTAATGACTCACTGTTTTTCTTAGACATTCACGGAAGCGCTGGGAAAACTTTATCCATAGTGAGAACAGACACCTTGTCAGCCCCGAGGCCCTAGATCTTCTTGACAAGCTCCTGCGGTACGACCATCAACAGAGATTGACCGCCAAAGAGGCCATGGAGCACCCATACTTCTGTGAGTATTTTGGGTTTTTTTGTTTTTGTTTTTGGGGTTTTTTTTGTTTTTTGCTTTTTGTTTTTTTTTGTTTGTTTGTTTGTTTGTTTTTGGTTTTGGTTGGTTTTGGTTTTGGTTGTTTTTGTTTTTTAGTTGTTTTATTTTTAAGAATCATTTATTATTTTATGTATAAGAGTACACTGCAGCTGTCTTCATACACACCAGAAGAAGGCATCAGATACCATTACAGATGGTTGTGAGCCATGTGCTTGCTGAGAATTGAAGTTAGGACCTCTGGAAGAACAGTCAGTGCTCTTAACCACTGAGCCATCTCTCCAGTCCTGTGAGTTATTAAAAGACAAAATGATACCCTTTATCTTCAAGGTCAGTCAGAACACCAGATATTTGGCTTCAAGTTTTATTTATTCAAGATCACTTTATAGGTGATTTTTCTTAGTTCCCAAAGGTGTTTGGTTATTTACCAGTAGTAGTGCCTCTGAGGTCAGGCTGTCTGCGCACTCCCATTGCCCTCATTTTGTAGACTGAAGGGTTTTTTTTTTGTTTTGTTTTGTTTTTTTGTTTTTTTCTTGAAGCATAAAATATGTATAAAAACCTAGTCAGCGACTTTTTTTTTTTTTAGTTTAAAAAAGTAGTTAAAAGTAGTTAGATCATCCTAATGTGTTTCTAAAGGAAGCAGTGTGTGAATGAGAGGCCTCTGAGGCAAGGGAACAGGCAGGTGTGACAGCCAGATCCTGACATCTCCCACAGAGCATGTGTGCTTCTTCTGTAGCTGTTTATGGTTTGAGTGTACTAGTTCTCCCTATTGAGATTTCACAGACACTGTACCCATGTGCTTTAACTAACATGAAGAATATATTACTGTGGTTTCAAACTTAACAGAAGTTTAAGGTGGCAAAAAATGTAAAGGGTCTTGACTTTCTGCTTTCTGTGCCTTGGACAGACGATAGTTGTCTGCTTTCTAATTTTCAGCACAGAGCTGCTTTTACCCTGTGAGGTAGGCCACTTTCAGGATACTGGTATAGCACAGAGTGGTGGCACACACCTTTAAATAAGCTACTCAGAAGGTTAGTCGGGTCTTCGAGGCCACCCAGGAATACATAGTAAGACTCTGGGGGTTTTTTTGGGTTTTTTTGGTGGTTGTTTTAAAGCCAGGTGTACTGATGAATACCTCGAATCCCAGGACTCAGAAGGCAGAGGCAGGCAGATCCCTGAGTTCAAGGCTGGCCTGGACTACAGAGTGAGTTCCAGGACAACCAGCCAGGGCTACACACAGAGACCCTGACTCAAAAAAACAAAACAAACGAAACCAATAAAATAGTAAGCAATACTAGTGTAAACTCATGAGATGTGCATATGCATAAGGATTGCACATTTGAGGCCATCTAAGGTAATATAGTGAGATTCTGTCTCAGAATCAGAAGTAATAACAAAAACAACCTGATAAATGTTTCCCATAATTCATTATTTGAGTTTTATCTTAAAAAAAAAAAAATGCATATTTCACTGCTCCTTAAAGTTGATAGACTGCCATTGGCTATTTTCTTCATCATTTTATAACATGCTTATCATTGCATGTGCTTTAAAGAATTTAGGGGCTAAGTATGTATGATGTTGGTACTCAGAGAAGAAATCGGTATAAATTTGAACAGTGGTAAGTTAGGGTTTCTGTGCTTTTCAGCAGTTGGGTCTATATTTTAAAGAAGTAGAAGAATTACCTAGAAACAAATTCCCCAGTGGGCATGAGGCCACCCTGGCTGAACTGGAGGATCGGGGTGAAGAAGAGTGAGAGTTCAGGGCTAATCTGAGATCTTTGTAGAACTTTCTCCCAAAATCCAATGTGCAGTAGGGGTTGAAGTGACTTAGTAGTAGGTTGATTGCCTAGCATGTGTGAAACTATGGATTCTAGACTCTGCTTTGAGGGAGAAAAAAAATAAGGAATTATTTCCTGATCCTGTCTTGGTGCCTGGTTTTTGTGGGATCTGAGTCCTACATAAACGTGCACGTAGAAGAAGAAAGGCAGGTTGGCTGTGGCGCTCCTTCTCACTGTAGCCTCAGTGCTGGTGCTGGTGCTGATGTAGGGAACCTGTGCTCTCTTGCAGACCCGGTGGTGAAGGAGCAGTCCCAGCCTTGTGCTGAGAACACCGTGCTTTCCAGTGGTCTCACCGCAGCACGATGAAGCCTGGGGAATCGACGGTAATGCAGCACTGATGCTTGCCAATAAAACCAACCAACCAAACAAAAACTTGAAGGAAACTACAGTGTGATAAAAAGAAATTCTAATCATTCCTTCTAAAGGCAAAGAAGAGTAAAGACCTAAAGTCTGTCAAAAGCAAGAAACCTCCCCAGTACTAGTCTGCAGGGAGCTGCGCTGTGCGGTGTGGCAGAGCGCATAGTTGAGGATCTGAGGGGACTCTCCCTTTGGAATGCATGGGAGATGAGAAGCTCGGAGTTGTTGTCCATGTACCTGCGTTTAACAGGACACCACTGATGAATTAACCGTTCGGTCAACAAGCTCTGAATATCTGACTTCCTATCTATTCCATTGTGGTCTGATTTTCTTCTGTGAGAATTCAGGCTCAAGTTTTAGCAAAAGTCAGCAGTCTATTCTGACACACCAGCCTCATTTACAAAAAAAAAAAAAAAAAATTAAAACAGTGACAGTATTTTTTTTAAGCTCTTTTACAAATTCATGTGTTATGTATTTTTTTATGACATGAGCTCTCCAGGAAATGTACCTCATTCCTGCAGTTTTCTTTTAAGTGTATTCATTTGGAAGCAAACTGCCCTTGCTCTCGCCATATCCTCTTTGGTGTCAGAAAATGGCACTGTAAATCTTGAGATGCCATGAACAGGTCCGGGGCTCATTAGTTGTTCCATGCTGTGTGCATAACTTAGGGCTCACCTTTATTGATTTGCCTATTGAATCTTGTTGCCTTTTTTTTTTTTTTTTTTTTTTTTTTTTTCTTTAACTTTTTCCCCCATGGCCTTGTAAGGAAAACCTCACCGTTTCCCAGCACATCTTTGTGAGGGCACTACAATGCTCCACTTTAAAACAAAGACTATTTTTGTTCACAATCTTAGCTACAGCTGGAAAGTTAATCTTCAGGCAGGGCAAAGAGGGAGGAAAACGTTCTATTAGGATTTATTCAGGAAAGACCTCACGGTGCAAAAAGGCCTTCCACCATCTTTCCTCTTTTAACCCTGTGATAAACAGGTATGGCTACAGTCAGGATGATGGGCACTCGCAACTCTGATAGGTCATACATGAATGTGATGGAAAGAAGTCTCTTGCGTGCAGGCGCTGGCTTTTGGGTAAAGCTGTCCTGTGATTCCTGCAGATGCAGAGGGATGGCCATGGCGTGCGGGAGGAAGTGGGGCTCCTGGAGCAAGTGTCAAAGCTTTATAACCCACTGTGCTAACCTTCATGTTAGCAAAAGCTACATTCTGTGTTTTGGTTTTTTAATAGGGCTGATTTCATTTGTGGGATTGGTCACTGACATGGTTTGCCAGCTAGTCCCCTCTCCTTGGCTGCAGCCACGCCTCAGCACTGGGGACCTAACATGCTTGAGATATCTACCACATCACACTTAGGGTTTCTTCAGTAACTATTTAATAATGCCATACATTTTTATAAGGTTAGATTGTTTGTTTGAAACATCTGTTTACATTCCAAATTCCAATAAACTTGTATTGGTATTGGTAGCAGGTCCATTTCTAAATGCAGATTCTATTTTGTCGTTTGGTCTGTGGGAACTTAAGGCAAATGTAACTCTTCTCTTGCTAGTACGGAGTTGAGTTTATAGATTAAAATAAGATCTTGGGCCAGTGATATGACAGGTAAAGGCATCTGCTGCCAAGGCTGATGACCTGAGTTCAGCCCCAAACCTGGGTGAGAGGGGAGAACCTACTCCCATGATTGTCCTCTGCCCACATGTGTGCCGTGGCATGTACACACACACACACACACAATAAAGTTTCAGGACATATATTCAGTTAAGGTTTTCATAGAGCTGCTGCCTCCTCGCGTTGCACCTTGTGTTTCCATGTATATATTTGTTCTTCCTGAGAGTTGGAAACATAATATGGCAGAGACATGACCTGTGTTAACATGCCAAGTAGCAAACCTCAGGTATTGGGGATTACCATGGGTGTTCTCATGTGTCATCACAGGCAGCCTGGATCCTTAGTGGTCAGGGGATTCCTTTTCTGTTCTCTGACCCCATCTCCTTGATGACCCAAGCTCCTCTTTCCTCTCTTAAGTTGTTAAAGAGCTTGTTGGAGGGTCTCAGTTGAGCAGTAATCCCACCTCTTTGCCCTGGGTCCTCCAGAGACAGTCAAAACATCTGGGAAAAGAGTTGGAGACATCCCACCCAGCTCCCAGCCCCCCATATGCTCTGGGGGAGAGGTCCTTGAGTGACAGCTCAGCAGGGCATGTATGCAGCAGTGACTATACTTCACCTCTCTCCCACCTTGGTCTTGAAATGCTTGTTCTCTCTGTGTTTGTACTTAATGCTTAGGCTGGCCTTTTCCAGATTGCAGTATCTAGTGGACCTCTTACCTGTCTCCAGATCTATCTTGGTATATCTGTATACCAGCTACACCTTGGCCCAGCGCCCTAGAGGTTTTCCCTGGGTTTTAAAGAGTGTGTATGAGTAGGGGTGGGAGTCTAGTCTTATATTCAGACTAAACTAATAAATTTACCCACCCACTATCCTTTTCAGTGAATATATTCTTCTTAAACTCATCTTAGTAATTCTCATTCGTTTGTTCCATTACCTTATTACAGGTTAAAAGTGCCTATGACAAGGACTTAATTATTTCCTAATGAAAAGCAAAAAAAAAAAAAAAACTCACAAAAATCTGTGGGGGACAGGGTAGTGTTGCACTGTCATCTCAGTTATGCCTGTGTTGAAGAGCATGCACCTGGTGTGATAAGATGCTGCTCCAGGACTGAGTTCAAATCATTGTCTCTCCTTGGTATCCACAGAGAGCATGACCAAAAGGTTGCCTGGACTAAAGAGCCATACTGAGAATGATAAGTGTGTTGGTGACAGTTAGCTCTTTTCGGCGCCAGTCAGCTGACCTGCTCCTGTCTTTGTAGGTGGCTGGGTAGACAGCATTGCCTGTGGAATGAGGGCATGTCTTACTGAGGCTTGATCTAGAAGAGCAGAGAGCCCAGCCAGGCATTGTGGGCCTTACTCACCCTAACATGTCCATGCTCAGGGCACATGGGCTCCCCGGTGGAAAGGAAGGTATTCTCAGTCCAACCACTGAGAATAAGGAGCTAGGAGTCCCTGAAGCTTAGAAAGGGTGGCTGTTGGGGACAGTTGAAAGAAAAGATACAGTAAGAAAAATGTTGTAAAGCTGGGCCCTTAAGAGCTCATACTTCTAAGGATGAAACTAGGGGACACCAAGTTCCTGCTGCAAATGCCTGAAGAGGACACTGACCCTGGCTTGGGTCCAGTGGCCCTTGAGAGGTAGTTGCCAAGGGCCTCAGGGAAACAACCTAGGTTCTCCAGGAGCGTACCAATGTGTCAGCAGGGCTACGTGGGCACAGGAAGGATACAAAGAGTTTCTATGTGCATTGAGATAAATGTAGGGGCCTGGTTAACTTTCTGTTAACACAGGTCAGATTCCCAGACACCCACAGAGAAGGGAGCTACTCAATGAGAGCTGGAAAGAGGTGGTTGTAGAATGCCAGCCCTTGTGAAAGCAAAAGCAAGCAGGTCTCTTGAGCACACAAGAACCTGAGTTTGTCAGGGAGCATAAAAGTGAAGTGTGTTCTGCCTTTAAAAACTAAGCCCCACTGTGGATGAGGGGGAAGGGAGGTGGCCAAGCGTGCTTGCTTTTGCAGTGGCAGCTTTGGTTGTAGAACCTGGCAAGGTTGGGTTATACAGCAGACACATACTTTTGTGTCAACCAACAATGTGCTACAAATGTGACACTTGACCCTGAACTGCATGTATTGGGGATTTTTTTTTTTTAAAGAAAACCTTTGAATCAATAAATTAACAGTTTTTTCCACTTGGTGGTTCTTCTTGCTGTAAATGGTGAATTGGGGACAGAATCTTGATATCCAGTGGCAAGTTTGGATAATCTTCAAAAACCAAGGAGCCTTCTGTTTGCAGGGGGAAAAACACTGCCTGTGTTGTGGTCTTTTTTCCAAAGGAACACTACAAACCCAATTCCTCAGTGTAGCCCTGGATGACTGATGTGCCATGTCAAATCCCACGTTTCTAAATAAAATTTATGTTGACAATTCCTGGCCTTCCCAACCAGAAGGCAAACAGCTGCTTCACACCTTAGCTTGCATCGGGGCGTGGAGGTGGGCCTAAACTTGGAGCTTCAAAGGCCTGTGGTGGCTGAGGCTGTCACTTTGATGTGGAGATTTCTTAAGGAGTAAGGCAAGTGGCATCCCTCAAGATCCCTGCTTCTCAGAACTGTCCAGTTCTGTTATGTGACTTTAACCTTGGGACCCAGGCTTGGGCGTTTGTACAAGCCCTTCACCACTCCTTGTAGCACACACGTGAGTGTGCACCTACTGTGTCATTTGGCTGATAGTATGGGCTTTACATGCATGTAGTTGTTTCCCTAACGGATCCCCCGTGATTGGACCCTTGGACCACAGCTGAAGAGCTTGGAGGCAGTGTAATTTTTCACCCTTCACAGGCAGCCTTTCTCATCTTTAAGCAGTGAAAGAACCCTTTTCCCAAAGTGACTGAGACAGCTTACTAGATGCCAAGTGCTTTCCACAGTGTGGTCTAGAATCCAGTCACTGGCCTCTCCGCCACCTGCTGTAGCATGATGGGTATGGAAGGAGGCCATGCCAGGCACCTTAGTTGCTTGCAGACGTGGGTTGAAAGTTTGAGCCCACTTGCTGCCCTACAATGATAGTGGGTTTGGCCTTTCTCCTGAGTAAATACCAAGTCATCTGATTCCTAAACTCCTCAGTAAGTGTGTCAGATCTGAGAAACCATGGGGTTGGACCTGTTGTCTGGCTTGCAGGATGGTCACAAGGCATCTACATAAACACCTACACTTGAAGGACAGGGAAGAATAGATTGACATGTGGCCAGAGTTCCTCTCAGAAGGCTGGGCCAATGGCTGCCTCTGTTGGGGTCTAAGAGCAGGAAGAGGATACTTCAAGGCCTGGGCTCATGCCTCTAGTGTCCCGAGAAGACAAGCTTGCACGCTGTCCCCAGCCCTGTCCCAGGTGGCCTGACTTTCACTCTGGCTCAGATTGATTAATGCCCTCTTTCCCCTCCTCCCATCTCTCTCCTCAGGTCTGTTGCGGTTCCTCCCACTTTTCCATAAGCAGAACAAGAACCAAATCAAAACGTCTTAACGCGTGTAGCGAGATCACGTCCCGAGAGCAGACACAAAATGGTGGCAGGCTTGGCGAACAGGAACTAGACCACCCGAAGGGCAGCCCACCACCGTAAATCAGACCTCACTTCCGAATGTAAAAGGTTCACATGCCTTTGGCTTCCTGTTGACTTCCTCCCGACCCAGAAAGCATGGGAAATGTGAAGGGTATGCAAAAATGGTTGTTGGTTACTGTTGCTCCCCGTGCCCTTGACCCATCCCATGGCTGCCTGTTGCTCCAGCAAACTCCAAGGACTAGCTGACCACAGACTCCACAGATGGGATGGAGCAGTGTATGGCATGATGGGCAGTTACATATTATTTTAAAAGTATATATATTATTGAATAAAACGTTTTAAAAGAAGTGGATGGAGCGTATTCAGTGTGGAAGGGGCTATTGGCCAAGACCTGTGGACAGAGAGGACACCAGTGCACTTGTGCCAAGCTCTAACTAGAGGGAAGCAGGGCCAGGAGGGCATGTTGTCAAGCAGAGTGACAGCCTGGCTTGCTGCATAGGCTGGGAGAGCTGGGCCTTGTCTTGACTGCAATCCCCATCATGCGTCCACCCTTACTTTTTCAAACAAGGAGTGGCTCGGTATTTGAGGGTGATTAATACCCCCTTGGTGACTTCAGGAGGCTGCTGTAAGCCATCCTTAGCTGTTTCTGTGCTCACACCTCAACATTTTGTATTGCTCAGTTAAGCCCACTCCCTTCTGAAGAAAGGCCTTAGTCCTGGAGGCAGGTTAAATCTGCTAACCAATGGGAGGGAGGGGATCAAGCCCAAAGATACTTCTCATCCTGTCCTGATACTCCCAGGAAAAATAGAAGAACCTCTACGTACATGCATTACGTACACAAAGAGACTGCAGTAGAAGCTGTTAACAGGAAACAGCCAGTTTCAGTGTCCTCAGATGATTGATCTGTGCAGGCGACATAAACACAGCTGGGGGTTGACCAGCCTGGTGTTTGGCTACTGGCCATTCTCACACTGCCTATAGAGCTCAGAGGCCCTAGCAGGTTTTAGAGAAGTGAAAAGGTTGGGGTGCCAGCTTGCTCCTCACAAGGGCCACTTGTTCTGAATGGCCATGTGAATCCAAGTGTGAACACTCACAGTATTAAAGTGATTATGTGGGAAGGAAATAACAGGCCCCTTGAGGGCCACCATGGTGTCAGTGCCTTTTGAACCTATTTCTGTCAGATCCAGTCAGTTCACCAGGTGTGAGAACTTAACTCACTCCACCGCACCCCCACCAATGGACACCAGCAAGTACCCTCCAAAACCACTGACCATAGACCAAAAAGCCAATGGGCTACAAGCACCTTGCCATGGTTTCTTTTTGCTTGTTTGTTTTGAGGCAGGGTTTCTCTGTGTAACCTTGATTATCCTGGAACTCATTTTAGACCTGTCTGGCCTCGAACTCACAGAGATCTTCCTACATCTGCCTCTGGAGTGCTGGGATTAAAGGCATGTGCCACCACCACCCAGCCTTGCCTTCATTGCTAACCCTACCACTGGCTTACTGTGTTCTCAAGCTGTCTCTGGGAATCCTTTTCAATTCAGAGCTCTAGAAAGTCCAGCAGGAGTAGTTCATTCATATGCTCTTGCAGATGTATATAGTGGGTATGTGTGCTGTCTCCACAGACCTGTCTGCGTACAGTTAAGGTCCTGTGCAGATGTGGACAGATGGGTGTGGAGATCCACTCGTGCTTATAAAGAACTGGAAAGGATAGCTTAGTCCTTGAGCTTTTCTTGCTTTTTAACCCGAGTTCTCCTTCTTTTCCCAGTGTGGAAGTCTTACTTTTCAGAAATCCCAAGCCTATCAGATACTCGGGTTTTGTGGGTGGCAGGAAAGGAAAAAGAGAAAGGAAGGAAAGGAAAACGGGAAGGGGAGTTTTCACTTTGGTTTTGACTTTGAGAAGAGCACCTGGGAATCCACATAGCCCATCCATAGCACACTGGTTGTCAGAGAACCCTTGCACCGTCATTAGTCTTGAATGTTTTTTCTGAATGCTTGTAGTAAAAAAATTCAAATGTTATCAAGAGTTAATAGTTAAAGCCCCTCCAAGCCATCCTGCAGTTCAGTTTGATCTGTTTTCTTTTTTTCATTAGTTTCTATAAACCCTTATTATCTAAATTCTGCAGTGACTTTCATGGGATGCAAATGTAAAAAAAATGATATTCTTTTTCTACAATGTTTCCAGTTGATCCGAGTCAGCATGTATACATCTTCCTCATCTGTTTCCATGGCTGCACCGTGTTCCACTGTGTGCTGTGCCATAGTTACAGCAATTTTTCTGTGTGTGTGCCATAGTTAAAGCAATTCCTTCAGAGACTCTGGGCTGTTTCTAGTGTTTTAGAATTGCTAAGTGAGTGTGTTTACTCCACATTTGTAAGTGGGGTTTTTGTAGGATAAAAATTACTTTTTAAAAGGGTATATAGTTCAGCTTTCCCTTTCAAAATTCTTATTATGTGTGTACATGCATGATGGGCTGGGTGGAGAGAGACATGGCCAGAGGGCCAGGAGGTGGAGAGGACGGGCTGTTCTTCCCAGAATGCAGTTAACAAAAGATGCCTCTCACATGCATTTTGCTAAGCCAGACTCAGAAGGCTGCATACTGAATGCTGCTGTTTAAGGAGGGTGCAGAGCAGATCACAGTTGTCTTGAGTAAAGCATCACATCCTTTCGGGGGTGCTGCAGCATAAATGTGAGGTTGTACATGCTGCTTTCGTCAAAGCTATCCATCCTAAAGAGTCGTCTTCCGGATAATACACTTGAAAGTATTTGTTAAAGATATCACATGCGGAGACCCAACAGAGTTCCACCTGACCTTCGCTCCAGGAGCCTCTGCAGTGGCCCAAGTCCCCATGCTTCACCCGCCAGCTGAAGGCTTTCAGTGTTCAGGACACTCCCTTGGTTTTGTCATGGCTAAAGGGCAGCCCTGTTCATCTCATTGCTGTGTTAGAGAAAGGGGTTGGGTTGGGGGTAACGCTCTGCATGCCAGTGTGTGCGACCTCCCTGTGGCTCCCAAGGGCAGGTGCTCTGGGTGAATGTCTAGGCTGGGTTGACCTGAATACCTCTTGTTCCCTGACCTTTAGCTGATGACCAAGACTTTGTGCTTTAAGTGAAGCCTTTGTTATTAAATCTGTGCATTTAAAACCCAGTTTGTGTCATGTGTGTAAAGGTATATGCACACACATGTATGTACACGTCTGTGTATGTGTGGAGGTCACCATACAGGAACTCTTCACCTTAGGTTTTTCTTAAATTAATTAATCAATTTATTTATTTTATACATGTGTGAGTATACTGTCGCTGCTTCAGACACACCAGAAGTGAGCTACCATGTAGTTGCTGGGAATTGAACTCAAGACCTCTGGAAGAGCAGTTAGCACTCTTAAGCACTGAGCCATCTCTCTAGGCCCATCTCCACCTTATTTTTGTCACAGGTTCTCTCACTGAACCTAGAGCTTCCTTATTTGGCTACACTGGCCTGCAAGCCCAGGAATCCTCCTGCCACCACCACTCTACTAGAATTACATGTGTGTCCCACTGCAACCCAACGCTTTTTTTTTAATGTGAACTCTAGGGAATCAAACTCAAGCCCTTATACATGGATAGAAAGCGCTCTACCACCTGGGTCATGTCCCCAGCCCTCTACAATTACATCATTATGATCAGTTGTAATTCTTGTCTTATAGCCCCAAACCAGGTGATACTAACACCTTTGTTTAAACTTTCATGGGTCAATAAATTAAAAACTTAATGGGTGTCTGATGCAGTGGAACATACCTTTAATCCCAGCACTCAGGAGACGGAGGCAGATGGATTTCTATGAATATAAAGTGAGTTCCAGGACAGCCAGGGCTATGTAGAGAAACCTTGTCTTTAAAAAAAAATCCAAAACCAAAAGCAACAACAAAAAAACCCAAAAAACAAACAAACAAAAAAAAAACAACAAAAACGGAATAGGTGCTGTAGGGCACGGTGGTACACGGTTATAATTGTAGCACTCAGGAAGCTAATGCAAGAAGATTGAGAGTTCGAGGCTGCCAGGCGGTGGTGGCGCACGCCTTTAATCCCAGCACTTGGGAGGCAGAGGCAGGCGGATTTCTGAGTTCGAGGCCAGCCTGGTCTACAGAGTGAGTTCCAGGACAGCCAAGGCTATACAGAGAAACCCTGTCTCGAAAAACCAAAAGAAAAAAAAAAAAAAAAAGAGTTCGAGGCCAGCCTCAGGTACACAGTCAGATGCTGTTTTGAGAGACCAACAGCAAATAAACCTTTAATTACTCGCCATGTCCGTGCATGGCTGCAGGGACTTGGACCTGAGTAGGGTGCTGAGGGAATAAAGGAATGACACACACGGTCAGAGAGCCAGGACTGGGTGGACGGGGCTCTCTGCAGGAGAAACCCGAAGCTCAGAATGCTTATTACACACAGTTGAAAAGGGATGTGGGCTTACTGCCCACAACTGAACAAGGAGGCTCCGAGTCACTGCAGATAAAGGAGGAGATGGGCTCCTGGTATAGAGCTGCATCAGAGACACAGGCTCAGCTAATGCTGGTACAAGTGGCCTCTGTGGAGGAGCAGTGTTCAGGCTCTAAACATCTAGGGAAGGAAGCTCTGATGGACATTTTCTGCATTCACTGCCGATATCTACACTTGGACCAGAGGAAGGCTTTGCTATTCCTCCATGGGTTTGAGGCTCTGAGGTCCTTGACATAGGGTGCCTGTGTCAACAGCACACATCCACACAGGTTGTCATTCACTCTGGGCTTTCTCCGCTCCCTGCAACCAGTAAATGCTGTAAACATTGCTTACATGCTTAATCTAGTCACTATAGACATTTCAAAGTTAGTCAACATAACCTGTTTTATTTCACAAGCACAGTAGCTAATGAAAAACCTGACCAAAATGCCCCCAAACCACTCAAATACCAACAAACCTAAGTTTAAACTCATGATTGGAATTGTTAAACATCCATTATTCACACATTTCTTAGACATGGCATGTAAAACCACATGCATTTCAAAAAGAATATGGAGCACTTTCACATTAAGTCCAAAGCCCTGTTTAATACATTATCATCCTTAAATATTTCAGACATTTTAGATAATCCTGTCACTGTAGTCAGAAACTCACCCCTCAGTCTGTCAGACTACTGAGATCTCAGTAGTAGCCACCCAGCCATTCCTTCATTACGGAGTGCCTGCCACAGCAGAAACTGGCAGAACCTGGGATACATGATCAGAGCAAAGCATAGTCCAATCCCTGAAGGGAATAAGTCAAAACTACACCCATTTATCTACAGTCTCCCTGCCTCTGATCAGCTTGGTCTCTACTGCACCCAAAGCTGTGATCACAGTGTCTTCGTAAGGCTTACTAATGCTGTGATGAAACACCATAACCAAAGCAGCCTGGGGAGGAAAGGGCTTATTCACTGGCTATCCCCCACGACAGTTCAGTATTGAAAGCAGCAAGGGAAGGCTTGGACAAGACTCAAGCAGGACAGGAACCTGGAGGCAGCAGCTGGTACAGAGGCCATGGAGAAGTGCTGCTTACGGGCTTACTCCACATGACCTGCTCAGCCTGCTTTCTTAGAGAACCCAAGACCACCAGCCCAGGGATGGCACCACCCACAATGGGCTGGGCCTCCCCCATCAATCTCTAATTTTAAAAATGTCTTACAGGCTTGCTCATAACGAGATGTTATGGAAACATTTTTTATCAATTAAGGTTCCCTCCTCTCTGATGATTCTAGCCTGTGTCAAGTTGACATAAAACTAGCTGTGGTACACATATATATACACAATATAAAGGAAACCAAACGCAGTCCACATAGACATTTATTGCAGATGAGTAGCTTGGAGAGGCAGTGCTTTCCTCTGTCCCAGAGTTTACTGAATATCAAAGCTCTTAAGGTATGCCAATGGTATCTTTATGTTTTAAAAAGATTTTATGTGAGTACACTGCAGCTGTCTTCAGACACACCAGAAGAGGGCATTAGATCCCATTACAGATGGCTGTGAGCCACCTTTTGGTTGCAGGGAATTAACTGAACTTGGGAACTCTGGAAGACCAGTCAGTGCTCTTAACCACTGGGCCATCTCTCCAGCCTAGTATCTTCATTTTTAACTGAGAAAACTGCATAGTTAGCAAAGAAACCTTGTACAACATGTGGCTTTGAAAGGGTCAGAGAAGTGGCTCAGTGGGTAAGAGAGTACTCGATGCATAAGCATGGAGATCTGAGCTCAAATCTCGGAAGCCCATGAAAAAGGCCAGGCATGGCTGAGAGCACCTATAACCCCAGAACTGTGCAAGTGGAGACAGAAGGGTTGCTAGCGTTTGCAACTAAAACTAGTTCCAGTTTTAGTAACATTCCCCATTTTAAGGGAATAATAAAAGAGCAAGATGTCTAATGGCTTTGTCTGACTTCCCACAGTGGACCCACACACGTGTATGTAGTTTACATACAGAGAAAGAAAAAGACACTTTACAGAGCTGTTATGGACAGGTGAATGGCACAGTTTACCCTAGATTCCAAGCAGGACCATCAGCTGAGTGAGAAGGGACAGAGACAGGCCCCACCTTCGGCCTGGAGTCCCAAATCCAAGATGTAGTCACTGAGTAGACACACAGTGCATAGCTACTTAAAACTGTGGGCATCCAATCTGATCCTAGGAACACACTTGTGAGCAAACAGACCCAAATTCATTGTTCAAGAAGTACAAGACTGAGGGGAAGGAAAGGAAAGGAAAGGAATGATAGGTGAATCACTGTTTAAACTGTCAAGTGCTGAACAAATAAGGGGGGAGATAAGATTAGAACATGGGGGGTGGGGACTCAGCATGGTACATCAGACAAATCACCTCTGAAAAGTACACTGAATAGCTGTCGCCTCAAGTTCATGTCTGCTTGGGACATCAGAATTTAAACTATTTGCAAAGAGGTGGGTTTGGATATGTACGTGTGGTGGTTTGCAGAAAATGGCCCCAAAGGTTCACACATTGGAATGTTTGGTTCCCCACTAATAAACTGATTGAAAAGAATTAGAAGGTGTTATAATGGGACCCCATGTCTTAGCACAACAACTCCATGATGAAAGTGTCATTCAGACACAAAGGCAGTGCCACCTGCCAAAACTAAAACAGCCATCAAAGTCCACAGTTCTGGGAAAGTCTCAAAATGTCCTAACGTTGCCTTTTGGTTTCCGTAGTTCTGCTTCTGTCTAACTGTTCTGGCTAAGTGAAGTGTGTTAACCCAGGATATGGGTTTCCTGCTCAAAAGTTCGCCCCGAGGAAGGCTCAGGCCTACACCGGGATCCTGACCCTAACAACAGTCGCTGGCTGGCCAATAAAGAATTTCTGTTGGCTTAAACCCATGTCCAAGCAGTCTTCTTCTCTGATGAAGATCCCACAACAGCCTGGCCTTGTTGGAGGATGTGTGTCGATAGGGGAAGAACTTTGAGGTTTCAAAAGCCTGTGTCAAGCTTAGTCCCATTCTCTACCTGCTGCCTGTGGATTGGGATGTAAGCTGTTATCTACTGCTCCGAGCGCCATGCCTGCACCACACCCAACAATGTGATGGCCCTGGACTGACAAACCACAAGCAAGCCTCCAAGTAAATGATTTCTTATATAAGGTGCCTAGGTCATGGTGTCTCTTCACAGCACTAGGACAGTAACTAAGGCAGTAAGTAGTTAAGGATACCAAAATGATGTATTGGATTCAAGGTGGGCCTTAAATCTGATGACTAGTACCCTTATTAAAGGATACAGAAGAGAAGGAAGCAGCCATGGGAACATGGATGAAGAAGATAGATAGATAGATAGATAGATAGATAGATAGATAGATAGATAGATAGATAGATAGATAGATAGTGCACCATCAGCCAAGAATGCCTCAGGCCAGGAAGGACTGTCCCCCCAACATCTTCAAAGTTGAGTGGCTCTGACAGCACTGATTTTGGACATCTCCACAACAGAACCAAGTCTTGTTGTTTTAGGCCACTGATGTAGTATGGTGTCTGTGATGGTTTGTATATACTTGGCCCAGGGAGTGGCACTATTAGGAGGGATGGCCTTGTTGGAGTAGGTGTGTCACTGTGGCTTTAAGACACTCATCCCCTCCCCTCTTTCTCTGTCTCCCCCCATCCTTCTAGTGATACGGGGTGAAACCAGGGGCAGGGGGATAAAGGGTAGGAAAAAGAAGAATCTACAAAATAACAAAGACTTGCTACAAACTAGCTTTGGAAAAATTCAAAATGTTTGCCCTGTTACATATTAAGGCACCTCACAATACTAATATAAATGTGGGCTGTATTGGTATAAGAACTGATTTCTTTTTCCCTTTGGGTTTTTCCAAGGCACAGTTTCTCTGTGTGACCCTGACTGTCCCGGAACTCACTTTGTAGAATAGGCTGGCCTCAAACTCAGAAATCTGTCTGCCTCTCTCCTGAGTGCTGGGATTAAAGGCCTGCACCTGGCTTTTTGTGTAAGAACTTTAAACAGAAGACTAGAAGAGAGTGCTCAGAAAGAGATACATGCATAAATGGAAACTTAATATACACAAAAGTGGTCTCAAAAACCACTGAGAAAAAAAGAACTCATATGTGCCACTGACAGAAGTGGGTATCCTAAAGAGAAAAGCAAAGCTGTCCATGCCACTCAGTGACAGATGCTTGTACAGCGAACGCTAGGTCTCTCAAACCAATAAAGGATAAAGAGCCTCAGTGAGGACTTGGGCAAAAGACACACACAAGCAATTCAAAAATTAAAGTTTCTGTGTGTGTGTGTTTAAGTGTAGGAAGCTCAGAGAACAACTTGTGGCAGGCACTCATTTTCTACAATTTGAGTCAGACCATCAGGTTTTGTGACAGGTGTCTTTACCAACTAACCCCTCTTGGCAGCCCAAAATAAAAGCAATTTAAATACCCATGAAGAGGGGTGGGAGAAATGGCTCAGTGGTCAAAAGCACTGTATGCTCTTCCAGTAAGACCAGGGTTCGATTCCTAGCTCCCACAGGGCAGTTCATAACTCTCTGTAGCTCCAAGCCCTCTTCTGGCCTCTACAGGCACCAGACACATGGGAGGTGCACAGACATCCATGCAGGAAAAGCACTCCTGCACAAATAATAAAAACATAAAACTAAGTGACTTTAAGTTAATATTAAATGCCTATAAAGAGATGAGCCAGAATGTTAGTAGTCAGAAAATGAAAAATAAGCCAAACCAACATGTAGATGGTTCAGATCTGCAAATTTTACAAAGTAGACGAACAGGACTTGTCACTATATGCATTGCCTATGGGAATGTAAATGGCATGATTTGTAAGAGCCATTAGTTCCAATGAACACATGTATATACTGAGATCTAGTTACTCTAGAGCAGACATGGAAGACAAAGAAATTCTCATCCAGGTTTTTAAGGAGAGTATGTATAAAGATGGCCATTCCTGGAGGAGGGGAGAGAGAAATGTAGTTGCCTACCTGGGAGGACAGTGATGGATTCCACACACACCGGTCCAAAGGGTGGATCTTAGCAACCACAGTGACGGATACTGTGCTCAGTCCTTGTCTGTTTTAGGACAAATACAGCTTCTGTGGTTCTGTGTACACATTAACATGTGATGGGATGAGGGCAGATAAGAAGGACTGGGCAGGTAGGCGTGGAGACAACACACACAGGCATACAATTGTGGAGACAACACACACAGGCATACAATTATTTCTGAATGGTGATATTACAGATGACTGCAATATTAGTTTTTATAGTTTCCTCAATAATCTATATTACATTAATCGGAGAAAAAAACACAAGATGGCTCAGAACCGTCTGAGGGGCTCAGTTATTACCTTAATTTTCTATTTTGTTTTCTATTTCCAGACTTACTACAGGTGAATTATTTCTAGAAATACTTTACTTTCTATAAGATGCCAAGTGGTGCTGGGCAGTGGTGGCACATGCCTGTGATTCCAGCACTTGGAAGGCAGAGGCAGGTGGATTTCTGAGTTCGAGTCCAGCCTGGTCTACAGAGTGAGTTCCAGGACAGCCAGGGCTATACAGAGAAACCCTGACTCAAAAAAACAAAAAAACAAAAACAAACAAACAAAAAAAAGCCAAGTGGTTAGTTATCTGCAGTACTTAAAAAATCACCACCAGAACTCACATACCATCATTTTTTATGTTCAATCTTTTTCCTCCTAAGAATATTTTGAACAACTTAAAAACAATCAAGTAATGAATTATTCACTTGGCTTAGAGTACATAAAGAATCTCCAGATATCGTGCGAAAATAAATTCCATATAACAAGTTTCATTTTTGCCGGGTGGTGGTGGCGCATGCCTTTAATCCCAGCACTTGGGAGGCAGAGGCAGGAGGATTTCTGAGTTCGAGGCCAGCCTGGTCTACCCAGTGAGTTCCAGGACAGCCAGGGCTACACACAGAGAAACCCTGTCTCGAAAAACAAACAAACAAACAACAACAACAACAACAAAAAACAAGTTTCATTTTTATACTCTATCTAGAAATTCTGGCTGGAGTACTCAAAGCTCTGGGGTGAGGGTACAGTGAGTTAATACAGGGTAAGGCATCGCATATACCTGGCACATAGTAAACGTGTAAACTTTGCAACTCTGATGGTTAAAATCGCTAAAGTGATCGCCTGTGCTTCAAACTATTTTCGGTGTGCCAGAATACAGGCCTGGATGGAACCCCATTTAGGAAGATGATCAGCGACTGGTAGAAGGCTCCCACATTTGCGATTTCCTTCTGCTTGAAATACACAGCTTATGTTTTTCCTACAATATTCCAGGTATTGACACTCTTTTTAAAAAGTCAGCTATTGGTTCAACTCAACTAGTTCAATTCTGTTTAATTTTATTAATTTTTGCTTATATCTTAATATTCAGACTTTCTTCTTTTCAAATCAATGCATTTAAAGAGTTACGTTTTCCCCAGAGAATTGCTTTCACAGCATCTCACTCACCGTGACTTGATAATTAAAGGTGATGATGTAAATAGGACACTCAATACTGGTTCATTAGCTCACACGTTCTCCTGGGCCAACCAATATTTGTTGTTTTGAGACAGGGTGTCTCTGAGTCCTGGCTGTCCTGGAGATCGATATGTAGACCAGGTTGGCCTCAAATTCAGAGATCTTTCTGCCTCTGCTGGGATTAAATCCGGTGCTAGGATTAGAGTTTGGTGTCAACACACCAGGAGACAATATTTATCAGTCGTTGGCACAAAGCCGCCTTCCTCACTCTTCCCGCCCTTCAGGGGAGGTGTCTGGCATGATTCCACCCCTCCACACGCTTCCCGGTTCCCATGACAGCACTCAGGCACTGTAAACACGTGTGATAAACTCAAAGTCTCCTTCCGCTGTTCTGAACCAAGTCTTTGCGGCCAGTGGGGAGGGGCGGGGAATAGTCCCTTGGCAACCGAGTTCCGCTCCCGAAGGGACAGGAAGAGGCGGGCCTAAGAGCGGAAGGAACCGGAAACCGCTCTATCTGCGGTAGGACTGGGCGATGCGCCTCGGAGAGGCGGGCCCAAGCGTGCGGAGGGATCTGTGGCGGGCCGCGGCGGCGCTCCGCCTCCTCTCAGGCAGGCTTGGCGGCGCGGGCGGCAGTTGCTGTGGTTTCGGTGCTGAGGTGGCTCGGTGCTCACCGAGGCTTGCGGATCCGCGTCGCGCCGCCACTTCCCGCCGTCAGTGGCTGCAGCTCAGCGTCCTTCCTTCGGACCGGCGGCGCCCACTCTCTTTCGCCGCTCGGTGCCGATTTCCAGTCCCGGGCCTAGGGCGGCTGCGGGACCGCGGCTAGCGAGATGTTCAAGAACACGTTTCAGAGCGGCTTTCTCTCCATCCTCTACAGCATCGGCAGCAAGCCCCTGCAGATCTGGGACAAAAAGGTGAGCGGTGGGGCGGGGCGTGGGCGGAGCCAACTCGACAACACTCGTCGCCCACGTGATGTGTGGCTACGGAGCCTTGGCTTCCCTGTCAGTAGAATGGGTGCAGAGTGCCCACAGCCTACCTTGAAACGCATAGTACTTTGATGAAAGACATGCATGTGTTCGCTGATACCAGGCACTGTGCTGCCCTCTAGACGGAGGGCCTTTTCCCCGGACATCCTTAGCACCGGCCAAGCCAGACATGTTCCGGTCTCATTCATTAGCTCCCTCCGTTTCACTGATCGCCGACAACCTAACCTTTGGAACTTGCTGCGAGCTCTCTGTAACTTAGAGTCCGTACTGTTCCTCCTGTACCGGCTTTCTCCATTGAGAAAACTGCAAAAAGGTGATTGTTAAAGGCTTCTAGAGAGCCGTACATGCAGAGCCAGTGCTAAGCCTCCGTATTTTTATCCAGCCGTCCTCTAGAATGGATGGTATTTTCGCTTGCCACATGAGATGGTGGCCTTCCCTGTCCACTTTTGGAGATGTTAAGATCTAGCTGAAATACCTTGACGTCTTTCTCATGAAGATTCCCGGGGCAGTCAGCTGAACTTTTTTTAATATATATATTTTTTAATATAAAGTGGGCGGCCGGGCGGTGGTGGCGCACGCCTTTAATCCCAGCACTTGGGAGGCAGAGGCAGGCGGATTTCTGAATTCGAGGCCAGCCTGGTCTATACAGAGTGAGTTCCAGGACAGCCAGGACTACACAGAGAAACCCTGTCTCGAGAAAAAAAAGAATATAAAGTGGGCACTCTAATGAGGAAGCCAGGTGATTTAGGGGACATCTTTAGTTCTGCCCTCGGCAGGGAAAGATGGAGAGAGGTGGCGTGCCTAGTGTGGTGTTCATAGAGATGTATATAGGCTCGGTGGAATAAGTCAAGTTTAGTGGAACTAGAAGAATACAGTGTCTTTCCTAATTCACAGAGGAGGGCTTTGAGGCACACAGTGGTTAACAGAGTACCTGCATTACCTTCTGCTTGTCACTGCTAGGCAGTCATGTGCTCTGAGGACAGCTTTGAGAGAAGCCTGTTGGGAGTATCGCATCACTTGGCTAAGACAGTTGAGAGCTCAACAAGATCTGGCCTTTGGTAGTGAGCAGTCTGACCACTCTTTCAAATCCTTAGCTTGAGTTATGTCGAGAGTATTGCATAGGAAGCGAATTCTTAGCTTCCCCCTATTCTCCTGAGTGTTCGTTCACTTTGAAATGAAGCATCAGGAGCTCTTAAATTAGACCTCTGCAGACAGAACCCAGAGTAAGTCCACCTGGCAGTGTCAGGGGGATGCTCACCGGCCTCGGGATCTTGCCTATTATGAACAGCCAGAGGGCACGGAGAGAGCAGCCGTGTGTGCTACTTGAACTTGGAAACTGAGCTGTCTGAAGAGTTGGTGTAAAGCAGTCAGAGCGTGCTGTTTTGAGATGGGAGAGAAGTTCGAAGCGCCTATCAGAGGTATTCAGTTACACCCTGGTTTTGATCTGTGATGTGTTTTATTTTTTCAAGCCCGACTTTTTGACTAGTCACCATGTTTACACATGGCATATGAAAGCAGAGTAACCATGGTGCTCTGTGTCCCTTAACAACGCCTCTAAAGGTCCAGTGGTACCCTGATGACATAAACAACATACGAAACATTGTTAGAGCAGAGTTACATGAAGCAAATTAAACAGACATTTTGACAAAGAAAAGAAATTAATTACATGTTTCCAACTCTTGTTTGGATTTGACAGACTAGTGTTTAAGGGAGAGGTTTTCTCCAGTGGAGGAAGAGGAGGGAAGAAGGGGAAGTTTGGGCCTGTCCACATCAGCTTTACTGTATTCAGGCCTTCCTCAGTTAAGCTGTAAAGTTCTCAGTAACTGGGGCTACAACTCAGTCAAGGAAACACTGAGAATTGGGCATGCTTATCAGTGATTTATTGAGCAACCCTGAGTGACAAGCATTGTATAAAAATACAAAGTTGAAGCCCTGCAGTGGTGGCACATGCCTTTAATCCCAGCACTTGGGAGGCAGGCGGATTTCTGAGTTCGAGGCCAACCTGGTCTTGAGGGGAGAAAAAATCCCTTTCTCCTGGGAACTAGGCAGAGCTGTAATGAGGTGAGAGTCTGGTGGTGGTAGAGGGCGACAGGGCTGTCTGTATTACCTACATGTGGCTTGACCCTTTGCCATTTGGTACTATGCTGACTGTGAGGACTATTTTGAGTCCTTATTTTGATATCACAAATATTTACTGTTCTGACTCATTTGTGCACAGAGAGAATGCCTATTTGGTTTCTATGAAAAACAGTCTTAAAAGATTAGGTATAGCATCTGCTTAGGCTTCTGAAATTTAGATGATGTAGTCATTGTCCTTTGGCTTTTCCTCTCCCAGACCTCTAACGTGGCACTGAGGCATAGAGGCCCAGGCAGATGGCTGGCATCTGCCTAACTACTTGTCCAGGCTCACTCACTGGCTCCGCTCCGCTCCTTAGAAACAGACTCCTGCTGCATGAAGGCCATGAAGCTTGCACAACTTAAAACCTCCCAGTCTTGGTGGTCCTGGCCTTCACCCCAAGTCCGCCCACATCTTCCTTGGTCTTTGGCTCACAGTGCAGAGGAAGCAATACCTCTGATGCTTGCCTTGACCCTGCAGGCTCAGTTTATCTGCTCCAACCTCTGCATCCTCCTTGTCACGCTGGGACTTAGTTAAGATCTGAGACAGATCTTTGTTAGTTTTTAAACCAAGTGCTTAGAAAAAAATCAACAGGTTCTTTAATATTCTGTAACTTGTGGAACCAACAGATCCGACTATCATTGTTAAGAATGCTCGGCCTGGGTGGGTATAGCTTCAATCCCAGCACTCAGGAGGCAAGGGCAGATGAGTCTCTGTGAGTTCGAGTCTAGCCTGGTGAATATAGCAAGTCCTAGGGTAACTAGCCAGAATGACTCAGTGAGGTATTGTCTCAAAACAGAACTAAAAAGAAGAGTGTTCCTCACCCTGCAATGTACAGCACGAGCCTCGGTCTGCTTTGCTCCTGCACTGGAAGGCACAGGTCTGGCTTGTGAGTCCCACTCTCCCTTCCTCCCAGCTGCTGTTTCTCCATGGAGTGTGACTGTATCAGAGTCTTCTGTTGATCTTGTTAAGTAGTACTGATGACTAGGTCCCCATTTCTCATTTTAAGGAAGAATAAAGTCCCTTTCCAGAATTAAAAAAAAGTCACTACATTTTTGTTTAGTGCGTGTGCGTGTGTGCGCGCACACACGTTCTTGCCCCTGTCCATGGAAGTCAAAGGATAAGTTGTAGGAGTCAGTTCTTTGCTTTCACCATGTGGTTCCAAGAGTTGAACTCCGGACATCAGACTTGACTGCAATAAGGTTTATCTAATGAGCCACTTTGCTGGCCCAAACCCTGACTTTTAATTTGGTAAACCTTGTGCTGAATCTGTCTGGCCTCCATGGATGGAATTGAGTGTCTTTGGATAGAAAGAGTAAGTGATTTTCACGTTTCCAGGCTCAGTCTTTATTTTTATTAATAATAGCTTTTACTGTAACAGGATGAAAACAATGAGTTTCGTCTACTTGTGCCCTTTCAAGAAACACTGTGAGCCGGGCAGTGGTGGCGCACACCTTTAATCCCAGCACTTGGGAGGCAGAGGCAGGCGGATTTCTGAGTTTGAGGCCAGCCTGGTCTACAGAGTGAGTTCCAGGACAGCCCGGGCTTTACAGAGAAACCCTGTCTCGAAAAACCAAAAAAAATTAAAAAGAAAAAAGAAACACTGTGAGCAAGGTGCTGCTGATACAGGCCTTTAATCCCAGTAGGCAGGTGGATCTGTCTTGAAAGAAAGAGGGAGAGAGAAAGCAAGCGAGGGTAAGAGAGAAAGACAGACCGACAGACAGACAGACACACGGCAGTACCCAGGATAACTAAAGGAATCATTTGCAGATGTGTGGAGTTGCCTGTCAGCTGTGTAGCAGTTGTAAGAAGTACTGCAGATGGAGAGTAGCCCAGGTCCTTGAGCCTGAGCTTTGACTGGTTTCCCACAGAGGGCTCCCTCTGCCTGTTTCTGACTTGGAGCCAGGCCCCTGGCCCTAGGCAGATACTTTCCTGCTGCAGTGGACAGCTTTAGGGGCTTAATGTAAATTGGGACATGTGTCATTAAGAGGACATGCCAGATGGCTGAGGGTTCAGCTGCAGAATGAGTGAGTGGAGCCAGAAAATGAAAGTTGGGGGAGGGGGCAGAATGGGAATGGTACAGCTAATGTGTTATTTTTGAATCACTCTGTGGAACTGTGGAGATTGGCCAGCTTCCTCCCTGTCCCTGTAGTATTATTTTTCCCTCATCTTGACCCTCCTCCCTGGGGCTTACACTGAGAAGGGGGAAAAAAAATCAGTGTTCTTTATTAGTTGCCTGGCAACCATGAAAAGCCTGGGAGAAGATGAGCTTAGGGTTTGCTCCTTCGGTGTCTGTAATACTGGGGATCATTCTCATCTCTAATTGCCAGTCACTTGGGAACAAAAGCCCCCACATACTTCATGTGTAGGATGACAGGGGTCAAGGTTCACAGGGATGAATAAGAATATATTTACATATGTCATTATGAAATCCATTCATTTTTTCCCTTTTTTTGAGTGCTTATGGGTAGTGTGTGTGTACATGCACATGTGTGGAGTGTATGTGCTGCCGTGTTTGTGGAGGCTGGAGGTAGACATAAGCTGGCTAGATATTGAACTCAGAGCTGTCTGTGCGCCTGTCCCCACCTCACAGTGCTGGGTTATAGGCAGTACATTGCATTGCGCAGCTTTTATGTGGGTGTTGAGGATCCAAACTCAGGTCTTAACAATGTAGCCCAGGCTTACCTGGAGTTAGAAAGCCTAAGGTAGCCACAAACTAGCAATCTTCCTTCCTCAGGCTCCTAAGCACAGCCACTGTGCCTTTAAACCCCTTACTTTGCATGCTGATAATACTTCGTTGGTTTTGCTGCTGTGGCAGAACAACTTAAGGTGTAAAGTTATTTTTTGGCTCTTGGTCTAAGGAAGAGATAGTAGGAGTAGGGAGAAGTGTGGCCAAGTTCATGGTAGCAGGGACAGACAATGGGGATACCACACCTGTGAAGACCAGGAATCAGTGAGCAGAGAATTTTGACACTAATTTTGCATTACTTTTTTGTGGGGCTGTAGCTTGTGCATGGGTTCTGTTGGGCTGAGTTGTGGGTCCTGAGTGTCTGCCATGGCTCAGAGAGGCAGAAGCGCTGGAATTTGACTGAGTTTACTCCACACAGCACCGGGCAGACCCTGGGCTATGAGAAGCCACGGAGCTCCACTCCGGGTGTGGGGAGATCTCAGTCTGAGACGC
Source organism: Rhabdomys pumilio (assembly GCA_030674055.1). NCBI lineage: Eukaryota > Metazoa > Chordata > Mammalia > Rodentia > Muridae > Rhabdomys > Rhabdomys pumilio. Next base: position 21,169,877 of record JANHMN010000018.1, on the reverse strand, counting down.
CCCCAGGGGACAGAGTTCTTGGATCAGGGGTCTCTGGGCCGAGGCGACTGGTGGTCTCAGCCCTTGGGCACCCAGATGCCGCTGGGGACCCCAGAAGGACTGAGATGGAGGGGGCATACAGGCTGGACTGCCCGCAGCCGAAAGGGACGAGGGAGAGAAGCTCCGGTGGTGCCCCACTGGTTAGAGACAACTGACTTGCTCGGTCATGGCAGGCTCAGCTAGCTTCCTTGAGTTGGCTGCCTCTGTAGCTGGAATACAGAGAGGTCCTCCAGCAGGAGATTAGGTGGTGGCTCATTGAAGGCCCCCCTCTACGGTTCTCCACAGCGGTGGGGTGGGCCGGGCCAAGACAAGAGGAAGTCCATGATTTTAAAACGTTTATTGTCATGGCAGAAAGTGGATGAAGCTGTACCCCGAGTTCTCAGGGCGGACCTGAGGTTAAATATCTTTTGCAAGGAGGAGGGTCTGGGAAGGAATGCTTAATTGGCTATGCCCTCTGGCCTTTAGGTATCTCATTAATATGGAGATGTCTTGATGCTCCCTGGCCTGTTAGTCATGCCCTCTGTCTGTGCTACCTGTGCTACATGACCTATGACCTAAGGCCACAAACCTTTTTTTTTTTTTTTTTTTTTTTTTGGCTTTTCAAAACAGGGTTTCTTTGTGAAGCCCTGGCTGTCCTGGAACTCACTCTGTAGACCAGGCTGGCCTCGAACTCAGAAATCCGCCTGCCTCTGCCTCCCAAGTGCTGGGATTAAAGGCGTGTGCCACCACCGCTGGCACCACAAACCTTTCTTTGGGAGGGGCTTTGGATAAGTGAAAGGAAGCAGGGCCCAGGAGCAAGGCTGAACTTCTACCATCCCATTAGGGTTACCAGGGTTGAAAGCAGACTCAACTGGGTACCCCACTGCCTCTCACAGCCCACTGCCCCACACTTCTTTTACTTTTTAAAATTCTTATTTATCTTTAGTTTATGTCCATTAGTTTGTTTGTTTGTTTATTTATTTATTTATTTATTTATTATTGTCCATTGGTTGTGTGCATTGGTTTTGGCTGCATGTATATCTGTGTGAGGGTGCCAGATTCCCTGAAACCAGAGTTACACACAGTTGGGTAACTGTGCTGGGCTAGTGCTCTTAACCACTGAGCCATCTCTCCAGCCCCCCTCTTTTCTCCATGATGGAGTCAGAACAGAAGGTGGATTGATAGTACCCACATTTAGGGTGAGTCTTTTCTCATTAAATTTCTCTGGGAGCACATAGCAGACATCCAGAGTTGAATCTCCATCACTGACTTTAAAGATTGTGGGGTGTGTGTGTGTGTGTGTGTGTGTGTGTGTGTGTGTGTTCATGTACACACACCTGGTTGTACTTACGATTACCAATTGAGGCTGGAAGAACACATCAGGTCCGAAGAACTACAGTTCTGGTTAGGAGTACAGTAACCTGGTTAGGAGCCACGTGAGTGGTAGAGATCAGACCTGGGCTCCTCTGCCAGAGCAGCACGTGTTCTTAATCGCCAAGCCATCTCTTTAGCCCTTAATTTTACGTGTTAGTAAAGCAAGAAAACGTTCCTAGCCACACTCTGATTGTGATGGTATGTCATGAAGGAATTAATGTCTGTCATAAGCTAATTAGAGGAAACAAGTAAGGGAAAGCTTGAGCACTAAATGCACTTTATCTCCATCCGAAGGCCAGGCCTGCCTAGTGAACCCTGAGCTGAGGAAAGGAAGTTGACACTTGCTGAGGACATACATCTTACCACATGTGTTTGTGAGAAGCTTCCCAGAGGATGGAGTTACTTCCTGAAAGGCAGTGACAGCCTCAGTCTGTTTTGTTTTGTTTTTGTTGGAAACAGGGAATTACTATATAGCATTGGCTAGCCTGACATTTGCTATGTACGCCAGGCTAGCCTCAAAACTTACAGAGCCCATACTAGTTTGCAAGTGCTAGGTTTCTACCCATGTACTACCACAGCTGGACTTGGCCTGCGTAATTTAATGTAGTCATTTCTAGAGGGGAGGGACGGAAACCCTGCCCCAAGAACCACTCCCTTCTTCCAGAGCCTAGAGAAGAGACTTTGGGAAGCCTGCTGGCTTTGAATGCTCACTTCCCTATCATCATCTGCTCCCCACTCCATTTTCCAGCCCTTTGAAAGGGGCCTTACTAGGGGGAAATGGTAATTCACTAACAAATCCCGCTGGCTTGCCTCTGGGTGAGGAGAGCCCTAGGAATACTAGAGTGCATTCTAGCTCCCTCTGTTGGCCGCTGCGTGCTTTGGAAGCCATTGTCCCTTTGTAATGACTTAGTGTATGACTTGCAAGCTGTAAACTTAGAGAAGGGCAGAAGGCCACTTCCTCCCTTTGAGATCTGGCTGCTCTTTCTGAGCTGAGAAGACCTCTTGTTGTCTCTGGATGGAGAGCTTTTCAGAAGTGTTAGGACTGAGGCCATGATTTGAAACAATGTTGGATAAGTAGCAACACTTTGCCTTTTAGCGATAGGAGACTTGAGAGTCTAATTACTTCTTAGTCCACTGCATTTCACGGCTCCTGTAGCTGCCTTTTTAGAAGTAATGTGTGTGTTATTGGAAATAACTAGTGTACGTTATAAAATTCATACAGCATTTTGTTGGAATGCTCCCAACTCTCACCACTGTGCTATGCCACACCATTTGGAAATAACTTCTTGACAAGTCTTCCTTCAACAAGTTGCCTGAGTTTTCACAGAAAATACAGGAGAAATCTTGCTACTTTGGTTGGGAGTACTGGGGAAGGAGGTGGGCAGTGCTGGCATGTTCTACACAGACTTGAGCCTTTGTGCTCTTAATCTCTGTTGGAAAGTAGCCCAGAATTCAAAGCAGGAGGGCATTGAATGTGGCTAGCTTTGTTGAGAAGCATTTCAATGTGACATTTGTGTCTTAACAACCCAAGAACTGCTTCCCATTGGCAGAGATGAGAGGCCCATCTAGCCCAGCATTCTGTGCCTGAAAATGGCACCAAAGGGTGTTTTGTTGGAAGCATTCTTCATGCCACTAGTTTCATGTGCTTTCTGACGCTCCCATGATCTCCAGCTTCCTATAATAGTCTACAGTCGATATGTTATCCAGGAATGTTTAAAACCCTCCTTGAACCTATTCAGATGTGCCAGCTCTTAGAGTGACAGATTCCAGAGTCAGCACATATTTGAACACTTAGCTTATGCCTCACAGAGAACTGGGTGCTGAAAAGGATCCTGAGGATGAGTGGCATTTGATCTATTCTTGGCCAGGCCTCACAGATGTCACCTGGTGAACACCACACACAGCGGGGTAGCTTTAGATTGGACTCACTGAGATAGAGCATACAGAGACTGATGGTAAAGCACAGAGCAGTATTTTTAATAGTCTGTGTAGAAAAAGTATTGTCAGACCCCACAGTGTCCTCTCCCTATATGCAAATCTAATAGAAAATAAAATTGTAATCACCAGGCTGATTAATGAACAAAAACAAGGAGCTTTAATCAGTGAGATTGATTATGTGACCAACTATACCCCCCCTTGTTTTTTGTTTTGTTTTGTTTTTTGAGACAGGGTTTCTCTATATAGCCCCAGCTGTCCTGGAACTCACTCTGTAGACCCGGCTGGCCTAGAACTCTTGAGGTCCACCTGCTTCTGCCTCCTGAGAGTTGGAAGTAAAGGTGTACAATACCAGTGCCTGGCTCAGCACTGTGGGTGGGTGGGTGAGTGGTTTTTGTTTGGTTTTTTAGTACCCAGAAGGCATGTTTTCTTTCTCCTATAGCCTCTCCCACACCTGATTGATCTTTTCCATATTAGAATGTTCAGCCCTATGTCTCTTGTGCATATTAGCTGCTTTGGATTTAGTGCTCAGAAGTGGTTTGTTTGTTTGTTTGTTTGTTTGTTTGTGAAAAGGAATTCATATTTAATGAGAGATCCTCATATTTTATGTTGTGTGTGTGTGTGTGTGTGTGTGTGTGTGTGTATGAAGTGCTAAATTATGCTGTCTAGAGATATAAATCAAGAAAGTAAATCAAAAAATGGAGAAGTCACTTGGCTGAAAAGCAAATGATATGGGAACATGATATGAGAACATATATATGATATGGGAAAGACCTGAACTTATACTTGAGAAAAGTATGTAAAAGAAGGTAAAGGAAAAAGTAGGAATAAGCTCAAAGAACACACACACTTTCTTTGAGACAAGGGCTCTATGTAGCCCAGGCTGCCCTGTAACTCACAGCAATCTCCTACCTTAGCATATTAGTAGTTAGAAGTGTATACCAACAGGGGAGGCTTGGGAATACTCCTCTCATTCTTCCTTTGCTACTTTCCTTCTTAGAGATCTTTCTGTGTGTGTGTGTGTGTGTGTGTGTGTGTGTGTGTGTGTGTGTGTGTGT
>JANHMN010000018.1:21134274-21162159 GCA_030674055.1 Rhabdomys pumilio | reverse complement strand
CCTCCTATACTGTTGGAATCCACCCCAGGACAATGCTAGTTTGCTAAAAGAGATGAAGTTTTTAGAGTACAATGAGAGGGCATCTGAGAGAATCAGGAAAAGAGGAAACTGTGTATTTAGCCTGTCAAAATGAGTTGTGTCTCCACAGATCCATGCAAACTGCCGTATCCGAAGGGTTTACTTCTCAGACAGACTCTACTCAGAAGATGAGCTGCCAGCAGAGTTCAAACTATACCTACCAGTTCAGAACAAGGCCAAAGTAAGATGCCCTTCCTTAAGGAAGCTGGGGGTGGGCATGGGGAGCCATGGCCTGCGACGTGCCCTTCACCAAAAGCTGGCCTGGCTGGGCTGCCACTAGAGATTAGCCATTGCCTTAGTCCTCCTTATAGCATGGCAATGCCAAGTCAGGGGTGAGCTGTGAACTGTTCTGTTCCTGATGCCACCACAGTGCACAGCCCCTTCCGTCTCACAGCTTTCTATTTCTTGCTCACAGTTCTTTTTGGAGGAATACCCTCCATGTGATCCTTGGTCGGCCTTAGAGGCTGATGAGCAAGCAGTGAACAGCTGTGGACATGTCGGTGTCCGCTCGGGTATCAGCAGAAGTAGGGGACTGGTGGGCCTGACTTTCAGTTATCTAATAGCTGAAACTTATTGCTCGTTTCTGCTTCTCTCCTTCAGCAATAACTGGACAGCAACTAAGGGGGACAGACTCTGGATGTGAGTCTTAGTTTAAAGAGGAAACTACATGGAGACCATGCAAAAATTTAAATAATCCACTGTGCTATGGCTGACTACTGTGTCCTTGTCGTGGACACCAGTGACCATGCCACAGTTGTGTTCCTTGCATTCTAAGTTCAGTGGAGAAAAGCAGAGCTTTGAGTGACACACAAGTGCTGGGTCCTGTGCTGCCTGCCCTGGCACGTGAGAGACACGCTCTACAAACGGAAGAATAAAGACGTCCTGCAAGGCAGATTCAGACCAATATTTCTTCGTATAGTTTATTCTTTCTTTTATATATTATCTAAATATATGTATATGTTGTGTAATACACATAATCTGAAAATGAATAAAATGCTATATTCTTGGTTTGTAAATTTATCTCTACTTTACTTTTTTCTATGATTATGTTTCTTGTTCCTTTTTGCTATGATAGTACAACCGTTTTCAGTACAGGACAGGCCTGTGTGCACCAAGTGGAGCGCCTTCCAGATGAGCTAGTGAGAGAGAATGTAGCCAGGACGTCAGTGGGAGAGTTTGAACCTAAATTGTCCTTACACACCTTTGAAGGCGTCCATCTATCTGTACAGCCCTCTTCGTGGTTCTCAGTTGGATTCTCCCTCTGGAGCAAGTCCCCAGATTAAGGACTTGCCAGATCCCTGTCTGTATTCCTACCGTCAGTGGACTAGCCCTGAGGTCATGGCACAGATAGTCAAGTTTGCAAAAGAACTCTTGTGTTGTTTTAGGTTGGTTTGTTTGTTTGTTTGTTTGTGTAAAGGTCTCCCTACATAGCCCTGAGTGCCAGGAACTCACAGATTAGCCTGCCTCTGCCATCCCAGTGCTAGGATTAAATGTAGTGTGCCACCATCTCTGACAAAATACATTTTTTAAAGATGACATTGATTATTTATGGGAGGGTCGTACAAGTGAGGTCAGAGGACAACTTTCAGGAGTCAGTCCTCTCCTTCCTCACTGTGGGTCCTGGGATTTAAGTTAAGTGGTCAGGCTTGGCAGCAAGCATCTACTACTAAACTATCTCCCAAAAGAGTTGGGTTTTTTTTTTTTTTTGTTTTTTTGGCACAGGCAGGAGGTCTCTGAGTTCAAGGCCAGCCTGGTCTACAGATTGAGTGCCAGAACTGTGCAGAGAAACCTTGTCTTGAACATGGCCTCCTATTCCCAATTAATAATGCTCCATGTGATATGCATGCATGACTTAGCATGCATGTGGCCCTCACAGTACCATTTTGGGGAGTTGGTTCTTCCACTGTGAGCTCAGGGAATGGAACTCAGGTGGTTAGGCTGTGCTGAGGTCACCTGGTCACTGCTGAGCCAGCTCACTGCCTCAGACCAGACCACTCTGTAACCCTTCAGACATCAGGGTGCACAGACATGCTTCCTGGAAGATGGGGACAGAGCTGCTTGCCTTGGGGCAGGTTAGCTTCTAGGCAACTTGTCTACTTTTTAATGCTAACCCGTTTTGAAGGTGATATTTCTATAATACAGATAGATGTTCAAGTCTTAAAAGGAGCAGAAAGCCACACCAGACACTGGACTCCATTCCTCTGGGTTAGGGTGTCATTCCCTGAGCCATTTTGATTTTGGTTGAAGGTGAAAACAAGATTCTGAAATATCTCATTACAGTTTCTACTTTCCAAGGAATTTAAAAGGCAGGAACACCCTTTGCCAACATTCTTGGCCTCCAAGCATCTCTGAGGTCAGAGAGCAAGGAGTCCCCCATGTGACGTGATGGTCACAATGTCCCTTTTCTGCCTGAAGTTGAAAGGTCCAGGTACACTCACCTATTAATTCTGTGACCTTCCTTTTTGGGCCACCAAGCCAGCCAGATCCACCATCCACAGTTATTACCCTGTCTTAAGAATCATCTTGATCGACCCTCAGGTGTTTAGCGCAGGTGACAGTTTAGTTAGCCAGCGTTCCCAGTCTTTTTCTTCTTTTTTTTTTTTTTTTTTTTTTTAAAGATACCATGTGCCTGTCCCCTCTACAGAAGAAGTCCCTGAAATAAGGTGGAGTGGGGTGATCAGTGACCTCAACAGGCTTCCTGCCTGCTACTGTGCCTGTGTCAGCCTTGGAGTGAAAGATGCTTCTGTGGAAGCGAGGAAGTCTGGGGTAGCCTTTCTTCTGCTCTTGGTGCCGGACACCAGTAAAGTGCTCCTGAGACGGAGAGAAACAGTAAGACTCTCTCTCCTCCACACAGAGCCCCTTTCACCCTGATGCCCTTGTCAGCCAGCACTGGGGATTACCTCACCAGCCTCTAAAGGGTGGCTGACTGCAGCTGCCAACTTCCCTGATCTCTGCATACCCAGCCGAGAGGAAGTGGGGGGTTGCTGAGGAAAACGGATATTATCTAGGCTGGAGCCAGGCCAGCGGAACAGTGGCTTCAACCACAACATGGCCCTTGACTTTGGTTCAATTCAGAAGGAAGATGACAGGCGATTACTAATTAAGAATCTAGGGGAAGGGGAGAGCTTGGGGGTAGAGGCCTGGTCTGGAATCACCCGGGCAGGCAGTGCACCAGAGCATCTTAGGGAGTCATGTTTTATTAGAAGCTGCCTTCTAAATGACAGTTTGTAATTGACATGCAGCTGTCCCGGTGGCTCATTCTGGGGATCAGATCTATCTGGGGCTAGGGACATACAGCTGAGATGGTATAGTCTGGCTAGTTTGTACAAAACCTTGCATTTGATCCACAGGACCACATAAAAAAAATCAAGCCATATGGTGAATCCTAATATGCCCAGCCCTCGGGAGGTGGAGGCCCAAGGTCACACTCAGCTCTGAGGATCAGCTAGGATGGGACAAACCCCAAACCCCAAAGTAGCACATTCAACACAGTACACCGGGCACAGTCTTCCACCACTGCATACTTTGTTAAAGAAATGTACTTGTTTTATGTGTTTAGGTGTTTTGCCTGTGTGTATATCTAAAAGGGCATCAGATCCTCTGGCAATGCAGTTTCAGATGGTTGTGGGCTGCCATGTGAGTGCTGGGAATCAAACCTGGGTCCTCTGGAAGAGCAGCCAGTGCTCTTAACTGCTGAGCCATCTCTCCAGCCCCCACTGCAACATGGCTTCCGTAGCTCCTCATGAAGTACCTTCAGGAGTATGTCTGGAAGGGCTAAAATTGGGGCTACCCCAATTCATAGACATATATAAATGCTAAAAGTCTCATGAAGGCTATGTGGCTCTCCAGGCCAGGGCACACATAAAGCCTTAGGCTTCCTGCTGGAAAATCAAACAGGACTCACTATCCCATAAACCTACTTCAGATACCTGCTCACACAGCATCTAGAGCAGACAGAAGGGAACCGCAGGAGAAGGTGTCCATGTCTTTCCTTCAGTCATATTTCAGGTCCTATTGCTGTACTAAGCCCTGGCCACTTAGTAGTGCATATTGCTGTGTGGTATGAGTTATGCTAGGGAGATATGAGCATCCTAGATGGGGGACTGACAACAGCTTGAAGAAATGGTTCCCTGAGGTCTAGCTTGCTGAAACCACTGAGTTTACTGGGGTTACTTACAGAGTGTATAGGTAAGAGGTTGCAGGAGCAGAGATGACTCAGGCAGCCTGTAGCATTGCAAGGCCCACCTGGCATGGTGACACCTCCCAGAAGCTGCCCTGCTGGAGCTGACTTTCACTATATACAGGCTACTCCAGGAAGTCTCTCCCCAGCAATTGTTTACTGCTCATACAACCCTGGCCAATGGTCCTTCCAACCTTGTGACTTTGGTGGGTGTGATGGTTTGTGCATGCTCTGCCCAAGGAGTGGCACTATTAGAAGGTGTGGCCCTGTTGGAGTAGGTGTGTCACTGTGGATGTGGGCTTTAAGAACCTCATTCTATGCTTGCAGCTAACCATTGGACTGAGTGCAGGGTCCCCGATGGAGGAGTTGGAGAAGGGACTGAAGGAGCTGAGGGGGTTTGCAGCCTCATGAGAGGAAAAACAGTGTCAACAGGCCAGACCCCCTGGAGCTCCTCGGGACTGGACCACCAACCAACGAGTATACATGGAGGGACCCTTGGCTCCAGCCGCGTATGTGACAAAGGATGGCCTTGTTGGACATCATTGGGAGGAGAAGCCCTTGGTCCTGTGGGTGTTTGATGCCCTAGTGTAGAGGGATGTCAGGGCAGGAAGGCAGGAGTGGGTGGGTGGGTGGGGGAGCACCCTCATAGAGGCAGAGGGAGGGGAATGAGATAGGGAGTTTCTGAAGGAGAGACCTGGAAAGGGGAAAACCTTTGAAATGTAAATAAAGAAAATATCCAATAAAAAAATAGAAAGGAAAAAAAGACAGCTGAATAAGCATATTTAATATCAACAATAAATATGAATATGGGTTGCAACAACTGACTTAGTGTGGAACATATGTCATTGTTTTAAAAGTAAACTCAAGAGCTTTATTCAATAAATTAAAAAAAAAAAAAAGAACCTCATCCTAGCTGCCTCGAAGTCAGTATTCTGCTAGCAGCCTTCAGATGAAGATGCAGAACTCTCAGCTCCTCCTGCACTATGCCTGCCTGCATGCTGCCATGTTCCTTCCTTGATGATAATGGACTGAACCTCTGAACCTGTAAGCCAGCCCCAATTAAATGTTGTCTTTATAAGAGCTGCCTTGGTCATAGCATCTGTTCGCAGCAGTAAAACCCTACTAACTAAGATAGTGGGCTTCCTGCACCCCCTAAATTTTGCTAATTTCTTAAGTCTTGCAAGCCTACCTCCTTTGAGAAGTATGTCTCTACACAGCAGAAGTAGCCACATGACTCCCTTCCCCCGTCTCTGACTCTTAGGTTCTTTGCACCATATCTTGCACAGTGTCCCCTGGGCCTTCTTGGAGAGGATGATGGCGGTGTTTAATATTTATTTATTTACTTACGGCTGAAGATTGGTTCACTATACCATAGCAAGAATCATTTTCTCCTAGTAGCTTAACTGTGTATGTTGATGGTCTCCGCAGTAATCACTGCCTACTGAAAAAACGTTTCCTTCCAGGACAGAGGCTAACAGCAAGCTTGTGATATAGATGCCGATGTTCTCAAGGCAGTTTGATGAGCGTGTCACATCCACTTAACAAAACAACAGTAGCTACTTCTTCACGGGAGCCTATGATCCCCCCAGCTTTTGCCCTGGTTGATAAAGTGCCAGATGTGAGTTCCCTCCTGGGGAGCAGGCCCTAAGGTTCAATCAGAAGCAGTTGTTTACCCCTTAACAGTTGTGCCACTATTGCGCCAGAGTCACATCTTGCCTATGATGCTGGTGATGTAGAATGAAGAATCTATCTCACTCTAACAACCTAAATGACGGCTCCAGGGCCATGAAGGCTAACCAATAGTGGAGGAGCTTCGGCTCAACCCCAGACTTATTTCTCACAATCTTATGGCTCCCAGTAGTACTTTTTTCCACATACGCAGGATACTTTCTTTGGATATCTGTATGTATGCATGTGCATGTTCATATGTTCATACACGTATATGTGTATGTGCACACGTGTACATGTGGAGGGCAGAGCACAATTTTCAGTGTTGTCCCTTAAGCACTGCCTGCCTTTTTTTTTAAAGACGGCACCATCTCTCACTTAGTCCGGGACTTGCTAGGCTGTCTGGCCAGAGTCCTAGGGATTTTCCTATCTCTGTCTCTCCAGTGCTGGAATTACAAGTGTGTGCCACTAGCTGGGTGGCAGAGGCAGGCAGATCTCAACAGACTCAAAGTTTGCTCTTCATAGTGAGTTCCAGGACAGCCTGCACTGCATAGTGAGACTCTTGTCTCAAAGATAAACAAACAAGAGATAAAGATATCAGCCGGATACAATTTGGCAGGAAACGATCCCATTGCTGCTGCAACAATTGTTTTGTCAAGACAATGTTGGTTATAGAAACATGGCTGGGCCACACTGGCCCATCAGAATCCAGTCATTCTTCACAATCCATCCCGCAACTTAACTGGGGAGGGGGGATACTGTCACTCTCCATTGTCCCCAGAGGGCTCTCTGGGGTCAGTTTGCACTGCCCAACCTGGCCCTGGGCCGAGGGAGAGTCAGGTCATGTTTTTACCGGCTTCCCCTACCACAGCTCCCCAGTTCTGACAGGCTCTTGGCTGTAGCCTCTCCACTGGCCACATGTGGCTGTTGAAAGGGCCCTAGCCTATGTGAACGTGCTATTCTTGCCTGGGAGGAGTCTTGTGAACTATAACTTTCAGAGCTTCCTATGTCTTAGAAGCTTCCCAAGTCTTTGTTGGTGGTAGATACATAGTCTAGCTAAGAAAGGAAAGCCTAACCAGTTTGGGATATCCCCAGGCTGTAGGACCTGCAGGCCACCCCATCACATTTCCATGCACCTGCTTTCTTCCTTGGAACCTGGGCACTCACAGCACCCCAGGAGGAAGCCAAGGGGACTTGCTGGGGGCTTTGGTGGCACAGAGCTAGTCTGCACACCTACAAGGGAACTTCTACTGGGGTCTCAGCTTTGCTTCCAGTGTAGCATGGTGTCCATCAGCTTACAGGGAAGGACTCCAAGTCTCCCCCGCTCAGGGTCTAAAGCTCAGGGAGATTTCTAATGGCCAGTAGAAAGAGCCTGGCTCAAAGGATGCTTTGAATTCACGTGAATATTTAGAAAACAAGAGGAGGCTGAAAAGTGAGCCTTGGAACCTGAAGGTTATTGTGTTTATGGTCTGAGCCTTCTGTCACTTGAGATGGAGTCTTGCTATGTATCGCACACTGGTCTTCAACTTGTGATCCTCCAGCCGCAGCTTCCTGATCAGTGGGCTCACAGTCTTTTGGGGTGATCCTACAGTGACTGTATTCTGTCCCAATGACAGGAAGGCTCGCAGCTTCACTTTGTGGGAGCAAGAGTTGGGGAAACCCCGGTGAGTGATGGGGAACCCGAGGAGGCATTTGCCCACACACTTAACTGTCTTACAGTGAAACAGTGCGATTTTGTAAGGGATTCTGTTGGTCTGTTCCACATCCCACCCCTCGCACTGTTTTGCTTAGCTTCAGACACCATGGATACCAACAGGCATGGTGTTTCCAAGGCTCATGCTCCATCCAGATGTGCAGTGCATCCACATGTGCAGTGCATCCAGATGTGCAGTGCCTCATGGATTTATAATTTTGAGTCTCCATCACAGCTCAGAGGCATGAGCTGGCTCCTTCCCATGGCCCTGTGCCTCCAGGTCACTGAAAAAATATAGGGATGTAATCTCGAGGTGGATGTGAAGGGAATTTACAGGGCGGGGCCAGGCCTTTACACTGCTTTGCTTTCTGAGCAAACTCTGCGTCTTTCTCTACATCTACAAGGAGCCCATCATCCTGCTCATCATCATCCTGCTCCCTGCAGGCTGGACCAGTGTGGGAGAGAGAAGAAGGAACAGAAACTGGGGGAACTGGGAAGGAGGCAGGGACAGAGAGAAGAGAGTATAAATATAAATATCTCTGTCTTAAGATAAGGACAGGCAATCTTTATTTCAACAAGCTGGACCCCATAAATCTGTATTTTAATAAGCCAGGGCCAAGGATATTGATTTTGTGTGTGTGTGTGTGTGTGTGTGTGTGTGTGTGTTTCTTTCTCTCTTTTTTTTTTTTTTTTTTTTTTTTTGGTTTTTCGAGACAGGGTTTCTCTGTGTAGCCTTGGCTGTCCTGGAACTCACTCTGTAGACCAGGCTGGCCTCAAACTCAGAAATCCGCCTGCCTCTGCCTCCCAAGTGCTGGGATTAAAGACGTGTGCCACCACCGCCCGGCATTTCTTTCTCTTTATACAGTTCTGACTGTCCTAGAATTTTGTATGTAGGCCAGGCTAGACTTTAACTCACAGAGATCCTCCTGCCTCCCAAGTGCTCAGGCGTTTTAACACTCCCAATCGATTGCCTGCCTGCATCCTACAGTACACTGTTTTTGCCTGTTTTCATAATTGTATAAATGATGCTGTTCATGCCCTAGTGTGGCTTATGTTTTTCATTCTACACTTCAGTTATGAGGCTCCCCATTGTTATTGCACCTTGCCAGTTGGTCATCTGTTCCTTTTCATGGCTGTGTAGTATTCCACTGCTTGTAGGTAACACATGTGATGTTATCCATCATTCATGGCTGTTTCTCCCGGTTTTATACACTTTATCAGTGGGATAATATTGAGGAGGGTACAGCACATCCAAGCTGAGTGCTACTGAGGTTAAATAGCCTGAGTTTGAAATTTGCTTCCACCGCTCATTGTATGGCCTGAGGCATGTTAATTCTCATGCCTTTGTTTTCATGCGTGTGGAATGGGGACAGAGAGATTTCTATGCAAACATTTCCTGCCAGGTCCTTTTTTGAAAATGCCTCATTTTGTTAATGAACAGGATTTCTGAGACTATGTACAGGGGAGTGAGGGTTCATTCCAGAAGGTTGTGGTCACTAGTCATGGCACTGAAGAAGGCAGGAGAGTGGGTTCCTCATAATCAACCTCTGCCCTGTTCTCCCACACACCTGCAAAATCCCAGAAGCCCCAAGGAAGGAAGGTGGAGGACCTAGGCTTCCTAGATGGGCTGGCCAAATGGTACCAGCTGTACCCTACTTACCAGCTGTGAACCATGCTCCCAATGTGTCCCCAGCACTCACTAATGAAACCAAAGTGACAGGGCACCAGATATTCCTTAGGGACCGCATGCTGGCATTCTCCCCTCCAACTAAAGTGTCCATGGGCCTCTCTCTGAAAACACACATAAAGGACACCAGGGGCTATGTGGACCCTCCTGGGCCATTAGGAGACAAAGGGTAGCTCATGTTTGCACTGTCCAGGAACTCTATATGGTAACTGAAATTACAATTGTATTGGTTTTTTAAAAAAATTAAATTAAGTCTTCAGTTCTATCACATCAGTGAAATTTCAAGGTCTCCTAAAACTGGGAATACTTGAATATTCTACACTGACTAAGCCACCTTACCTACTCTTGGTTACTGCTTCGAGTTGAGTTCAGAATCACTGGTCCTGAGGCAGGCATGGTGGTTAGCTTAGTCAGGGTTACCACTGCTGTGATAAAACACCACAACCACAAGCAACTTGGGAAGGAGAGAGTTACTTGGCTTATACCTCTATATCACTGTTCACCACTGAAGGAAGTCAGGACAGGAACTCAAACAGGGCAGGAACCTGGAGGCAGGAGCTGATGCAGAGGCCATGGAGTACTGCTTACTGGCTTGCTTCCATGGTTTGGTTGGATTGCTTTTTAATAGAACTCAGGACCACCAGCCCAGAGATGGCACCACACACAATGGGCTGGGCCCTCTCCCATCAATCACTGTTTAAGAAAATGCGCTGGCCAGTGGTAACATATGCCTTTAATCTCAGCACTTGAGAGGCAGAGGCAGGCAGATCTCTGAGTTAGAGGTCAGCCTGGTCTACAGAGTTCCAGAACAGCCAGGGCTACACAGAGAAACCCTGCCTCAAAAAACCAAGAGAGAGAGAGAGACAGAGACAGAGACAGAGACAGAGACACACAGAGAGACAGAGACACACAGAGAGACAGAGACAGAGGGACAGAGACAGAGAAGAGAGAAGAAGAGAGGAGAGGAGGGGAAGAGAGGAAGAGAGGAGAGAAGAGAGGAGGGGAGGGGAGGGGAGGAAGAGAAGAGAAGAGAAGAGAAGAGAAGAGAAGAGAAGAGAAGAGAAGAGAAGAGAAGGCTCTACAGGCTTGCCTGCACCCAGTCTTATGAAGGCATTCTCTCAACCAAGGCTCCCTCCTCTCTGATGACTCTAGATTGTGTCAAGTAGACATAAAATCAGCCACCACAGTGGCACTTCCCTATATTTCCAGCACTAGAAAGGTAGAGGCAGGAGGATCACCTTCAGCTCCACAGCAAATTTGAGGCCAACCTGGGTTATGTGAGAAACTATCTTTTAATTTTTTTTTTTTTCAAAATAAGCTGAACATGGTGTTGCATGCCATTAATCCCAGCGCTCAGGAGACAGAGGCAGGTGGATCTCTGTGAGTTCAGGGCCAGTGCACAATGGGACCCTGTCTCAATACACACAAATACACATACACACATACACACACATATATTTCATATATTTGTGTATATACATATGCACATATATACATACATATATATGTATACATGTATACATATATACATACATACACACACAATAGATTACATTTTAAAATAGAATAAAAGCACTATCCATAGAAAAACAGCTAATACAATTGATGGTGGGGGCTGGGAAAGCTTGATTTTGTTTGTTTGTTTGTTTGTTTGTTTCATGTACACTGTTGCTATCTTCAGATACAGCAGAAGAGGGCACCCAATCTCATTACAGATGGTTGTGAGCCATCATGTGGTTGCTGGGAATTGAACTCAGAACCTCTGGAAGAGCAGTCAGTTCTCTTCACCGCTGAGCCGCTGAGCCATCTCTCCAGCCCAGAAAGCTTGATTTTGCATCGGCAGACCTTCAACTGCCTCGTAAGCTTCAGTCACATTTTCCAGGAAGCAGCTGTCCTGAGGAGTGGGGTCCAGACAGCTCTCCATTTGCACATGGGACTCTCTCAGGAATCAATGAATACATGCGCTTTTGCAAAACTCGTAGCTGCAGTGTTTAGCTGCCCAACATGCAGAGTGCCCAGCATGTAGAGTGGCCTGCCCAGTCACTCTAGCCTGGTTTATAGTGGCCATACTGTGCTTACCACTGGGCATGCTTGCACTGAACAAAATAAAGCTTTATCATCACTGAAAAATGTCCACCACTGTATAATCCTGTCCTTAGTAAGCTGATCTGGTGTGAGCGTCACCATGCATATACATAAGCCACCTAGGGATTCTATTAACATGCAAGCTGATTGGGCAGACCGGTGGGGCTCAAAACTAGATTCTGCATTTCCCATAAATTTCCAGGTCATGCCAGCATCCGGGGGTCCTGGTCAGGAGAAAGCCTGAAATGTTTATGTATTAGGACGTAGCTCATCTCAGTTCCAATAAAAAGGATATGAGGTAGTTTAGCTAAACCACACATGAGTATCTTCAGATAAGAAGGGAAAGGCAGGAAGGCCAGGTCCCCAGCTGTGAGCAGGTCTGTGCACACATACTGCTGGCTTCACTTACTTTGTGTCTGCTGGGGTGTCTGTGAGTTCTTGTGGTTTGGAGGGTGAAGGCAGTGATGGTGCTGGCCCTGGAGAAAGAGAGAAGTGCCATTTGATCCCTCACAAACTATGGCTAGAGATGATGTGTGCTGGGTCAAAGGTTACAGGAAGGAGGAAGGCTTTGCGAAGGAGGCCTTTGAGGACTTAGGTGATGTCAACCCAGGCTGTTGAGAATGGTAGATGGATCAGCAAGAATATAGAGAAACCAGGAGTACAGAGACATCTTTTGTTTGGCAGAACAGACTATCCCTTGATATTGGATTTCTGGGCTGCAGAGCCAGGCATGAAGTGGCTTAGTTGGAGCCACAGGTGGGTAGGCTTGGGTGCTGGGGGTGGGAGACTACCCGTCATAGTCTCCTGCTTTCTCTCTTCTCCCGATCAATGGGAGAAGGTCTTGTTTGGGAAACAAGGCTATTCTGGACTCAGGGATACGGCAGTCTTCTTACCACAGGCCCCGGCCACCTGCTGCAGCTCTGTGGGTGTGGGGCTGTGGGTGGGGGTTCTCTTGTTCCGGTTCTTCCCCTAATCCCTTGCAGCTGTTCTCTGACCCAGGGAAAGAGACTAGTTATTTTGAGTGGGCCACTGGCTTCCAACCAGGAAACATGAATGGCTGAGTCAAGAACTGGCAATGGGGTAGGCAAGCCGGACCAGAGCTGGGTTCAGCAGAGGGTGGACCAGGCTGGGGAGGAAGAGTTGAGCCAGGGAGGAAGCAGGCCAGAAGAGGGCTTCAGAAGACAGATTGGAGGTCTGAGTCCAGTCTGCACTGTCTGCAGGGTTGGTAGGGGGAACAGGACCAGGCAGGGCTGAAGATGGACTCGGTCTTTCCATCTTGACCCCTGTGATCCTGGATAAAGGAAAGAAGGAAAGGAAGTGACCAAGGCTAATGCAGCTGAAGAAGACATGATGTCTCTCCTTACCTGTGCTTCTAGGAAAGTCTTCCCAGGGTCACCTGTCAGAAAGCAGACTCCATGGAGACTTCACACCTTCACAGGTGTCTCACATTCCTGTCTGTTAAGGAGTCTAGTGGACATGGGCCTCTAGACCCGGAAGCGTCTGGTGATCCAGTGATATGAACATCACTTAGGACAGGCCAACTTGGACTTGAATCCCAACTCTTTGTGCTTACGACTTCATTCCCTCAAAACCCACAGGCTACCTCACTGAGCCTTCCCTTGCAGAAATGGGAGTCATGAGAGCAACATGCACCTCTTGGGAGTGGGAAGGCTTAGATCCATTCATGGTGTGTTGTCATGATAACTGTAACTGTCACTGGCATGTTGTGATGGTTGCCATGGCTCTTGGGTCTTAACTATTTTCATAGAAATACCTGGAGGGGCTCTATAGCAAGGAGGATGCTGATAGTCTTACCAGGCAGAAGACTGTGGACTCAAGAAAGGCATTAGGGACCAAGAAGAATACACTGGACCATGTACTCTGAGAGGGGCAGGCCCAGCCCCTGAACTGCCTGGTACTGAGGGAACCAATGAACTAGTGGGATGAGGAAATGAACGCATGATTGAGTGAATGAATGAGTGAGAGAGTGAATGAATGAGTGAATAAATAAATGAATGGATGGATGAATAGATGGATGGATGGAGGAGTGAATGAATGAGTAAATGAATGAGTGAATGAATGGATGAATGAATGAGTGAGTGAATGAATGAGTGAATGAATGAATGAATGAATGGGTGAATGATTTAGTGAATGAATGAACAAATGATAGCTCCCCAGAATGTGACCAGCCCTGGTGAAGTCCTAGACTGGGCAGTGAGCAGGACGATGCCATCTGGTCCCACTATGGAGTTTGAACAAGGTAGTAGAGAAAACCAGGGTTACAGGACCTTGTGAAACAGACCCAGAGAACTGAAGGCCATAGGTCTACTCTTCAGCTGCCTTCCCTCTCTCCAGCTGCCTGAAGAGGCCAGAGGAGGGAAATAGGAGGAGGAAGGCGATGTTCCCCCAGGGCCCTGTGGAGAGCTCATCCTGACCACAAAGCTCTCCCTGAGCGGCCAGAGAGCCTTGATGTACAAGCCACGCCACTGAGCAGGCTAGGCCATGACTCTCCAGAGTAGCCTCCATAACAGAAAGAGTCCAGAGAGGGGTCCAGTGGGTGAACAAGAAAAGTGCACTTTGGGGGTGGTGGGGTATGTACTGTCTGCACTGAGAGCTGAGGAACAATGAAAGCTGACCTGGGAGAGGAGAAGAGAGGGACTCTAGGTGAAAGGAACAGTATTCACAAGCCTGGAGGCTGGATGGGGTCTGAGCCGTGTGTAAAGGCACCTAGAGAGTGGGGGTGGTGGGAGAAGGGTTAGAGGGACACCTGGTATGGGGCCCCAGTCTAAGTTCACTCCAGCCTGAGGCTCCCTCCAATCAGCCCACAGAGAGCAGCTGCACTTAAGTATCTGTCTTCAGGGCAGGTGAAGGCCTCGGGCAGAGTAAAGCCACTGTATCTGTCTCCATATCTCCATGTCTCCATGTCTGTCTCCATGTCTGTCTCCATGTCTCCATGTCTCCATGTCTGCATCCTACCTCTGGCTCTATGGATAAGTGGCCCTGCTGCCAGCCCATGCCCCACCTGCACATTGAGGGGCCAGCTTGCTGTCTGGTCACCAGGGGTAGGGGTGGTGGGATGGGTGGGGCAAGACAAGGAATCTGAGGGACGGATGTGTTAGGGCCGAGGAAGATGGCATTTGACTTTTATAAGGAACTGTCTTTCTCACTCTCTATGTTGTCTGGAAGCTGCTGACACACAAGCCCTTCTTTTAGGCTCATAAAAGATGAATTCTACTTGGTTTCTAGTTGGATGGTTGCTTTCTCTGAAGAGACCCTTCTCCCAAGAAGGAGGGCCTGCTTCCTACCTCCTGCCCAAAGCCTAGTTCTGTGAAAATGGCTCCCTCTGGCAATCTGCCTCTCAGTCTTTTCTCCAGCTCATGAGAATAATATGGAGGCAGGAGGACCAAGGCAGACGGTGTGGGCATTCTGTCTTTCCGAGGTCTGAGGGTCTCATTTATACTTAAGGTTTATGGTTCAGGTCCCAGGAGTCCTTCCCTGTGTATGTCCCCTCAGATACATCTGCTGGGCAGAGGTGTGCCCTATGTTACTAATGGGGTGCTGATGTTGGGGGTATTAAGAGGACTGCCTAATGGTGCACAGCTCTGTGGGGTCAACCTTATAGGGGAGAGGTTTAGGGGTGAAGGGACAAGAGGACTTTGCAAGGGATGCTTATCCAGCATGGGGCATAAAGACTTGGCATGGGGTCTCATTCAGTTGCAAGGAGTGGGTCTGTCAAACGGAGCTTCAGAACCAGGCATGAGAGGCACCCTCAAACACATGTCCAAAGGGCCAGCCAGGCGGGATGTGTGGAGATGGAGGTAGGGGTGGTGGCAACAGCAGGGAGCACGCTGGAGAAGGCAATGAATCTCCAAACAGTCCTACCTCTTTCTCTCCACACAGCCAGGGAAGCATCCCCTGGTTCCCAGAACCTTCATCTATAAAGGGGCTCACTGTGCCTCCTCTAGTAGGGGTGGTGGTGGGGTGGGGAGACTAAACAATGAGCAGTTCTCTGTTCTCACAAATATCACTGTGAACCTACTGCGCGTTAGCCATGTAATGGGCCATGAAGTAAGTAAAATGTAAACATAGCTAGGTGTCTCATGGGCCAGCATCCTGGGAGGAGGAGACAGCTCTTGTGCACTCTTAAGGTGGGATGTGCTGGGTGGGAGAGAGCAGTGGAGAGAAGACAAGGCCAGCAAGTCATTGCTCAGGGAACGGGCTTAGCCTCCTCCTCGTGACAGTTCTGTTAGAAAAGTGTCTCAAGCAGCTGTGGCACAAAGGCCGTGTGGACATGGGACGCAGGAACTCCATAGCCACCGTTTGTAGCCTCCAGCTACCGTTTGTGTCCTTACATATTTCCAGCCTCAGATGGCCTCTTTCTAGAGTTCTTAGGTCCAAGGTTACCCTGACTGTGGCTTGTGACACTCCACACTCCCAACCCCAGCCCAGGGCGGGTCCTCGATCTGGTGACCACCACCTCCTAAATGGGGGGAGTGCAAAGTCTGTCCTGGTCTAACTCAGGAGCATTACAAAAGGCCCTTTCACCAGAAGGCATTGTCTGGGCACTGACAAGGGACACAGTGCCCTCTTGCCTGTGGGCATAAAGACCCCCTTTCTCTTCTACTCGCATCAGTTTCTGGACTGGCGGGGGCAGCAGCTTGGGGGCAGTGAGATTCTGTCCTTCCCTTTCAAAGTATGTGCAGACCAGCCAAGTCAGACAACAGCAGTGATTTACAGCCTGTGGTGCTGGGCGGATGCTGGGGTGGTAGCGATCAACAGCAGCCTTCTTCAGGGAGTCCCACAGGCAAAGAGCCTGGCACCAGGGTGTGGGGTGCCTATCTGGTGGACACCCCTAAACAAGAGCTGGACTCCTCTGCATTGGAGAAAAGGGGTCAGGTTTGGAGTGTCAAAGGCCTCCTCAGTTCTGCTGTCTGGAGGTCACGTGGGCTGGCCTCTTTCAGAGTGTAAGCTGACCTTTCTGAATGGTTGACCTAGATTTCTCACGCCAACCCAGACCAAATCCCTCAGGGCAGCTGCTGCACGCTGGTCTGGGCAGATCTGCTTTGAGAGGAGGTGGGCAGGAAATAGGAAGGCCAGAGGGGTCCACCTAGTGACTTGGGCAATCTGGTCCTGATGTGATAATGAGAACCCCCTTTTAAAGAAGACATCATGGGCAAAGTAACATGATTGCTGAATCTGCGACTCTCATCCTGCTATCTGGCCCTGGAAACATTTCATCAAGGATGAGGGAGGGGCTCATGAGCCCCCGCACCCTTTCCTGAGGAACTATTGGCAGTTAATGGTGACTGGGGGGAGGGGTGGCATTTTCTTTAGTAATGTAGTCACTGATAAGATGCCTATTTTCCAGTAAATAACCCTGGTGGGTGCTCATGTAGGCAACACTAATTAAATTCAGTGGCTCTCTCTCAGGACACACACATAGACATCAAAATAGGAGGAGACTCATGAAAAGGGGCTCAGTAGAAAAGGGCGGAGGTGAGACAGGGTAATGGGTAAAATGACCAAAATCCATTACATTGATATATGGAATTGTCCAATAGTAATGATAGTAACAATGATGATTCAGAAGGGATGCGAGAACGTCACCTTTACGAAGCAGGTATTACGTGGGGCCAATGGAAAATCTCAGGACACAGCCCAGGTAGCAGCTGTGGGAGCCACCGTGCCTTCGAGAGTAGGGTAGATGAGCTGTGGAAGAAGAAGAGAGGAAAAAGCCAGAAAGCAACAGGGACAGGAAAGGAAGGAGAAAGCCCAAGAGTCTTGAGGGGGGTGGATGGGGGTTGGAGTGGAGAAGGGAAAGAAAGGAGAGGAGAGGGAGGAAATGAGGAGCTGGGGTGAGGGTGGGGGCAGGAAGTCTGAGCAGGAGCCACAGCTGGAAATGGGGTCTGTGCAGGGGCCGAATCTTCCAGCCAGCCTGTCCTGACCCATTCTGCTCCACTGGCCAGAGAAGATACAAGCAAGGCTCCTGGAGGACAGGGGTAGGAGCCACACAAACAGGTTCAGTTAGATACAAGTAGGAGCTTCTCTCCAAGAGAAAGTCTGCAGGGAAGGTCCCCTCCTCCCAATGAAGCAGCCCATCTCTCCTCCCCCCCCACCCCCCCCATCCCCCCCCCCCTGCAGGGGACTATCCACCATGACCCTTCAAGGGTATGAACTACACATGCTTCTGTGGGTTGGCAGCACACGACTCAGCAACTCTGTCTCTGTTCCAGGCAGAGCTGTGCTAGTGCGCAGGGCAGGCAGGGTAAGGGGCTCTTCCAATAAACTGAATGGTGACGTCAGTGTGCGCCTGTGTCCAGGTGGGTCTTTACCACTTCCTGTGTTCCAGGAAAATCAGGAAAAAGCCACTGGAGAAGAGGGGTGGAGGGCAGGAGCTGCCTGGGTATTTCCAGGGAAAATCTGATTATTTTCATGGAACAAGCAGCTAGCTAGTTGCTGCCCCCCCCTGCCTGCACGCCCACTCCCCACCACCTCATCTCCACCTCGACTTTCCTTTCTTCTTCCCCAGGACGAACCCTGGTCTCCCTGTAGCAAGCACCCCATCCTGAGCACTGGGCCCTGGATGCCGGCAGTTTGGGGCAGGCATGCAAGTATGTTCAGGAGTGTGCAAAAGTATCGAGCATATGTGAGTGTAAGACATGTATGTACATGCCGGGCAGTGGTGGTGCATGCCTTTAATCCCAGCACTTGGGAGGCAGAGGCAGGTGGATTTCTGAGTTCGAGGCCAACCTGGTCTACAGTGTGAATTCCAGGACAGCCTGGGATACACAGAGAAACCCTGTCTCGGGAAAAAAAAAAAAAAAAAAACAAAAAATCAAAAAACAAAACAACAAAAAAAAACCAAACAACAACTGTATGTACATACACGTGCATACGAATGTGCCATATGATAGGTACAAACGTGACAGAGATGTGAGCATGTAATCACAGGTGTGTGTGTGCACAAGTGAATGCTATCAGTATCCTTGTGAGCACATGACCTCATGCACACACACACACACACACACACACACACACACACACACACACTTCTGCAGCTGACAGATCCCAGGTGCTTGTGAGAAATGGAGCCAGTCTGCCCATGACCATCAATGGCCATGGTTGGGACAGAAGCAGGTTTTTGAGGAGAAAACAGGGCTACGTTGACTATTTGTGGCTCTGGGTTTATTATCTGGGGCCAGGAACGGTTATTCTTTAGATCTGTTGAGTTTTTGAGACCAGGATCGTGTTGTATTGCTCAGAGTGCTTTTCAACTCTCCGGCTTCAGCTATCCTTGAAAGAGATGGCTGCATCTCCTGAATGGCTGGGACTTGGTAAGTCCGCCCCACTCTCCACCCCACCCCACACCCCACCCCCGCACAAGCTTGGGGGCCTGGTTTTTCATCTGTGGTGTGAGGACAGCACTTTCTTATTCCTTAAGGGCTGGTGTTCATGTCCAAGCAAGGCAGGAAGGGTTGGCAATGCCCCTGGGTCCCTGGAGATGTGTTACACTCTAGGCAGGGGCTGTTATTGTCCCCTAGGAAGAGACTGAGGCTCCAGAATGTCAACTGCCCCGTATTTGTCCCTGGCCAACCTGAGGTCAGACCCCAGGTCTAATTGATTTATGACAAAGCCATGGGTATCTTCTCCAGTTCAAAGCTGCACAAAAATAATTCAGAGATAGCACAGAATCCCCTTCCTCCAGGGCTCTAAGCCCTCAACTCCTGGCCCTTGGGGAGTGGCTCCTCTGAGCTATGGTCCTTTTTTAACTGAGTGTGATCTTCACATTGTGCCAACCCAAAGCGTCCCCATAAACATCTGGTCAGACCCTTGTTATTTGTTTGGGGAGCCTGAGGTCCCAGCACTTGGTTTAAAGCTACAAAATATATACAGGTAAGGCTGGGA
This sequence comes from Rhabdomys pumilio, assembly GCA_030674055.1. Classification (NCBI taxonomy): domain Eukaryota; kingdom Metazoa; phylum Chordata; class Mammalia; order Rodentia; family Muridae; genus Rhabdomys; species Rhabdomys pumilio. Next base: position 21,142,863 of record JANHMN010000018.1, on the reverse strand, counting down.
TTCCACCTGCCTGCCTGGTGTCCAGGTATAGACACTGTTAACCAGACACCCTTTCTTCTCTCTTTCTCACCAGCCTTAAAACTCACCACAGGGTCCCAGCCTTCCTCAGGGTGCATCTGTATGGAGACATTGGAACTCCTGAACATTTCTCTTCTCCCTAACCCATCTTTAGGTATAATCACCTCCATCTAATTGGCCAAAGGGATGTGGCTCATCTCCAGTCTGTCTCAACTTTCTTCTGTCTCCCTCCCTTATATAAACATTCGACTGGTGTCTGAATGACCTAAGCCTTTGTTGCTCAACCCTAAGGCCATCAGCAGAGACCATGGAGCAACAAGAACAGGGCCCCTTCTTCAAGGTCACCTTTCCCAGCCCGTTCCACTCCACACTCTTTCCCCAGAGGATTTCTGTTCTCTCGGTATGGGATCCTCTCTATCCACCCTTCTACCATCCGTTCACCCATCATCTACCCACTTAGAATGCACCTTGAGGGATGAAGGTGTTGTAGGAACAAGGGCCTGCGTCTGTTGATAGTTGTTTATTCATTTTTTTTCCAGCTCTGGGATAAATTCATTGGAATCTTTGTTCTATCACGTTTGTTTCTTTGTTTATTAACTTAAGCACAAGCCACACTTCCTGTGATTTCTGCCTCTTGGAACACTGGTTTTCCCATGTTCTCCTAGGCATGTCCTTAGAATGTCAAAAGCAAAGGTCCTGGGGCAGGAAAAGACAGGTATATCTGAGGCAGTGTGTGGGCCTACAGCTAGGGGGAAGGGTTGGGTAAGGGAGGTAGGAGAATGTCAAATGTATAATGTTGCATGTAAAATAGGTAAAAACCCACTTATTGTCTCTTCCTTGGGCCAAGCCCAGGCTGGACCTGTGCAGAGGCTCCATCAGTTGGGCCCAGTACAGTAGAGCTCCCCAGGGAAGAAACTATTGTGGCCCATAAATAGGTTAGGCGGTCAGGAAACGGGAAATCCTGAAACACAATGAGGCCCAGTGCACAGGGGCTTCCTTTAGGCACAGGACTGGATTGAGGATGCAACTGGGGCCAAGTGCCTCTCTCCCCGAAGTTAGACTTCTTACCACAACCTTCAGGGATATTCAAGACTCAACCTCACCCTGGGGGTAGCTCAGGACAGTCCATAAGGAGCTGGAACAGGCAGCAGAACAGCAAAGGGACAGTGAACACCTCCCTGCTGAGCTCTGACAACAAGCCATAGCAGGAGGTGATGGGGCAGCCAGGCCTGGCCCAGGAACAGGCTCTGTCTACAATCCCTGGGTACTTCTGCCAGGCCTCTAGCCACACTCACCTGCACACTTTCAGTGTTCTCATCCTAGGTTAACCGAAGGATGCAGGAAGAGCAGACTGCACCTGCACCACAACAGTGGACACAGGATGCGGCCGTCGTGAGAGAACCGAGAACTTTGATAAATGCATGTCCCAGAAAAATCATAAGGCAGACAACACAACTCAGTGTCCTATAGAACCTCAGTGTCACACACAAGGGCAGGCAAGATGGCTCAGTGGATAAAAAGGTGTCTACTGTCAAATCCAACGAACTGAGTTCGGGTCCCAGGAACCACATAGAGAAAAGAGAGACCCAACTTCCCTATGCATGCTGAGTGTGTGTGTGTGTGTGTGCGCGCGCGCGCGCGCGCGCGCATGCATGCCCATATGTTCATTTAGTGCACACACATTAAATGAATACTTAAAGAAATCTAAAAGTGCCCAAGAAAATATATGTGTTCCAGTGTGAACTGGAAGCCCAGAAAAAGTCATGTGGTCCATAAAACATCAGGACATCAAACTACTAGGGACTTCTTTGTGTTTTTCTGTGTTTCTGTTTTTTTCTACGGTGATCTTTGTTGTCATAAAAAAAAAAAAATAAAGACAAACAAACAGAGCGCAGAGCACCGTATCCTATAGTAGAAGATATTCTATATCTTTAGCATGAACTTTTAAATGGGTGGGGGAATTCGGACAGAAGGCTGTTGGGAAAACAGGATACAGAGTTGTATACATCAAACGTAAAGGAGAGCCAATTTCCGTGAGAAGTTGATGAGACGGTGAGAAGAGGATCGGAAGGAAAGGCTGATGTCATAAAAGCCCTGACACCTACGGGACAGTCCCCCTTCCGGGTACACCAGGCAACCCTAGCTCTTCTGGCAATTTCATGCACGTCAGAGAGAATCTTATTGTCATTGCTACACCCTTGACTGGTCCTTCTTACAGCACCAAGTAATGTAGAAAGAACAGGTGTAAACACAGTCTGGCTTCAAGGTTTCGGGGACTTCCTTTTTTGTAGGGGGGGGGGCGGTCGTTGAGACAGGGTTTCTCTGTGTAGCCCTGGCTGTCCTGGAACTCACTCTGTAGACCAGACTGGCCTCGAACTCAGAAATCTGCCTGCCTCTACCTCCCAAGTGCTGGGATTAAAGGCGGCCTGCGCCACCACCGCCCGGTCCAGAGATTTCCTTTAACAAGTATCTGCTCTCATGTTTGTATTCAAAGCAAGTTTCACCTCTAAACATGGCATAGCCTGAACTAGTCCAGCATTTCTTTCTGGTTTCTTTTCATCCCCTTCCTGGGTACATTTTGCATAGGGTAAATATGGTCTTAAGTGTATCACTTGATCGATTATACAAATGCTACCAAATGTGATACAGAGCACAAACATCAGGAAAGTACAGGGTGGGAACATGACACGTGAGATCATATAGTGTGCCCTGTTTGTGTCTGGCCCATTCACTCACCGCATCTGTGCTATTTGCCCATGCTGTTGCATGGTCCGCTGGTTTTCTTTTTTTCTTTTTCTTTTTTATTTTTCAAGACAAGGTTTCTCTGTGTGACCCTGGCTGTTCTGAAACTTGCTCTGTAGATCAGGTTCTAGGTTGACCTCAACTCAGAGATCTGCCTGGCGAGTGCTGGGACTGAAGGCGAGCACCACCTCTGCTGGCTACTCTGCTGGTTTTATTGTTGAGTACTAGCCTAGAGCTTGTTGATAAGCACCCAGGCTGCCTAAGGCTTTGTTCTGAGTAATGTCTGCACAAATCTCCCTGAGAATGAAGCCAGCCACTCCTCATATCTGTTAAACACTTGTGCTTTGTTGTTGTTGTTGTTGTTGTTGTTGTTTTTTTAGCTTACCTGATTTGTTTCTCTTTTTCCTGTTAATTTTGTATAAGTTCTTTGATATTTGAAGTTAGATGCTATCACATACACACACAGAGAGACAGAGAGATACAGAGACAGACAGACAGACAGACACAGAAAGACAGGGGAAAGACAGACAGACAGACAGGAGAAGAGAGAGTGGAGAAGGAGAAGGAAGAAGAGAAGGAGGAAGAAGAGGAGGAAGAGGGGAAGAGAGAGAAAGAGAAAGGGAGGGAGGGAGAGAGAGAGAGAGAGAGGGAGGGAGAGAGAGAGAGGGAGGGAGGAAGAGAGAGAGAGGGAGGGAGGGAGGGAGAGAGAGAGACAGAGAGACAGAGAGACAGAGAGAGAGAGAGACAGAGAAAGGAGAGAAGTTGCTGGTTTAGGAGGGAGGCAGAAGACTACAGGACCACGAGTGACAGTTGATGTGGTTAGTGGCTGTGATGGTGCCTTCGTGGCTTTACTTACTTAGACTGGGAGTCTGCTCTCTGCACTCAGAGTCCCCTCCAATCCTCTGTTTCAGTCACAGGGCATCTGAGGCTCTGCTCTCACACTTCACACTTCTCTCCCTGTCTAGCCTGCTCCCACTGCTCTGGCCCCTGCTGTTTGTACACCTGAGCCTTTCTCTTTTAGCATCTTCCTTTCTGGGGCATGCTTCCCCAGACTTCATCCCATTTTCCTTCCAAAGGCTCTGAGAGAAAACACCAGTGTCTTCCAAAGTCTGGAGGCTCTGCATGTTATTTCCCGCCTCATGGCTGCCTCTGTCATCACGTCACATAACTCTTTCTATTTTCTGTCCCTGCCTTCATCCCTTTCTCTTGCACTCCCCCCTCCCCAATGTGCTAGGCACATCTACTACCTTCCCCTGAGCCGCACCCCCAGCTCTCCTTCAGGCTACTCTTTTGTTTGTTTGTTTGCTTGCTTTAGTTTTTCCAAAACAAAGTTTTTCCTGTATAGCCCTGGCTGTCCTGGAACTTGCTCTGTAGACCAGGCTGGCCTTGAACTCAGATATCCACCTGCCTTTGCCTCCAGAGTGCTGGGGTTAAAGGCATGTGCCCCCACCACCAGGTTTATGCTATTCTTATAAGGACAAATGCTGTATTTGGGACCCACCTGGATTATCAAGGATGAGCCCATCTCAGATACTTAATGGCATCTACAAGAACCTTCACATATCTGACTGCATACACAGGTTCCAGGGGCAGATGCAAAGGGGCCATCATTCAAGTCACTACAGTCCACTTCCTGGTTCTTCAAAATCCACCAAAGGAAATGCATTCATCCCACGTATCACACCCCCAAATCTTAATCCATTTGAGCATCAAACCAAATTCAAATTTTCATTTAAAGATGTTTTTCTCACAACTAGTCATGATGATGCAGGTCTGTAAATTCAGCACTGGGGAAACTGAGGCAGGAGGATCATCACTGGTTCCAGACCAGCCTGGGTTACATAGTGACCTCTAGGACAGCCTGGCCTATAGAATGAGACTTTGTTTCAAAAATCAAAACAACTAAAACCAAACCAATCAACGAACCAAAGAAGAAAGTATTTCTCATCATCCACTGGAGGCACGGGTGAGAATCTGGGTTCAGTCCATCCTGAGGAGAATTCCTCTCCATGTATGAACCTGGAAATCTAAAAGATGTGTTTCATGCTTCCAAAATACCATGGTGGAACATCACATGACAGACACTTCCATCCTAAGGGGAGGTAGAAGGACTAAGAGGAGTCCTAGCTGTTAAGACTTGGATATGTGAGTTCGAGGCCAGCCTGGTCTACAGAGTGAGTGCCAGGACAGCCAGGGCTACACAGAGAAACCCTGTCTCGAAAAAAAAAAAAAAAAGACTTGGATATGTAATGTCCCCAGAGTCACTTGGTCCCTAGCTGTGATATTCTTTTGGGATATTAAAAACGTATTATTTATTTATGGTGTGTGTGTGTGTGTGTGTGTGTGTGTGTGTGTGTGTGTGTGTGTATGCATGAGTGCAGTTGCCTACAGAGGCCAGAGGTCAGAGGCCAGAGGCCAGAGTTGGATTTCCTGAAGCTGGAGTTACATGTGTTTGTAAGCCAATGAACATGTATGCTGAGATCTGAGCTCTGGTGCTCTGAAAAGCCAGTAAACACTCTTAACCACTGAGTCCTGTTTTGGAATTTTAAAAATGATATGTACTTCCTTATTTTAAGGGTGTCTTAGGGTTTGTATTCCTGCACAAAACATCATCACCAAGAAGCAAGTTGGGGAGGAAAAGGTTGATTCATTCAGCTTATACTTCCACATTGCTGTTCATCACCATAGAAGTCAGGACAGGAACTCACACAGGGCAGGAACTTGGAGGCAGGAGCTGATGCAGAGGCCATGGAAGGGTACTGCTTACTGGGTTGCTTCCCCTGGCTTGTTCAGCTTGTTTTCTTATAGAACCCAGGACGACCAGCCCAGGGATGGCACCACACACAATGGGCTGGGCCTTTTCCCCTTGATTGATCTGTGATAATCCCAGCTTGTGTCAACTTGATACACAAAACCGGCTAGTACAGAGGGTATGGGTGGGCGTGACAGCATGCAAGGAGAGGTTAGAGGGTAACTTGTGAGAGTCAGTTCTCTTCTTCCACCATGTGAGCCCAGAGATCAAACTCAGCCTTGCATGCCAGGTGCCTTTACTGGTTGAGCCGTCTGTCACACGCCTGTGGTTCTATTGTGAAGTCTGTGGAGCCTTTAGGAACTGGGGCCTAGCTGGTGGAAGCTGGCCCCCAGGAGTGGGCTTTTGAAAGTTACAGTCTGTGATTCTGGGCCGCTCTCTCTGCCTTCTGATCAACTTCCATGTCTTTCCTGCCATGATGTTCTGAGATACTCGGAAGCTGTGAGCCAAGGCCTGAAGAAGTTGCTTCTGAGTGACCAGATAAGTAACTATCAGGTAGAACACATGCCCAGCAGGGCAGTGTTACTATGCTGCCAGGCTCATGGCTAATCAGCCCAGTTCCTGCCTGGAACATTTTGGAATCCAGCAGCCTTCCCATAATTTCTTTTGTCTTCATCTTTGCTGCCCCAGGTGGTAATGTTTCTGCCAATAGAACAACATCACAACCTGTGGGTCTCCCTGTGTGGCAGGGATCTATGCCATTAAGCAAAGGCTCTGCCCAGGTCAAGGCCATCCCTGTTTATCCTTGGGATGGTTCAGCAGGTTTGAGTACTGCTCCCTTCTCTTCAGTCATCTGCTCAGCACTTTGCCAGCACCTGGGTTCCCAACAGTTGATTTCTTCATGAGTCTCCTCCGCAAAAACCAGACATACCAAGACTCTTCCCAGTCCACTCAGCCCTTCTTCAGTTTACATTTTCCATCTCATGTTTCACTCTATGCTGTTGGAGTGATGCTTTTGTACACTGTGTAAAGATTACCCTTGTAAGCCCGGCACTAGTGGGGCACGCCTTTAATCCCAGCACTTGGGAGGCAGAGGCAGGTGGATTTCTGAGTTCGAGGCCAGCCTGGTCTACAGAGTGAGTTCCAGGACAGCCAGGACTACACAGAGAAACCCTGTCTAAACAAACAAACAAACAAACAAACAAAAAAGATTATCCTTATATTATTCAAATGCTGATTTCCGTGCCAGCGGAGATCTGTTTACAGCCTGGATGTTGTTATCTTTATTATGAAGCATATCCTGCCTTAGTATTCTGTAAATATCGTTCTCCAACATCTCTGGTCAAACAAAGCTGACTAGTCAATAGCTGGACTGGAGAGTTAAGGTAGAACTTCTAGACTGAAAGAGAGGGTCTTAGGTGGGAACGGAAGGCACAGGAGTTGACAAACGGCCAGGACAAGACTAGGATGGACAGCTAACATGTGGTGGGACATAGGCCGGGCTAGTATTGTTTGGTTAGAATAGTTGAGAATCTGCCTAGCTATCGAAAGCTTATAATAAGTACAGTTAAATCTTTGCTTCCTTATTCGGGAGCTGGAGACGGTCCCCAAGAACGGTACAGATACGCTAAGCAGAGAGGAGAAACAGGCCATGCAGTTAACACTGCACTGGGAACCGTTCTGAACGATAAGTTCATTGCTAACAAGTTCTGCTTTCCGAGCAGCGCTCTGAGGCAGGCGAGCATAAAGAATAGTGTGGTAACCTAAGGTTTGCTTGTTTGGGGCAGAACACATTCCTAATGCTAATGCACTTGGCAGCCTGAAAACCTCCCCCATGCGTTCCGTACACAGATGCTTCTCTGAACAATGCACCAACCAACCAGTTAGCAACCTAGGACCCACACCTGCTTCGAGCGGCACACACTCCCCTCCGAGCAATGGAATACGTTCCTCTTTTCCTTAATGACAATGAAACTTAGGTTCTATTCGTTCAAACTCTCTTTATGTCTGGTAGGAAACCCGAAAAGCCGGTGAAGACCAGGTGTCTCATCACTCTGGGTGTTTGTCATGAAGACATTTGTCATTTGGGTCTGGGGCAACTTGGATAACTCAGGACAGTCTCAATTGAGATCCCCTATCTTCCAGAGTCCTTTACCAAATAATGCTGGGGCATCAGTTTGGGTCCAGTCTCCCCGGAGACATCATTCAATCCTCCACACTCCTCAACCTGCTGCAGGCCTTTCCTCCAGTGTTCCCTGGAATCACTGTGTAAAGCACACACACACACACACACACACACACACACACACACACACGTGCACACCTCTCTCCTCGCTCTCAGGCACATGTCTGTACTTGGTTGATTTGTGGACATTTATTGATCTTTATCAGAACATGACCTTCATGAAGGCGACATTTTAATTTAATTTTATTTGGTTTTTCGAGACAGGGTTATCTCTATGTAGTCCTGGCTATCCTGGATTTTGTTCTGTAGACCAGGGTAGCCTTGAACTCAGGGATCTGCCTATCTTATCCCCACTGAGTGCTGGGATTAAAGACCATCATCCCTAGTGTGAAGATAGAATTAAAAAAAAAAAAAAACATCCTGGAGTCTCAATGAGCAAAACAATGCTAGAACGAGTAATCTCCCAGGCTGCACCAGAGGCGTGAATCTCCCTTTGCCCCCATAGTCAACAGCTAGGTAACATGTCCTCCTCCGTTTTCATCTGCCTTCCCCTTCCTAGGCTCCTGTCTCAAGTCATCAGGAATGAACTATGACACCTTCATAGGACTCCTTACCTCAGGCTTCCCTCTGGGGATGTCCAAACTGCCGTGTGAGAAGAATCTGCAGCTGCTCCATGGATTCTCCAAAGGTGACTCACTGGATGGCTCCTGTTGAGACACAGTGCAGGCAGGAGCCAAAAACATTCCAAACCTGGGGACAGCTGTTGAGAAGACTTTTCGGCGCCTTCATGGGGGTTTGGAGGGTGTGGGATATGCTGCAAGGAGGAACTCAGAGGTTTAGCTCTCTCCGTGTGTGTGTGTGTGTGTGTGTGTGTGTGTGTGTGTGTGTGTGTGTG
>JANHMN010000018.1:21009310-21132371 GCA_030674055.1 Rhabdomys pumilio | reverse complement strand
ATATACACACACGTACAGATATACACACACGTACAGATATACACACATGTACAGATATACACACATGTACAGATATACACGTACACATAAATAAAAGTAACATAGATTTCTAAGAAGGAAACATAGTCCTTTCTGCCATATTTTATTAAACAATTATGATCTAATTATTCCTCCCCTCTCTCTCTCCGTGTGTGTGTGTGTGTGTGTGTGTGTGTGTGTGTGTGTGTGTGTGTGTTAAAGTCTCATTATTATTCCAGTTTGGCCTTGAACTTGCAATCCTCCTGTCTCAGATTCCCACATGCTTGGATTATAAGCATATCCAACTCTTATTAACCTTAAGCCTACTGTTCGAATTTGCTCACCCTAAAGGATGTGTGTGATTCTGTCCCTGCACATGTGACTTATTTCACTTAGCATGACATTTTCAAGGTTCATTCATGTTGGAGCATGGATAAGAAACTTCACTCCCTTTATGCCAAACTATTAACACTGTTATGTTATGCCCTGGTATGGACGGACCCCTTGTGTTTAACCATTTGACCGTTGGCAGCCACCTGTGAGTGGCTGCCATCTTTTGGCTGCTTCTGGCCTGTGCTTTTGAATCTTAGATACAGCCTGGAGAGCTTGGCCCAGTTTGGGGTACAACCGGCAGTAGAATCTTTTGGAGGTTACCCCACCCTATTTTGCTCTTGGCTTGCTGGTTACCATAAATAATCCCACCAAGATAGAATAGCAGAATGGGCTGTGTGGTTGAAACTTGGAGCCTTGGTGTCTTGTTTGGTATTTGGTCCAAGTGGGATTTGTGAGTGCTCCTTGGCTGCCCCACAACTGAGTGGTGGCCCTGGCTTCTAGACTGGGGCTATTAATCCTGTTCTCCTTTCTCAGTTTCTCCAGGCTCTGAGGTTATTTCAGGAGCTGCATCTGTGACTGGAGGAGAAGCTGGGATAGCTTTATTCGTAAGAAGCCATGGTTCCCTTTCACTCTCAGGTCCTTTGCTCACATGTTTGAGATTCCTGAGTCTTTACACTAAGTTTCAGTTTGTCCATTTTCAGGACTGTAGAGTATGTCTTTGTGTACATATAAATGAACAGTTGGTTTGTTTGCAATATTTAGTTGTCCCAGTGGTATACTATGAATATCCAAGTCTTGCCTTTTCATGAATATATATGTTAGGGAACCTTGCTATTAAGGTAGCAGTCCCCCATGACTGGATGGCTTTCTGAACTTGGCACGAAATGGGAGACTCCCTTTCTTAGTGGGGCTTCTCTGTCCCTGCCTCTGGAGAGTGCTGCCCCTGCTGTCTGGAGGGTGTCCCTGAACACAGGTGGCTGGCCTTGGCTGGCCTTGGCTGAAAAATGACCTTGTACAGAGCTCTCTGCAAGGCTGCACAGCTCAGCACATACAGCCCGCTCTGGCTTCCTGCCCACATGATAATTAGGTGCTGTTCTATAACCAATCAGCCCTTCTCACTTGCTTGATGTTATGACCAATTATCCCTTTTCACCTGTGCCCCTAAAAACCCAGCCCTATCCCTGAAACAATAAATAAAGTAGACTCATCTCACTACAGTGGTCTCCAGAGATCATTCCGTACATGCTCACAGCCATCCGAACTACCTCTGCTGTTTTTGTCCTCTCAGACTGGTGGCCAACAGCCTCCGAGGAAAAAGGAAGAGGCCCCATACATACATGTATTTTGGTTAAATAAAGCTGCCTAGCATGTGCTATCTCATGTTTGGTTTAGACAAATGATGCCAAATGAATTTTGGATGTTATAAAGTTTTTTTTTTTTTTGGTTTATATTGGTTTATTTTGTACCGCTTTCAGGCTGAGTATAAAAAGAAGGGCCTTCTATATGTTAGGTGACTGTTCTGCCTCTGAGCTGTGGTCCCAGCGTTTCATGCTGTTTCAGTCCTCATCACCACTGTATGAGTGTTCTGGCTGCCTTGTAACCATGCCAACACTTAGGATGCCATCTTTTGTACTTTAGAAATTAGTAGATCTATTGCTATGGTATTGTGTTGTCTTAATTTCTCTTTGCTTGACAGCTAATCTTTCAAGTTGGATGTGCGTTTTAATCCTTTTTTGTGGATTTCTTTGTGTAGCTCTGGCTGTCCTAGACCTATCTCTGCAAACTAGGCTGGCCTTGAACTCACAAAGACCTTCCTGCCTCTGCTTCCGGAGTTCTAGGACTAAAAGTGTGTGCTACTACCACCTGGCTGTGTTTTCATTTTCTTACTGGTTGCTGAGATGTTGTTTCTAAGTAAACTAATGGCCAAGTCATCTATGAATGTTTTCCTGGCAGTCTTTTTTTTTTTTAATTTGTTTTGCAGCATTCCATATGCAGATATAAGATTTTTCTTAGACCAGCATTTTCTCCTAGAGCCTTGCCTGTTCTTGTTGCAGGGACACATGTGAGAGGAAGTAACCATCACTAGGTAATTTCTTACGCTGAAGGACTGTTCAGTGTCTGCTTGATAAATCACAGCCTCAGGGGAAGAAAACGTCTAAATCTGAATTTAATAACATTACCTCTCCCCACCCCCAATGAGTTCTTCTGGGTGACTGCCACCAGCACCCAAATTAGAAATTACTGAGGTCATTTCAGGCTATTGTGCCTTCTTCAAATAGTACTTCCTTGTTTAAAATAAAGAACCAGGAAATGTCAGGTAAGGGCAGTGCTTGTATGAGAATTCAGGCTGATAGGGACTCCTTCTCCAAGGAATTGTTTTGGATAGGGGAAAAAAAAAAGCTTACCTAATATTCTAGCATAGAAAAAAAAGACTATAGAAATGCCCAAATGCTAACTGGAGCAGATCTATCCAGTGGGTGACTGAAAATCATTTTATAAACAAGACAAGGGGCCGGAGAGATGGCTCAGTAGTAAGGCGCACTTGCTGCTCTTGTAGAGGTCCCAGGTTCAGTTCCCAGCACATGATGGTTTATATGCATCTATAACTCTGATTTCAGCGGGTCTGCTTGCCCTCTCCTGACCTCTCTGCTCAAAGGGCACATACATACGTGCAGACAAGACACTCATCACTTACATACATCTAAAGAGGAAACAAAATGTTTTTGAAAAAAACTAAGACAAGATAAATTTATGCAGGAGGATACAGACCAAAGAGGAAAAAAGAAAAAAAAAAAAAAGAAAGAAAAGAAAAGAAAAGAAAAGCCAAAACCAAATCAAAACAAACCCCAAACCCAGACAGGGATAGGGAAGACCAGGATGTCATGTTTCTTTCTTGCCATACACATGATCTATTTGGATGGACCACAGCCAGAGGTGAGGAGGGTATATAACAGAGGGAGAGAAGTGTGGAACTCCTTTGCAAGCTATCTAGAGCATTTGAAACGTTTAAAAATCCACTCCCATTTATTATAGAAAAAAACTAATTAAAATGGAAAACTTTGAAATATAGAAGTGGAAAACAAAGTGTTCACCCTAAGGGATGTGTGCAGTCCTTTCCCCTGAGCCTTCCCTGTCCCCTCCAAAGCCATTCAGACTTCTAAGCCAGGCATGCTCAGGAAGCCGAGGCTGGAGGATCCCAAGTTTGAAGCCAGCCGGGGCTACATAGTAAGACTTTCTCTCAAAAAGAACCCCAAAGCAGGCTGAACAAGAAAACCACTTCTTCCTGCCTCCCTACTACTGGGGTGACTCAAGGTGGTTATGGGGTGGGTGTTATCTCTTTTGTGGACACTGTAAGGGCCCACATATGGCAAACCTTGCCACAGAGCTCAGCATGGCCAGCAGGCCCATAACATTTCTAGAAACCCTGGGACGGTTGGAAACCTGCTCTCACTCTCTCTCTCATCTAACAGTTACTGGTCCTGATGGCCTTTCTTTTCTTTTTTATAGACTTATTTATTTTCTGTATATGAATACACTGTCACTGTCTTCAGAAGAGGGTATCAAATCCTATTGCAGATGGTTGTGAGCCATCATGTGGTTGCTGGGAATTGAACTCAGGAAGAACAGTCAGTGTTCTTAACCACTGAGCCATCTCTCCAGCCCCTGCTTTCTCTTTAAGGGTAACATTATTTATTGTGTGAGGGTATGTGGGGAGTTGGAGGTGGAGGCCAGAGGACAACCTGCAGATGTCATTCTTGCCTTCCTCCAGGTGAATTCCAAGAATAAAATTCAGATCTTTGGGCTTGTTGGCAAGTGCCTTTACCTGATGAGCCCTCACGCCAGTCCCTAAAACACATTTTCTTAGTCAGTAGAAAAACAAGAATACAATCCATTACTTCTTTTCACATCAACATAGTCATAAAATTAAATTGTGTGTGTGTGTGTGTGTGTGGTGGTTTGGATAGGAATGGCCCCCATCGGCTCATACATTTGAATGCCTGGTCATTAGGGAATGACACTACTTGAGAGGGATTGGGAGGTGTGGCCTTAATGGAAGAACTGTGTCATTGGGAGTGGGCATTGGGGTTTCTAATGCTCAAGCCAGGCCCAGTGTCTCTCTCTTCAAATCGTCAGTGGATATGGATGGAGAACTCTCAGCTCCTTCTCCAGCACCATGTCTGCCTGCATGCCGCCATGCTTCCAACCATGATGTCAATGGACTCAACCTCTGAGCTGCAAGCCAACCCCAATGAAATGTTTTCCTTTATGGAGTTGCCATGGTTATGGTGTCTCATCACAGCAACAGAACACTGACCAAGACGATGTGTGTATGTGTTACATGTTCATAATTTTTAAATTGTGTTCGTTATTTTTAATGGAAAGGCTTGGGACTACAGGAGCCGAGAGCTTGTAAGAGACAGAAAGCACATAGTCAGACTGGGGCCCAAACCATCACTGTTGTTACTAGACTCTTTCTGTCTGTAGCAGCAACAGCAACAGACAACTGTCACGGAAGGGTGCAGCCAAGTTGCAGCAGGGCGCTCTAGAAGCAGCTAGGAGCTGGCTCAGGTTGGAGTCTTAATCCACAGTTCCTGCAGTTTGAGCTCAGCAGATGCCTGTCTGCTGAGTGAATGAAACACACATGCTAGAGTGTCAACAGCAGGGCCTGATCCTCATCCAGTAGGGTTGAGGTGTTTACTGAGTCGAGGCCCATTTTCATATCCCTTCAGCCCTTGTTTGCTGTGTGACCTTAGGCACATTGCTGTCCTTTGCTGAACTTCTGCTGCCTGTGAGTAAACAAAGGAGACACTCCCCTTTGCCAGACTGCCTGCAGCAGATGAAATGTTACAAAGGTCATGGAAGTACCTGGAAAGGAACAGAAGGTTTCCATGGGCAGCTCAGGGAAGGAACTGACACTTCTTAGAGATCTGGTGGCCTGGGGAATGTCAACTTGGCACAGGAAAAAGTGGGGTGGAGCCAGCCAATAACATGACCCGAAACGCAAACAGTCCCCAGAGAGGGGCCGAAACTCTCAGGTTGGTGAAAACAGCTTGTCAAGTTTCTGTGCTGCCTCTGAGAAAGACCTGGGAAGGTGGCCCGGGCTGGTCTCAGTTGGCAGTGTTGTCAGGAGTTGGCAGTCACCTGACCTCTACAGTAGCACGGAGTGCCCCAGACTGCTGACAGACCCAGTCATTTCCTCAGAGCCAGAGGTGACATATCAGGGGCAGAGCATAGGGAGGAGCCCATGCTCCCATCTCACTGGGAACCACCTAAGACCACAAACCCTCTCCAGGGTGGCCTGCAAGGGCAATTTGGAGGTGTGTGTGAAAACCAACATTGTGTTGGGACTCTGAGAAGTTCAGGCTCTTCGGAACTGTGTCAGGGCTTAGATTCACTGTAGACAGCTTGAACCAAAGACAATTTTCAAGACCTAGAAAAGTGTGCTTCCTTGGGCTCTAAGGGGATATCGGGAGTTAGGCCAGAAGAACTGGGCACCTCTAGGGGGACGGAGGAGGAGGAGCTGTCTCTTGGATGGTGAAAACCAATGACAGAGGAAGGACCCTGGCTTAAGAACTGTGCTTGTTCCCCTGGGCACAGAAGTGTCCCTAAACTAGAGACCTAGATTCCCAGTGCACCAGCCTGTGTTCTTCCCAGTACATGGAAGCCCTTCATGGGGAGAGTTATGTCTAGGGAACAGAAGACCCTGTTGCGAGATCAGTAAAGGGTCTGGGGAGATAGCTCAGTAGCTAAGAGTGACTGCTATGCAAACACACGGACCTGAGTTCCCATCCAGAGCTCCCACAAAAGCCCAGGTGTGGCTGCCTGTGCCTGTATTTTCAGTGCATGTAGAGGGAGCAAGACAGTGCAAGACCTGGGATCTCACTGGACAGCCAGCCAACTATCTGACATACACTCTAGCTCAGTGACAGACTAAGGCCTAAGGTGAGGAAGAGAGGAAGATCCTCAAAGTCCTCCTATGGGCTCATTATGTATGTGTGCACACTCATGCACATACATGTACATATAATACCCAAAATTAAAAAAAAAAATTGGATTGGAGATCTGCAATCCCAGCACTCAGGTAGGGGGTGGGGCTAAGAAAAAGACTACAAGTTTGAGACAATCCTGGGTCACATGATCAAGACTACCTCAAACACAATATAAAGCAGACCCGGAGGGGAGGAGTCATGGCCCAGTGAACCTTCTTCTAGCTGGGCCTCAGTATCCCCATCTATCAAAGTGGGTCAAGTAGCCATGGATCACAGGTTTTAGGACAGTGCTGGAAGGTTTGTGGATGGTATGGATCTCAGCTGCCCCTCTCAGTCTGGGGACTAGGAATAATTCCTCAGAGGACCCGGCCCCCTGCTATGGTATGCTGGGCGTGAATGACACCGGATGTCCAGGAGGAGCCTGGGTGTTGGCTTAAAATGGGGTAGAGTAAAGGCTATTTCTGGAAGCCTGAAATGGGGAGACACGTGGATGTGGGAGGTGTTGGGCACTCGGGGAAGAAACTTGAGCTAAGGCTGGGGCTCGCACTTGGGAAGCTGCATTGGTGCTGGGGTGGGGCAAGCAAGGAGCCTGACAGCTGGGAGGGGGCCAGCAGGACCAGAATGCTTCTTCGCTTGGGCACCTGACTCAGGCTCCTCTGACCTTTGGTTCTACCCCATAAACATCCCTGGAGAGGCAGCAGAGAAGCCATACTGTCCAGTGCCCACCCCACAGCCCCATACCAGCATTCCCAGTAGGGAGAATTCAACACAAGTCACCGAGAGCCTCCTGGGTCTTTCCTAGTGACAACTTCCAAGTCTTGTAACTTTTTGAATTTGACATGGCTGTTAGCCCCATTCTACAGATTAGGGTTTTGGGTTTGGAGAGGCCAAGTAACCTGCTCAAGGACACAGAGTTTATAAGTTATGAAGCATGCTCAGTCTCTGTGTGCCCTTAACCATAGGCAGGCTGAGCAATGAGTGAAAGCTAGGTTAGCCAGAGGTGGGAGGGAACTCAGCTACATTAAAAGTGGAGGGCAGGAAATCTAGGAAAGACAAGAGACATCCAGATCTTGAAGATGTATAACTCGGACTGGATGAAATGGACAGAGAAGGGTCTTCTCAGGAAGGGAAGAGCTTGGGCAAAACCCCAGGACTTGGAAAGTTTAAGTAACCTACCTGGGGTCACTGCTGTTTTATGGGATGAGGGTTGGGCTAAGGCTGCGGTACCCTGATAGGGTCCCAGTGACGCTGATGACTGCTCTCCACCACACTCTGGTTTCTCGGGTTGAGTTTGGTGGGGACATAAAGCCAGGGTTTCAGAGGCGGGACTGAAGGATGTATGGGCAGAAAGTCTTGCTTCTCTCACAGAGGGTCCTGCAGAGGGATGAACAGGACGGCTTCGGGTGGACAGGAAGCCCGCCATTCCTTCTGCACTGGAGAATGGCTTCTGTGTGTACCACAACAAAAAGGCTTTTCTGCCAAGTGGAGGAGAGGAAGTGGCCAGGCTGGCTCAGTCCAACCCCAGCCTGAAAGGAGACTCTGTCCTGGAATCTTGGATGCAGAGAATGAAGGAAGATGGGGGTGGGTGGGTGTCCGGTCCCTGTCTCATCCCTCATCAGTACCAGGTGGTAAAGGCAGGGCAGGAGTTTTCCAACTTGGTCTGACTAGGTCCCAGCATGGTGACTTCCTAGCTGTGTGGCCTTAGCCAAGTCACTTACCCTAGACCTATTTTCCTTCTGAATACAATGTGAGAGGAAGCATGCTGGTTGGCCAGCACACTCAGACATGTCCGATGCCAGGCTCCTGCCACCTTGCCACCTTTTCTTCTTCATGGAGCCTATGGCAGGGCATGCTGCCCCTCTTCTGCAGCCTCAACTTCTGTTGGGGATAGAGGGGTGTGAACCTTGGGCACCTGGGTCTGCATGTAGCTCTAAGTGTCACAGATAAGATTGGAAACACCCTGAGGGGAATTATAGTGACTCATGTACCTTGTTGAATGTCTTATTTAAAAAAAAAATACTGGAGAACTAGTAAGGGGATATTGAGGGAATAGAGGGTGGGGAACCCGATTTCTTGGGTTGTAGCGGAGTACAGATGAATTGTTCATCAAGCAGTTTCTTGAGGAGTGAAGGCTTCTCTGATCACCCCGAGAGCACAAGCAGAGGCCAGGCTGGGGATTATATATAGGAAAGCCAATATGGGTTCTCCCAGGTCCCTACCACTTGCTGTGTGAGTCCCCTGTGGTGAGGAGCTCAGGGCTACTTCCTGGATGAGCAGGAAGCTCTGGGCTGCAAGAGCCAATCCTTTCAATTCTCCTCAGCCCAATATACAAAGAGAGGAAGGGGCGGAGTGGGAGTCCGGATAGGGAGCACTGTTGACGGACCTTGCTGATGACTTAGCGGCCCGCCCGGTGAGTGTTGGAAGGGAGGCTCCAACTTGACCTTGGATTGAGCATTGACATGGGGACTTCAGATGAACCCCAGTTCACCAGCCACAGCCCAGTTCATGCAATCTTGGGGCTTGTGGTAGAGTTTATTGTCCCTGCAGACAAGACAGCAGGTTCTAGTGCATTTTATTCTCTGAACATGGAGGGAAGATTCTGGAAGCAAAGTGGCCCCACTACCCAACTCTCTCCAGGACCATCCCTGAGTTCTTGTACAAACCATCTCTCAGGCTGCCCAAAATCCAGTTCAGGTGGGTGGGATGATTGGATGGCCTTGTCTGGTTCTTCCCATCCCTCCAGATGTGGAGTAATTTGGGAAGCTGGGCTGCCCTCTTATCACTACCAAATGCCAAACAAACCCGGTTCTGGGCCCCAACCCAGCCAGCCCCTCTACTGTTCCCCCAACACTCTTCCCTGACCCTCCTGGACTCCATCCCAAAGGTCCTACCAAACTGGGAGTAGGGTATTCCTCAGCATCCCAGCTTGGCCCCGACCCTGCCAAGCAGGTCTTCCTTGCTGTATGCTAGAGTCAAGCATACAAAAGCAGCCACACTTGTTGGCTGTACATTTAATCAGTGCAGATTATTTACAGAACTAAACGATAGGGGTGGACGTCCCACCCCTTGCTGGCTCTCAGGTTCTGCAGAGGTGATATCTAGAGTTCTGCTGGATACACCCCTCCCATCTGTCACCTCTAGTGCCAGGCTATTAAGAATCCACCACTTGGAAAGAGGTGGTGACCCAGAGGATCCTGGGTCGCTGCCTTTTACTGCTCAAAGCTTTAGGGAGGCAGAGGAGACAGAGCCAGCTGTACAGTACCATTTCCCACAGAAGCCTCCTGCTGACTCCAGGATGAAAAGAGGAAAGGAGGCTCCCCTTTCACCCTTAGGACAGACTTCCCAGGCCTTAGTGGATTCCTCTGGGGGTTCCACAGACTCTGTGTGGGGGTGAGCTGCTGGCCTGAGCCTAGTAGTGTTGTGTGGGGACAGGAATTTGGAAGGGAGGAAGCCCATAGGCCTGATCTGTGACCTCCTGGGCATCTATACTATCAGGCACTGCCCGGGGACCTCTGGTACCCTAGTGTGTGTGCCTGCTTGCCCCATGTCTCCAAAGGTTGGGACAAGGACAGCAGAAGCCAGAGGGTAGGGGGAGTGCCCAACCTCCTGAGATCTATGGGATAATGAAGGAGAATATGGGCAGCTTAGGGAAGGAGGAGCTAGTCACTAGCATTGGGAGGGAGAGCTTAGCAGGCTCCCTTTGGTCCTTGGTGAGACAGGTCCAGGGCCCCTTCCTAGAGGAAAGAAGCTGCAGACCCAGGTGCGAGTGGGAGCTGCTGGACGCCAGGATGGGGGAGGGCTTTCAGGCTTCTGGGCTTCTTAGTAGCCTAAGAAGAAACTAAGTCTCAAGGTTATCAGGGTGGCCCCTGGGCCATAGACTCTCCCTAAGGCAAATTCAGGAGGGTAGAGCCCCAACTGGGCTCCTTCAAGGCAAACATAGGTCTTGTCACCGGAGGAGAGAGGTTCAGGCTGAAGAGCTAGCCCTGAAGAAGCTTCCCAGCCCTCTGCCATCTTCCAGGGGTGTGAGCCTCTGTCCCTTTGTTCCTGCCTGGAGCCGTATACTCAGAGATCTCTAAGCATCTCCTGGCCAGGAGTCAGGAAAGCAGAAACAAAGGCTGAGAGAGGGTGCCAAGGAGAAGAGGCACCTGGGCATAAATAAAGGAGGGCAGGGGCTACACTGGCAGGGGATGTGTGTGGCTAAGAGCATCCCGCTGCTGAAGGAGCATGGGGTGGGATCCACGTGCCTGCCCCTGCAGACCTGAGCACCGGATGCTGCCACCTGATCACACCCATTCCTGCAGTGAGCGCTTGCAGTAGAGCAGCATGCGGGGTGCGCCCTTGCGCTGCATCTGCACCAGAGCAAAGGCCAGGCCCAGTACACAGAGCAACAGCAGCAAGGGCACCAACACCATCACCACGTTCACTGTCCGAACCACCTCCTCCATCTGCACCACCACGCGGCTGCCCTCATCCTTGTCACCCGCATCTTCTTCCTTGCTGTCACCATCTGCCTCAGGCTCTGCACCCCCGTTGGGGTTGAAGGGTGGACGAGCCACATCGGGCCATCGCGATCGGGGCTCCACGTGCTCCTGGCAGCCCATGAAGTCCCGCAGGATGGATTTGGGGTGGCCGGGTTCCATCCGCAGGCGCTCGTTGTTGAATTTCCAGTACTTGGTGCCCTTGTAGAAGTAGGTGTAGGCTATAGGAACAGACAGGTCAGAATGGGTTCAGGCTGGGGAAGGTATGTAACTTGGTGGTAGGACATTTGTGTAGCATGTTAAATGGTCCTGGGTCTTCCAGCACCGAACCCAAACCTAAAGCTGTTCTGGACTAGCTCTCTGGCCTTGAACATCCTACATGCATCCCCCTGACACCAGGAAGGATCTACGGCACAGGGCATGTATGGGCTTTACTGAGCACAGTGACATGCCTGCACACAGAAGCAGGCGGTCAGGCGGGGCACTGGCAAAGCTGGCAGTTCTGCCCTGAACATGAGAGGTTTAGGGTTACTTAAACCTCAGCTTTAGATTTAGCTCCAGACATAGACAGACATGGGAGGCACCTAGACAGCAGCTTCTCTAGCTGTGGGGCTGGAGGTCCATCAGAAGAGGACAGTCATGATGCAGGACGGGCAGGATGTCACGCTGGAGCATGACAGAGCTAGGTCCTCCTTCCATGCAATCACAATGCCATGGGACCTCGGATGAACCCTGTATCCTGTTTATGTAGCAGAATATGCAGCAAGTGTCGGGTCTTCTGGGAGGAGATGGTCTGGTACCTGCATCGTTGCTGAGGAAGGCCCCTTTGGGAGAGGCGGGGATGCCCTGCCAGACACTGATGGGCTTGGGGTAGCCAGGGTCTCCATGTTGTGTCTCCTCGTTGAAGCGCCAGTACCTATGACCAGAAGTATCAGGTTATGAACCTGGATCCCCGGCTTGGGTCTTGGGCCTTTTACTCTCTGGGCAGGTCTGAAAATGAGAGGGCCTGGCTAAGCCTCCTCCTTTAAGGGAAGGGGCGTGGCAAGCTGCTCACCTGTCTGCTTGAAAGAAGAAGGTGTGACCTGTGGGCTCCCACCAGATAGCTGTGTCGATGCGGTCATAGGGGATATCTGTACCATAGCTGCTCAGCGGCTGTGGGTAGCCGGGCTCCAGATTGGCTTCTCGGAAAAGCCAGTAGCGGTTACCTGCACAGGGAACAGTGGCCTATGTGAGGATGGGGATGGGCCTGGGTTGGGGATGGAGGTGGCAGAGGAAATGCTTTTCTGAGTCCACCATCCATCATTCACACCATCACTGCCCATCTCGACACATGTAGACACGGTACCACACATACTCCACACGCATCTATGCCTATCCTCCTGGCTACCTGTGAGATGCTCATTTCCCTGTCTGTGCACAAGTCAACCGCTACCGCCCAGCCCGACTCACACACTCTGCATGGCCCACAGGATACCTCCTCTAGGCCTGGGAGCTGGGTCTAGTGGCCCTTACGGTACCAGGTCTAGAACTTGCCATTTCAATTTGAGCCCAGCCTTGTATTCAGAGAATTCCTGCCTAAGGAGTGGGAGAGACTGATCTCTCAGGGGTAATGCTCCCTGCCCCCTGCCCCCTGTCCCCCAAGGCTTTCCTCCTGTAGACAGACACAGAGATGCTGGCCAATTGGGCTTAGGGACCTGTTCTTAAAAAGGACAGTTTGCTCTTATGGGATTCATTCCCAGGAGAACAAGAGGTAGAGGCGGGGGCAGTGAGGTGTGTGTGGGGGTGGTTTCTAGACTGCAGAAGATGGACAGGGATACAGTCGTAATCCAGGCAGCCCTGGCCTGCAGAGTCTAGGACTGCCTAATCCTCCAGCCTCTGTCTGCCTCTCCACCCACACTAAGCTTCCTCCAGGTGTTGAGTCAGCCCACCATGGGGATAGGAATTGCAGGACTCTCTTCTTTCCTAGATTCAATAGGGCCCGAAGGCTGCCAGGTCCCTTGCACGGCATCCTGCTTACCTTTGAAAAAGACGAAATGTCCATCCTGACGCTCGTAGGCAGCACTGATGTTCCCGGGCAGACCGCGCCAGAAGTGGCCAATTGGCATGGGGTAGTTGTCCAGAACGCGGTTGTGCCGGACTCGCCAGAACCAGCGGCCCTGTGGAAGAGGGTGGGTATTGACAGGCAGCTCGTGCAAGGTACCTTGGTGCAGGGTGGGAGCTATGCTTACTCTGCTCCTTCCCAGGTCAGGGATGATCTGTCAGACAGACCCCGAGGAGCCAAGCAGTACCTGGAGAGCCAACGCAGCTCCAAAGAGGGAGCTTTGGGCTGAAGAGCAGAACCCGATTGCTGTGTGACCATTGACAAGTCCTTTGCTTTCCTGGGTTGCTTTCCTCCTGGTCTAGGGTCTGGTAAGCACCCAGAAGCTGTTAGCAAGGGAGGAGCCAGGCAAGGCTCTGAAGAGGCTTAGAGAGGCTATGGGAGGGGAGAGGAGGGCCAGGTTCTGGGTTGGCTTGAGGAAGCACGAGGAGGGCGGGGCCAGACCTTGAACACAAACATCTCTCCACGGAGCACAGCCACTGTGTCGAAGTTGCCATCGCAGATGTTGGGGCCATACTGGTCAGGCCTCTCTGTGGCTCGGGGCTGGGGTGGGGGCCCTGGTTTGGGGGGCCTCTCTGGCTTCCCACCTGGATGTGGTGGCTGGGGAGGCCGAGGTGGCTGGTGGTCTGGCCGTCCTGGCCGCCGGGGCCTCACAGTAGGGAGAGGCTGGGTGGGCTGTGGCTTACCATCTGGGGAGCCTACAGAGAGGGGGGATCAGGCAGTGAGAGAGCAGACACAGAGCCCAGCGTGGATGCCAGTCTCCCCTATACAAAATGCTGGAGTCCTAAGCCTCCTAGCCTAGAGAGACTTGGGCCCCAGCAGGCACCCCACCTCCAGATACAAGATCGTGTCTATCCCGAGAAGGCCTCTTCCTCTACCACATCACCATTCTGCTCCCCTACCCCGCTCAGCCTCCTCCACAGATTCTTCTCAACTTCTCTGCTGGATGGGAGGCTACCTGCCTCAGCTATGCCTGAGGATATTCTCCTTGCCTTGCCAGGCCCTAGGAAGTAAGGCACCTACCTGTAGAGTAAGGAGCACAGCCCTGGCTCTGGCAATTTGAACTCTACCTGATACACAGCTCATTACTGAATGGCTGGGGATGAAGGAAGACATATCTGTCTGGCGCTCCCTGAGGAAGCTGACAGAAGAGTTGGCCTTGAGGAGATCTGACCATTGTAAATTTGCTAGAATCTGGGCTAGATAAGCAACAGTCTCAAATCCACTGGGAAGTCTGAGAACTGCTGGGAACAGACTCAAGACTATGGGTCCTTGGGACCTTGGGACACCCTTAGTCTAGTAGGGATAGTGCCAAAGATAAGACGGAAATAGGATGGCTCATCTAAATCCTCTTGCAGCTCCAGCCTGGAGCCACAGTGTGGGCTCTGGCCAAGGGACTGGGCCTCAGTTTTCCTGCCTATAGAATGGGGGCAGAGTAGTGCCTGTCTCACATGGCCAACTGGTCACAGCCTACTCACCATACAGCTGCTGGATGCCCCGAAGGTCATCCTCGGGCAGCTGGAAGTTGTCAGTGTCCATCCACTGGTAGAAGGGTGCCATGATAGCACTGGGGTTGCTTGAGTGTTCCAGCCCCAGTGCATGGCCCAGCTCATGCACGGCCACCAGAAAAAGGCTGATTCCTGTCATGAAGACATACACAGTCACCCCGGGTCATCCTAGGCCCTCCAGGCTGCCATGGACCCTACTCTTGCTTTTCTCTTGGATGGGGCTGAGCTTCTTTTGCTTTTGGCTTCTAATTTCCCCATCTGAGAAATGGGCCCAACATCCCCTTCTCTTCCCGCCTTCCCTTGGTGGGACAACAAATTGAGATTAAGGGAACATTTTCTCCTCCTGAGCCTGAAGCTACTGAGCTGGAGGGGCTGGCCAAGCTTAGGCACTGCTTGGCTCGCTCCCACCCTGGCCAGCTGTCCTCACCATGCAGGTCAGTGCTGGAGAAGGTCCAGGGTTCATCTGCGTCGAAATGGGTGTCCCCACCCAGACCAGGGCCGGGGAAATAAGCGTGGGCCAGAAAGCCACCCACGCCATCAAACGGTGAGCTGTCGCCATGGAAGCCAGAGGCAAAGAGTACCATGATGTCAGCCTCCGCTCGCCTTCGCAGCCTAATGTCGTCATAGGGTACTTCCTGGAAGACCAAGGGCGTGACCTGCTCCCACACTTGGAAAGCCCTGCGCACTGCCTCCATGGAGTTGTACCAGCCCAGCTTCTCGGTGTAGTTCTGGATGCTGTGGGTGGGTGGGGAGATAAGAATGGACAGGGGCCTGTGGGATACGGTCCGTGGCCGCCACCTTCCTAAGAGTACATAATGATGCCACACTATCCACTCTTAGATACGAATTAGAACTTTTTACATCCAGTAATTTATTAAGATATGACCCTAAGTTTTCATGGAGGAAGACAAGCAGATTTAAAATAGGAAAAAACAGTGAGGCCTGGTGGCAGCCCATGCCTTTAATCCTAGCACTCAGGAGGCTGGAGCAAGTGGATCTCAAAGTTCAAAGCCAGCTAGCTGGTCTACAGAGTAAGTTCCAGGATAGCCAGGGCTACACAGTGAGACCCTGTCTTGAAAAACCAAAAAGAAACAAGCAAAAAAAACAAACAAAAACAAAAACAACAACAACAACAACAACAACAACAAAAAAACAGTAAGGAGGTGGGTGTAATAGTGGATACCTGAAATCTCATCACTTGGAAGTTGGATGTAATAAGGTTGGGGGTTCAAGGTTAGCTTTAGCTACATAGCAAGCTTGAGGGCATCCTGGGTATTACATGAGGACCTGACCTCGTCTTAGCAACCCCCAACCCCCAACTCCAAATCTCAAAACAAAAGGTAGTAAAATAGTAAGTTAATGAAAGTTCTTCTTCTGTGGTCACAGGATAGGGACAGCTGAGGTCTAGGACAAGCCACTCTGAACATTGAGCCCAGGGCCAGGCAGACCCTAACTTCAGCTGTGTGACCTTGGACACTTGACTAGACAGTTTCAGTTTCTTTATTTGAAAGACAGCAAAAGGAGAGGGACTGATACTTTCTTTGTGGGGGTCCTTGAGAGGATTAAGTGAGACACTGCGTGAAGGATATACAGCCCAGAGCAGGGGGGTTCTCAGTCTTCCTAATGCTCCGACCCTTTAATACAGTTCCTCATGATATGGTGACCCCCAACCATAGAATTATTTTGTTGCTACTTCATAACCGTAATTTTGCTACTGTTATGAATTGTGATGTAAATATCTGATATGCATGATATCTGATATGCCACCCCAGAAAGGTCACAACCCACATGTTGAGAACCACTGGTCTAGAGTCTGTATATGAAGCAGAAAGCCTGCCCCTTCCCTGTGCATTAGACTCAGCTGCTGGTGCAGAAAGATTGCTATAAAATGTAAGGGGTGAGGGGGAGGTTTGACTGAGTGGACCATGAATTCACTCAGCGATCTGAGGCCTGGGCAAAAGCAGGACATTTGACCCCTACGTCTACTGACCATACTGATCCAAGAGCTTAGCTGACCACGTTAGGACAGTATAGCTTGTAGCCAGCTGGGGCCAGACAAGGACCAAGCAGGAGGTACTTGGAAGCGACCCAGCCTTCCCTGGAGGGAGGCTTCCTAGGCTGTGAGTGGGACCATCAGTGTGGCTAGCCAGACCTCTTCTGGTATGCTTCTGGGAAAGAAAGCCCAAGTCCCTCTGAGAAGGGTAGAGTCGCACCCCTCGAAGCTGGACCCATACCTGAAGGTCAGGTGGTAGTTGTTCCATGTCTTTCCTGTCAGGGTGTAACGCTTCCGCCGTCGACGCAGGTTGGCTTTCACACGTACCCCAAACTGATCAGGAACCCCACACCGGGGCCGCTTCATCCACCTGGGCCGCAGATATAGAGGGGTCAGCTTTGGGTTATCTCTTCCAGGGAGCCTCTTGCTTCCCAGTTTTCCCTCACAGGGATATACTGGGGGTGGGAGACTTTCTGGCTTCCAGAATAGTGGGTAAAGAGATATCATTTTAAGAAGACTAAGCGCACAGCAGTGACTCAGAATGTTTGTTCCCGCTCCTGAGTATAATCCAAGGATGAGCTGGGCTCTCTTGAGGCCTCCTGTCCCAGTTATGTCAAGCTCTGTTGTGCTCCTCAACGTATCTGTAGGTCCTATCAATTCTAATAGAGTAAGGCCTAACTAGGTTGTCCCATCCAGGGGTTCATTCCCATTCCCATGCCTGCGGCAGGCATCACTAATCGAACATAATGCTCTTCCTGCCAAAGCTGGATTATATCTACCTCATCTTTTTTTTTAAATTTATCTCTTTTTTATGTATGTGTATGTATGTGTGCCTGCATGAATTAAGGTACACTGTGTACATACATGTGTTTGTTGAGGTTCTCTCAGATCCCTAGGAACTGGAGTTACAGGTGCTTGTGAGCTATCTCCTGTGGGTACTGGGAACTGAACCCGGGTCCTCTGCATGAGCAGTCAGCAATCTTAACTCTCCAGCTCCTATCTTTCTTAGCATAAAGCTTCAGGCAACCATACTAAACGATAAGCATTAGCACGAAGATCCAATCTTTTGCCATTCCTTATCTGGACCACTCTCCTCTGAAAATGTCATATACCAAAGGCTCCTCGGAGCAGGCTGCAGGCCAGGAGGGCCCATGGAATGTGGAAGGGGTCACATGGAGGGACTCGGACTCACCTTTTTGTCTCTTCATCAAGCACACCCGTGACAGGGATCCCATAGAAACTCTGCATCTCGGCAAGGGCAGAAGCCAGGATCTGGGCAGAGCGCATGGTGGACATGTGGCGGCTTGGCTGGGGTAGGTAGCCGTAGAGTCGAAGCCAGTTCTGCAAAGGAGCCAAACCAGGTCTGCTCAGTCACTGCTCAGAACCCTCCAAGACCTCCCAACTCACAGGAAAATTCAGTTCTTCCAAGGCCTATAAACCCCTCACCACCAAGCCCAACTCAGCTCTCCCACTTCACTCCCGTGGACTGGTACATTATTCCTTGCCATCCCTCTGCCCCTCTGGGTGGATCTTTCTGCTCCAGGCAGGCTGCTCAGGACCCTCAAGTATTCAGGATCTCTCTTTGTTAAAAGGGCACTGGATCCTTTGGAACTATAAATACAGGCAGTTGTGAGCCACTGGATGCAGATGCTAAGAAGAAAAATCTGGTCCTCTGCAAGAGCAGCAAATACTCTTTCTTAACTGCTCAACTATCTCTCCATTTGTAGGGAGGTGGGGCGGAAGTGAGGTTTTGAGACAGTTTTTCTTTGTAGCCCTAGCTGTTCTGGAACTTGCTTTGTAGATTAGGCTGGCCTCAAACTCAGAGATTTGTCTGCTTCTGCCTCCCGAGCTCTGGGATTAAGGAGTGTGACACCATCCTCAGTCAAACACCTCTTTTTTTTTTTTTTTTTGGTTTTTCGAGACAGGGTTTCTGTGTATAGCCCTGGCTGTCCTGGAACTCACTCTGTAGACCAGGCTGGCCTCGAACTCAGAAATCGGCCTGCCTCTGCCTCCCAAGTGCTGGGATTAAAGGCATGTGCCACCACTGCCCAGCTACCAACCCCTCTTTTTAATTAAAAAAAATTTTTTTTAGTTAAGTTTGTGTGCATCCAGGTTCTCAAGGTGTCCAGACTAGGGTGTTGGCTTAGAGCTGGAGCTGGAGTTAGAGGTGACTGTGAGCCACATCACATGGCACTAGGAACTGAGCTTGGGTCCTCTGCAAGGACATGCTCATAACTGCTGCGCCCTCTCTCCACCACCATTTAAAAAAAATGATAGTTTTTGTTTATTCTTTGAAAAACTCTGACATTTGTCCAGTGGGTTTTGAACACACCCCCATCTGTGTCGGAATTTTGACAGGTTTGATCTCATGCGGGTGATCACACCTGTTGTCAGCTGATGCACTCAACAGACATGCCACACCTGAGAGACATCCTTTTACCACTCTTCCTCCTATCCATCAGCTGTAATTCTTTCTGCCCAACCTTCCACCCAGTGCTGATCTGTTAATATAGATGAGTCATCCACAGCTGAACACGCGCAGTCACACACACTTGCACTTTGATCTCTAATGAGTCTCTGCATTAACCACTACGCAAAGAGGCTTCTCTGACCAAAGTTAAGACCAACACAAACCTATGGATTTAAATCAAGATATTTAGAAGACAGTCTGACAGCCTAAGTGTTTAACATAACAACAGAAGCCCTGGCACCTATGGTTTTTGGGGTCATGAGCCTTTCTTCTTTCTTTCATTTAAATTATTTTTATTGTATGTGTATGAGTGGTTGTCTGCACGTGGGTATGTGCACCACGTGAGTGCCTGGTGCTCACAGAGGTTAGAAGTGGATGTTAGATTCCCTAGAACTGGAGTTATAGACAGTTGTAAGCTATCTGAACCAGGTCCTCCACAAGAAAACACACACACACACACATACACACACACACACACACACACACATTTCTTTTTCTTTTCTTTTCTTTCTTTCTTCTTTTCTTTCTTTTTTTGAGTCAAGGTCTCTCTTCTATATACCTCTGACTGTCCTAGAACTTGCCTTGTAGGCCAGGCTGACCTCAAACTCATAAGAAATCAGCCTGCCTCTCTCCTGAGTACTGAGATTAAAGGTGTATGCAACCATGTCTGGCTTTATTTATTTTCGGTATGTATGGGTATACATGTGGAGGTCAGAGGAGGTGGCTTCTCTCCTTCTACCACATGGGTCCTAGGAATCAAACTCAGGTCTGCAAGCTTGATGGCAAACACCTTTACCTACTGAGTCAACTCACTGGCTCCTCTGTTCAGAATCTTTTAAGGTTTCACCAGGTGGGAAACCCAGCAGATCCTAAAGCCTCTAGGAGTATATGGGCATGGGGAGGAGAGACAGGCTCGGGAAGGGTGTGCCAAGAGGATGTGACAAGGATTCTGCTATGAATTATTTATTTTATTTTCAAACAGGGTCTCTGGTGAGAGTGACCCTTAACTTCTATGTAACCAAAGGATAACCTTAAATTCCTATCTTCCTGCCTCCACTTCCCAAGACTACAGCTGTGCACTACCATGCCTGGTTGCATGCTATGCTGGGGCTCAAACTTAGGGCTTCATGCATGCTAGGCAACCATCCCCAGACCTACATCTTCAGCTCCTTCTGTCTGCACTGGATGCTTCCTCATCTTCAAAATGAGGACCAGTGTGCTGTTACAGGGTGACTTAGTTACTATTGCTTGATGAAACACCATTGAAGGGACCAGTATTCAGTATAAGATACCTCAAGACTTAGTTCTCAGCACAAAGGACATTTATTTGCCCTGCGGGACAATGGGTGGGGAATAAGAGACAAAGACTGGAGATAGAGGAGAGGGAGAAGAGGAAAGGATATTTGTTCCAAAAGGACAAAGGACTGTCTTTGGATAGAGAGGAGACAGATGTGACCCATAGGCAAATGGCAATTAATAAAGGTACAAGGGGAAATCCGTGTTAAATTTTAATTGTGCATGTTAATTAGGTGAGCCAAAGGGGGCTCTGATTGTTAGATTTCAATACTTTGGTAGCTGGACCTTGGTGGTCAGTCTTAGAGGGAGGAAGTGGCCAAATAAGGAAACAGGCCTTGGTGCTTAGCTTTAGAAATGTAATTTACTGGTTCTTAACAAGGCAGAAAAATGGAGAGAAAGCAAGGCCTGCCAGAACAAGGTTTGCCATGCTTGGGCTGGCTAGAGTCTCTTCAGCCATGCCCTTTGGGAGGAAAGGGTTTATTTACCTTAACTTCCATATCACCATTCAGCACTGAAGGAAGTCAAGACAGGAACTCAAGCAGGGCAGGAACCTGGAGGCAGGAGCTGATGCAGAGGCCATGGAGGGGTGCTGCTTACTGTCTTGCTTTATATAACCTGCATTCTTATGTAACTCAGGACCACCAGCCTAGAGATAGTACCACCTACAATGCAAGGCTCCTCCCTTATCAGTAATTATAAAAATGTCCCACAGCCAGATTCTATTGGAGTATTTTCTCAGTTGGGGTTTCCTCCTTTCGGGTAACTCTAGCTTGTGTCAAGGTAACATAAAATGAGTGAGATTTGAGAGGCACAGCCCCAGGAAAAGCACTGTGTTCAGCTCCTTTCTAGAACTTGCCAGGCAAATCCCACCCATGCATCCTTCTACTTGACATCCATCCACCTATCACCTGCTCTGCCAGATGTTTCTGTATACTCTAGCATGACCCCTGGGTACTGTGGGAGACATGGCCATCTAGAGTTTATAGGCACCCAGGAGACTCTGCACCGGAAAGGGTGGGGGGAGGGGGCTTCAGGGCTCTTAAGTCCATAAATGCAACTAGCAATTCTGATGAATGATTCTGAGAAATGTTAAGAAAGACCAGCTGCCTTATGCCCTCAGATGGTGAGGGGATGGTATCTAGGTAGAAACAAGGAAGCAGAGGCCTTCCTTGTCCTTGTCACATTTACTTGGGCACTTGGAAGACCCTCTTTCTAGGCTGTTCTAGAAGGGGAAGGCTATACGCTGAAGAGACCCAAGGCAAGCTGGACATGGAAGATGCTTTGGGCTGACATCCATATGTTAGTCCACTCAGCCCAGGGCAGCAGTGCCCAAACTTGATGGACAAAGAGCTGCCAAACCAAGCCCCAGCCTGACTGGCTGTGCAGTCCCACTCAGAGACCAGAGGGCCCTAGAGAATGGCAGAACAGCAAGCAGAGACCTGGAGCCAAGAATCAAGTGTCAGCTCTGTGCAGAGTGGGGCCAAGCTTATTAAAAGATGGGGGGCGGGGGCAGTCTGGATTAAGGCCTCCTTCATCTGTGAGGTTCTGTAAGGATCAAGTGGCAAAAAGCCCTGTAAATGTTATGGATGATAAGAGACTGGGGCTCTGACTGACAACCTTGTTTCTGCCAGCAGGGCTGAGGGGTCCAGGCTTCTGGTGCAACTGGCCAGGCACAAGCAAGACCAGGGTCCAGGGTAGCTGGGGGAGGAGGGAGCCCCTCCTTCCCCCCAGTTTTCCCACTGATTCTCTTTACCCCTGACCCACATGGCAACACTGCTGCGACAATGTCTCAGTTCTTCCCCAGCACTGAAACCTCCTCCAAAGCTCCTATGGAGAGTCCACTTCCCTTTTGGACAGTTTTCCTGAAGCCTTGCGGAAAAGTCCAATGGGCAAGGTCAACAGGCTAATGACAAAAGGCATGGAGCTGGTGTGTGTGTGTGTTGGGGGAGGTTGGGGGGATGGGGTGGTTGCTGACAGATGAGGGCACCTTCAGATCACCTATTTGCATACGGTAAAAATATCTCCAGTGCAAGTAATCAGAACCACGGAGGGGTTGATTAGCCTATCTGCAGAGCCACAAGGGGGGCAGGCTGGGATAGAGGCTCAGGAGGAACCCCTGGGCAGGGAGGGAAAGGGAACTGGCCTGTTTGTGGTGAAGAGCTCCAGAGGTCTGGCAGAAGAGCTGTTTCATCCCAGAGCCAGCTCAGGGCTTCCAGACAGGTCTCAAGGGAGCCTGGTGACTCTCCTTCACATAGTTAAATGCCTTTAAGTCCTCAGGAAGCACAGAGTTTCCATCTCCCTGTCAGCCATGCCTCCCAGCCACTGCTGGGGTGAAGGTGGCTGGTGACACCCCTGGGACAGGGACTGGTGAAGAGAGCTGCAGCCTCAGTATGAGGTGAAGCTGATGGCTGGCCTGTCTCTGGCAAACACGTGCTCAGGGTGGCTGCACGCCAAGTGTCCACAAATCTGCCAAGCGGGCAGCAGACAGCACCCTGGCTGGGGCTTCTTTCCTTCCTGGTGTTGGGAGTGAGTGCTCCATCATCCCGGCACAGTCCTGGCTATGAGAAGATCTAGAGGCTAGCCACACTGGTGGGAAGCAGGGTACACAGGGCAGCCACCACTGCCTTATTGTGACAGGCAGCTCAGACCCCTGAACCACGGATAGCTAAGGTGCCTGGCTGATTCGAGACAAAAGGTGGGAACAGTACCCAAGGTCCCACAGTGAGAGGAGGCTATAGCCAGGCCCTTCCAGTTCCTATTGTGATATCTGTCCCTTGTGCATGGTGCCTCCTATTCCCCTTTGTCACCTACAGGTTCATGGGTGAGGCAAACAGGCAAAGCTGTGCTTCCCTGATGGGGAAACTGAGGCACGGAAGTCAGTACATGTTACAGGGCATAGTAACAGAAGGGTCCTTAATGCAGGGTTGGCTGCCCTTTCTATGAGGGCCACTGTCTGATGACAGATGAGGACTGGGGCATGAGGCCTTTCCCATCTTTAGACCAGAGTGTGTCCGTGGGATATTCCCAAGACCCTAGAGTCATGGTTGTCCTAGCCATTGCTGTGAGCTTCAGCCTCCATCTGAAAAGTATCTATTGATGTTGCAGGTTGATTTCAAGCAGGGAGGCAAGGGACAGTACTTCATCAGGGAAATGCCTGGTCCTCAGAAGACAGTAAACACAACCTGAGAACCTTCTGTGGACCATTTAATGCTTATAACCACTCCTGAAAGACAAACATCTGTCTATTCTCATTGTTCTGGGAACAAGGGTCAGAAGAGTCACACAGCTGACCTGGGATAGACCTGGGTGCAGCGGGTTCTGCAGTGTTCCTTGGCCTAGAATGCTGGGCTCTCTGGTCCTTCTCAGGAACAGCACAGCACAGCACTGGGGTAGGGCACCTAATCCTCCCCACACCCAGTGTCTCTGGCTGGGTCCAGGCATTGAGCCAGGCTGCCCTCCCCCAGACCTGTTGAAGCAACATGGAGGGACATAAGCCTGCAGGGAAGGTGCATCTGAGGAGTCCCCAGATCCCAGATTGATGCTGTGCCTAGAGCAGCTATTGGAGAGGGGAGACAGGACTGGGGCTTGGGCCACTGCTGTGGACAATGTCCTGCTCCTGGGGCTTACACTAGTGGAGTATCCAGTAGTAGCACATCAGCCCTTCCCCCCAAGGCCCTTATCAGGCCTCAGGTGATAAAGACAATCTCAACGTTTCTGCTCTGTCTCTCAACTCAACTCCTTCAGTAATCTGAGCAGCCCCAGGCCTGTTTTGCTCAGCCAGGTACAAAGAAAAGCTTGTCAGGACCATCAAAGATGAATCAGTCCCTAGACCTAAGATCTAAGGATTCTTGGAAACAAGCCAGGGTTCTGCTCTGTCTGCCATATCAGAAGAAACAGGTGCTGAATCTGGGATGGAGACCCTGTAAGAAACAGGGCTCTTACTCTCCTACTAGCAAGATGCATTCTGACTCACTGGGAATCGTGGGATGTGCACGCGCACGCACATGCACGCACACATGTAAGGGGGCGTTCCAAAGAAGCCAAGCCCAGCCACCTCTCTGAGGCAGGGCCACAGATTCATCCAACAGACACCCCTGAAGAGACAGGGTACTTAGAGCTACCCTAGGCAGCTCAGTCCATCTATGACAGCAAGGCACCTTAGACAGCACCTCCCCCACCCAAGGCTGAATAGAAACTAACTTTGGCCTTGTTTCTGAGTAGAAACTTGCCCAAGGCCCTAGTTGCTTATCTATGAGAAACTGGCTAAGAGAACTCTGAAACTTAGTTTCCACCTCTGCAAAATGGGGCCATTTGGAACAGGACAAAAAGCTGAATGACTAGACACCAGGCCAATAAAGAGAGAATTAGCTGAACATGGTGGCACTTTAATCCCAGCACTTGAGAGACAGAGTTCAAGACCAACCTGGTCTACATAGCAAGTTCCAGGCTGGTCAGAGCTACACAGAAAGACCTCATCATCATAAGCAAGGGACTGTCCAGACTACTCAATTCTTGTCTGATACTCTCAGGGGGTTGCATGGTCCACTTAAAAAGTTCTAGGGCATGTGAGTTTGGGAAGCCTAATCTACTTCTTAATATGAACCTAGGACCCTTTTGCCTCAGGTTTCCAAATCCTGGGATTTTAAGCACGTACCATACCCATCATACCTGTCTCAATTGTATGCAAGTTCAGGTGCTCTTGTAGGCCAGAGGCCTAAGAGGTAGCTGTGAGGTGCCTCATGTGGACGTTGGGAACTGAATTCCAGATGCTCTGCAATGTTCACCCTGTGACATCATCTCTCTCTAGACCCACAAGTCTCCCTGCCCCCAGTACTGGGGGTTGATTGATTACAGAGCCTAGACTATGTCAGGCAAGTGTTCTACCTCTGAGCTCACTAACCCAGACTGGTTTTTTTGTTTGTTTGTTTGTTTGTTTGTTTTTAACTTTTTATTTGGAAACAGGGTCTCATGAAGTTGCCTAAGTTGGCCTTGACCAGGTGGCCCTTAAACTTGAAATCCTCCTGCCTCAGCCTCCTAAAAATCTGAGATTACATACAGGCCAGAGCCACCAGGCTCCTACTCCACTCTGAGTCTTAAAGAAGGCTATGGGTTATGGTGATTGTCTGATTGTCGGGGACTTCCAGCCAGGGAAGCAGGAAGGAGGCAGCCACCCAACCCGCCCCCACAAGCCTTAACCTGAAGGAAAAACAAACGGGTCCTTTGGCCTATGGGAGGGGAGGGGCGGGGCGGGAAGGGCCTTTGTTTGCTGCAGTTTTTAAGGTTGGCTACAGTCCAGGCCTTGAGTATCACCTGGACCTTGAGGCTCCCCAGGACAGGGTCTGGGTGGGAGTAGGTAGGGAATAGGGCAGCTTTGGTAGAATCCCTGAAAAGACTTTGCTATCTAGGTCAGTCTCAGCAGGCTCCTACTAGGAGAAGGAACTCAGGGGGTGATACCTTGCAATCTGACCTTTAGCCCAATCTGAGACACCAAGACTGAAGGTTGTGGGTTCAAACTCCCATTCTGCAGTTCCTGGCTATGTAACCTGAGGTACTTTCACCCAGAGAACTTAGTTTTCTCTTCCATATGCATTAAAAAGAAGAAGAAATGTGAAAATGCTTCTAGAATGTTCTTGGACAGAACTAGTTTGGTAACTGTACTGAAATAACACCTGTGGCTCTTGGGCTGCCTGTGCATATAGCATTTACAGCATTGCCTATAAACAGAATAGTCTTCCCTGTAACACTGTCAAGCAGATATTATGGCCATTCCATTACAGGCAAGAAAACTGAAGTTCAGACAGGTTCAACAACTTGCCAACAAAGACTGCTGCTTGCTTCTCTGTCATTATTCTTACCAAGGGCTATGATGCTAAGTGGTGGACGTGGAGCTGGGCTCCTCGTGTCTCCATGTGGTTCCCAGATGCATAGGTCAGCTTTAGAGAGTTGACCCAGACCCTGCTCTCCAGGCTGCAGAGTTCTGGGGACTCAGCCATCCATGGTTATGAAACATAGGACATCGGACAGCAGAGGAGGTTAAGGCAAGCCTTCTGTTCATTTCCTCCTGTATCTTTGGGGGCTCATGGGATTCAGTGGGAGGTACCCGTTGTATCCCTTGGCAAACCCAAGTCTGCCATACTTGCCTGGGACTGCATACCCTGTCACTTCCCTCAGAGGGCCTAGCCCCATGATTGCTAGTCTCTAGACATTCTCCAAATAAACACATGTCCTTTGGGGAGCAGTGCTCCACAGCCCCCATTCTCAAGCCCTGGGGTGGGTGGGTGGGTGGGTGCTCTTCCTGCCCACAGGTGCTAATATGCTCAGGCCTGGGAATGCTTAGCTATCCTCGGGTCTCAGGGCCTTATCCATGGACTGTGGATCTGCCAGGATGCTCTTTGCAAGGAAGAGGTGTCTAAGCAACGTCCTCAACTCTTTTGTTTCTGCTGACTCATTGAGTACTGTACCATGTAATTGGCCATGGGGTTCCTGCCTTGGTGTCCAACTAAATCTTGGGGTGACATTAAGGATGTCACCTTTGAACCCTCAGGCTGAAACCAAACTCCCAGTAGGGTAATATTGGCAAGGACCACCTGAATCCAGACACAAAAAGGCAAAAAAAAAGGGGCAGCCAGAACTAAATCCATGGCAGGGAAAGGCCTTCCCCCACACACAGCATGCCATTCTGAGCTGGC
The DNA here is from genome assembly GCA_030674055.1 of Rhabdomys pumilio. Taxonomy (NCBI): domain Eukaryota; kingdom Metazoa; phylum Chordata; class Mammalia; order Rodentia; family Muridae; genus Rhabdomys; species Rhabdomys pumilio. The sequence continues at coordinate 21,105,498 of JANHMN010000018.1, read as the reverse complement.
ACAAGTGACTTCTGGACTTTTAGAGAAAATCTTTAGGGGAGACAGTATGAGTATGTTACCATGAAGTTTTCTGTCCACATCTAAGGGTACCTTTTAGAAGTCTCCTTCCTCCTTGGGGTGGGGCAATATAAAGTATGTGTCCAGGGGTCAGAGTGGGCAGGCTGGAGCCATACGCTGTTCCATTGAAGACACACGAGGAGGTCAATGATGGGTGGGCCAAGGGATGTCCCAACACAGAGACATGTTAAAGGCTAATGTGAAAGACTACATCCAACCCCAGTCCTCAACTGTGCCCAGCACACTGACTCTCTCCCATCTTGAGGATGTGTGGAGATACAGTGTCTGAGTTATCCTTGCTATGAACCTAGCAGAAAACCCCTTTCCCTTCAGGGAAGACATGAGTCCTGTACGGTTTCTGCTCTATAGTTAAGAAGGAATATTAGTATGAGGAGGGACCTAGAGGGACCATCACTGTCATACAAGAGGAGATGGGCACACAGACAGTGACTCCAGTCAGATCTGAAGATCAAAGGAACTCTATGGCCTGGTGGTAGCGGCACATACCTTTAATCTCAACTAGGGAGGCAGAGGCAGTGGCTCTCTCTGAGTTTGAGGCCAGCCTGGTCTACAGAGAGTCCCAGGAGCATCCTAGTTGACTCCAGTCTCCTCGCCTCCTTCTGCTCACCTTCCTCAGTGGTCAGATGAGGACAGGAAGATTTATGACACTATTCAGGAAAGGTGGGAATGTCCAGTTTTGGTGTTGGTGGCACCATGCTTGTGAACTCTGGCCTCCTGAGTCACTTCCACAGGATAGGCTGAGAGTGCTAAGTTTCGGGAAGGAGCGGGAGGAAGAGTTTCCCTAGTGAAAAACAAAGGCACTCAGGTTGCCGGAAATTGTAGCCAAGGAACAGGGCAGGGTCTTGATGGGGTGGCAAGCTGGCACCCCATCCAGGTGGGGTTCTAGATCTCAGTGCCTGTCCAGGGGAGAAAATGACAACGGCTAGGGCAGAATAACTCAGGAGTAGCTCTTTGCAAAGGAAGGCAGGCTACTAGCGGCTGGCTGCAGGTGTGTGGCAGCTTCTAGCACATTCTGGTTCCTCTCGCAGCCAGGGGTCAGGAGCTGTGAGAACCAGAACCTTTCTCAAAGAAAAGGGAATCTGAACACTATGTGTGGCAGGTCTAGACTGAGCAGATGGGTCTAGGGACTCTTTGGGTCCAATTATGGCCAGTCCTAAAGGATCTCCCAGAGCAGCCTGTATACCAAAGTAAGGGTTAAGACATCCATCCTTCCACCCACTGTGGATTCCAGCATGCAACATTTCAGAGTCCCTTCCAGCCACAGTCTAGGCACAGCCAAAATTGTACACCAAGAGTCAATCCTAGCCAAGGGCATCATGGCTTTCTTCTTCTGCAGGGTGTGTGTGTGTGTGGTGGTAGGCTGGGGGCACACTTAGCTGTACTTCCTCAGTTGGAGGGGGCACCCCAAGCCTCAGCTCCTGGCCATCCAGGAGGAGGCCCATTCACAATGCACAACCACCAAAATCCAGCTTGGTCTATGTAGGCCACAAACTCTCAAAGGGGAATCTGTGACTTGAAATTCTTTGGCATCTTCTCCAGTGGCAGCACCTTGGTTACAGGCAAACAACTAGCTACCAGCAGGAGCTCCCTGTAAACCTCTGGCCCAAGGCCTTGTGAATTGGGTTGGGCTCCCTGCAACTCTTTGATCTGATGAGAGGAGGGCAGGCAGGTGGAGGATTGGAGGTGTAACTGGTCCCCCCCCAGGTTTTTATTAAAGCAGGGTGGGGAGAGAACAGACTTCCATTGGAAAAATCTCTCTCAGGCAGACTAGAAAAGTGGGCAAGCCTTCCGGACTGGGATGGAAGATTAGGCTGTGTGCAAATACAGACAGTGTTCCAGAAAAGTGGGTAAGCCTTTGGGACTGAGATGGCAGAATGCACTGTCTGCAAACCATCCCTCCAGGCAGCCCAAGGACCCCAAGGGCCCCAAGGCCCCAAGCCTACAAGGAAGATGCAGCCCCTGGATCGTCCTCTCTCCAGACCCCACACCTTTCTCCCATGGCTGGACAGAATGATCATTAAAAGTTCGATGGCACCCTATGGTGACCGAGCTAGTGCGCGGGGTGGGGGTGTGGGTGGGGGGGAGTATACACTGGAGCGGGAGGTACTGGTAGAGACTCTGCACGGGGAGACCGCGCCTGGTCACTCGCCGGACCAATCCAGAGAGCGGCCAGCATATGGACGTCAGCCCAGCTTCCAGAGAAAAGAGGCGTGGAGTCCACCCAGTTTCACCCAGGCCTGGGCGTAGGGGCGCTGGTGGGAAAAGTGTTTCAGAAGATAGGGTCTGTCCTTCAGACCCTATCCCTGGCATGGGACTGCTTCAGCCCAAGAAAGTCACCAAAGCACCTTTGCAATCCGCCTTTAGTCTGGGAGATTGACACCCATCCCCCAACCATCCTGGTCTGGTCAGCCCGGCAACGCGCGATGTCAGCCAAAGGAGTGTCAGCCAAAGCGCGAGCGCTGCGGGGCTCTTGCTCCGCCTGAGTTCTTACTACCCGCAGCACCCCACCCCTCGTCTCTCGTAAAGCCCACAGTGCGCAGATCCGGCTCTCGAGGAATCGGAATCGCGCGGGCTAAATGACTGGAGGCGAGGGCTAGGGGCTGCGGAAGCAGCTGCAGGGACTCATGCTAGGGCGGGTCAGTGCCCGGAGCGGCTTCAGGGTGCACAGCAGCTGCGAGCCCGGTACTCCCAGGGCTTTGGGAAGAGGAGCGCAGCAGAGCTCTGAACAGGGAGTGGCAGCCTGCCAGTCCCGCTTTCTACCCATGCTCTCCAATCCCGATCGGCCCTCACCCCTCAAGGCCCGGTGCGTCTCCCCCACCTGCAAGTCTCCGCTGCGGGTGGGGTTCGTACTACATCCCCCGGGTTCTTACCTCAGCGGCGTACACTTCGGTGTCTTCAGACGCTGTACCATGGCCCAGACAGTCCAGAAGCACTACCAGTAGCAGCGGGAGCAGCGAAGCTCGGCTGCTGAAGCAGCTGCCAGCGCAGCCTGGCCGTCCGAGTGCGCTCCGGTCGCTGCCCATGCTCTTAGGCAGCCAGCCGGGTCCCGAGCGCTGCACGCAGGGCTAGGCTAGCTCGCTGGCCCGCACCGCGTCCTCGCACGCGGCTGGGAAACTTGCGACGCTCCCTGGCTCCCGGCCCCGCGGGCGCGCGGCGGACCTCGGGTTCCCAGTGCTTGCGGGAGCAGCTCAGGTCCCCTCTGCAAATTCCCAAACCGGGTGAGAAGCGGGCAGGGCAGGTCGGGGCACGCGGGGACTCGCCCGCTGGAGAAGGGGACCGGCCGAGCTGCACGCCGCAGAGTCTCGCAGCGTCGGCGCGGTGCGCCCTGGCCCCGGCCCCCGAGAGCAAGCACAACTCCAGAGCCTTTGTCTGGCTCAGCGCTCCGGCCGCCCGGTCCCGCGGCGCCCCCTGCGCGCCCTGCTCTCTCTGTCCATGCCCAAGGTCCCCCGCGCTGCCCAGAGCGCGCGCTTCCCTCTGGCGACTCCACTAGCTGCCGCGCCCAATCGGGCCTGGATCCCCAGGCAGTCCCGGGAGGGGTGCAGGGAACCGGCCCGAGAGAGCGACGAGCCCGCCAGCCAGCTAGCCAGCGCCCGGCGTCCCCGGCGAGTTTGGCTCCGCAGCCCTACTCCCAGTGCGCGGCGGGAGCCGCCGTTCTTAAAGGGCCAGTGTGCTCCCTGTGCGCAAAGCCAGGCGCAGGCTAGGGGCGGTACCTAACCCGAGGCTTCTCAGTAGCAGGTGCCGGCTGTGGTCCCCAGGCAGGTGGGTGACACGTCTCCATTTTTTCCTGATGGCAGCAAACCTCTCCTAACCTGCTCAGCTCCTCTCTCTGGGGTGCAGGAGTGACCCCATAACTTGACCCTATGCTGAGGGAGGGCGCAAGGAAGGGGAGATCTCCCTTGGAGGCCAGTTTGTAGATCTCTCCAACTACCTGGTGGGAGGCGATAGGACATTCGGATCAAAGTGGGCCAGAAAAAGACTTGGGTAAGGACCTGAAGTACTGCTTTAAGCTTTTAAACATGGCAATAAAACTCTGAGGGGAAAAAAGAAGTTGGAGGAGCAGGTAAGATGGCTCAACGGGTAAAGGCACTGGCCACCATTAAATTTGTCAAGTTCGGCGACTTGGTGAACCAATAGAATCTGTGTCACTTGTGTTAGAACCTACACACGCACGCAAGCCCCGGAGTGTCTTAGACTCTTTAGTAAATTTCCTCAGTCGAGAAGTCTGAGGTTAGGGCGCCTCTGGGGCGCCTCTACGTGCTGAATGCAGCCTAGAGCGCATGCTTACAAGGCATGTGAGTCTGCATCCCCACTCTCTGCTGGGCAGATATGAGCAAATTACTAGAATTTTCTGAGTTTGTGTTGGGCTGAGGGTTCCAACTCTTAGTGTGCACACATTTCGCTTCCAAGCAAAGCCCGCTCTATTTGGTCTCTGTTATGAGAAAGTTAGTGTGTCCACGAGGCCCATCAGAGCTCTGGGTGGGAGGGCAAACCTTCCGGTGAAGCTTGGGCTAGATAACTTTTACTCTGGTGTGGACGTTAAGGGGATCGAAGGTCCACTGTAACTTCGTCCAGCCCAAGGTCAGCCCTAGTGTAGTTAACTGGAGGAACTGGTATGCCACTTGAGAACCATGGGAGCCAGAGCAGAGGGCAGCACACCTTATCACCTCCCCACAGATGAGGAAAATGTGTGTTTACCTTACTTGAGGGTGGATCCTTCCTAGAGTAGGCTCTCTGGGTACCTCCGCCCCCTCCCACCTCTCAGGAATAGGAGACCTGGCAAAGGACCTTACACCCGTGGCTGGTTTGAACCTATCTAACAGCTGAAGGAGGAGAAAACATGCCCAGTGCCTCGCCTACAAACATCTTGTGGAAAGGAAATTGAGGTTTGGAGAAAAGACAGAGGCAGTCTCTCCCCTTTCCACTGATGGGGTCCCTCACCCAGAAAACCAATTTCTGAATTCTCTAATTAAAAAATTGATTTTGAGAAATGTCCAGTGTTCGGTGAACAACAGCTTCTGTTCAGGTGTACTGCATCTGTTTGCAAAATTTATTCCCATTTTTAAAAACTGAGTTTATGGGGCTAACTCGTAATAATAAAAATCTCAGGTGGGGCCGGGTGGTGGTGGCACATGCCTTTAATCCCAGCACTTGGGAGGCAGAGGCAGGCGGATTTCTGAGTTCGAGGCCAGCCTGGTCTACAGAGTGAGTTCCAGGACAGACAGGACTACACAGAGAAACCCTGTCTCGAAAAACCAACCAACCAAACAAACAAACAAAAAACCAACTCAGGTGGGTAGGCAAGGTTTGAGAGACTATGATAAGTCAAATCTGATGGTTTTTTCCATTGCCCGTTGTTCTGGCTCTAGGAAATGGACCTCCCCTCCTCTCCCTCCCTCTGTCCCTTTTCCCCTTTCCCTTTTCCCCCTCCCCCAAAAAGCTTTTCCGAGGCAGGGTTTCATTGTGTAGCCCTGGCTGTCCTGGAACTTACTCTATAGATCAGACTGGCCTCAGACTCACAGAGATCCACCTGCTTCTGCCTCCCAAGATTAAAGCTGAATACCACCACATCCAGCAGGAGTGGAAATGGATTTTTATGTGAGATTCTTCAGAAAACTCTGGATTTCAAACCAGGTCTCTGGGTTCCTGGCCCAGGTCGACGTCACTGGAATCTGGAGCATTTGTTTCCTGTTGAGCTTTACTTTCTTGTTTGTAAAAGGAGGGTTCGGATTCAGTGCTCTTAACCTTTAGCCATCTCTCCAGCCCCCATTACCTGATTTTTTTTTTTTCCTATCAGTTTTAGAAGTATGTAGCTATGTGGCCCACTCCTATTAGCTTTGCTGTCAGTAACCCTTCTGATGAGAAGGTCATGGGAGAATAGGTTGCCTGCTTTTCAGGACTTGGAGGCAGCTCAAAGGGGCTGGAATAGGTTGGAGAGATGGCTCTGTGGTTAAGAGCATTTACCTATCCGTCAGAGGATGCAAGTTTGGTTCCTAGCACCCATATCAGGTAGGTCAGAATTACCTGTGACTCTGGCTCTGAAGGAACCTGACTCCTTCTTCTGGCCTCTGTAGGCATATATATATATATATATATATATATATATATATATATATATGTATGTATATATATATACATACACACACACACACCAAACCCATCCCTGGTCCGGCTTGAAAGTGCACATTAGGCCTAGTTTCCCAACCTCTAGTTGCCAGCCCCCATGCTTCAGACCATCCCATATCTTTAATTCATAAAAACCTCTATGTTTGGGAAGGTTGATTTGAAGCTTTTGCCTCCTATTTGGGCACTTATCACTTCAGTGACTGGTACTGTGCCAGGCTGGCAAAACAGGACCCTTTTGGTCAACAGGACAGTCTTTCGGACTGTGAGTGCCAAGAGAAGGAAGAAACAAACAAACCAAGTACTTTCCCTCTCTCTTGGAAACAGAGCTGGGGTGGTCTAAAGAGGCAAAGGAGAAGGCTTTAGTGCCAGATGGAGATCAGCCAGCCAGGTCTTGAGATGAACATTTCCCTGCCCTGCAGGGAACATCTGAGGATGCCAGAGCCAGATGTGTTGATTCTGTACTCTCCCAAGCGTGAGCAAGTCCTCATCAAGAACAATTCTTCCCCGAACACCGCCCACCTAGTGGTGGACAGGCCTGCTCTGGCCTTCCATCTCCAGTTGTCTCTTGGGTTTCTGGAGCGCTTCTCCTCTTTTGGAAGAGCCCTAGCTGCTTCTGCACTGTCAGCGCTCCACTCTGGTGGCACACTGCATGTCTGGGTGCCTGCCAAGCAAAGGCTGCCAGCCTCCTCAGGCACGGCTCACATGCCCATCCCCCTCAGCAAAGCTCAGACTTCCTTCCTCCATTGCCACCTCCATTCTCCATTGAAGAGCTGCTTATTGATCTTGGCCCATTTCTCAAAGTGGTTGCACTTTAACTCCGCTCTCAGCACAGACGACCTGCAGAGCCACATCCTCTCCCAGGGGAGCAGCCCTCAGTGGTTTGGACAAGTACAGGGGCTGGGGGCTCTACTCAGCACACCTTGCCTGCTTTCCCTTTGATCACCCAGAGGACCAGACATGAGTTATTCTATGGCCCAATTCAGGGCCTGGCACAGAGCAGGTGTCAGTAATGTGACTTGGGAAGCTAGGATTACCATGTTGCCTGCAGGCTAGAAAAACATGCCTAGCTTCTTCTCCAATGTGACTTCTGATGCCACTGGCACCAAACAGCAGGTTAGCCAAAGCCACTAGATTGCTGTGGTGGCACTAGGGGAACGAGGCGAGAATGTGTTCTTTAAGGCTAGGGAAAGGCTGGCTTGTGAGGACATGAATCACAAAGTGGGAGCCAGAGCCGTAGGCAAGTGTAGGGATGGTCTGGGCTGTATCACGGTGGAAGCTGAGGCTAGGGTTGAGTCAAGTCCTAACATTCCCGTGTCCTCAGGCAAGCCACGTAACTGCTCTCCCATAGTAATTACCTCTCCCCAGTTTGCGTCCCTCAGGCTCAGCTATGGAGGCCTGGGTAGGGCTTTGTACAGGTCATCTGGTATGAAGTCTAAATGCCATGTTGGAGGAGTGAGGATGGCATCTCCCAAGACATGCCAAAACCCAGGCTCCATGCATTACATGCAATGTCACTGGTGAAGTCTGGGCAGACAGGGCAACCCCGCCTTCCTTTCCTATTTTCTTGTGTAGGAGGGGGTTTGTGTATGTGTGTGCAGAGGTAGACATGCATGCACACATGGCTGTGTACATGTGTAAGCCAGAGGTCAATCTTAGGTGTTGTTCCTCAGGGGCCATCCAATTGTTATTTGAGACAGAGTCTCTCATTGGTGAGAGCTAGACAAATAGGAGAGGCTGGATGGTGAGTGAGCTCAGGGTTCCTTCTGTCTCCCTGCCTCCTCAGTGCAGAGATTACAAGTGTTTGGTACCAACACAGCTTCTAAAGGCTGGGTTCTAAGGATGGAGCTCAGGGCCTGATACTTACAAAGCAAGAACATTACTGCCTGAACTAGCTTTCCAGCACCCACCTTTAACATTTTATGGGTATGGGTGTTTTGCCTGCAAGTATGAGCGCCATATACATGCCTGGCACCTGAGAAGCCTAGAGAACGGCTGGAGTCAGAGTGGCTATGAGCTGCCATGTGGGGGTAGGAAATCAAACCTATCAGGACACTGTCCCTGGAGCCCATGGAGTGGCTGGAGAGAACTGTCTCCTGAGCGCTGTTCTCAGAACTCACGTGCCTGCACACGCACATGTACACACCATACATACGCTAAAATAAACATACATAAAAATCTTTAAAGTTGTAACAGCCTCCCAAGAGCCCCGGACTGTGAAGCACAGCTGGAGGGGAGATCAGAGGCACCGTTTTAAGTAGAAGTAGTTTAAAATAAGACACCACATTAAAAAGGCAGATTTTATTTATTTAACATAATTTAAAACTGTAAAAAATATTTCTTCATCCATCACTAGAAATCCCCATGACAACTAGAAAGTCTTGGTTCTTTGCCCTGACAGGAGCTTGATGGGAAATAGATTCTCCTCTGCCTCCCTGGCCCTCTGTCCACTTCCCACCCCACCCGGAGAATGTTCAGCAACAGGCAGGGGTGTTCTGGATGGAGGGAAGGTGCCTCTTTGTGCCTCTGGGAAAGTTGATGGGGAAAGCAGGGGTCATGGGTGTTGGAGGCCTGGCTGGCAGCCATAGCCGGACCAAAATGAAACATCTGCTGGGCTCTCCCCAGGCACCTGGCTGGGTAAGTGGGAGGAAGGAATGAAGAAAACTGCTGCTGACCACAAATTAGCACCCTGTGCCCTGGCCTTAAAATGACCTCTCCTGGCACAGAATGGGATGAAGGGACAAGGTGATAAATAAAGAAGATTAAAAGGAGGATGACAGACTCATGGAAGCCCCATTTTGACAGAGGTAGGTCAGGATGCAAGGATCTTAAAAATTGGCTGATGGCCAATGGCATCAATATAGATTACTGCAGTGGAGAGCCCTTGGTGGGGACTGAGTGTGGGTGGGCTCCCCAGAGGGGTTCATTTTCCTTTCCTAAGACTAGCAGAAGAATTAGAGGTCCAGGCTGCCCTCTACTGGTGATTTCTGGAAATGACCACATTACAGCAGCAGCCTACCAACCTATAACCCAAAAGGACCAGGAGAGTGAGCAGCCCACTAGAACAGTAAGTACTAAGTGTGTGAGTACTAAGTACTAAGTGAGGGGTATCCCACAAACAGCAGCAGCCTCCTCCATCTCAGTCGGCCTGAGGAGAGGCCTGGGACAAGGCTCACTTCAAAGGCATCGAGAAGAATTTGTTCCCAGACTTGCAGCGGACCTGTTCAGCCAGCACGTGTAACAGGGTCTCAGAGTCTTCAAACTCATCCACGATTTCCTTCAACCAGCAGCGGGGAAATGACAGCTATGTTAAGGGGAATCAGACCCAGAGCACCACAAACAAAAGCAGGCCAGTAAACTGGGCAATTCTGAGAGGGTCCCCGGTCATGCAGACTCCAGTCATCTTACAATCGTATGAAGTGGGGCCTATTGCCTGGGCTTGCAGATGAGGACACAGTGCTCTGGGGACGGTGACTACTATGAAGCTTGGTTTGGTTTGGGTCTAGGCTCTACTGGAGCTAGACATCAGAGCTCTTTGCTGTCTTCAGTATGATCAGGCAGAGGGGAAGGTGCCTACAGAGGTGATGGTCCAGAGACTTTGGCTTGCAAAATATTTTTCAAAAATCCTAATCAGTTGCCAACACAAGAAAATCAGAAGACGGTACATAAAAATCTGGATTTCTGGCTTCTCTTGAGAAAAACAGAAGAAATGCTATCAACAACAGGGCATACTGCTGACTGCCTTCGTGCACTGCCAGGGCAAGGTGTCAGCTGCCAGGCACTGTGCACTGCAAATTCTCCTTCCAGGGCACTGACAGGAAGGTTACCTGTCGCACATGTTATCAAAATGTGGCCTGGCATAGTGGCACATGCCTGAAATCCCAAAACTAGGAAAGAGAAGGAACACTGAAAGTTTGAGGCTTGCCTGCTCTACACTGAGTTCCAGGCCAATCAAGGAGGCACTATGAGACTCTGTCTCAAAAACAGACCCAGAATGCAACAGGTTCTGAGGGCTGGAGGCTCTGACAGTCTTCCTCCATTTCCAACTGCCAGACCCAAACCTCTGACCTCAGAGAAATGGCTGGGGCCGAGGGGCAGGTTTCCAGCCTCCTCACATGACAGGGTTGTAAGGCAGAACACATGACGCCTAGAGATTCTGTTAAAATGCAGTGCTGCAGCTCCAGGTCTAGGGTGGGGCCAGAGCACCTATCTCACTGCTCAGCTCCTAGCTGCTGCTGCTGCTGCTGGGTCAGGGATGACACTTTGAGCAGCAAGGAGGAGGGATGAGGGTCTCTTGTCTTGCCACTCAGTTTCCTACAGACTTAGGTTTGAGTACCCAATCCTTCCCTTTGTCATTTGTCCATCCCAACACTGTTGAGCTCAGTGCTCTGTGTCCCTGCTCTGGAAATTCACCTGTAGTTCCCGTAGGCACTGTCCCTCCAGCTGGAGACGAGCATCACCCACACACCAGGCCAGACTGACATGAAATGAAGGGTCCTAGAGAAGAAAAGCTGGGAGTTAGGCCACCACTGGATGGCATGGCAGGCCCATCCCCTACACAGGTCTACGACTACAGGTCTACCTGTAGGATCCCTGGCTGCCCCAGTGCTGAAGCCCAGTGCCCTGCCCACACAGACATAACAGTTGGTTTCTCTCCTCCTCCTCCAAATGCAATAGTGACAGCTAAGACCAATGTGATGGTATTTAGCAGAAACTAGGGTTAATAAGGGCACTGGGTGGTGACCTTAGAAAACAGATGTGGGGGCAATGACTCAGAGGTTAAGAACAAGAGCAGCTTTCCTGGGGAACAGAAGTTTGATCCCCAGCACCCACCTGATGGTTAACAAATCTCCTTAAGGAGTGTCTGTAACACTAGTCCCAGGGGACGTCGAACCCTCTAACGGCCTCCAAGGGCATTGCATGCACATGGTGGGCAGACATGGAGTCTGGCAAAACATCCATAAGCACAAAAATAATTAAAAATTAAAGGGGGAGGGTGTTGGGAGCCGACTTTTAGCAGAAAGCGGCTAGAAAGCAGCTATCATCTTTGCAGCCATCTGGAGCCATATACTCAGATGAGAGACTTGGTTTTTCAGCAGCCTACAACAGCTGAGCACACTCTGACAAATATCTTGTTTATCCCACATAGCTTGTTTTGCTGTTTAGTGACCCCAGCTGCATAGTGCACGTGGTAAAATGTTTTCACCTGTGTTCTCCTGCGTGTGCTTATAAATACCCAGGATTTCCTTGTAGTGGTGTGCGTATGGTGGAGACAGTAAAGAAGACTTTCCTACAGATCCTCTGGCTTGTCTCTATTCTTCGCGTCTCTTCCCCTTCTTCCCCCCACTCTCTCTCTTGCTAGACACTGACCCGTGGAACAGGGTGGGCCGCTACAGTTTGGCCCCCAAACGTGGGCCAGAGTGGTCCTCAACAGGAGGGTTGTGTTCTCTTTTCCATCCTTGAGGGAAGGACGATGAGGGACAGCCAAAGCCTTCATCAGAAACCAACCATGCAGGCCCCTGAATCTTAGATTTCCAGCTTCCAGATTTAAAGGCATATGCTACCTGGCAATAACTCTACTTTCTAATCTAGAACATTTCAGCAGAGGCCATACTTTTCAGATTAAATGAACAAAACTCCAAAATGTCAACAATTTTGAAGAAACAAGAATTATCTCTATTTAAAAATAACTGGGCATGGTTTTGAACAACACACAGAATAGAATCAAAGGACTTTACAGCTGTGACACTCAGCCTGGTCCCAGGAGGGCACAGAAGGTACAGTGAGACTGTACAGCTAGGGCTCCTCCTGAAGGGTCATGTTAATGCGTCGGACACAACTCCTGAGGAGAGACAGGCCAAACGTAGACACTCTACAGATCACAAGATGCATGCAGGGATCTTTGAAATATTAGATTCTGGGTAGACACCTTCAACTCCAGGCCTATGCTCTGGCACTCAGGGCTCCCTCCACACAGGAAGTTCTGGAGGTCTCTTTAGTTGTCTCTGATGGGCCTGTTTTGAGAATGCTCTGTTCTGGGACTGCCGGAGCAGCAGCCCTGTAGTAGAAACTGTAAACATCTTTGTTCCCTTTCCTCAGCCCTATGTGTTACCTTGTAGAAAGTAGTGAGGTCAAATTCCTTCATGACTCTGTCGACTTCTGAAACCAGGTCCAGAAACTGGGCATGCCCTGAACTGACCTCGAGTCCAATGAAGGTCCTACGAAGAGGCAGTAGAGACAACATGGACACAAAATGCAGAGTATAAGCACAAACCATACACATAGGAGCAGGAGGTATCCAACAGGAAGCCTAGGATTTGGGCAGTGGCTTGTCCTATCTTCCTGTGCATGTCTTTGTTGCTCCATAAACCAGCTCTTTCAACCCATCTTCCTTCTGGACTTAAAATATTCCTTTCACTAGCTGTCACTTCTCATGTCTAGGAAACCTTGCAGGGTAGCCTTCATCTACCACTGCATACCCCACCCTCTGCCTCCTCTCCTCTGTGGCAGACCCTGTGGACTCATCATCCTCTCAAAGCTCTGCTCTTCGGTACACACTTCTCCCAGCAGGTGCTGAGAACTCTGACTTAGTAACTAAGTCCTCCCAAGGAGTCTGGTCTCCCATCTATCCCTCCCTCAGAAATGTTCAAGTGGCCAATGAGTATAGCGATTTGTACGTTACCAAAGCCACAAATCCTGTCCTCACATGCTTCATAATATCAGACATGGTCGGATCCCCACACCTGGATACTCTTCAGCTTATCAAGCTAGAGAGCCTACAATGAAGGGAGAGTGAGCCCCTTCAGAGCAGCTGTGAGGCAGGGCTTGGTGAATGGACTGGACAGGGAGGCCCTCCCTGCCTGCAGATAGAAATGCCACCTTTCCTTACTAAATGCTTTAGGACTTGTAACTCGTCAAACCTCATTGGCTCATTTGCCAATGGAGGAGTGAGAGACGGTACAGGAAGGTAACAGGACCTCATCCCTATGACAGGGAGGGAGCTAGACAAGGATAGGTCTCCACCTTCACAGCCGGCTCTGTCCTGAGATAGCCCCTACATCTGTACTGCCCCTAAAATCCACAAGTTCTTCTGAGTAGGTTTGGGTTTGGGAAGTGATGCTCAACAGATACAGATGAAAACAAAGTGCAGCTCCTCTATTTTGGCAACGGATAATCTTCTGGTGACTTAAGTCAGGGACCCACCTGGTTTTCTCTTGATTGGTATAAATCTTTACCCTGTTGGCAGTAAAGAAGAACCTGAAATTTAAAAGAAAGATATTTCCAGAAAAAAGAAAGAAAGAAAACAGTAATTCATATTTTAAAGACCAGAACTTTCACTTGGGATGGTGACAGACGTCTGCAGTCCTGTGCTCAGGATGCCAAGACAGAAGATCTCAATTATAGTAAGTTTGTCAAACTTACTATACAAACACACAAAGCAGGCAGTCCTCTAAATATCTCCCCCAAATAGCATTTTAAAAGTATACTTAACTCATTTTACAATCAATATTGTTACCCGATGACTTCAGTGGAAAACTGTACTAAAAGATACTGTACTTGATCAAGACCCTAAGTCACCCTTTACAGCGTGTGGCAGTGCCCAGTACCAGCAAAAAGCTTGCACTGTTGAGAGCAGTTCATGCTAAGAAACAGCTTGCAGCCACCAGCTTTACTGACCGCTGACTTCACCTCTGTACCACAGAATGCTCTGCTGTGCATCTGAGAAAGTCATCCATTGTGTGGGTGGTCCGAGATGTTGATATGACCCTGTGAGGCAGGCCCAACAATTATAGACAAGAAAATGGAAGCCTGGTGAGGCTGAAGGTGAGGCTCCACTTGATTGCAAAGCCCTTGCTCTTGTCTACAAAGCTTTGGTGAAGTGAGCCTGTTTATATAAAGCAGGCAGAAACCCCAACACTCAGGGACTAGAGTCAGGGCTGTGCTGCCTGTTCTTGGGTCCTCTCAACTCAACAAACTCAGAGTTTGTAGCTGCTCCAGCTTCATGAGGACACATGGCAGAAAATGGAGCAAGGACAACATCAAACCCATTTCCCCAAAGACACCAATCCAGCAGAGAGCAGGGGCTGCTGTCTGATCCTCAAGTGAGCAGTACAACAGACTACACGCTTGTCCCACAGAGTCTAATACTGATTGTTTCCAGCACATAGCAAGGTGCCTGCTCTGTTCAAGAACTAGTTAGCACCCACTAGGAGGCCGAGGAATGGCTTTCCCTAGCACTGGCTTCTCACCTTCATGCAGCATGCCTGTAGAGCACCTGCCTGTCCTGTTACCATGACAATGCTGCTGATCACCCAACTTGAATGCTAGTTCGACTAGGAAACAGAGCTCCAGTAAGATAAGGGCAGCATTCTCTAGAACAAAGGGAAAAGGCTTTTCCATTCTTTACTTACAAGGGGAGAGGATGAACAGAGTCAGACTAACAAAAGTCATTCCCATGACAGCTGCTGAAACTATTAAGCAACAACCACCACCACCACCTGGGCCCTGGCTCAGGGATTAGTGATTAAGAGCACTTGTGTAACTATGAGGACTGGTGTTCTGATACCAGGACCCACCTAACAAGTTGGGCATTCTGTGTACACCTGAAACCTCAGCTATAAGTGGGAGAGAGATAGAGGATTGCTGGGGCTTGCAGCCTTCCAAACCTAGCCAAGAAAATACAAGCTCCAGGTTTGAAAAAGGCTCTGCCTCGAAGGAATAGGCAAAGATTGATAGAAGACAGCTGATGCCTTCTTTTGGCTTCCCCAAAGGCACAGACCCTCAAACACACATGTATGTACATGTGCTACCCGCCCCCCCATGCACACTTCAAAATGTGTTTTAAAATTGTGTGAGTGTTTTGCCTGCATGCATGTCTGTGGACCACACGTATAGAGTGCATATGGAGGCCAGAAGCAGTCATCAGAGCCTCTAGAGTTACAGACAGTTTGAGCTGGGAACTG
The DNA here is from genome assembly GCA_030674055.1 of Rhabdomys pumilio. Lineage (NCBI taxonomy): Eukaryota > Metazoa > Chordata > Mammalia > Rodentia > Muridae > Rhabdomys > Rhabdomys pumilio. The sequence goes on along the minus strand of JANHMN010000018.1, from coordinate 21,090,337 downwards.
AACCCAGGTCCTCTGTAAGAACAGCCAGTGCTCTTAACGACTGAAGCATCCCCTCTCAAGTCCAATAAACACGTTTTCAAAAGAGCCTGAAGGGTAGGGAGATAGTCAATGGGTAAGCAGTTGCCAGACAAGTGTGAGGATGCAGTCAAAACTCTGGAGCCCATGTAAAGCTGGACACAGTAACATCTGTAACTCCAGTGCTTCCGTCTGGAGGTGGATCAGAGACCAGAAGAATCCTCAGACGAGGTAATCCGAGACACAGCAGAACAACAAGGGACCCTATGTCAAGCAATGTGGAAGGTAAGGACAAACACCTGACTTCTACATGCATGTTGTGGTATGTATGTGCCTATAGTCACATATAGGAAAATCATATACACATATACTGATGGCTCCCTTGTCACTGAGAGAAGGAAGCCAACCTTGGGGGACAGAGCTGAGACAGCATGACTCCGCAACATCTTCTGGTTACCTCCATCTACTCATGGACGAAGCTAGGGCTATCTCTGAACCAATTTAGGTTGGGTTCTAGCACCTGTGACAGTCCTGCTACTGCACAGCTGGCTCAATAAACCTGACAGGAAATCACAGTGGGCTAGACTGAGGTGAGCTTTCGTCCTTGTTTTCTCACCAACTGACTGCCCTGGAGCAAAGTCTTTCCTCCTCAACCAAATGAGTTTTTCCACTTGGAAGAGCCACACTCCAGAATTCTGAGCCTCAGACCCCCTAAGCAGCGGGGTTTGGGCTTCACTAGAAGACTTCTATTTCCACCCACCTCATGTCTTCATAGGGGTGTCTATGAAGAAAGACTCTGCAGATATGGCTAGTGGGTAAGAGCACTGGCTGCTTTGGCAGAGGACTGGGGTTCAGGTCTCCGCATCCACACAGTGGCCCTCAACCTTCCAGATCTCTGATGCTCTCTTGTGACCTCTACCAGTACAGGCACATACATATATGCAGGTAAAACACAACATAAAATTAAAAAAATATTTTTAAAAAGACTCCGTGGAAGTTTGAATAGGTTTGGCTCCCACAGACTCTGGTGTTTGATTGCTTGACTCATAGGGAGTGGAACTATTAGGAGGTATGGCTTTGTTGGAGGAAGGGTGTCACTGTGGGGGAAGGCTTTGAAGTCTCCTATGTTTAAGCTACACCCAGTGTGACAGTCTCCTTCTGGGGCTTGTGGATCAAGATGTAGAACTCTCAGCTCCTCTAGCACCATGTCTGCCTGGATGCTGCCATGCTTCCCACCATGATGATAATGGACTAAACCTCTGAAACTAATCTAGCCCCAGTTAAATGTTTTCCTTTATAAGAGTTGCTGTGGCCATGGTGTCTCTTCACAGTAATAGAAACCCTAATTAAGACAGACTCTGAGATAAAATCAGATTCAGAAATGTACTAACAAGGTAGCTTTGTGAGTTCTGTATAGAACTAGCCCTCAGAGAATCCAGGGAACCCCAAGCTCTTTACTCAGTCCTGAGAAGCACCTATTGATGAAGAACCAGAATTCCTGGAGAAGGCCATGAGCATTCAGAGAAGCCAGTGTCCCGGATGGAGGAGCTCTGGCTCCACGAGAGGGGAGGGGCATGGGAGTGAGTGTGTGTGGGTGAGTTGGACAAACCCTTGGGCTATAACAACAGCTGGACCAGGGGACTCTGGGCACTAAGGGATCCTGAGAACAACTGGGGAAGACTTGGGGAAGACTTGGTGAAAAGACTAGGCAAGGCATTTCAGTAGCAGTATAAACTAGATAAGTGCAGAGATGCCCTAAGTGGGTAGAGAAAACCGATGTGTGCCAATTGTGCCTCTCCCATTGCTCTGCCTTACATCTTTATAATGTCCTTTGTCAGGATGGGATGGAGCTCAGTGACATGGCACTTGTGTAGTTCCCCCTCCCCCACTCTCCTTTGTAGGTCTGGTGTGGCTGCTTACGCCTGCCCTGCCTAGCTCTCAGGAAGCTGAGGCAGGATTGCTATAAATCCAAAGCCAGTCTGGTCTACAGAGCCTGCCTGTCTCAGCAAATTGGAAAAACAAACAAACAAAACCCCCAACAACTTGGAAACCCAGGAGGTGAGCTGCTTTCCTGAATTTTGTAAGTCCTTCTAGCAAATGGTCAACAGGAGGGGAGGGTGGTATCATACAAAGCTCTGATTTGCAACAAAACCACAATTCTGGGCTAACCTAGGGACCTACTGCGCAGCTGACATCTGCTGTGGAGAGCAACCTTCGAGATGAAGTCCTTAGCCTGTGAGGCTGCACTAACTCTGGGATATCAGTGTCAGAACTGAACTACCCTGTAGGACTCCAGTTAGTACCTGGAGAGTTGCAGAAGTGCAGTATGGGAGAAGCTCTCACATACCTGGCAACAGGAGTGCTGGAAATCCTAGGTGGGAGCTTAGAGACAGACACAGAGCTTCCATATTTAACACACACTATGGAGGAGCTCACATGAGGTGACTGCCTCACACTGGATGGGCAGCACAGCAGCCTCAGGAGGCCTTTAGGCCTGGCCTGCTTGCTAGATACCATGCTCACCTCCAATACCACTAAAGCCCAGGAAAGGAGGAGAACTGACAGAAGAGGGCCGTGCTCACCTTTGGAAAGGAGCCATGTGGTCTTTGAGCACCTGCACAAAGGGGAAGATCCAGTGGTGGCGGAGAACCACGCTCTGAGACAGGCTGAGGTGGAAGTCCTCCATCGGCACCAGTCGAGGTATGAACATCTGAGCTCGGGACAGCAACACGTCAAGCAGATCCCGGAACTCCTCCTTTGCCTCATCTAGAGAAAGAGTAGGGAGGGTAGACTGACCTCTGAGCCAAGTTGTCACAAGTGAATAAAAAGCCTGGAGAGCAGAGAAGCCCTATAGTCTGGTTTCAGGAGCAGCCTATGTCTTTGAATGTTTTTTCAAACAAGTTTATTATGATATGTGTGGACACACACATGACCCTACTTTCCAGAGTTGGTTCTCTCCTTCCACCTTGTTTGGGGCAGAGTCTCTCTTGTCTCGGCTGTGGGGCTGCAGGATAGCTGGCCTGTGAGCTTCTCTGTAGTTCTCCCATCTACACGGTGGGACTTCGAGGATTACAGCAACTTGGGTTCCGGGGATCGGACCCTGCAAGTCACTGGGCTTGCATGCCAAGTGCTTCTATTGTTGAGCCATCTAGATGGGACCTTATTGTGAATTAAATTAAAAAATTCTATGTATGTTAAGTGTTTATCTGCAAGTATGTATGTTACTATGTATGTGCCTGGTGCATGCAGCGTTCAGAAAAGGGTCTCAGATTCCTTGGAACCGGGATTATAGATGGCTGTGAACTACCATGTTGGGGATGAGAACTGAACCCAGTCTTTGCAAGAGCATTAAGTGAGCCATCTCTCCAGCCCTTAATATGAATTCCTGAGTGTAGTTAACATGTGTTTTTATTGTTTACAAGAAGTACCCAGCAGGTGAGGAGTATGGGGGTGGGGGATCTGGGGGCAGTCTGGCAGAGGAATCGGGGTGAAGGGGATTAAAATGTATGCATTATGAAATTCTCAAAAAAAAATCATTAAAAATATATTAAGAAGCAGATGCTGTGTTGGCTCAGCAGATAAAGGCTCCTGCTGCCAAGTCTGGTGGCCAGACATTGCTCACTCGGACCACTGCCTCCTGCAGTTGTCCTCGGATCTCCACATGTGGGTCATGGCATGCATGTGTCCACATACATACATATATATACTCAATAAATAAATAAATAAATAAATAAATAAATAAATAAATAAATGAAACTAAGACAATGTTTAAAAAGAGGAATGCAAGGGACTTCTGGTATCTCTAGTCCGAGCTCCAGGAAGCCTAGCTGTCGCTCACAACAACCAAAATCCTCAGCAAACTGAAAAAACAAAAGCTCTTCACAGAGCTGTGAGAAGCAAGACCACAGGCGTGTGCAAGCACAGGTGTGTGTAACTTACACATAATCAGACCAGAAACACCTGTGCTCACACTACCCCAGGAGCTATTTGCAAATATATATATATATATATATATATATATATATATATATATATATATTTTTTTTTTTTTTTCCCCTCAAAAGCAGGTTGTGTTTTAGTTAAATTTGCAGGCTGCAGCAAAAGCAAAAGCTCTTCTGAGGGTTCTTCCGGCATTAAAGGCATATATTTGATCTAAACCCATGGTCTGGCTTGGAGAAGTGGCTCAGCAGTTAAGAGCTCCCATGGTGACTCAGATTGTCTTTTAGCCTCTGCAAGGCACCTGCACACACATGCACAAACAGACACATAATTCTTTTTTGAGACGGTATCTTGAGATGGCATCTTTCTATGTAGGCCTGGATGTCCTAAAACTATGTAGATCAGGCTGGCCTTGAACTCACAGAGATCTGCCTGCCTCAGACTCTCGGGTGTTGGTATTAAAGGCATGCAACACAACACCATGAAATGTAAATCTTTAAAAATAAATAAATGAAATTTATAACCTAAGCTTCCACTTTAGGAATTTACAAAAGGAAGGGTGAATTCACTCAAAGTAGTAAGAAGAAATAATTAACATTAGAGGAGAAATAAATGAAACTGTGTCTTAGGCAAGGTTTCTATTCCTGCACAAACATCATGACCAAGAAGCAAGTTGGGGAGGAAAGGGTTTATTCAGCTTACACATTCACATTGCTGTTCATCACCAAAGGAAGTCAGGACAGGAACTCACACAGGGCAGGAACTTGGAGGCAGGAGCTGATGCAGAGGCCAGGGAGGAGTGCTGCTTACTGGATTGTTTCCCCTGGCTTGCTCAGTTTGCTTTCTTATAGAACCCAGGACTACCAGCCCAGGGATGGCACCACCCACAATGGGCCCTCCCCCCTTGATCACTAATTGGGAAAATGTCTTGCAGCTGGATCTCATGGAGGCATTTCCTCAACTGAGGCTCCTTTCTCTGTGATAATTCCAGCTCGTGTCAAGTTGACACACAAAACCAGCCAGTATAAACTGAAAACAGAAATCAATAAGGAAAGTCAACATAAGCAGAAGTGGGTGACTAGGGTCTGCTTATAGGAAGTGTCCCTCTGAGCGCCACCTCCAGACCACTGTATTGGTCATTAGCTATGAAGATGAATAAGATCAACCGCATTAAAAGACACAGTGGAGAGGATTTAAAAAAAAAAAAAGCCCTAGACTGAGAAATACTGGTAAAGAATACAGAACTGTTAGAACTCACTAAGACAGCTTGGTTAAGGCCAGGTGTTCACTGGCCCAGCACTTGGGAGGCTCAGGCAGATGCATTTCAGTGAGTTCAAGGCCAGTCAGGGATACAAAATGAGACTCTGTCAAAGAAAGAAAGAACAGAAAGGAAGAAGGAAGGAAGGAAGAAAAAAGTTTATTAAAATATAGCAACACTGTGAGTTCTAGGACAGCCAGGGCTGTCTGGAAAAAACAAAACAACAACAACACAAACAAACAAACAAACAAACAAAAACAGGCTTCAAATCCTAATAAACAACTTATCAAGGAAGCCAGACAGACACCACAAAGCCCATGGAGGATGCTCCGTATCAGTCCACAGAGACGGCGCTACTCTGCACCGCAGAACAGTGGCATCAACAGGGCAGGTCGGGACACTCTTATTCACTGCTGTTGGAAATGTAAAATGGTGTCGCTGTGGTGGGGAAATTTGGTAGTTTGTTTTCTAAAAAAAAAACTAAACATACTGTTACATTCCTTATTATTTACACAAAGAAGCTGCTGAAACATGTCCTCACAAAAGCCTGTGGCACACATGCACGGACACACACATGCACACACATATTTTATTTTATTTTATTTTTTGAGGCAGGGTCTCCCTATATAGCTCTGGCTGGCCTAGAACTCAGAGATCCACTGCCTCTGCCTCCCAAAGCCTGAGATTAAAGGCATGTGCCACCACACCAGGCCAGCCTAATGCATTTTTATGCATATCTGCTCATATTTAGAAACAGCCAAAATCTCCTTGAGTAGGTGAACTATGGTAGAGCCTGACAATGAAATGTTAGTTAATGAGAAATGCGCTATCAAGATGTGACAAGGTAGCCGGGCGGTGGTGGCGAACGCCTTTAATCCCAGCACTTGGGAGGCAGAGGCAGGCAGATTTCTGAGTTCTGAGTTCAAGGCCAGCCTGGTCTACCGAGTGATTTCCAGGACAGCCAGGACCACAGAGAAACCCTGTCTCAAAAAACCAAAAAAAAAAAAAAAAAAAGATGTGACAAGGTCCAGAGGAGCCTTGAGTGCACTCTATTACTCTATATATACTGAATGACCCCAATTCTGTGACACTCTGGTGACTGCAAATGTGTGGGAACAGTCGGTGGAGGGCAGGGATGACTAAGCTGAGCATGAAGGATTCTTATTGCAGTAGCATTACGCTACATGATAATACAGATACACATATTTTTAAGTTTGTCCAAATTCATAGAATGTACAACATCAAAAATTAGCCATGGGGCTGGAGAGAAAGCTCAGAGGTTAAGAGCACCGGTTGCTCTTCTAGAAATCCTTAGTTCAGTTCCCAGCAACCACATGGTGGCTCACAAACATCTGTAATGGGATCTGGTGCCCTCTTCTGGCGTGCAACTGTATGTGCAGATAGAGCACTCATATACATAAAATAAATAAAGTCTAAAAAAAAAAAAAAAAAGAATTAGCTAAAATATAAACCGTGAAGTTTGGTGATTATAATATGGGCTCAGGCCAGGTGGTGGTGGTACACACCAAAAGTCTAGCATCGGGGAGGCAGAGGCAGGCAGACCTCTGAGTTCTGGGACAGACAGATAGTCCTACATGGAGAAACCCTGCCTCAAAAAACCAAAACAAACAAACAAAACAAAACAAAACAAAAAAAACCCCACAAAACAACAACAGCAAAGTGGGTTCACTGGTTGTGAGTAGTAATATAGCACTCTGGATGGCGCCTGGACACCGATAATGGGTGTGTCTACACAAAATCAGAGTCACCACTTTGTGGTGCTAAGAACTTGGCATAGATTTAATCTTCCAAAGAGATAGATACTATCACCCCCACTTTAGAGGTACAGAAGTGAAGACGCTAAGACGCCCAGTAACTTACAGAACACCCAGTGCAGGAGGGTCTATCTAATTCAGCAGTGAGGTGATCTGTCACCTTCTCAGGGCTGGGGTGGGACATGAGTCCAGCACACAGGGGCCCTGATTTCTTCCTCCTAGCCATAGCTAGAGGCACTTGTTGGTTTTTTTTTTTTTTTCTTCACCATTTGCCATTAGGAAGTGACTCACAAGGTATGTAGATGTGGGTGGCCCAGTTGCCCCGCTCATGGGGAAAGGTTCGAATTCGACCCCCATGCTTTGCACTGTCATCCTCAGGTCCTTCCTCTGTGCTGGTAAACATGCTCAGCACACTGTCAGGCACTGGAAACTTCTGACTGGGAACGGAGTTCTGGCCACTGCAAAAGAAGAACAAACATTTATCCCCATTTATCTCCCTTTGCACATATAACAAAAGCTCTGAGCCCTTACAAACAGTGATTCTTACGCACACCGGTCTTGCCATGTAGCCCAGGTTGGCCTCAAACTCGACCCTCCTCCCTTAGCCACAGTGGCTGAGTATTCATTTCCAGGAAGGTGTTTGAGTTTCTTCTAGAGAGCCACAGATTTCTAGAACTACTGAAGGGTCCTAGCTACTCTGTGAGGCAGACTACAGCGGGCTCTTGATCCCCATGGGAAAACTTCAGCAGGTAGCAGTGTGACTCTGAAGTCCCTATTAGATAGCTGGGACAGGCCTGAACTCAATTCTGTGATCTTGGCTTACATTAATTTCCTCATGTGTAGAGCATATTTCTATTTGCTAGAGCTCTTGCGAAAGGACTTGACACACAACATTCGGCAAAGACCAGTATTTAAGAACCTTGAAGAATAAGCCTCTCTTGCAGTATAAGATTTTCATGGGTTTTGCTCCAGTCTGGAGTCTCCAGTCTCCTGTGTGGCTCCCGGTGGCTATTCATTAACCATTGACTAGATGAATGAAAAGCTTGGGTTATTATTGCATTGTGTTCAAATGAGGAAACATCTTGGAAGAAACTTGGTTGTGCACCAAAGGAGAAAAATGCACCAGCGGAGAGGGCTGGACTTGAACCAGTGTTCTCACTCCCAACTTTGCCCTAGCCAAAGTGGGGTGTGTGTCATTCTAGGGCTTTGTCCAGGGTGTGTTCTGAGTCTTTTCCCTCAACGTCCCTTTTTTTCTTCCCGGGTAATCGGTTACCCGGGACGCTAGGGTCCCAACGGGGTTTCAAAAGAATCTGCGTTCGAGAGAGAAAAATTCCTCACTCCTCACCAACGGTGGAGTCCAGACCCCGGTTTGCTCCGCCCCGCGGCGACGACCTCCGTTTCATCCTCCGAACTGCTGCTGCTGTAGCCCACCAGGGGCGCCGCGCTCATGGGGCCTCGACCACAAGTCCGGTCCACCGACAACCTGATCCGGCGGCCCGAGTTCCGCTGAGCCGGAAGTGCTCTCTGGGGCGGGACCTAGAGTAGCTCCACCTCGGGGCGGGGCCTGGCGACCCCGGGCGAAGCCCAGCGGATCTGTAGAGCGGACTGAGTCCACTGCCTGTGCGGTAAACACTGTGGGCGGCTTTCTGGATCGCTCCGTCGCCCCAGTGTCCCAGTGCGGCTTCCACAGATCTGCGGGTCCGCTTGCCAGACTTGCAAAAAGTTGGAGTCCCAGGATCCCTCCTGAGAGCGAGCTGAGCGGCACGTCAGCTACAGGAGAGTCTGGTGGTGCTGCGACGAGCCGGGTCTGGATCCGGGCTCCTCCGCGATTGTAGGCTCCGGCAAGCGGATCCTAAGGCTCCAGCCCCGCCCCTCCGTACCCGCAGACTCGGGCCAGCGGGGTCGCGGGTCCCCGACAGGGGGCGGCCTCGCTCCGCGCCGCGGGCTCCTCAGCAGCCGCCGCCCCGACTGCCGCTCCTCCCCCGGCCCCGCCTACTGGGCCTCGCGCCGACCGCCTGTCCGCCGGTCTCTGCAGGACCCGTCGGTCTGTCCGCTCGCCCGTCCGTCCTCTGCCCGGTCCCGCTAGTCGGAGTACGCGGGTCGATTCGTCGGTTCCGGCTGCCACAAACCTGTCTCCCGACTCCGCGTTGCCTGCCTCTGCTACGCGAGGCCGGGGATTGGCAGGGCGCGTAGGCCGCGCCGCGGCGGATGGAGCAGGAATAAAGAAGCGGCAGAGAAAGCAGCTGGTCTCCGCTTGCCCCGCGCCTGACCCCTGGAGCAGGTGAGTGGCAGGGCACCCGGGACTGCATCTGGGGGCCATTCCGATAGCCCCTGCTCCCAGAGATTGCCTCCTGAGCTCTGAGGCGGTCCAGTCTGGGCCTGAAAGCACAGTTGCTTTCCGGGGACCGTTTGAGGCTCTGGGGCCTTCCTCGGCCGGAACCACCCCTTTTCAGGACGCAGTGGCTGGGCCATCCGGAGCAAGAGCTGACAGGAGGCAGCCAGCTGGGCCTGATGGGAGGTGATCAGCTTTCATTCGGTTACCCAGAGAGGAAAAAGGGCTAGGGTGGGGCGCAGATGGGGGCTTCTCCTTGCATTTCCTCCCCACTTCTCTCTCCGGCCCTTGAGTAGTGATCTGAGAGTGTTCCTGGCTTCTTCCTGGAGAAGGGTCAGGATAGGCAGTGGGGTTGTTTTCGGAGGTGGGGAGTGGGGCCGGCCGCTGGGGCTGGCAGCCATTCATACCAGGAAAAATAACACAAAGTTGGATTAGTACAGCTAGATCAGACAGTGTTCAGTGCAGTGCACCTCTCCTCTCTACCGTAGGAACGCTAAAATGACCAGCTTTAGTTGGTTGTTCATGCTCCTAGGTACTACCCCAAAGCAGCAGCCTCTTTATTCCGTCCTTTCCCAGAAGATTCTGAGGATGACAACTTTTAGCTTGATTCTTAGGTGAGAAGCTTGTGGGGGCATTCTCTACGTTCCTCCTCTTAGAGAAAACTTGCAAACTTTTTAAATCTAAGCGGCAGATGAGCTGAGAACCTGGAAAGGGGGCTGCTTTTGATTCCAAAATCAGTCCTCTCAATGGGATTGCTTTACACTGCCTCAAAGTGGTGAATTAGAGATTTGCTGGGGTGGGGCGGGGCAGTGGGCTGGGTGGGCTTTTATCTTGCAGTGATTACTGTGAATATTTTGGACTTGGAGGAAAGACACCTAGGGCATGATTTATCCTGTACAATTGAGGCAAATGGTACAATTTCTTACACCTTGACAGTCAAAGACTCAGGGTGTGGGACTTTTGTTTGTGTTCCTCTGGGAGAGGACTAGAGTACAGAAATTCAACTTGGAGGAGCTCCACTATCAGTGGGTCTATAAACCTGTCATTTAACCCTCCTTGCCGGGAGTTCGGGTCTCCTGCAAGGCCATTTATCCTGTTAAACTGGAGTGGCATGTGCCCTAGGAAAGGCCTGGAGGGCAAGTGAAGAGGAACATAGACCAGTCCCTCAAAAAAGAGGGCTTTTAGGTGGTCCTTAGTATTGTTACCTTAATATTAGCTTCCAGAGTCTATCTGCCTTAGGACTCATACCTCAGGGGCATGACTTCCCTCAGCCATCAAGATCCTCTGGATTCTAATCAGTGGTGTTCTCTCATGTCAATGTGAAAGGGGCTGTCAGGCATTAGGGACAGGTCACCCCAGACTCTGTGAGACATCTGACTGAGTAGGCCATATGGAAACTAGAGGGGAGTTTGTGGAAGCTGGGATGCCCTGCCCAGGATAGGGAATGAAAAAATGGGTATGGAGAAAACTCCCTTCCCCTTTGCATGCAGGAGAGGAGCTGCCTCTTTGAGAGGGAGCAGGGCTCCATCCAGAGCAGGTAAAGGGAGCAGGGCTCGATCCCTGAGGTCTCTGTCTCCTAAAGAAGCTTATGTCTGTGTAGTGAGTGGGGCAGCAAGGGAAAAGGGAATAATCACTTGTTTCTGCTGCAAGTTCACTGTGTCTCTCTTCCCTACAGAACCGATTACTGGGGAAGGCAGAGCCTTCTTGGCATTGCTGGGACCTTGTCTCGAAGAGCCCCCTGTCCTGTAGGCTATCTTCTTGGCTAAATGACAAGGGCTATCTGACAAGACCTCTGCCTTGTGTGAGGTTCTTGCCTGTTCCTGAGATCCAGTAGCTTCTCTCTCAGGGTTAGGTTCACCTTAAGCGGGAAACTGAAGCCATTACTGTCCAAACCCAGTTTCATCTTCCCAAGCATGTCAGAAAGCTGGCAGCAGCCACCACAGACTCAGCCACAACAGCCACAGGCACCGCAGCCTCAGCACCATGCAGAGCCACCACCAGCCCTGGCTGAACACACGCTGTCCCCGGGCACGGCTGAAAACCCACTGGGCTGTGCTGTGTATGGCATTCTCCTGCAACCTGACCCAGGCCTGCAGCCCCCACAGCATGCACCCCTGCAGGCAGGGGAGCCAGGCCCTAAGTGCGGTGTGTGTGGCCATGATCTGGCACACCTGTCCAGTCCACACGAGCACCAGTGCCTGGCAGGCCATGACCGCTCATTTCAGTGCACGCAGTGTCTCAAGATATTCCATCAGGCCACCGACCTGCTGGAGCACCAGTGTGTGCAGGCGGAGCAGAAGCCTTTTGTCTGTGGTGTTTGCAAAATGGGCTTCTCCCTGCTCACCTCGCTGGCCCAGCACCACAGCTCCCACACTGGCATGGTCAAGTGCTCCATTTGTGATAAGACTTACAAGCCAGCCGAGGCTGCCGAGCCAGCCACCACTACTGCCCCATCGCTGCCCTCAGCACCTCCACCCGCTAATGTAGCTCCTGTGGAGCAGCCAGAAAAACCCTATAGCTGCCCCATTTGCCAGAAGCCCTTCAAGCACCTGTCGGAGCTCTCCCGGCATGAGCGGATCCACACCGGAGAGAAGCCGTATAAGTGCACGCTGTGTGACAAGAGTTTCAGTCAGTCCTCTCACCTAGTGCACCACAAGCGCACACACAGCTCGGAGCGGCCCTACAAGTGCGCTGTCTGTGAGAAGACCTTCAAGCACCGCTCCCACCTGGTGCGCCACATGTACGCGCATTCCGGCGAGCATCATCTGTTCCGCTGCAACGTGTGCGAGCTGCATTTCAAAGAGTCGTCCGAACTCCTGCAGCACCCTTGTACCCCGAGCGGCGAGCGGCCCTTTCGCTGCGGCGAGTGCCAGAAGGCCTTCAAGCGGCCGTCGGACCTGCGACAACATGAGCGCACGCACAGTGCGGAGAGGCCCTTCAAGTGTGACCTGTGCCCCATGGGCTTCAAGCAGCAGTACGCACTGATGCGGCACCGGCGCACACACAAGACGGAAGAACCCTTTAAGTGCGGCCTGTGTGAGAAGGGCTTCGGACAGCCCAGCCACCTGCTCTACCACCAGCACGTGCACACCCTGGAGACTCTCTTCAAGTGCCCCGTGTGCCAGAAGGGCTTCGACCAGTCAGCTGAGCTGCTGCGGCACAAGTGCCTGCCAACTTCCACAGAGCGGCCCTTCAAGTGCCCCGTGTGTAACAAGGCGTACAAGCGGGCGTCTGCCCTGCAGAAGCATCAGCTGTCGCACTGCGCTGCCGCCGAGAAGCCCCTGCGTTGCACCCTGTGTGAGCGCCGATTTTTTTCATCCTCGGAGTTCGTGCAGCACCGCTGTGACCCGGCCCGGGAGAAGCCACTCAAGTGTCCGGACTGCGAGAAGCGCTTTAAGTACGCTTCAGACCTGCAGCGCCACCGCCGCGTACACACGGGTGAGAAGCCCTACAAGTGCCCCAACTGCGATAAAGCCTTCAAGCAGCGCGAGCATCTCAACAAGCACCAGGGTGTGCACGCCCGCGAGCAGCAGTTCAAGTGTGTGTGGTGCGGCGAACGCTTTCTGGATGTGGCGTTGCTACAGGAGCACAGTGCCCAGCACAGCGCTGCCGCTGCAGCCGCGGAGGGCGCCTACCAGGTGGCAGCCTGTTTGCCCTAAGGCCTCGGCGCCACCTCCTGCCCTGTCTAGTCTTGCCTGCTTGCAGCTGCATGGCAGCAAGCCTGTCAACCAGCTCCCCACTTAGGAGTCAGGACCAAAGGGCTCTTCTGGGCAGGTGGAGGGTGCGCATGTCCAGTAGTACTCTTAGCACCAGCCTGGCCATGGGAAGAGCCAAACTACTGTGGCCAGACCCCGATTCCATTACCTTCTTCCTCATGACAGGACTTGCTTTCTGAGAACCTGCTGCACCCCTTATCTGTAGGGAACTTGAATTCTACCTGTAATCAGGTGCCTCTCTGCCCCAGGTATGGGGGATGCCAACCCAATTTTCCCAGATCTTTTAGCCTAGTTAGAAAGCAGATGGCTTGGGAAGAAGTAAGTACAGTTTCTTCTCAAGTTGCTCTTTTTGGGGGGTTGGGTGGGGGAGGGGAAGGCAAGCTTTGTGACAGTTCAGAGGACTTAGAATATAGAGCAGAGCTACAGTCCTCTGACGGTCCAGCTAGGACAAATGTGCCCCAGCCCCGAGTTTCTGATAGCTAGATATGTAGGGTAGGAGTCTGTGGGCTTGGTCTGCTTGGAGACTGGGGGCCCGATCAGGGTGAGGGAAGCAGAAACATTCCACGATACCCTCAGGTCAGCCAGTGCTGTCCACAGGGAAAGGAACACAAGCAGCTTGTGTGCTAAGGGCAGTCCTGAGTCTGTGGAAGCCCCTTCCTGCCCGTGAGGGGTTCTGAGCTGCAGGGGAATGAGTGCGCACAGCAGAGCTGCTGTTGATGAAGTGGAGGACTTAGTCCCTCTTACCCCTCCCTGGCTTCATCCCTGGGCTGGGGAGGAAGGAAGACCAAGCCCATGATTTCCCCAGCAGATATAAACAGGTCCTTTCCTACATTGTGTGAACCAAAGTGTCTGGGGCTCAGAGTCATAGGCTTGTCCCAGCCCTGCCTGAGGGCCAAATGGAGTCCTGGGTGCCCAGGGTGAGGAATGGCCTCTTAACCCCACAGAGCCCTTAGGCCCTAAAGATCTTCCATTGCCAGAACAACCTGCTGTCCTTTGAGCCCTAGAGTCCCCCTAGGTCTTTGGCTTCTTCCAGTCTGCTTCCTGTAGCAAACATGGGTACACAAGGGTCAAGAAGCCCAGTAGGCAGCATTCTTGTTAGGTACATGGTCAGCCGCCATCACTGGACAGCCAGAGCCACCTCAGGAGCCTGGAGGACCTTTGTTGTCACAATCATCGTTCTGAACCCAGCCCTGACCATGCCTTTCAGCCCCCTCTCCCTACCCATGAGTCTTGAAAGAAGACTGACTACCCAAGTCAAGGGCCAGATGGGTAGGAAGATACCACCTCGCCTCATCTTAAAAAGTCCAGCTGGCCACATCCGTCTGCTCTGTCTGCCCAGGTTCTCTCCTGTGTCCACAGAGACTGAGGTTAGCACTTATCTTGGGTTGACTCTTAGTCACAAAGCCTCAAAAAAACTGGAACTCAGGCTTATAACAGTCTAGTCCTAACTGCTAGTTTTTTTTTTCCTTTCATTTTTGCATTCTAAAAGCTGTTTGTTATACTATTCATAACATTGTATAGCTTAATTTCATGTCATTTTGGATCATATATAAATATGAGAGTTTGGAATTTTTAAAAGAATGACTCCATTTTAGGCAGGCACTTCTGATGTTAATACACAGTGAGTTTGATGTGTGCTTTAGAAGTAAAGACATGACCGGTGCAGCCCACAGCTCTTCCACTCGTTCTTTGCAGAGGGCATGATGGGAGGTGCAGAGGCTGAGGGTTACACAGACCAAAGGAGCAGGTTGGGGATAGGCTTGACTCCTGAGCCTTGAGGTTCTGGCTGTGTAAGCTTGGACTGGTCACTTAACCTTTTCAGAACACAGTCGCTATATCTGCCAAAAAAACAAATCAGAAGTCAACTTGTCCCACTGTCATGAGAGTTGCGTAGAGACTCTACGGGGAAGCCATGGACAGGCCGGCAGGTACCAATACAGCATACCTCACCCCTCCTGACTAAGGTTCAATCATAGCCCTCCAGGGAGCTAGATCATGAAAGGTCAGCAGCTCATGAAAGGCCAGAAGCTGCAGATGACCAAAAAAAAAAATAATTCAGGTGCTCCCTGGAACAGTGGTGGTCCTACCTAGCCCAGCTGGCCCACACTCCTCATTCTGCCCTACAGTGAGCCCTGTAGACCAAGCCAGGGCCTTTTACCTTAGTCCTTCCAGGTATTTCTACTGTACTCCATCCTTGTCCTCAGCTGCAGCTCACATGCCTCCATTTCTCAAAAGCCAGAGTGGGGCTGGAGAGGAGAAATAGCCCTCCACCTGGCAGCTGAGAACCAAGGGCACCTTGTCCTAGATAAGGATAGAAAAGTTCAAAGGACATGCAGCTACAACTCTTCATAAAATTACGACCAGACCCCATCTTTTCCTATCCCCTATGTGGCCTCTGGGAAGCCAAAAGGTTCCTTCCTATAGGTTTCTACCACTCAGCAGCTAACAGCAAGGGGCTTTTGCATCTGTGTCAGGCTTAAGGCTCCATTTCTTCTCTTTCTTTCTTTTTTCTTTTTTTTTTTTTTTTGTTGTTGTTTTGTTTTTGTTTTTGAGACAGAGTTTCTCTTTGTACCCCTGGCTGTCCTGGAACTCACTCTGTAGACCAGACTGGCCTCGAACTCAGAAATCCACCTGCCTCTGCCTCCCAAGTGCTAGGATTAAAGGTGTGCGCCACCACTGCCTGACCCCTGTTTATTTTTTAGTTGTGTGGCAAAGATAAAACTCTGCTTAGTGGGCAGGATAGACAGAACAGCCCAGTTCATTTTAAGGCTCAGGGATTGTCTAAGCCACACAGGTGAAAGACAGGCAGTGTGACCAAGAATGTCCCTGACACCCTATCTGGCCAGGGGAATCAAGGCAACAAAGTGCTCTCCCTGCCCCAGCTGGTGTTCCGCTTCTTCACAAATCCAGATTATTGTCCACCTTCCCATGCAGAGAGGCAGGTCCTTAAAGGGCCTGCACCTTCCGGCACTGTCATGAAAGGTCATCTCCAACCTGTATCTCCTTCCTGGCCTGTTCTTCCTCCAGAGTAGACCTCCATCTCATCCTGAACTACTCACTCTGCAGGAATCTCCCCAAACTCACAACCTGACTCTGGTGACAAGACCTGCATCCCATCCTCACGAGAGTGTTTTGTTCCTGAGCAGTCAGACCTTTAGGAAGAGCTGTGGCTGCTATCGGTCTACATTTCCAAAGGACTCTGTTGTAGTATCCTGTGAGGCCAGTCTGGGGAGGCAGGAGTCTTCCTTCTTCACCATGTCCCCACCCCAGCCTGGCTCTACAATCCCATGGTTGCTATGTCCATGACCATAACTGAGCAAGAACTTCACACGAGAGAGTTTAAAGAGTTGCAGAATCAACCAGAGTAGGGGCTGAGGAGAAAAAGGCTCAGTTAGTGCAGTGCCTGCTGCTACTGAGGAGAAGAAGGCTCAGTTAGTGCAGTGCCTGCTGCTCAAGCGTTAGGCCCCGAGTTTGCATACCCAGCACCTTCATGGCTGAGTGATTCTGTAACCCCAGGATGATAGTGGGAGGAACACAAGCTGGGGAATGACAGGACAGCGATACAGACATTCCTGATGCTCCTACCAGTCAGTCTAACCATTTGGTGAACACTGGGTTCAGTGAGAGACCTTGTCTCAAAACAATGAGACAAGGAGTGATTGAAGACACCTGATGCTGACTTTGATGTGCAGCCAGAGCCAAACACACACAGTAAAAATGGCCACTGACATCTGGGACATGTAATCTCCACCCCACCCCATCTCAGTGTGAGCCTTATTTCTGAGCCTGCCCTTCTGCCAGCCCCAGACCCTAGGCTAGGATGCATGTTCTCCATGTTGCTGTGTAATAAACACTACTGTTACTTTATAGTAGAAATTTCATTCTGTCCAGATGGATATATCTGCATGGTTCTGGAGGCCCCAGAGCCCATCCCTGAACTTCAGTTATAGAAGGAAAAAGGAGTTGGCAAGTAGGCCTACTGACCACAGATGTAAGTCCCCTGAAACAGCCAAGGTCCCTGTACTTGTAGTCTTTGGGAAGAATGGGGAGAAGGGAACATTTGAGGCTTTTGAGACTGGGTAGGAAGGGGTGGAAGGATGGCTCTGAACAAACTTGGGGAGACAAGAGCCTGAAGGTAGATAGACAAGCAAAGAAAGATGAGGGAGTCTGTGGTAAAGGCCAGGGAATTGAATTGTGTTCATGTCCAAAAGGCCTGGAGATGAAGGTCATGCTGGCTGCACTCTCCCAAGGTTACAGTTGCAGAGATTTCATATAGGACCCGTTGATGCTGAGCCACAAACCTCTGAAGGTACAGAGGAGGTCATGGCTGCAAGGTAGTTGCTACCCCTAGTACATCTGAAAGCATTCCTATGTCTGTCTCCCAGGCTAGTCACAAACTCCTGGGACACCAGTCATGCCTCAGCCTCCCTATCATCTGGGACTATAAGTACATGTCACTAATCTTAGTTTTCTGATGGGAGATCTCTTCCTTCTAAGCACTAGTCTTAGGTCTCCAGCCCCAGGGAGACCCTCTGCATTCCTCTCCACTCTTGGCTTGCTCCTCAGAGCAGAAAAAAAAGTAGATCATAGTCTCGCTGCCTTCAGTTCCCAGCTTGGCCAGTCACCAGCCATATAGTCTTGAGCCAATCACAACTTCCTCTAGTCTATTTAGTTAAGTTTTATGTGAATGGATGTTTTGCCTGGATGTATGTATGCACACCACCTGTGTGCCTGGTGCCCCTGGAGTCAGAAGAAAGTGTTAGACCCCCAGCAACTAGAGTTAAGATGGTATTGAGTCTCCATATGGGTGCTGAGAACTGAACCTGAGTTCTCTGGAAGAGCAGCCAGCACTCAACCTCTGAGCCATCCTTTCATCCTCAAGTCCATTTATTTAACTAACTATAAAATGGAATTAAAATGACTTACCTCACGGGGCCTGTGAAACACTTAAAGACTTAATAAAAATTAAACACATAATTGTTTTTGCTTATGCTTTCTGCTCCCTTCATTCTTAGGCACAGATTCTATTTCTTGTATTTATGAAGTTGGTATTAAACGAATAGCCAGTAGACAAGAACCTTTACTGCTATGAGCTGGCCCCTATAGTGTCTTAGACTAGAGGAGTGTGGTTTGTGTTAAAGTGCCTTGGCCTGCCTACCTGTTTCTCCCACTGGACTCAAAACACTAATAAAGCAGGATTGACCTCTCGTCTGTGTCACCTGATCATTCAGCAGAATACTAGCTCAGGCACAGGCCTCAAAGGTGGACCACATTACGAGGTGAACTTTCTTGGTCATACTGAATCACAGAAGCAGGCCCAGAAAAAATAAGCACTCTTGTTCACTCGGTTCCTCCTTGCACCATCAGCTGTTCACTAGTGCCCCTCTGACCTTTCTCAGCCAAAGCAGGTCTTGAGCATTCGCTGGGAACCTAGGTGGGTCCATTTCTTTCTCACTTGGAGTGACCGCTTGGAGCGCTAACAGCCCTGGGACTCGCCGTTGGCTTCCCAAAGCTGTCCGCTGAGTTTGTGTGACGGAGCTGGGTTTATCTTCCCCAAGCTCTGTACCCTGTTAGCAGAATTCCAAATACCAAATAACAATATGTTCTGACCTGTGAGGCAGGCCATTTTCCTTTCAATCCCTTCCTCCTGAGACATTAGCCTTGGGTGCAGCAGCTGTGCAGTGGATTCAGGGAGGAAAGGGAGTAAATGATGTGTGAACCCAACCTCTGTGGATGCCATTTCTGCTGAGAAGAAGATGAAAACAGAGTCTGCTCCTGGGAGGCACAATGGCATGTAAACATGACTTCGCACGTGCTTTCAGGTTTGGGGACATCTGAAGCTCCAAGGGAGGTTCCAGGAACAGAAATCTGAGTTCTTGAGTGTGGTGGCTATTTGTCTCAATGGGGACCTCTCCCTGCAGTCTGCAGTCTGACAGGGTGGAGTATGGAAGACCCAAGAACTACAGATGCCAGTTGCCCTAACATGCACCAGACTGTGAAGCCACCTTCACTGGGGCTCCCCGGTACCTAGGCCATCATGTCCATCATCATAAGAGGGGCTTAAGACTAGGGTGTATGCTGAGGGACTGATGAGGGCTTGTCCCACTGCTCAAGAGTACAGCAGATGGCCTTTTGTTTAGGCAATGAATTTCTTAGCAGTGCCTTGAGGAGCCCAGAAGGTTCTCAGTCTCCTCATCCCAGTTTATATTTGAAATCTTCTGTTTCACAGGGAAATAGAGGACATAAATCTAACCTGCCCACTTCCCATTAGGGAAGTTCTGGTGCCAGGAAACCCCAAAACACACCAGTATATGGTAAGGGGTCCATGGAGGTGTCATAGATCTCTTCTTTCCTCTTAAGGGCTCAAACTCAGGTGGAGGCTACAAATTCAGGATCTTGGTAAGAGGTTCCAAGCAAAGGGACAAGAGCATATGCCAGCCCAGCATTAGGGAAACCTGTATCGCAGCCCGTCCTTGTGCCTCCACCCCAGCTAGACTTGAGGCTTAGGTCCCGATACTCTACCCAAGTCCACAAAACACTCTTTATCAGCCCCTACGCCCTCTCCCCACTTCCCAGGAGTTAGTAAAGAGCAGGCAAGGGTAATATACTATCATCTGTGATCCTGACCCTTCTCCAGACTTCCCCTTCACTCCCCACACACACAAGCCTAGGGACTCTCTGAGGAAGCATTAGGTTTATTTCTTGAACTGAACTCCTGGGGAGAAGATGGGTGGTGCCACCATATACCCTCTGTCTGGCTAGGGGTCCCGAGGTGGCACGGTCCAGCCATAGAAGGATCAGCCTTTTCCCTCCACAGATTAATGCCAGGGAGTCAGATAGTTGATGCGACTGTAAAGAGAAAGAGGGGTGAGATGGGGACTCCAAGGTACTCTAAAGAAAAATCAAGTTTTCCTTCCCTAGCTCCACCCCCCCAGCCCAAAGCCCAAAGTCTCTCTACCTTCAGGGATCTGAAAACAGTTTCCATCCAGTCTATGTGCCCAAGAGCCTTCAATGGCTCCCTATTTCCTCTTGTATGTCTTTGGCTATTCTCTTCACCTCTAATTTATCTCATACCATTTTCTATTGGCTCCCATCCATAACGGCTTCATGGGTTTTCCGTCATGTTTGAACCTACTCTAGCATCACACAATAACACAACCCAGAGTTTTTCTCTGGGAAGGCAACTTTCAGGAATAGAAAAAGGAGACACTCTGCATGCTACAAGATAAAGGTGCTACACCCTTGGTCAGGGGTGGGGTGGGGCTGGTTGGGGGGGTGAATGGGACTGGAGGGCAACATTGAAAGGGTTAAACAGGTTTTTGCTCCTCTTGAATTTGTTTGCCTGGTCCCAAATATTGGAGGGCTTCATACCTTGCTTGCTCTGTATACAGGAGTCAGATTTATAATACTTCCCCCTTTTTTGTTACGTATGAACTCTATAAACCAAATTATTTTGAAAACTGTACATTGCCTTGTCCTTAGCAATAAAATGTATTGAACAGAAAAAAGAAAAAAAAAACCAAGATAAAGGTAAAACAGGACTGTGCGCTATAGGGAGAGGCAGGTGTCGGGTAGTGCCAATGGTAGGGTGTCACAGCGCGGTGTTTGGCACTGCTGAGACGCACAAGGTGTGGCTGAGAGATGCCTCAGAGTCTCTCGCACTTCCACCTTATTATCGGAGCCTTTAACCCAAGGTGACCCTGCTGAGGGCGCTACCTTGCAGTGGGAAGCAGATGGCAGGCAGTTTCTTCTCTACCCTGCCAGGTATCCCCCCTAACCCAGGCCCACCAAGCTGTGTGTAGAGCGCCCGCTGAGCAACTCAAGGCACTCTTAGGGGGCGTGGCCTACAGAGACCGGGGCGGGGCCATTCTCTACCTGTAGTGGGAGCCAAAGCGCCGGAACGTGTTCCTGAGGAAGAGAGAAGAGCCTTTCTGAGATACCAGGTTCTGGCATGATAACTGCTTCATGTACCGGCTGACAGGCACTGATTTGGTAGGAATTCGGCATCTGTCCTACAGCTATGATCTCTTTCCCCTGTTCGGGGATCGAGGTCCCGAAGGGGTCCTGAATATTGTCACTTACAGCGAGTCGAAAGGCAGTGGCTTCTGTCCATAGCGGTCTAGGCTAGGGTTCTGGTTGAGGCAGTACTGGAATGGACCACAGGAATGGGAACCCGTAAGCCTGAGGGGCGCAGACCCAAGAAGCCGGTCCCTCCCAGCCATCCTGGCCCGATCTGTTTGCATCTTTCCCTACCCGCCAGTTCTGGGTCAACTCCGGCTTCAAGTACCGCACCGCGTAGCCACTGAAACCCTCCACTGTGGAGAGAGCCCATCTTAGGAACCTAGATCGGAACAAACCCAACCCACCCTCACCTAAACCCCAGCTCTGCATGGAATCCCCGCCCTTCCTGAGCACTGCTTGGCTCTCAGCCCCAGCCCTAGTGGCTTCCCTGACCTGGAGTTGCTCCAACGCTCCCCCACCCCCACCCTGCCTGAACCCTCACTACTCTCACCACCCCTTCCCCCGTCTTGGCGCCTGTGTCCCAGGTCCTTGGGCCTATGGCCCTCATTACCCGCTTTAGGTGCACCACCAAATGGCGGGAGGTCTCCTGCCTCTTAAGAGCAGCATCCTTTGCGGTTGGTTGGTAGACTGACCTCTTTTGTTGGCACAAGGCAGCTTGAACTCTTCGGACTTGGACACGAACTGAGACCAATCTTCAATAGCACGAGTGAAGCAGGGCCAGTCGACTCGGTTGATGCCTGGCACAATGGGAGTCATCTTTCCGCCGCGGTACTTGTGACAGAGCTTCTGGCCGGTTGCTGTGAAGTCCTATGGAATGTTGGACCATAATGGCAGATGCAAGGTCCCAGAAAGCTTCCTGGGCCTGACCTGATATTAGTTAGGCCCATTGAACTGAGGATGCAGGAAACAAGGGCTTGGGTTGGGTGGGGTTGAGAGATGCAGGTAGGCAGCTGGGGGTATGCTCAGGCAGTAGAGCCTTGGACCAGAGGTGCTTGTGCCTGGGCACAGACTGGTGCTACCGAGTCCATCTAGGGCTGGGGAAAAGGACACTCACCAGGCATTGCAGGGGTTTGTTGGGGACCCCTAGGAGTGTGAAGTGGGCATTGTTGAAGTCATCTGTTGAAAGAAGATGAAGAAAAAAAAAAAAGAAGATGATAAATGTGTCCCTTCAGGAGCCCTTAGAAGAGGCCCACTCTAGAGACTTGGGCCAAACTATGCACCTTAAGAGAAAAAAATGTTTTCCCAGGTACAGTGGCACATGCCTTTATTCCCAACACTCACCAGGCAAAGACAGAGCTCTGTGATTTCAAGGCCAGCCTAATTTACCTATCAAGTTCCAGGCCAACCAGGGCTACATGGTGAGATTCTGTCTCAAAGGAAAAAAATTAGTTTTCAAATATTTAAGACAAAACTATATCTTTTACAATAAAGAAAACTCTATATAGTATGGTGTCCATGGGAAGTAGCACTATTAGGAGGTGTGACAATGTTGGAGTGGGTGTGGCCTTGATGCCTCCACCTGAACATGGAGGATGTATGTCACTGTGGGGGTGGGCTTTGTAGTCCTATGCTCAAACTCTACCCAGACTGGAAGAGAGGGTCTTCTCCTGGCTGCCTGCAGAGGCCAGTCTTTTCCTGGTTGCCTTTGGATCAAGATGTAGAACTCTCTCAGGTCCTCTGTCTGCATGCACGATGCCAGGCTTCCTGCCATGATGATAATGGACTGAACCTCTGAAACTGTAAGCCAGCTCTGATTAAATGTTTTCCTTTATAAGAGTTGCCTTGGTCATGGTGTCTCTTCACAGCAATGAAACCCTAAGACAGATTGATATGAAAACTTAGAAGCACTAGAAGAAAATATAAACAAATTCCTCTATAAACCTGGGACAGGACTTTTAATTCCCATAAAAAGCCAAAAACTGAAAAAAAAGACCAATAACTTTGAGTAAACGGTATGTGCATGCTGGCCCCGATGACCTGAGTTTGATATCTGCTACCCACAAGATGGAAGGAGAGAACTGGCTCCTAAGAGCTGTCTTCTGACCTTCAAGAGTGAACTGTGGGCTGTCAGCGCATGTGCACATGCATATGTCGTACATGTGTGAGTGAATGAAAAAAAGCAAGCACAAAAGGAATCAAAAGGGGAAAATACTTCTACTGATTTTATAGTTGAGGTAATTTTCTTAATTGTTGGAGGGGCGCCTAGAAATCAAGACAAAAAAAAAAAAAACATGGATAAACCACATGTTTAAGTGGTTCATGCGCAAATACTAGAAATATATTTGGCTTTACAGGTGCTAGACATATGAAAAGACGCCCAGTTTCATTCACAAGATGATTGCACTTTAAGATATCTCCTCCACTTATTCAGCCAGACCAGGAACAACGTAAAAGTTAATACAGCTTTAAGAGATAGCCCTCTCATCATACATCACCAGAGACTGTGTAAATCAACTGGAGCCTACAGACTGCAGTCCAGTAAATATTACTTATCATAATTATGAATCTCCATGTGTCCTTTGATCCCACAGCCTAGCAGGGCACAAATGACGTTAGAAGAAGGTGATCTATTGTCATGTTTGTAACAGCAAAAGAATGTAAGTGGTAGTCATTACACCAAATACATCCAACTACATCTGCACCAGGGAACTGCTGAGAATTACTTGAGAACATAGCGTGGTATGCACAGCTGGAATGCACAGCTGGAATGCCAGCACTTGAAGCCAAAGCAGGAGGATTATGAGTCTGAGATCAGCATGGGTTGTTACAGTGGGGCTTGGTCTCAAAAATCTAAGGGCTGGGATGCATAGCTCAGTAGTAAAGAACTTGTCTAGCGTATGTAAGACTGTCTTCAATCCCCAGAACAACAACAAAAGGTATTAATTCCAATCCATTTAGGTTTAGAATCTCTAAATCTCAAGACCATTGAGACCAAAGTGCCAAAGTTAGCAGCTTAAACAACAAAGAATTCTGTGCCCCTCCTTAGGTCACCTGTGAAACACTGACTGTGGATAATCAGGCTTTTTGATCCAGCTTTTTTTTTTTTTAACACGGTAAGTATACCCTGGAAACAATTGCTGAGACTGACTACATACAACGGTCTACAGTCCTGCTGTTTGCACCCCTTTAAAAAGTCAGCAGTATATCCTTCCTCAGGGTCTGGTCAGGTGGACAGATGGAACTAGAAGAGATCAGGTTGAGTGAGGTAACCAAGACCCAGAAAGACAAATTTCACACGTTCTCCCTCATCTGAGGTTTCCAACTTGAAGTCTTTGCATGTGAGTATTATAACCTGGAGTAACTGCAGAAACCAGGAAAATAAAGAGACCACAGGGTGGCGTGGGGGGGGGGGGGGCAACAGAGGAGACGGATAGCAGAGCACAGAAGATGCAAAGGAGGAAATGGGGAGAATAGAGATACATTAAGAAGGGGAAGAAAGATGAATACAGAAGGAGGAGGAAGGGTTATAAGATGATAATAAGGATGTCTGAAAAGTCATAAGGAATCATACTGTTATTTAACAAATAAAAATGCCTATAATACATGTAAGACTCTCTCTATATATATTTGTAAATGAAGTGAAAATTTCCATGAGTTGACAATGCTCCCCCAACCCAAGTACCATATACCAACTTAAACAAACAAACAAACAAACAAACAACAAATAAAACCCAACACCAGGCAAAAGAAGCCCTCTTCTGAGCTTTTGGTCAAGATTGTCCAAGAGCCTACTCCCAAAACACTATAGGCTATAGTGTTGCCCTTGGTTCCCTCCCAGAGGTGGCTATGACTAAAGGGCACTATGCACTTTGGACATAGGACCCAGACAGAGGACCTGAGCTGGATCTGACCTGAAAGCCTCTTCCCTGAGGATGAGCTTTCATGATACCTTCTGGAGGTGGGAAGGTGGGAGTGGGGGGATGGGGTGGGGTGGTGGGGTGTGTGCACATCCAGACCCAGCTACCACACCACGGCAATAAAACTCTTGGAACCCATGGACTTCTCGCATCATTGGGGCCTGCCATCATCAAAGCTTCCAGCCTTTGGAACTCCAGACTTTCTCGTGTTTTGGGGATCTGCCAGCATGGAAAGCCCCCCTCCCCCCACCCCGGGGTCTCTGCCACAGTTTTTTTTCCCACAAGTGGTCAGACCTGAAAACATTACATATGAGTACCAGAAAACAGACTGAGCACATTGTAGTCAGGAAAGTATGTATGTGTGTATGTATATAAGTAAGTATTATGTATGTATCAACAATTAAAGAAAAAGAGGCCATGAGTTTTAGAGAGAGCAGGAAGAGAACATGGGAGGATTTGGAGACAGGAAAGTGAAGGGGGGGATGATATAATCTTAATTTTAAATAAATTACAAAAAAATTATAATAAAAAGTCAGAAAGAATGGAAATAGGTGGAAAGTTGTTTTAGGCTAATAAGGTTTAAGGCTCAAGACTTAATAATTTATACACAAGGGATGGAGAGATGGCTCAGCGGTTAAGAGCACTGACTGCTCTTCCAGAGGTCCTGAGTTCAATTCTCAGCAATCACATGGTGGCTCACAAACCATCTGTAATGAGATCTGATGCCTTTTTCTGGTGTGTCTGAAGACAGCGACAGTGTACTCACATACATTAAATAAATAATTTATACAATCCTAGATCCCATCCCCTTTCCATTTTAAGCTATAAAAGACATATTTGGAGATTCTGGGGGGAGATTTTAACGTGTGCTGGTTATTAGATGCTGTGGAATTATTAACTTTTCTAGATATGATAATGGTATCCGGTATCCTGCTACCTAGGAGGTTGTCCTTGTCGATGGGGACTACCTGACAAAGTTTTGCATGCACACGTGTACACAGACATGCACAGGCACCACTTGAGCCCTCTTCCACAAAATAAGATCAGGCATGGGGCTCCGTATCTGGGACAGGAGGAGCACAGTTTAAGGACAACCTGGGCTACCTGTTGAGACATAGTGGGGGAGACACCTCCAGAGCTGCCAGCTAAAGAAACCTTATTTTGTTAAACCTAGAGGAAATGAAAGAACAGCGCCCCTACAACAGCAGCAGTAGGACCTGTGTGATCTGTTGATCGACATACAGTGCGAGGAACCCTGCCCTTCAGATTGCCTTACATAGTCAAGGGAGGCAGGCTCTGTTCCTGTGCCCATTTTTCTACTCAGGAACTAGAGGCCAGACCTTGGAGGAGCTTTCTGAAAGGAAATAGACAGCTGGACTGGCCTTTCTCATGCTTTCACCCGCCGCTTGTTCCGGCCTTTTCTTCCAAGACCTCCATTTTGCCAGCCACCCTTACTCCAAGATGGCTGGAGAGGCAAACAGGAGACCCTTAGCTGTTGCTGGCAACATGGCCTGACCTTTGGAGTAGTAGGTGGAAGACTGGCAGTGTTCATCGGAGAGGCAGCCCTTGACAGTGTCCATGTCCATGCGCCGAAGAGAAGGCAGGGCCGGGTTATAGAGCTGATGCTTCACACCGGCCAGTGGGCGGCGCACTCGCTCCAGAGGGAGTAGGACGGCTGGGGAAGCATACATGTGGGCGGAGCATTCGTCCCAGGGCACCAGGTCTATGATGCGGGCCATCGCTGGGAAGAGAGGGGCTGAATCAGATGCCCTTCCGTGTAGGCACATGTTCTTGGCCTATGTGGATTTAACTATTTCTCAAACATTTACTGAATATCTTCTGTGTGCCCAGTGATTTTTTTCTGAAGCTCCAGATGGGGCAGCAGGGACAATCAAACAACAGATACATGTGTGCTTGGTTGTGTGCATGTGTATACACACACACACACACACACACACACACACACACCATGCCCCCAGTGCTCTGAGGGAGATCAGCACAGAGTGTGTGTATCTGAGAGGGCTGGAGAGCTAGGGCACTCCAGGAACTGTCTAAATGAGGTGAAACTTAAATATTGAACAGGAAAAAGACATAGTAAAGCTATTTAGAAAGTAGCTTAGAGTGCCGGGTGGCTTATGATGCTAGGTGGACAACTCTGGATTTGCCTAGGTCATATTTCCCATTTGTCCCAAAATGCTATCTATAGACAGAGGAGACTTTTAAAGAAAAGAGAGAAACATGACAGATCTGAATTAGAAAGATATGGATAGTTACTTAGTGTCTCTGTTTTAAAAAGCAGATATTTCCTAGAGGCCCCCTTCACTCATTTACATCCCATAATTTGTTGACTCTACTTCCTGACCCCTAAGTTACAGGTAAGAAATGGAGATGGGGTGGGTAGGCAGGAGGAGAGAGGAACTTGACCGTGGACTGTAGCTGGTCTTGGCTACTTTGTGGGGTCTTCTTTCTCCTACCCTTCTCCACCTTTTCCCACCCTTCCAACCCCCTACCACTAGATAGGAGAGAAAAAGGATATAGAGAGGAAAGGAAAGAGACCCCAGAGTCTAATTTCTTTTCTTCTTGTTTGTTCTCGGAGCATGACTACTAACAAACCACAACCAACCCCCGACCCCAAACAACCAAAACCAACCCATAACCCTCTCAGGGCCCTAACATTTATATAACCCTCTGAAAAGTTCCCAGAATTCCAAAAGTCACACAATCATAGAAACTACCTGCAGCTGACAAAATTATGCCCCTGCTAGAGCACGAGGCAAATCATAGGCAGCTGCTTCAGACAGTCCAAGGCAGCCCCCATATTCCTACACCTGGTATTAAAATAAAAGCACATTCTTAAAATATTTCTGCATTTTTTTTTTTAAAGAAACCAAAATTCCAAAATTCTCACTATCATGAAGGATCAGGAAGGGGCATGGTGATAAGGTGGGAAAGCTGTCTCGGAGTTGACACTTCATGAGGAAGGACAGAGTGGTAGAACACAGAGAGAAAGGAAGAGAGGACACCTTGCTGCCATCTACCCATAGCCTCTACCTCCTCTACGGGGCACAAGTGCACAGGCAGGTAAGAACCGTCTATCCTTTCTGATGCTCGGTGGGTGAAAGAAGGGATGTGGGCGTGCCTTCCGGCCAGCTACAAGATGAGGAGCATCACAGAGACAATGCCCACTGCAACCTGATTGTGAGGACGAAGCCCCTGGTAACCCTGGGCAACCCAGGCTGCCAGGATCCCTAGACACTGGACATCCATTTCCTGGGTCTCCATGGCCACTACATAAGCCAACCAAGCATCTTGGAAAATGTCAGAATTGAGGCTCTATAGAGGAGACCCAGCCACATGAGGGAGGGGACAGCGCTGGCCCCACCCCAGCCTGTTTCACTCTGTTGGCTAGTTCAACTTGATACAAGCTATAGTCATCTGAGAGGAGGGAACCCCAACTGAGAAATACCTCCATAAGATCAGCTATAGGCAAGCCTGCAGAAGACTTTCTCAATTAGTGATGGATGCGGAGAGCCCAGCCCATTGTGGGTGGAGCCATCCCTGAGTTGGTAGTCCTGGGTTCTATAAGAAAGCAGACTGAGCAAGCCATGGGAAGCAAGCCAGTAAGCAGCTCTTCTCCATGGCCTCTGCATCCTGACTCCAGGATCCTGCTCTGTTTGAGTTCCTGTCCTGGCTTCCTTCAGTGATGAGCAGTGGTATGGAAGTGTAAGCCAAATAAGCCCTTCCCTTCCCTCCTTGCTTTGGTCTTGGTGTTTCATCACAGCAATAGTAACCCTAACTAGAACAGTGACCCTGGACTAGTTACTACTACTGCCGCTCTCTGAACCCAAGAGTACTGTTTCTGTTAGGCAACACAGCTGCCTGGGAGCCTGGAGGGGCCCCTGTCCCCATGAGTCTCAGGGAAGATGATGCCCTGCTGTCTTTGGTCTTTGGGGGTGGAGATTAGCCAGGCTCCAGGGTCAGGGCAGGGATCAGGCAGAGTGGTGGCCTCAGCAGGCTAGGAATTAGCACATGATACTCCACCCCACCCCCATTCTGTCCTACCTCACTACCCAGGGAACTGCAGTCTCCTTCCCCACTGGGAAAGCCAGGCTAGGTGTATCCCTATCTAGAGTCCCAAAGCCCCAAGGCCCCCCAGGAACTGAGTGGAGTGAGACATCCCAAGATTTGGAATCCTGAGGCTGCCTATTCTTTTGCATATATTGGCATATGGTTTGCATATACCTGCATAAATGCTAAACCTGTCATTAAGAATTTCCTGTTGTTAGAGTCCTGTAAGATTTGCTGCTGCTCCTCTATTAGGGACCCAGGAACTTAAGAAAGCACCCTAAATTCTTCTCTTAAAGAAACTTGCCCAATGCTGACCCTACCCCCAACTTAAGGTCCAACTCTTTTGTTTTGTTTGATTTTCAAGACAGAGTTTCTCTGTGTAGCCCTGACTGCCCTGGAACTTACTTTGTAGACCAGGCTGGCCTTGAACTCAGAGATCCGCCTGCCTCTGCCTCCTGTGTGCTGATTTAAAGGCGTGTGCCATTACTGCCTGGCAAGGTCCAATTCTTTTTAAAGTTGGAAAACAGGTGAGTGTAGTGGTATACACCTTTAATCGCTGTGAGTGCAAGACCAGCCTGGTCTACATGGTGAGTTTCAGGCCAGCCAGGGCTACAGAGCATGACCTTGTTGAAAAAAAAAAAAATCAAATTTTAAAAAAAAATACAGAAAGTATATAAATATACAATTTAGTAATTTACAAATTGATTTGTACCCACCTACCCCAACCCTGCTCCCATAACTGCTGTTCGGGTCCAGACACAGGGTACTAGCTTTGCTAAAGAATTTAGTGGGAAGAGGCACAGTGGTGGCATCTGGGGGCCACCTTTTATCCTTCCCACATGGAGCTGTGCTGTGTCAGAGCTGCCTCTGTCACTATGAATTCACTGCCACGTGCCACTTTCTGGGACCCTTACAGAAGTTTTCTCTTGAAGCCTTTAACACAGGTGCCAGAAAAATCCACACTGCTCCTGTCTGATCCCTGTTCCTGCTGCCCTGTGCCCATCCTGTCGACAGCAGGAGGAGGGTGTGCAGGGTGCCAGCCCAAACTTGCTAGTCACTGGGAGTTGAGTTTGCAGTCACCCCTGCAACGGAAGCAGCCGATGGCAACTCAGATTATAAACATCAACATGACCTCCAGTGGCAGAGAGGACCACAAACATTGGCACACCCTTCAGTGGAAGCACAGGCCACGAATATCAACACGGCCTCCAGCTGCAGCACGAAGCATAGACATGCATGCAGATACGCAGAGCAATGTGGTTTACAGTCAAAAGGCAGAAACAAGCTTGGTGCCCATGGCCAGAAGTCAGAAACAGTGGAGTGTCTGTATCAGACAGACACCACCACCTACTAGGAACAAGAACTGCCCAGAGACCACCTCTTCTGTTGCTTGGATCTTCTATGGCAGCAGTGAACAGTGCGTTTCTGTTGCTTGTAAATTGCTTGTTTTAAGGTGTTGTATTACAGTAACCCAGATACAATGGACAATGGGCTTTGATAGAAACCCTAAACTAGTTTCATTCAAACAGTTTCAATCCAGTCACTATGTAGTTGCTGGGAACAAAAGTGTGTCCCTGAACCCCAGCCCTGATGCTGGGACTCAGTAGGCTCTCTGGAAGAGCCTCTTAGCCATCTCTCCAGCCCAAGATACTGTTTCTTAAAATACTTGCTTGGCACAAGACATACTTGTCCCAAGCCATGTGGTTCTGTTTCTCTGGAAATGCTAATAAATACAGATTTTGACATGGCCTTGTCCTGGGCCAGCGGTTTTTGTGATAACGCTTAAGCTGTAAAAGAGCGCCCCCCCCCAACCCCCACCAGAGATCCTACTGAGTCCCAGCATCTGGGCAGGAGAGAAGGACACACTCCTGTCCCCCAGACTGAGCTGATGGGCTCCTGTCACCTTGAGGAGGCTCCCAGAACCACAGAGGTGTCCTGGCTATTGGTTGTCCTGCAGCCTTTCTCAGGCTTTGTCACAGCATGTGGGAAGCCAGACCCTGGCACTGGGGCAGGTTCCCTAGTAACTCACTGGTCCCTAAACCTATGTCTAGGACCCTGCTGGACCCTTGGGGGTTGCTACTGGCTCCCTTGGGCATCAGTCTTCTGTCTTCCCCGCCCCCCTGCTTCTGCACATGCTAATCCTTTGCACCCGGCCCATCTACTGCCAATTAATCCTGGCTGGGTCTGAGAGACCAGCTTCTGGGGCATTGAGAAGGCAATTCCTGGCTAGCACTGACATCTGAACAGGTAACTCAAAATGAAGTGGGGGCTCTGTGGGGTTCCTTGGGGGATCCTCATGCTCGGCTTTTAGTGGGGGGGCATTTAGGTGAGGAAATAGAGCAGGCAGGAGAGCAAAGGTGCCCAGTCCTCACAAAATTTTCTGTAGCTTAGACTTTGGTCTCTCCGGAGCAACCTGAGAAATGTGGATTCGGCAGCCCCAGAGGGTTTGGGGGAAGCCAGGAGTCTGTATTTTCTCCAGCTCTCCCAGAAGATTCTCAGAATCCTAGTGATCTAACTACTGATCCTGGGTGGCTGCCTCCAGAGAGGGCAGCAAGGTAGGCCTCCAGATTCCGGTCAAGGAAAAGCTAGGCTAGGAGGCTACTTCCCTAGATAACCTCCAGACAGTTCAAAAATTCAAGCTAGGATCATTGCCCACTACGGCAGAAGTCAAGAGAAGGCAGCCAGGGCCCAAGGACAGATCTCAGCGTATACTCATTTTGGCCAGAGTCACCTTAGGCAAGTCTGTTGGCCTGAGGATGGATATCCCTCTTACAGGGAGTAGGGGGCAGGCAAGATTGTCAGGAGAATGAGTGTTATCAGAGGGATATGAAAGCTAGGTGTGGAGGAAGGCTTTCTTCAGGTCAGAGCTGGCTGGAGTCTGTCTGTGTGTTCTCCCATTTCAAATGTGTGACCTTGAGAGGAAGTTACTGTGTCTATACCCCACAGCCAGCAGAGAACTGGAAGAACACATTGGTTGTATCTGGCCCCAGTTACTTTTCCGTAGGCTGATCTGCCTCCAAAGCTTAAGCTCTGTCTCCATAGAGGCTGTTCTGGGAGAAGCTGAGCCAGAGCTGGGACAGAGGTCAAGGTTTTGGGTCAGTCAAGCAGCCTGGTAACGAGCTCTGGGAAGCTGGCTATGGGACTACTTTTTTTCTAAGAGTCCTTGAAGAGACAGACAAGGAGGCATAACCTTGGTAGGCCTGTGTCCTGGATGACCGTTTGTGAGCCTGTCTACATGTCAGCTTTCATAGGACCACCGATCCAAGCCATCCCACCAGAATTTAGTCAAATGGAGCTTGGCTCTCCATGAAACTGGTCATCGTTAACCATGACAGAAAGCCGATTGGTATTTTATTCTCAAAGCCAAAACAATAAGTGTTGTTATTTATTTTTTTATTTATTTTTGAGAGAAGTCTCACTGTGTAGTTCTAGCTGGTCTGGACCTTGCTATGTAAACCAAGGTGACTTTAAATGAACAGAACTCTGCCTGCCTCTGCCTCCTGACAGCTGGCATTAAAGCTAATGTTATCTTAGACTTTCTGTCCATCAGTTGCTGGTATTTCTTCTCTGTCGTGGGCTTCTGCAGTGCATGATATTTCATAATTAGTGTTCATACTCAGTACCTGTCCCTGTAGCCATGGCTAGTCTTTTTGAAGCCCTCAGCATGGGCCAGTCACTGGCCAGCATATAGTATCTGAATAGATAACTCCAAAGGTAGCGAGGGCTCAGTCACTGGTCTAAGAATGTTGCCTTTATCACTTTTTGTTTGATTGGTTTTGTTTGTTTTGAGATAGTGTTTCACCATATAGCCAGCTGGCCCAGGACTTGCAGAGATCTGCTTGTCTCTGCCTCCCAAATGCTGGGATCAAAGGCATGTGCCACCATGCCGGGCTCGTTTAATGACTTTCATCCTCCTCACACTCTGCCCACTAGGTAGGCACTATCGATACTCTTGCTTTTTTAGTTCAGGTTGGCCTGGATTCCTCTGCCTCCACCATGCAAGTGCTGGAGTCTGAGTGGGCGCCACCATGCCTGGCTTCAGTGTGCTCCCACTCAGCAGACAGGCAAACAGAGACACGGGGAGTCTGGCTGATCTGCCCGTGACAGTGCTAGAGCACAGTCGTCTCCTGTTCAAATGAATGTGCTTCTTCGTTCCAGCATTTCTGCATATTGCATTATGGGCTGCATTACACAGGATTTAATGCAGACCACACCCCTGACCAACACTGAGATTCTTTTCAATAGCTAGCCTTCGATAACATTTGAAGAAATATTTTTATATATGTGAGTGCTTTATTTGAACCCCTCCCCGAAATAGTTCCCTCAGCTTACAAACGGAGAAGCAAAGTATGCAAAATCCATGCCATAGAATACTACTCCATGCTGGGAAGTGGTGGAGCATGCCTTTAATCCCAGCACTTGGGAGGCAGAGGCAGGCGGATTTCTGAGTTCGAGGCCAGCCTGGTCTACAGAGTGAGTTCCAGGACAGCCAGGGCTATACAGAGAAACCCTGTCTCAAAAAACAAAACAAAACAAAACAAAACAAAAAAAAAAACCAAAACAACAAAAGAAATACTACTCCATAATAGAAATAAATGAATCAGTGACAGGAACACTTACAAAGGAATCCCAGATGCATATGCCCAATGAAAGAAGCCATGCTCAAAGGTCACACATGATACAGAACATGTCATATTCTGGAATTTAGACCCACAAGGGCAGGAAGCAGATATGCATGTGTGTGTGTGTGTGTGTGTGTGTGTGTGTGTGTGTGTGTGAAAAAGGGCTGCGCATAATTGCAGAAACTTTTAAACCTGTTTATTTTGGATGTGTATGTGTGTGTATTCCATGTACGTGTGGGCGCTCACAGAGGTCAGAAGAAAATATTAGATCTCCTGTAACTGGAGTTACAGGCGCTTATGAAGGTGCTTGACATGGGTGCTGTAAAAACACTTATGGAAAATCTAGAAGAGCAGCAAGAGCTCTTAACCTCGTCTCTGTCTCTCCAGCGGTACTGCAGAACTATTTTTAAAGACACAGTGCAGTAAAGGGCATGCGCAATAGCCGTGAGTGAGAAGAATATCTGTGCTCATTCAGGTGCAGTTAAAGACTCTGTCGCTTACAGGTGTCAGGATGTTGGGCTGGGTCCAAAGGGTGCTGCCTCAGCCTCCGAGGACCCCTCAGAAGACCGAGGAGGCAGTAGGACCACAGCCAGAAACAGAGTGGAAACCCGAGGCAAAACCGCAGCCTGAGCCAGAGCCTCAGCCGGAACCAGAGCCAGAACCTGAACCAGCACCTGAACCAGCACCTGAACCAGCACCTGAACCAGCACCTGAATCAGCACCTGAAGAGTCCGTACCAGAGGTCCAGACCCTGGTGAGGGGAGGGGGTGAGGAGGGCATGCTAGCCTTGTTGCCCAGGGACTCACCAGCTCGGGCCACCTGATCCCCACGGGTGAAAGTGAGGGGCAGTGGGAAATGTGGTCACTGGCTTAGTGCACATCTGAATGAGGCCACTCAGGCCCAGAGAGTGAACAGGCTTGCTCAAGCCTGTTTCTGTGAAGGGTGAGCAGGCTTTGTGGGCCGTGCCATCTCTCTTGGTTGCTCAGCCCTGCACTGGATTAACAGGAGCACAGCTGTGCAGAACGGGTAACAAATGAGCATGCCCGTGTGCTGACAAAACCCATTTGTGGGGCTCAAGCAGTGGCGCGGAGGCTAAAAGCATTTACTATGCAAGCACGAAGACCTGAGCTCAAATCCCCAGAACCTATTTAAAATCTGGATGCAGTCACCCAAGCATCTTTAATCCCAGCGCTTCTGTGGGGAGTTGGAAGCAAAGAGGAGAACCCCTGGAAGCTCATGGGACAGTTAGCCTGACTAACCCATTTAGAAAGCACAGAGACCCTGTCTCAAAACAAGGTGGGAGACAAGGACTGACACCCCAGGTTGTCCTCTAAACACGTGCGTGATACCACATGACCAGCCTCCCCAAGAACATGCACACATCAGACACAAACTTGCATTGTGTACATACCACTATTTGCAAAACCAGGAAATAGGCTCTAAGTAGCCTGTGACCATATTTATCAGTCTCTGGAGCCAAGAGTAGAGACACTGTAGACTCTAGTCCACCACTGCCCGGCTAGGAAGTAGAAAATTAATTGTAGATTTTTTTTTGTTTTGTTTTGTTTTTTTTTGTTTTTTTTCGAGACAGGGTTTCTCTGTGTAGCCCTGGCTGTCCTGGAACTCACTCTGTAGACCAGGCTGGCCTCGAACTCAGAAATCCACCTACCTCTGCCTCCCAAGTGCTGGGATTAAAGGCGTGCGCCACCACTGCCCGGCTAATTGTAGATTTTTAAAAACAATATTTTAAAAAGATTTATTTTAAATGTTATATATATTTGTGTGTGTGTGGAGGGGGGAAGGGTGGTGTTCACATGGGTGCAGTGCCCACAAAGGCCAGAAGAGGGCACTAGATTCCTGGAGCAGAGTTGTGAGCTCCCTGATGGGTGCTCGGAACATGAGTCTCCATAAGCAGTGTTTTCACACACTGAGCCCCTTAAACAGTATTTCAGTTTTCCAAGTGTCTTTGAACATCAGTGTTCCCGGGATAACAACAATAGACATTAAAGTGAGCAGGGGTTGCGAGGGAAGCCCAGGAGGCTTCAATCCTACACAAAGAATTACAGACAACTAAGGAATTCTGAGAGCAGGAGAAATTGTCTTTCCCAGGGAAGAACACACCAATTGGTTACCCGATACAAAATGGTCAGCTCTGGAAACATACATACAAGTAACATTCTACACACCGAGCAGAGCAGGTTGTATTTACGTATTTAGCAATATATCCGTATATATGTATATGTATATAACAACAATTAATGAATAAAGAGGCCATGAATTTTAAAAAGAGCAAGGAGAGGTTTATGGAAGGGTTTGGAAAGAGAAAAGGGAAGGAAGAAATGATGTAATTTTATTATCTTAAGAAAAATAAAAGCCGCCGGGCAGTGGTGGCGCATGCCTTTAATCCCAGCACTTGAGAGGCAAAGGCAGGCGGATTTCTGAGTTCAAGGCCAGCCTGGTCTACAGAGTGAGTTCCAGGATAGCCTGGGCTACACAGAGAAACCCCGTTTCAAAAAAAAAAAAGAAAAAGAAAAAGAAAGAAAGAAAGAAAAGAAAAGAAAAATAAAAGCCACTCAGAAGGCAGAGGCAAGTGGACCTCTGAGTTCAAAGTCAGCCTGTCTACAGAGTGAGTTCCAGGACAGCCAGGGGTACATAGAAACCCTGACTCAAGAAACCAATAAACAAACACACAAACAATTAATTAAACAATGAAACAAGATTAGTGTTCCACTGAATACATACACTTTGGGACACAAGATAGAATTTGTAAAACTTTATTACATTTATTTGTTGTGTATGCATACATGGAGGTCAGAGAAGAACTCATGTGGGACATGTCCTCCTGTCGGACAGCAAGCACCTTTACCCACAGAGCCATCTCACCAACCCTTAGTTTTTGATCCAACTGTCCAATCACCACGGACCCAGTTAGCAGCTTGCAAGCTGGCACTGGTCCATGTGCCACATTTTGAGGAAAAAATTTTTTTTTCTAGAATGTTCCTTCAAGCATAGCAAAACTTGCCAGTCTGACATCTCATCCCTTCAGGGGCCTGATGACAATTAATTTAGCAGCTCAATTAAGCAGATTTCATTTAGCTTCTAATTGATGCTAGATTCTGTGCTTAGAGCAAAAGGCATAAAGAAGACTCAACCAGGCATTGCCCCTGGAGGCTGGCAGACAAGTGCCCATCAGCTCCTTCTGCCAGAAGGCAGGGCTAGGGAGGGAATGAGCTCCAGTTATGCACTTAGATCTTACGGGAACTCACAAGCAAGGGGCTGGTGGAGGAGTTTTAATTGAGGAGTTGCAGAGGTGAGGTATTTCTAGAAGAAAAATGGTTGTGCCTGGGCTAGTGTAGAGTGTGTTTATGAAATGGGCATAGAATTTCTCTGTATGTACACATATACATATTTTATATGCCGCATGCATACTTGTATAAATTTTAGACATGTGTATGTTTGTATATGTATATTGTACATGTATATATACACATGCTTACATAATTATGCAAATGCATTCTTAGGTGACTGAGCATACACATGCATGTGTGTATATGCAAATTTATGTCTTTACACATATGCAAATATATCTGTATACACATATATTTGTGTATGGACATTAACACATCTGTGCACACGTGTGTGCATGCATTCATGTGTATGTAGAATATGTATGTGTGTACATGTGTGTGCATATGGTATATTCATGATAGTATTCTGTGAGCACACGAGTATGCATGCCCATGTGTGTGTATTTGTATACAGGTGCATGTACATGTTTATTGTGTGTACTTGATTCTATGTGTATGTGCACATTCCTGAGTATGAGCTTGTGTGTTTGTGCATATATTTATCTGCTCATACATTTGCACATCTCTGTATACATACATATTTTATACGCCACATACATACTTGTATAAATTTTAGACATGTGTATATTTATATATGTATATTGTACATGTATATATACACATGCTTACATAATTATGCAAATGTCTGCTTATGTGACTGAGAACACATGCATGTGTGTATATACACAAATTTATGTCTTGCTGGGCAGTGGTGGTGCACGCCTTTAATCCCAGCACTTGGGAGGCAGAGGCAGGTGGATTTCTGAGTTCGAGGCCAGCCTGATCTACAGAGTGAGTTCCAGGACAGCCAGGGCTACACAGAGAAACCCTGTCTCAGAAAAACAAACAAACAAACAAACAAAAAAAAACCCCAAAAACAACAAAAAAATTTATGTCTTTATTTGTATGCAAATGTATCTGTATGCACATATATTCATGTGTGTGGACATTAACACATCTGTGCACATGTGTGCATGCATTCATGTGTGTGTATGAATATAGTATTGCTGACATGTCTGTATACAAGTGCATATGTATGAATGCACTTGTTTTGTATATGTGTGCATACATGTGTACCACTGTTGTATGTACAATAGTGTGATATACATGTTCATGTCTATGTGTGCATGAATATACATATGACCTGAGAGAGAAACGGGCCTCTTGGGAAGCCAGATCTGAAGTATGGGGCTTTTTTCCAGAGGCTCGGAAATCTGTCTCTTCTCTACCCACTGTCTTCTAGTCCCAGGTATGGTATACACCTGTGGGTGTCTCCATAGATACCCATGTGTGGGTGTCTATAACTGTACGGTGTGCAGAAGTAGAGGAGGCAGCAGTATAGGGGTGATATTTAGAAAAAGCCGCAGCACGGGCCAGCTATCTAATTGGCAGGACAGCTCTGCTTAGCTCCAGTTGCCATGTTCCACACTAGGGCCAGAACCCATGCACACCACAGCTAGAAGCAGCCAGAGGCCAGGCATGCCACAACTAGACCCACGAGACACCAGCATGGGGGATGGCTCTTCCAATGCACCACACTGCATCCACAAAGCTCGGCTAAACCCCAGACAATATCTGCCATCCTTGCAGTACCCGATAGAAATGAGACTCTTAAAGCTTAATGATTATCTAACAGTTGGGTAACAATTAGAGTTGTTACCCAATATCTAACCTTTTTTTTTTTTTTTTTTTTTTTTTTTTTTTTTTTTTTTCAAGACAGGGTTTCTCTGTGTAGCCCTGGCTGTCCTGGAACTCACTCTATAGACCAGGCTGGCCTCGAACTCAGAAATCCATATCTAACCTTTTGATAGAAGTTGCTACCCAGGACAGCTTTCGACCCATCTGTGTTTCTCCATGGCTGCTCTCTCTCCCCTCCCCTTCCTCTCTTTCTCCTCTCCCCTTCTTCTTTTTCTCCCCTCCCATTCCTTTCTTCTTCCCCAGCTCCACCTCCTCTTCTATTGCCTAATCATCAACTGCGAATCCAATGTAGCAGAATAAATATCCTGTTACACAGCAGGGATACAGAGATGCAAATAGCAGAGCCAGGGAGGAAAGTTTAGGCCTCAGGAGGAAAAAGCCAGCCAGAGCAACACCTCTGGCCCTTGTTCTCCAGTCTGGCCTATGGCTCCTCCCTCTCCTCTGGCCACTGAAGTGGAATAGCTCCTTGGAGATGATCCTGAAATGAGTCAGTCAGCTTTGGAGCTACAGGTCCCTAGATAGAATCAGAGTGGCTGTCCTTTCTGTACCAGGCCACCAAAGCTTACAGGTCCCATTTGAACCCACAGCCACCAGAGGAACCAATGGAAGGAGAGGGCGAGGCTGAGGCTGGCCCTAGCCTTCAAGGTGAGTGCTGGGACTGGGGCTGGCTGGGCAGGGGCCTGGGGTCTCCTCTCAGAGCCTGGCAGCAGCTCACTTTACAGATGATGAAATGTAGGCTCAGAGAAGTTTGGAGCTGGCTTCTGAGCTGAGCTGAGCTGAAAAGCTCCCCTTCTAGCCCCTTGGTACCCTTCATCAGTCCAGCTTCAGACTTGATCTCCCTAGCAAGGGAGAAATGGGCCTTTCTTGGGTCCTCATCTGATATCTGGGATTTTTTTTTTTCTTTTGCCAGAGACCCAGGAAGCGGATCCTCCTCAGTTTACCTCCCAGCCCCAGGTTGCTGTTGCCAAGGTGAACAGGTACCATATCACCTTCTCCATCTCTCAACTGCCCCTGCAGGGAGCTACTTGCATGGAGAGGAGAGCTGTGAGTCAGGTCTGTGGCCATTAGAAGAGGCCCAGAGCATCATACGGGAGTGTTCTGAGCACAATGGGATGGTTACCAAGAGAGGGCAGGCCACAGTAATGTGCGGGTACCAGAATGGCTTCAGTACTGGGACACACTAATTAGTGCTGGGGTGGCTTCAGACCATAGCTGGAGCTGCTGACTACCCAATGAAGCCTCCATAGAGTTTATCCAGCCAAGTAGACCTTGGGCTGGAGCCAATGAAAGACAGGGACTTAGGATCTTCACGTAAACTGATGAGCCTCTGCCTCCAGAGATATTCTAAGGCAGTGATTCTCAACCTTGCTAACCCTGCGACCCTTTAATACAGCTCCTCTTGTTGTGCTGATCCCCAACCGCAAGATTGTTTTTGTTGTTGCTTATGAACCATAATGTAAATATCTGTGTTTGCCAATGGTCCCAGGCAACTCCTGTGAAAGGGTCATTTGACCCCCGTGGGATTGAGACCCACAGATTGAAAACCACTGCTCCGAGGACATCCTTTTGGAGTGTCAGTCATGGGAAGGCTGTTAGGGGCAAGTCAATTGGGGTGTAGAGAGAGGCTGGCTGTGCTGTGTGGAGCAACTGGAGGGCAGGTTCCAAAGGTCTCCCTGGAATCCTTGAGTATAGACTGAAGAGCACCCTGGGTCTTTTTGGAGAGGGAGTGAGGTTTTAGAGTCTCATCATGCGGAGACAGTGGCTTGATTTACATCAAGTCCTTCAAGACTATGGACTGTCTGATAGGGTGAGGGTTGAGAGTGGACTCGTGTCCCTATCCCTTGGCAGGCCCAGCTCCTGGATGTTGAGCTGGTTCTGGAAGGGTATGGAGAAGGTCGTGCCACAGCCTGTCTGCAGCAGCAATGGGGGCCAGAACCTGACTGCCAGAGAGGGAGGCCCAGATCAGGTACAAGGGCAGGGTGCCCTGAGGGTGAGGGGAGAGTCACCAGGGGATTGTGGGCTGGAGAGGCTGCTCCTGGGACTCCCTGAAATGTCTGTCTGTCTCATCAGGTTGGAGCACAGATCCTGGAGCCCTGTGGCCTTGGGAACCCAGGTAAGAGGAAAAGACAGGATGGCTTTTTTGGGATGGGAGCTTGTAAGGGGCTACTGGGATGGGCCCAACAGTGGGGAGAATTTCCATGGTCCATGGGTATGGCTCATCCACTGCCTTGGGGGGCTAGATCTGAGTGGTCTCTGTGTTGCTCGAGGCTGACCTAGGAGTTCTAGGCAGAAGCCTCTTTCTTTCTTGCCCTTTTTCTCTCTCTTTCCCCTTACCTTCATCTCCCTTGCTTTCTCCTCTTTCCCTTCCTCGCTGTTCCCTTTTTCTTTTTCCTTCCTTCTTTCCTGTTTCTTCAGTGACTTCCTGGATATTTTTCAAGCTGTTAATTAGTTTTTAAACTGATACATAAAAACACAACATGGCGTGTTTCTATAGCTACCAGTGGTGGTTCATTACCCAGTGCTTTTGTAACCAGGTTAAACCTACCTGTTTCCTAAGACAACTCTCATTCCTTCCTGGTGAAAACCTCCAGTCTTTTCTCTAGCTTTTGAGATATGCAGTGTTCAGTCGCTCTCTGTATCCACCCTCTGTGCAGCCAGGACTTCTGACAATCTCTAAGTCCAGTTTTGTACCCAGTGAGCAACTTTTCCTCATCCTGCCTCCCTGTCCTTTATTTTCTGGCTCTGTAGGGTCTGCAGATGGCTCAGACAAAGCTTCCAGGACTCAAGACACTGAGTAAGTGCTTGTCAGCAAGGGTCACTGTTGTCTGTAGCAGGCCAAGCAAGCAGTGTGCACAGAACTGAGAGCAGGGTCTATCACCACCTCCCGAGTGACCTGAAGCATGTCTCTTCCCTCTTTTCTACCTCAGCTTTCTTATCTGTAGCATGGGGTAGTGTTCCAGGCTACCTGTGCTCTCCTTACTTCCTGGAGATTCTGCAGGGCCACCTCTGAGGAGGAAAAGCAAGCATAGATAAGCTCTGTGCAGACAGACTTCTGAGAGTGTGGGGTTTATGTAGCATCTGGAAGCAGGGCTTGGCCCACCATGAGGTATATGTGAACTTGGTGGTCTTAGCCTCACAGCC
Source organism: Rhabdomys pumilio (assembly GCA_030674055.1). NCBI lineage: Eukaryota > Metazoa > Chordata > Mammalia > Rodentia > Muridae > Rhabdomys > Rhabdomys pumilio. Next base: position 21,048,547 of record JANHMN010000018.1, on the reverse strand, counting down.
GATGACCTCTCAAAAGAAGCTGCCTCTCAGTGAGGATGTCAGGTCAGATGGGGATAATGACATTGCTGAGCCTGCTCAGGGAGGGGCCCTGCCCAGGCTCAGCCACCTCTGCCTGGTGCAACTGCAGAGCCTTCCGTGTTTTAAGAAAAGCCATGAGCCAATCTGGACACAGGTGCACATACCTGTAACCCTATAATGCCAGAACTGGGGAGGCTGAGGTAGGGGAGTCATAAACTTGAACCACTTGGGACTACATAGCTAGACTCTGTCTCACAGGCAAAACAAAACAAAACAAAACAAAACAAGACAAAACAGCCCATGGGCTAGAAACCTAGAATTTTACATGAAGTGCTTAGTAAGCACCTATTCCAATTATTATGTTGTCAGGTTGCCATGTCCCCAATGTCAGCCCGAAGAACCATTATGTGATTTCTGCAAGGAGCCCAGGCTCATGCCTTCCACCCAACCACCTCCCTCCATTCACTCCCTTACTCATTCATTCCTCAGACTCTTAGCTCCTTCCCCAGGTGTAGAAGGCTGGCCAGGCCTAGACTCTAGTGGGCAGTCAAGGTAGCTCTTATTTCAGGCCATCCACTTGCTGATCACTGACCCTTCCACAGACCCAGCCTGTGGCTACTCAGGTGGCTTGAGCAGAATCTGGAGAAAGTATTGCCTCAGCCCCCTAGGCCTTCCCAGGTAAGTGATGAGTTGGGGATGGGTAGCTGACCAAGGAGAGAGTTGGGGTCCAGGGAGCTGCCCACTCCAGCAGGCCATGGCCAATCCTCAGCATCCACTGGAAAGTAGATCTTCTCATTGGAGTGTTCTTCATGGGTGGAGTGACTGACTAGGGCCTGGGGACATTTGGGAGCAAGATGGAGCCACTGTATTGATTACTTAGTGACAAGACAAAATTCTCAACAAAAGATGTTTAAAGAGTTTATATTAGCTCATGGTTTAAAGTGGGTACCATCCATCATGGCAGGAAACCATGACAACAGGTCACATTGTATCTGCAGACAGAAGTGAATGATGGTGGGTCTGTCTCTGTCTGTCTGTCTCTCTCTCTCTTAAGCCTTTTTGTTGAGTCTGGGACATCAACATATGGGATAGTGACAACCATATTCAGAGTGGGCCCTTTTTCTTCAGTTAAACCTCTTTGGAACCCCCCCTCCAGAATATTTGTCTCCTAGGTGATTCTGAATCACATTAACAAAGGAGATTAACCATTGTAGACCCACCCACCACCAGCACCATGCATATGTGTATTTACATGTGCATACTGGTGATAACACATGGGGCCAGGGCAAGCTGACCAAGGTGGGTATATGCAGGCTGGCTTTGACCGTGCCCCATGTCTCTGTTATCCAGGCCTGGAAAGTTGAATCTGAGGGCGCTGTCTTGGATCCAGGTACAAAGAAGGAGCTGGGAGAGGCTTCCTATGTGGTCACAGGAGAGGGTAGGCTCTTCAGGGGGGAACCTGAGATGTGTGTGTGTGTGTATGTGTGTGTGTGCACACACGCGCGCGCGCGCCTTAGCTTTCAGCCAGGCAAGGGGAGAGTTCAGGTCTTGCTAAGACATCAGAAACCCCTTCTTAGTCAAATTTGGGACTCCAGAGGTTTGAATCAGCTGGACTTCACAAGCTTGGGTCTGTCCCTTTCCCTCCCTAGGATGCTTGCTGTTACGATGGTGTCCAAGGGTTCTTCACCCAGTCCTCCAAATCTGGCCCTTTATACCCATGAGGGGGTTGGCTGAACCCAGCTATGGGATCTTTAGTGCGGGCTCTCTTACCACTCAGATCCTCCTGGGACTTCTATGGAGCCGGCGGAGCCCACAGAGAACCCCTCTCAGCCTAATCCTGGACCCCTGGAGCCTGAGGAGGAGCCACCTGCAGAGCCCCAACCTGGCTTCCAAGCCTCATCCCTGCCGCCACCTGGGTACCCTGTCAGGTGAGCCCCCTAAAACCTGCACCTCCTACAAGGATTAGGCTCAATGCTTTGCTCAAACCCAGTACTAATTTGCTAAAGCAGAAAGTTAAAAGCATTCACTTGGGTGAAGACTCAAACTCTCCAGGCAAACCTCATCAGCATCTTCCTCCAGCCACCAGGCTGGGAGTGTGTGTTTCCTTTAAACATTTAGCAAGTGCCCATCTGTAATCTCAGGAAGCCCAGGCAGCAGGAGGATCATAAGTTCAAGTCTAGCTTGGATTCTGTAGCCGGATCTTGTCTCAAAACAAGTGAAACACTCACCCACCCTGTATCAAAACCAAATTGCATGTACATCCTTTTAAATTTTTTTTCTTTAAATAAGTCCCTCAGGGTCTGGAGAGTAGCTCAGTGGTTGAAGTACTTGTTACCCAAGCTCACTCCATGATCCGAGAATTTGGATCCCAGCACCTCTGTAAACGTGGGCATGGTCCTGTACAAGCCTGTAAGCCCAGCACTGAGGCAGGAAGTGGAGACAGGAGGATTGCTTGCTGCTGCTACCTTAGCTGAAAAAAACTTAAGCTCTAGGTTTAGGCAGAAAACCTGCCTCAGGTTTGTGGAGAGACCCTGCCTCAGGCTTAAAGAGAGACCTTCTGATTTAGGGAGAGACGGTGTCTCAGGTTTAGGGAAAGCCTCTGCCTCAAAGGAACAAGGCAGAGAATGTATGTGTGTATGTGGGGGTGCCTGCGTTCCTTCTCTGGTCTCTGTACCACTGCACAGACATACACACATATTCATGTGCATAACACACACACACACACACACACACACACACACACACTTTTTAAAGAAGTCCCTCAGAGGTGTTTTTTTTATACCAATTCTACTTTATTCATTCAATCACTGCAAAGAGCTACATAGGGCTTCATTTATTTAACCACAGAGGAGCATTTAAAAGCATTTCACACTTTTCCTGAAATCAGAGACCTTGTGCATGCCCTATCTGCTGACCAGGAGTAAATGAGTAGGGTTGTTGGACCAAAGGCCACATCCACTTTAAAATCTGGCTGGGTGCTGCCCAATGCTCACACCCTAGCGGGGTGTGAGAGATTGGGAATACTTATCTGAAGTAGAGGGAGCTGAGCTGAGCTACTTGCTAGGGCTGCCAGGGAAGGATGGGGAGGGTGGAAAGGGGGCCTTCAGGGTGAGAGCTCTGGAGTTGGCGTCTGACACAACCTGCCTCTTGGCAGCCTTGTTATCTGTGCCAATTCCTCACCCCAATTCTTCTCACTTGGATTCAGCCCATCTCCCCACTACAGGCTGATCGAGTGGCTCCTACACAGGCTGGAGATGGCCCTGCCTCAGCCTGTGCTCCATGGGAAAGCTGCAGAGCAGGTGAGTGGGCAGCCAAGTAGAAGAGACCCTGGCTCGGTAGTGCTGAGGGAAGGGTTTTGGAAGCTCAGATAATGGTTGGATGGTTGGCCTGAGTCCCTGATGATGGGGACACAGCAAGAAGGGAGCCATCAGTGGCAACTCAACCTTGAAGCCTACCTGTATACACACATTTGCTCAGGCACTGTAGCCACCAGTAATGATCTACCAGTCAGGAGCTTATAGTCTAGAAACTTCCACGGGGTAGAGGACCTCAGAGATAGAGCCTCCTAGAGCATCAGAGAAGTCTTGCTAGTGGAAGTGACCCAGAAGGATGCACAAGGATTCAGAGCTCAGGAGCATTCCAGGAAGAAGTGGGGTTCCTGGGGAGCCCTTAGGCTCCATGAGTGTTCCTGGCAGCTTAGGGCCCAAAGATGGGTGGTAGGAAAACAGGGTCATGGTCCACCTCTTCCTTTTCTTTACCAAGATCCTAGGGGCCTGATTCTCCTTTCTGGGGAGATTATTCATATCTCCATAGAAGCATCTAGAATTGGGAAGCCTACTCTCAGGCACAGCTGTGTGATATTGGTCTTGGTCCTTGGAGAACCTTACTTTACCCCCCAGAGAAGCAGATGAACAAATCTGCCACTACCCAGCCTTGGGAAAACACACAGGAAAGTGGTCTGAAAGTTAAGGTGTCTTGTCCAAAGAGGGGTGGGCCTGGACTGGTCCCAGGACTCTGGGCGCCAGCACCTCTGAGCAGGAACCATGCTTCAGCTCTTTCAGTACCTCAGCTTGTCTAATAGAGCCGAGGACCCTACTCTTCCCTCACTGGCTCTCCAAGAAGGGTCCAAGAGGTCTTCCCTCACTGGCTCTAGGCCCAGCAAAGGTTTTTGTCTCTGTTTCATGGGGATTGAGCCAGGAGCTGGACATCCTGGATTCACTCCCAGCACTACCCATCCCCTCTCCTCCTCGCTGGCTCAGTGCTGAGGCAGGCAGAGCAGAAGGTACCGGAAGCCAGGCTTCTGCTTCAGACCCTTCATCATGCTGTCTCTGAAGGCTCAGAGAGTGCTGGCTTCAGAGAGTTCCAAACATAAAAGGGGCTAGAGGGGAAGAGCCATTAACTACTGAAGATGCCTCAGTGACAGAGGACCCTGGGCACGCCAGCAGCAGAGGAAGCAGGCATAGTAGGGAGAAGACTTCCGGGTGCTGGAAGTAGAAGATGGCCATTTCACAGAGCAAGCAAAAGAGAGGTGGTTCAGCCTGAGCAAAAGCTGAGAGCAAGCTGTGGCCCTGGAGGGAGAAGGGGTCAGAGCAGCCGGTAGCCTCTGAAGAAAAGGCAGGAGCAGGGAGCTGAGGCAGTGGATCTTCTGCGGGTTCTGGTGGGTAAAGGACATGTGTATACTAGGGACAGAAGGGAGGCAGGTGAGGCGGCCATGACAGGTGTCGTCTTTTCTCCCCATGTAGGAGCTTGACTGCCCTGGGACCTGTGATGTACAAACCAGTAAGTACCGTGCTTCTGAGTCCCACATTCATTTCAGGGAGGGTCACTTGGTATCTTTAGGTCTGGGTTTGAGGTACAGCTAGGGTCTCCTAACCTGCAGTGGAGAGAGCCTGCTCCTGTTCGGCATCTCTGGATAGCAGTAATGGAGCTGGCGGCCAGAGTGTTTCCTCTGTCAGGAAAACAACCGTGAAGCCAAGACCACACCCCTTCCTGCTGGCAGTTACCCAGAACTGGAGACTGGCCTCTGGAAGCTCAGTGTGTGGGTTTGGTTGGGAAAGAGGTGTTTCTTGGGAAACATTCTAGGAACTCCAGAGCTGCGGAGCCACAGGATTCCCTCCCCTGTGATGAGTGGGAAGGTATTTGATAGCGCCATTGGAAGGCAGAGGGATGAAGCCAGGCAGTCAGTACACAGGCAGAGACAGTACCCCTGGAAGTGGATAATACACTGGCAAGTGGGAAATAGACATTCATGCGTTCATCCATCCATCCAGTAGTGGTGGGTGGCTTACTGCACCTGCTTCAGGCACCTGTGGTAGATTTCAGGCGAGCAAAGCAGCATTCAGACCTGTGCACAGTGTAGTCACTGTACCATCCTAGACATGTACCCTCTGACCCCCCGCTAAGGGCCTCCTGAGTGGGGAGAAAAACTAAGTCTAATTCCAGCCCCCTGGACCATGGTCTCTCTGAGCATTCTGAAACTGAGTGATCACTGTGGTCAGGGACACAGACAGGCAGCCCAGGCCATGGAGGTGAAAGAGTGGACAGTCGCTAGAACTGTACCCAGTGGGAGGGAGAAAGCTGGCCAGCTTCCAGGTGGGGCAAGCTCACTTTCTCCTGGGATTCCTGGTAGTCCTAGAATATGCAGGGACCCCATAGGCTGTTAGAGCAGAGAAAGGGCAAACCTTGGAGAAGCAGAGATACCTCCTCAGTACATTATATGCAGCAAAAACTAGGCTCCATTCAGCCAGGCGGGTAATTAATTACTCAGTCTGAAGTTCAAGGGCCCAAATTTCCCAGGACAAGGGACCATCTATACACTGTGGAGAGCTCAGATGGGTGATGGGTCCTCCTGTCTTTCTCTTGGCTCTCTGGAAAGATGCAGGATTCTCAGCTAGTTACAATCAGGTTACCTCAAAGTTCCTGGAATGAACTGGTCTCTGGTGGGTACTAGGCATGAGTGGGCACAGGCTTAGCACAAGGACTAGGAGCTTAGGTAGGCTTGTCCCCTGTGGCTGCTGTGAGAAATGTGCATATATTCACATGTGCATACATCCAGATGTGCTCACATCCACAACTGAAGTGCTGGCAGGGTCCTTTCCTTTTGAGACTCTAGGAGAAGGGAGAGAGAGAGAGAGAGAGAGAGAGAGAGAGAGAGAGAGAGAGACCTTTAGCCGCCTTGGCTTCTAGCTGCCCTTCTGTTTGCTCCCCGTGCCTCTGTTCATCCTCCCCTTGGAAGGGTAACTGTCACTGGGGGAAGGCCTGCCCTAAATTCAGAAGTCTCTTGTTTTGAGACCCTGAAGCCAATAATATTCTCAAAGACCATATTTTCAAATAAAGTCACATTTATAAAGGATAGGATAGGACCTAGGCATGTCTTTTCAGGGACACTTTTTAACTCACTACATGGGGTGACTGAGAGTCTGGGGATACATGTTCACTTCCTCTACTCTGTCCCCTAGTCTCCCCATCCAACCAACCATCCTCTGCTCGGATATGCAGATCTCTATCTATCTATCTATCTATCTATCTATCTATCTATCTATTCATCCATCCTCTGCTTGCCCACTCAGATGCTCGTCCATCTACCCATCCACTCATCCATCCACCCACCCACCCACCCATCCATCCACCACATCCACCTATCCATCCATCAACCCATCCATCCATCCATCCACTCATCCACCCACCCATCCATCCATTCACCACCATCCATCCATCTATCCATCCATCCATCCATTCATCCATTCATCCACCCATCCATCCATTCATCCATCCACCCACCCATCCAGCCTCTGCTTAGCCACTCAGATGCCTATCCATCCTTCCATCCATCTATCCATCCATTCTCTGTGTATCTACTCAGGTGCCCATATTTCTGTCACCTCCTTTGTTTCAGGGGCGACAGCAGCTGGAGGCCTCTGAAACAAGGGAGAGGGGACCTGGGGAGCCCATGAACAAACGAATGGATGGATGAAGGACTGAAGGATACCTCAAGAGAAGACCTTTAGTAGGCAGTGACTGCTAATCTTCACCCTCTTTGAATAATGAACCCCCAGCCAGGGAAGAGGAAACCAGAGTCATTAAATGCAACCCCAGAGCTTTCTCTCAAGGCAGCCAGATCAGAGCAAAGGCGAGGAAGACTTTCTGGTGTGAGACTATGGAGAGCTCTATTGAGACCTCAATGTTCAATGTCTGAGCATGCTCACACAGGGGCACCTGGCACCATCCATACTACTCAGGACTCAGTTTCTTTACAAGTGGTTCTTCTAAGGCCTGCCCAAGTGAGGGACCACCACTGACTGTGACATTGTAATTGACATTAAAGAGTGTGACTTTGTACCTCAAACCTGTGACTGTGTGATATTCTTAAGCCAAGTCTGAAAAAAGTCATTAAGTTTTATTTATTTAGACAGGTTCTTGCTGTACATTCCAGGCTGGCTCCCAACTCTCCATCCTCCTGCCTCATCCAAGTGTTTGAATTGTGAGAATACCCCATGACCTTGTAGTACTTAGGACTAAAGAGAGGTAGACAGAACAGCTATTGCCTGTGGTTCTGGGGTTGTAGGATGGAGAAATTGACCAGGGACCCTAAGGTCCCAGCTGTCCCCAGTTATCTTTATTTAGGTTAATTTTGAAGCAAAATTGTCAATCTTTAAAAAAAAAAAAAATCAGCTTTCGAGCCAGACTTGGTGGTACACACCTTTAGTCCAAGCACTCAGGAGGTAGATGCAGGCAGATCTCTAAGTTCAAGGCCAGCATGGTCTACAAATCAAGTTCCAGGACAGCCAAGGCTACACAGAGAAACCGTGTCTCAAAGAGAAATAAACAAAAACAAACAAATAAAACAAACTAATAAATAAAATAATAAAACAATCAGCTTTCCTAGAAGGGCTTGGCTTCTGTTAGAAACCAGATTGGCTCGTGCCCACGAAAAGGGTCTCAACAGCAGCTGCCACCCGCAGGCAGAGAGAAAGGGCAATCTTGCAGAGAGAGTAAAGTGGGAAATGCTTGGAGGTGAGGGCATAGGACTGGAGAACTGTGGGCATGTCAGCTAACTGGGATCCTAAGTCCTTGATGATAAAGTCAAAGCTACAAATTTAACCCTGCAGGGACAAGGCTCTAGGCAATGAGGAGCCCCTGAAGGTGGTTGTGCAGGGACTGACTTCACAAAGACTACTCTGGGGTTGAGCAAGTCCTGTAGGCAGGGGGTGTACTCAAAGCAAGATCACATCTCACACGGCCAGGCTCAATAATGAAGAATGCCCTACTTCCGGACCTCTCATGACTGGGGTAGGGGCATCCTGGCAACCTGCCATTCCCAGGGGCTCCGGCTTCCTGTGTGATCTTGGTGATGCAAGCTCTTGGAACCATACCTTCAGAGATGTGTTTGGTGAGGGAAGGCCTATGCTTTAGAGCAGAGTAGGTGGGAAGAGATGTAGCCTGGACCAGAGGGAAAGCGGTGACATAAACCATGCCTGCTAGAGGAGATAGATTGAAGCCTGGGCCCTGGCTTTCAGGAGACCTGAGGCCAGAGTATCTGGCCTGGTGAGAAACTATGTGCCCAGACTCTGTGACAGCTGGCCCTGGAAGACGGAGCTCCTCCTATCTTAGTGGTGTAGCTGGCTGCCACTGACTGGGGTTAGAATCTCATGCAGTGACCCTGGCATGGACGTTCCAAATATCTGCCAGGTGTAGCAGCACACTTTCATAATTCCAACAGTTCAGATGTGGAGGCAGGAGGATCAAAAGTTTGAAGTCAGCCTGGGTTACATAGGAAGACCCTGTGTCCCCAAACCAAAAATAGACTGTCACCATTAATTCATTTATACTTGGATTGAGGGCCACCAAGACCCTTGGAACATTTGAGAAACACTCAATATGAAGGAAGTCTCCCTTCCTTCCTTGATACCTGCCTAGGGTGAGTTGAGTTTCCCGTGAGACGTCCTGAGCCCACTTCTTTGTTTGTTTTTTGAAATGATCTTCCTGTGTAGCCCAGGGTGGCCTAGAACTCACCACACCTCAATCCTCCTCCCTGCCTCTACCTCACAAGTGCCGGGATTACAGGTGTGAGCCACCACACACAGCAATCTGAATCTACTGCTGCCAGGAGCACAAACACACACCATTTTCTGGTCATGGGTCAGGATACATAGAGAAATGTTAGAAGTGACAGGCATCTGTAATTATTTTCCATGTCCCCATGAAAAAAGTCACATTGTCTTAGACAGTGGAGATTCTAAACCTAGATGGAGGGACACAGGGTCTCTAGAAGCAGCTGCTGAGCTCAAAGATATGCTGTCACCAAGAGATGGCACTCAGGAAATAGGCAAGGAACAGGCTTTCTCTATACCCCTTAGGGCAATCTAGGGCACCCTGTCCCTGAGGGGTGGTGAAGTGTCTAGTCCTTTGACATCAGCTGTGGCACTGAATAGAATAGTCTCTCTGCTCTGAGCCAAACCTCTAAGCAGGTAAGCCATGGTAGGAAGCAAGCTTGATCAGCTGTGACCAGAGTTTGATCCCAAGAGGGGAGAAAGGCGGAGGGTCAAGGGAGGAGGCTGGATAAGTAGTTGTGTTGTTTGAGGCCATCCTTGGGGCCTTGAGCTGACTTCTTATGATGCTGTTGGTAACACAGCCAACTAGGAGTCAAGACACTGGGGTAGGACCCCCAGAATGGACTGCCAGGACTTAGGGGCACAAGCTACCCTCCTCACCCCACAAATGGCTCCCCTTTATTCCCTGCAGTCAGCATCCTCCCTGTGGAACAGGTGGGACATGATCTTGTCCTCGAGGAGGTGAACTCTTACTGGGAGGATGCCCAGCAGGAAGATGGTAGCAGCCTGCAGGAGACAGAGGTGGCTCCGGCTTATGAAGAAGAGAGTGACGCCGCGGTGGAGATGACCAGGTGGGAAAACAGAGAAGTCTTGAAAAAGGAGTAAGTGCTTGAGGATGCAAGCATAAAGTGTGGAATCTTAGAGGCATAAAAAAGCCCAGTGCAGGACCACATCTGCCTCTCTACCCTCAGCCCCTGGGCACATACATGGCTACTAGGCCCCAATTCTGAGAGAGTTTGGGGGCAGGTACACATGGAACCTCCTGTTCTAGTTTGATTCTGTTGCTGTGATGAAACACTCTGATCAAAAGCAACATAGGGGAGGAAAGGGTTTATTTTGCTTATACTTCCAGGTCATAGTTCATTATTGAGGGAAGTCAGGCAGGAACTTGAAGCAGAAACCATGGAGGAATGCTGTTTGCAGGCTTGCTCTCCAGGCTTATGTTTAGCTAGCATTTTAAGTAGTTTAGGACTGCTTGCCTAGGGAATGGTACTGCCCACAGTGGACTGGGCCTGCCTCTGCAAATTAATATTCAAGACAGTCTCCCACAGATATACCCAAAGACCAGTCTGACTTAGGCAGTTCTTCAATTGAGGCTTCTCCTCTCAGATGACTCTGGGCTATGTCAAGTTGACAACTAAGGACAACCAGGACAACCCCTCTCTGTTTGTTTGTACAAAACATGGCCTATTGCATATACTTATCCACCTTTTGTTATATTTGATTACCTTGAAGCTTTCCATAATTCACTAGGTGGAAATCATCCTCATTGTTTTCATAGTTGTATAGAATTCTATTATATGAGCATCATTTTTGTTTGCTTTTAGACAAGGCCTCACCATGTAGCCTTGTCTGGCCTGGAACTCACTATGTAGAACAGGCTGGCCTTGAACTCACAGAGATCTGTCTGCCACTGCCTCCCAAGTGCTGGGATTAAAAGTGTGTATCTCTGAGCCCAACTTTAACATGTCTTCCATTGTTTACTGCTGTGGTTGGCAGGGTGAACCTGAGAACGTGGGGTCTAAAAATGAGGTGGACTAATGTCTTATGCACTAGCCAACTTTATTCAGAGCATCAGACAATTTATTCACCTGAATAAAGTGTACAATCACAAGGACAAGCAGCACACGGCAAAACCATGGGTTTTTTTTTTTTTCATACAGGCACATAAACAAATAACAATAGCAAGTTGTAATGGATATTCCAAAGTGAACTCACTCCTTTCTATCCACTACACCTGGGAGGGGCACGAAAGTACATTCCAAGAACAATTCTGTGTTTGTGAAGAGACTGAGCTCACAAGACTCTTGTCTTGTTTTCTTGAAGTTTTCTCACAAGCACTCAGGACTCCCCTTGCATCCATTTTTGGACCACGTTTGGACACTCTACTGGTGACATTTAGTTTGTGTGTTAAATTAAATACTCAGGGTCACCAAGCATATAAAAAAGGTTAGTTTTAGCTTGTAGCTTTGGAGATTCAGTTGATGGGCAGCAGCCCCATGGCTTTTGAGCCTGTGTTGTGGGATGATGGGAAAAAGCAAAAGGATAGACTTCCTGTCAAGGAAGCATGCAAAAAGGAAGGGGTTATTGTTGAGAACCGTTCTGCCCCACGCTTGGCGCCAAAACTGTAAAAGCCCCAAGCTAACTGTAACGGACCACTCTTGCCCACGTTTGGGGGCCAAACTATAGCGGCCCGCTCTGTTCCACAGGTCCGGGTTTAGCAAGAGAGAGAGTGGGGGGGAGAAGGGGAAGAGCCTCGAAGAATAGAGACAAGCCAGAGGATCTGTAGTAACGTCTTCTTTATTGTCTCCACCATACACACACCACTACACCTACTACTACTACTACACCACACATATGCACACACACACGCGCACACACACACACACACACACACTACAAGGAAATCCTGGGTGTTTATAGGCTTTTGCCATGTGCCTTGTAGGCGCGTGGATACCACGTGCCTTGCAGGTGTGGATATGACATTAGCCTTGCAGGCGTGGACAGCACGTGCACCTTATAGGCATGTATGGCGTAGATAGCACGTGGACAACACGTGCACCACATGCCTTGTACTCGTGGATACCGCATGCTCCTTGTAGCTGGGGGCACTTAACAGCAAAACAAGCTATGTGGGATATCAGAGTGTGCTTCAGCTGTTGTAGGCTGTTGAAAACCAAGTCTCATGTCAGGGTATATGGCTCAAGATGGCTGCAAAGCTGATAGCTGCTTTCTAGCCGCTTTCTGCTTAAAGTCGGCTTCCAACAGGTTATTATGATGAGCAAGTCATGCTCCTGACCCACATTACTAAGAAACAATAAGGGGAAACTGAGGCTCACTAAAGCTCAGTGGTGTGCTTGAGTCACCACCAGGACAATGTAGGAAGGTTGTGGCTAGAGAGAGCCTGTGGTTATTGGGATGGAGCTCTCGGGTAAAGCTCTGCTGGGAAGTCCCAGGACAGATGTCAGAGATGGGGTGAAGGGGGCTGGAGTGGCCGTGAGTGCTCACCTCTTTCCTCTGGTCCTGACTCAGAGGGCTGCCTCGGATTCAAGAGGAAAGAGAAGATGAGGAGCAGGAAGAAGAAGAGAAAGAGGAGGAGAAGGAAGATGAGGAGGAGGAGAAGGAAGAGGAGGAAGAGAAGGAGGAGGAGAGGGAAGAGGAGGAGGAAGAAGAAGAAGAAGAGAAAGAAGAGGAGGAGGAAGAAGAGGAGGAGGAAGAGGAGCCTATGTGAGTCACTTGTCCTGGGCAGTGGGATTAGGGGCTCCTAGGGTGGGGTACTTTCTGCCTTTGTTCTGTGTTTAGCACTGTCAAGCACTGATCAAAGGACTGGGAAAGCTGGGGTCCCTACAGTGCTCAAAGGGAATCAATTGCCAGATATCTACCCACTCCCCAACTCACATAGGTGTACCCGTGTGAAATTTGAGAGCCTGTAGTTTTCACTAATCTGAGTAGAGAACCATGCCTAATATAAGTAGGCATTAAATAAATATAAAATTAATGACATATATAGATACATGAGTGAACATTTGTACTGAGCTCAGAGTACTTCTTTCATAACAGCAAAGCCAAAGTTGTCTCCTTTATGTATGGATTCACATATACATATGTACATTCACACATGCACACACATACACATGCAGACTATGTACACACATGTATACACATGTACACACATGTACATACACAACACAGAGCAGTGATCCTGTGATGGCCTCTAATAGTGTCTATAGCTGCTCTGGAGTCTGCTCTGTTGTCCAGTAATACTTGATTCCCACATCCATACAGTGGTAGCATCCACGTCCACACAGTGCATTTTGAATAAAGACGTAAAAACAGGAAGGCAGATCCCTACCTAGTTAGGAGCTGGAGACCTGGAGTAAGATTTGACAGAGTAGGGAGCTGTGGGCTGGGAGGAAGCAGGAATGAGTGAGGAGAGAGCACAGGCCAAGGTCAGGACCAGAGATGAGCAATGAGGAGGGTCTGAAGAACCACCGTGAAGGACCATGGGGAGAGAAGAGTACACACTGTCTCGGAAGCAGGTTGTGATAGCCTTAGACCTGGTTTCCCAAAAGCCACTGGGAATGTTTAAGATTTGTGAACAGAACAGTGGTGTAGCTGGCAGGGGTGCTGGAGAGAGGTGTGAGCCGGGAGAGCGGGGACCAATTGCTGCGGACAGAGGAAATGTATCTGTCCCCTATTCTAACCTCTTGCCTCATTCCCTGTATTTGTCATGTTATCCACTGCTACAACACTGGACCCGGTCCTGAAATCCCTGAAATCTCTGAAATCTCTGGCCAGAGCTTGAGGCTGGGCAACACCATGAATCTTCAGAGCACAGCTCTGCTCCAGAAATGGTACCATATCTGTCAGCACAGCTACCTGGCAAGTGCCCACAGCTGTAGGGGCCGACAGCAGCCCTTGCACAGGGGCCACAGAGATGGGTGCTGTAATGGGTCTGGAGTAAGGATGCATCGGTGACTAATGTTCTCTTCCCACTCTGGAAGACTTCATTTCCAGTCAAGAAACAGTTAACCATGAAACCAGCATAAGAGCTGAGGTAGAACCCTGTGGGGTAACAACAGTTCTCAGAGCAATCTTGGTCACTTTACATGTTGTCTTCCCAACCATGACAGAAACCTACAATTTCTCATTGCCAACCTCTGATTTCTTCAATGTTTACCTCATCTCCTCTCAAGACCTGTCTTCCTAGGGGCTGGGGAGACAGCTCAGATTTCCAGGATCCACATAAATGCCAGCTGACATGGTGGCCCGCTATAATTTAACCTTTGAAAGATGGAAACAAGATTCCCAGAGCAAGCTGGCCAACTAGACTAGTCAGTTGGATTAGATCTGGGCTCAATTAAGAGAGTCTCAATGAAGACAGTGGAAAGCAATGAAGGGAGACTTCAGGCCTCCACATACCACAACCTCATGTGTACACATGTACAAACATGCTTATATATGTGCCCATGTACCACACACATATACATACAAACAATTTTTTAAAATAAACTTTCTATTCCTTACCTAGTACCATGAAAGTCTTTCTTTTGGGGAAAATGAAGCATGTGCCCCCCACTTCTGTCTTCTGGGTCTTCCCTGAAAATTCTGACATGTGCCATGTTCTTGAATATAAATACCTACCTCCAAAGGCCAGTGGCTGTATAGGGCCCACACAAATATTCCCATGGCTATACATGTGTCCTCAGACATAGCGACATGGGCATGCTTGTGTATGTGTATGTGTATGGCACACACTGGCTACATACTCACACATTTGCACACATGCATCATCACACAGTCTCACATGTGTGCATAAAGGTACCCACGTGCGTGTCCTGTACATGTGCATGTGTCCACACAGCCCAGACACCTCAGGCACACATTCGTCTATACAAGTGGTCACTTGCAGCTTTAAATTCAGAGAGCCTTTGGCCCCCTGGCCCAAGGAAGAACAATGCTCTGATGACAGTCAGTAGTCCCAGGCACACACACTAAAGATGTGAAGCTGGGGATAGGCTGGGCTGGGCTGTTACTGTCTGGGGAAGGATGCCCTTGGCCAGCTTTGCAGAGACACAGGTTACTGATGACGTGAAGGCCCTGGTAACGCAGATGGTCGCCTAGCAACCCTGTCTCTGCAGGCAATAGCTCTGCTTTTCCTAGCAACCTTGGCCCATGGTCCTCACCTGACCTCCCTGGAGAGTTCCTGCAGTTCCCTGCGCAGCCCCTTGGTGTGGCTAGAACTGGGAAGGACACCAGCTCCATGCTGAGCCAATCACAGCATCTTAGAAGCTGCTGTCCTGGCTGACCCAGCACTTCTCCCAACCCCATTCATATGCTCCAGTCCCAGTCTTGGCATCACTGTCACAGACTCAAGCTGACCCTACTGCAACATGGCCCTTCCTACCAGCAGAGCCCGAAAGACCCAAGTAGGTGACCGATCCTGACTCTGAGCGCTTGTCTTCTCTTCCTCCTGAGCTGGAATTTCAGAGAGGAGCATGCTGAAGGTGACCTGCAGACCTGAACTTGGGGTGGGGGGGTTGGGGCGGATGGCCTGTGGCGGGTGGGAGAGGAAAGACTGTTAAATGTAGAAGCCAGCCATCTTAATCCTTGACATAGAAGTCAGGGACCTGCTGGAAGCCTACCTCAGCCCTTCTCTGATCTGCTCAGGGATCCCTGGGACTTGGGAACTTTCTAGAAGTTGAGAGAGCTGCTGCTAAACAAGAGGGAGCCATGACAAACCCTGGGCACACTGTAGAGTAGCAGCAGCACTGCGTTGATACACAGACCCCTCAGCAGCCCTTGGTAATGCAGCAGGGCCACCGTAAATTGTTTTTCTAGCTGAAGTTGTTTATCAAAACATGTCTGGGGTATCCTAACCTGCTGCGGAGGCTACTGCAGGGATAAGACTGATGTGGGCAGTGACAATAAGAGCTGGCGGACACTGTTAAGACAGCAAGAATGACAGGTTCTGAGCCCACTTCACAGACAGGCACATTAAGGTTCAGAGCTTTGTGTTTTTGGCTGCCCTGCCAGGAAGTGCAAGGCTGGGTCTGGCTCCTCCAAAGTGAAATGCAGACAAAGCCAGCATCTTGTCGTGTTTAGAGAGAAGAAACCAGAAGAATCCAGAGGTAAAAGCTGGCATTCTTATGGCCTTTCCATTTCAGGCTCTGACATCTGGCAGCCCATGCAAGGCCCTGTTATTTTTTTTGGGGGGGGGGGTATTTTTATTTATTTATTTTTTAACATAGGAATAAACAGGTAGCCCCAGAGTTCCAGGTCCCTTGCCCAAGGCCAGAGACTTGACACTGGGAGACCTCTGTCCAGTGCTGCAGACTGAGCCCCGGGGCTGTTTGTAGAAGAATCCACTCAGGCCCTAAGCACAGGAAGCCCTTCTGCATGAGGCCAACTTCTGCTTGTGGCCGGAGGCATAGCACCAGAGTACATTAGGGGTCCAAGAGAACATTAGAATATTACTTATGCCGGGCGGTGGTGGCGCACGCCTTTAATCCCAGCACTTGGGAGTCAGAGGCAGGTGGATTTCTGAGTTCGAGGCCAGCCTGGTCTACAGAGTGAGTTCCAGGACAGCCAGGCTTACACAGAGAAACCCTGTTTCCAAAAACAAACAAACAAACAAAAAAGATGACTGAACCTAGGGCTTTACACACATAGGCAAGCTTGCCAACCTAAGGAACTTTTAATTTCTCTTAAAAACAGACCAAAAGAACTTTTATTTTATTTTATTTTTATTTATTTATTTATTTATTTATTTATTTATTTATTTATTGGGGGTTTTTTGAGACAGGGTTTCTCTATGTAGCCCTGGCTGTCCTGGAACTCACTCTGTAGACCAGGCTGGCCTCGAACTCAGAAATCCACCTGCCTCTGCCTCCCAAGTGCTGGGATTAAAGGTGTGCGCCACCACCGCCCGGCCTGAAGAACTTTTAGATGTAAGAAAACATTGCAAGGTATAAATAAACATTTTCTTCCTAAAGTGCTGCTGTGAAGTAATTTGAACATATTTTTAGGGGCGAAAAGACCCATGAAGGCTAATGTACCAGGACATGGTCAACATCTGGCCTGAGGCAGTGTAGACACTGCTCATGGCTGGAAGGCAGTGGAGCAAGCACATGCACTTGGATTCACCGAGAGAAGGCTGTGTGACCATAGGCTGTTGGTAGGCCTCTCTGAGCCTGTTTTCTAAGCTGAAGTGTTGACACCATCTCACCACAACCCTGGAAGGGGCTGTTAGGACAAAGATACAAGGGGATAAGAATGTTGTAACGCGCATAGCACAGAGCCTGGCACACAACTCACGGAAGCCGCCATGGCCATGTGATTACAGGCTCATTCACAATCCTTGGCAGCAGGCTTCATAGAGATACCACTACATCCTGTCCCAGCCCCTGCTTACCCACCTTGGGAGAGCTGAGACATGGCCCTCTGGGCACATATGGCACCTTGGAACATCTGTGCATCCCTAGGGACAGGGCTCTGAGGGTCAGGTGGGGCCACTAGGAAGCAAGACCTAGTTCTAACTACAAAAGACACATTAGAATCTGACCTTGGCAGTGCATGCCTGGGATCCCAACTCAGGAGAAGCTGAGGCAGGAGGATCACAAGTTCTAGGTCAGCCTTCGAATACATGACACGTTCTAGGTTAAGCTGCACAACCTGGACCCTGTTCAAACACACACACACACACACACACACACACACACACACACACACACATACACACACACACACACACACACACACACACACTCACATTACCTTATCCCTAGCTCCGAGTTATCATTCTAACATAGAGGTCACACCCAGACATCTAAGGATCCAATTCTACTTAGAGGCTGAATCTTGTGTGTGTGTGTGTGTATGTGTGTGTGTGTGTGTAGGCTCACTCTGGGGGAGGGTGATAGGTGAGGTAGGGTGGGGTGTTTGAGATAGGTTCTTATGTAGCTCAGCCTCAAGCTTGCTATATAACCAAGGCTGGTCTTGAACTTCTGATCCTCCTGCTTCAAGCTCCTGAGTGCTGGGATTGCCTAGCTTTTCTGGACAATCTCATGCTAACATAGTATTCAAATATCAGGACAGTCTACCTGAAAAACCTGGTTCAGATTTCTCTGGTAATATGAGGAGATCTGATACCTCTGGCTCCTCATTCCAAACAGAGTAGGAACCCATTCAGAGGGATGAGAGTTCTGTTTGCCACAGTCTCCAGGACCTCCCCCACCCCTGACCCTGTCATTCATGTATACTTGCTGTCTGGGCCAGTGACCTCAGAAGCCTTCAGCACTGCATTGTTGGTGCTGAATTCATGAGGAAGAAACAACAGAGCCTTGGGCTAAGGTCTGTGATCTCAGTCAGGCCACTTCACCTCCTTGTTCCCGCCACACCCCCACATTAGGGATAGAAACCAGGACCTTTCACATGCTGGGTAAGTATTCTACACTGAGCTACACCCCAGCCCTTGCTTTTCTTACAAACCATTTCCTTACCTGCAGCCACCAAGATTTCCTTCAGACTTGAGGAAACCTAGGGTATATATTCTGAATGGCCTTCATCCTAGAGATGCTCCTTTGGGTGTCACCTGTGGTGCCCTCTTTCTGGGCTGCTCCTCTCCCCACGTCTCAGGGCCTAGTGTCTAAGCCACTTCCTGGGGAAGCCCTCTTTCCTGGTATAAGTGTGTGCTTACTGCAGTCCTTTGTCTCAGACAGTAGACGGTCAGTGTGGATGTGACATAACCTGTGGCATCTCCGTGTCTGCTGTTCCTGGTCAGAGCTGGTCCTCGGCAGCATTCGGAAATGCAAACCTCCACTAACATGTCCTCTTTCCTCTGCCCCTTGCGTCCCAGTGTCCTGCTGGATAGCTGTTTGGTGGTACAGGCTGATGTGGACCAGTGCCAACTAGAAAGGACACAGACAGAGATAGCATCGATCCAGGTAAAGAGTGCCAAGCCCTTTAATGAAAGGGTAGGAAATGGGATTGCTGGTGAACTGTCCATAGGACAGAGAAGGCTGAGTTTTTTGGGGGGAGGGGGGAATCCCAAGAGGCTGACATACTAAGGGAGATGTGATCCTGGAGTAAAGATTCTGGGGGTGGCTGCTTGGGTAGCTTTGTCCTCGTGGACAGGATCTCATGGGGGTTCTCTCAGTTTGTAAGATAATCTTGGGTTTATGGCCTTGGGCTTCTAGACATACTGCCTCTACTAAGCCACCTCCTTAGATGGCCCAGAAGATGCCTTGGTTGGTACTGGGTGGGGTAGGAGTTGGGTGGAAGTCAATGGGGTACCCAGTGTCCTCTCTATATGTCTCTGCAGGAGTTGCCAGAAGAGAAGGAGGAAGAGGAGAAGGAAGAGGAGAAACAAGAGGAGAAACAAGAGGAGAAACAAGAGGAAGAGAAGGAGGAGGAAGAAGAGAAGGAGGAGGAGAAGGAGGGGGAAGAGGAAGAGGAGGAGGGGGAGGCCACAATCTCAACAGGTAGGAGTGAAGTGGTACAGGATGCTCTAGGGACTTTAAGGCTGGTGGCAGCTTGAGGTGAGCAGTTCGCTTCCATGCCCTTCATCTCCTTTCTGCCTGGGGCCTCACCATTCTGTCCTGGGCAAAGCCCCTCCTCTGTGTCTTGGTAATGTCCTGGGTAGGGAGCTCCAGTTATACTCAGCCCTCTCTAGCACCTCAACCCCAGGCCTGGTGTCTTAGTCAGTGTTCTATTGCTATGAAGAGACACCATGACCATGGCAACTCTTATAAACAAAACCATTTAATGGTGGCTGATTTACAGGCTCAGAGGTTCAGTCCATTATCTTCATGGTGGGAATAATGGCAGACATGGTGCTGGAGAGGTAGTTGAGAGTTCTACATCTGGACTTGCAGACAGCAGAAAGAGAGAGACACTGGGCCCGACTTGAGCATTTGAAACCTCAAAATCCACCCCCAGTGACACACTTCCTCCAACAAGGCCACACCTCCCAGTAGTTCCACTCCCTATGAACCTGGAGGTGGGGACTATTTTCATTCAAACCATCACACCTGCAAATCCTAGGGATTGTGTGCTGAGGAGGAGGCTGGACCATGGCTTCAGGACAGATGACATCCTGGCCTGCAGGGCTGCACTACGTATCTACCCCTAATGTTCTGTTCTTTAAGTTGTTGGTCCTTAAGTTACCTGGTGAGGCAGATAGATTATTTTACAAATAACAAAACGGAGGCATGTGGTGTGTCCCTGCGTAGGCAAAACGGGAAGGCACAGACTCCTTTGGCTTCTGGCTCCTCCTTTCTGTGAGACCCAGAGCCAGCTCTATCAGAGTAGAGCAGTGCTAGGACCTCACACACAGGCTAAATGACAGTGCAGCCTGTCATTCAAAAGTCTTCTCTATTGACATCAACACTTGTCTGTAGGAACCTGTGGTGTCCAGGCTGGGCACTGAATACCCACAAAGATGGATGATTAGAACCAAACAAAAGTGGCCATGCTGGTGACTCTGTCCCCTGTCCCAGGTAATCTGGGAAAGTAGTCATCACTATTCCAAGTATCTCCTGGAAACTGGTTAGAGATGCAGAATTCAGGTCCTGCTAAGCTCCATGGAGCCAGAATCTGCCTGCCATCTGGTGATTTGTCTTCATGTTAGCGTTTGACACAATAGCCTTGAGCCTTACTTCTTAGATACCTGGAGCAAGGCTGGGCTTCAGGACCACATAAGCATCCTCAAGTGACTTTAGTAAGCAGCCCATTGACCCCAGGGTCCTAACACAGTGTCTGTCTCTGGTTGGAAAGATGATGAATAGGCTGCAGGGGTTCTTTGAACAGGAAGATTGTACTGAGCTCAGCACATTGGAGCCTGGGTTGTGAAGTCCTGAGTCTGGGATCTTTTGAATCTGACACATCGAGTACTGTGACTGATCACCAGACCCAGGACTCTGAGAAGTGTTTTGAAGCTACTGAGTGAATCATCTGTGTGACTCGGTGATGCTTTTAATGTTGAGTGTTGGGGACAGAAGTGGGTGCTTCAGACCTGGGCAGGGCTACTGCAGCACAGGCAGGTCCTAGGCTGGTCAGTGTCCCTGCTGGGGAGGAGTCCTGCCTGCACCACCTCCCTCAACTCAGCTCCTGATTACAGTCCCCAGGATCACACCTCTGCCTGCCACCTTTGGGACCCAGTACCATGGCTAAACCAGGCCTGAACATGGTGGAGCTGAATCGCCTGGTCCAGGACCAGCCACCTGGCCAGGAGGGCCCCAGACCCGGCCCCCCAAACCCAGCCGTGCACCTCCCCAATGTGCCCAGCTATCGTCCTGCAATCACCCGCATCCCTGTCCTCGTTTCCCGGAGGACAGCCTTGTCCAACTCCAACTTCACCAAGGAGATCAGGAGCTCCATCCGTCGCCTGGGTAGTGTGATCTTGCCCCCAGCATGCTTGGGATGTGGCCTAGTAGAGTTTCTGCATGGCTTGGGCTGTCTTCTCACCTTTGTGCCATGCTGTAGGGACATGCTTTGTGCTCGTGGATGCCTGTACAGACCTCTCTCCTACTTTGTAGTGACCTAGCAGGGGTTAGTCCTTTTCTTTGAATATGCCCACATCTTCACAGTCAGCAGTTTAAGTCTGCAACTGCATGCACTCTCTGAAAGTCATCCTCTTTTAAACACAGAGTTTAAAAAAAATTCAGTCATCTCTCTAGGTCATGAAACTTGGTGAAAATGCTGAAATAAGGGACAGGGGTCACTCCTACCTCTAACTGAAATGTTATGGACAATTGATAGCTTCTGGGGGGTGGGTGGAGTCAGTTTTCTGTAAGGATATTGCTCCTGGTGGGTTCACCATGCCCCATGGATGGCCTTCTACCTAGGAGTTTATACGGGCAGCACAGATTGGAGTTGATGGGTTATTATAAAAAACAAAAAGGATACGAAGTTGGGGGGAGTAGGGAGGTAGGGTGGTAGTAATGAAATCCTGGAGACTTAATAAAGATATTTTTAAAAGAAGAGACAGAAGCTATGGAGGGAAATTGATGGCAGAGTGATATAAGGTTCAGGATAGACTTGTCTGACTGGGAGAGTCTGCTGGACTTTCTGTGGGCCGTTCGTATCTACTGTTTCAGGGAAAGTGGAAACATTACAGGTGCCAACCAGGTGCAAGCAGGAGAAACAGGCAGGTACAGGAAGATACAAACAGGAGACACAAACAGCCAGGTGTAGGCAGGAGAAGTGGCAGGTGCAGGCAAATGTAGTCAGGAGAAGCAGACAGGTGTAGGCAGGAGAAGCCATCAGGTGCTGGCAGGAAAAGTAGGCAGGTGCAGGGCAGGTGCAGGGCAGGTGCAGGGCAGGTGCAGGGCAGGTGCAGGGCAGGTGCAGGGCAGGTGCAGGGCAGGTGCAGGCAGAAGTGGGCAGGTGCAGGCAGGTACAGGCAGGAAAAGCAGGTAGGTGTAGGCAGGCCAGGAGAAGGGCTCAGTGGAGATTGAGGGCCTGTCCAAACTAGTCCCTGGGTTGCCACTGCTCACAGGCTAGTGACAAAGTGCTTGAGGAGTACAGCTGCCTCTGTCCCTTTCCGCCTTGATCTAAGTGAGTCTGCCCACTCTTCTTTTGATGTGACTGGCTTTTGTGTTGACACTGGGCCAGGCTGCCTCTGAGATGAGAGCAGGTAGAAGGAACAGGACACTCTGTAAGAAAGGGCTGTGGCTAACCTTGTCTCCTCTTCCTGCCTCACAAAGGGCACTGAATGGGGTGAGCTCATGTTTGCAATGAGGGGTGACACCTGAGCTCTGTCTGCAGGTAGCTGGGCCAGCTTTACTGCTCCACAGGACCCCTGATCTTGACCATCATTACTTACTAGGCCTCTTTTGGTAGATTTTCTTATTTTAATTTTTTAAATAGGAAAATTTTTAATGGCCGGTCAAATGGAGATCCGGCATGGCTTGCCATAGACAGAAGGTGTCAACAGTTTGCTCCAGTGAGGCAGTGATAACACGCTGAACAAAAGCAGCTTGTGGAGGAGAGGGTTTATTTTAGCTTACACTTCTGGGTCATAGTCCATCATTGAAGGAAGAAGCCAGGGCAGAAGCTCAAAGCAGGAACCTGGAGCAGAAACCACGGAGGAATTTTGCTTACCGGCTCGTGCCTCTTGACTTGCTCAGCTAGATCTCTCCCATACCAATTAGCAATTAAAGGAATGCTTTTGGCCGGGCGGTGGTGGCGCACGCCTTTAATCCCAGCACTTGGGAGGCAGAGGCAGGCGGATTTCTGAGTTCGAGGCCAGCCTGGTCTACAGAGTGAGTTCCAGGATAGCCAAGGCTATACAGAGAAACCCTGTCTTGAAAACTCAAAAAAAAAAAAAATGCTTTTGGGGGTTGGTGAGATGGCTCAGTGGTTAAAAGCCTGGGTGCTCTTCCAGAGATCCTGAGTTCTATTCCAAGCAACCAGAGGGTAGCTCATGGTCATCTATAAAGGGATCTGATGTCCTCTTCTGGCATGCAGGTGTGCATGCGGCAGAACACTCACATGATACATACATACATACATATATACATACATACATACATACATACATACATACATTATAAAAAAGAGATATTCTCTTTCCATTTAAGAAGAAACAAACAAACAAACATGAAGAGATATTCTCTTTCCATTTAAGAAGAAAGAAACAAACAAACATACATGTTTCTCAGACATGCTCACAGGTTAATCAGAAGGAGGCAACTCCTAGTGGAAATGTCTCAAATAAATCTGGGCTCCGTCCAGTTGACAGGTAAAGCTAACTGCCTATCTTCCTAGCAGTCTGGGAAGGCTGAAGCAGAAGGGTCTTGAGTTCAGTGTCTGCCTGGGCTACAAATCAGGACTGCCTCAAAACAAAGGCCAGAAACAGAAACAGAAACAGAAACAGAGCGTCAGTAGGAATAACCACAAACACAGGGGAAAACAGAGCTCTGATTTCCGCGTGGTTCTTACCTGTTACTCATGAGATACAGAACCTGCTGAAGGCTTGACAGTGGTGTCATGGTCTCGTTCTCTGTCTTCCCCTTTCTGGGCTGTGCATCTGGAACCCTGGATGTCTGGGGAATTAGGGACTCCAGCTGGGAAATCCTCTCAGAAGCACCATGAGGACTTCTGAGCTGGGCCTGAATCGGCAGCGGCTTTCTGAATTTTCCTACCCTTCAGTTCTCTTACCTGTAAAATAGAAACAGTAGCAACTGCCCGACAGAGCTGCTGGGGAGGTAAACACATCCTGCTATCCTGGTGAGAGCCTACAATCACACACTCTCAGGAAGCTGGAGCAAGAGGCCAGAACACACAGCCAGCTTGAGCCAACACAGCAAGACCCGTTTCAGGTGGCAATGGGGGAAAAGAATAGATGTGAGTCCTTAACATTTAAAAACAAATACCAGGAGCTGGGCACTGGTGACACATGCCTTTAATTCCAGCATTTTGGACGCAGAGGCAGGCAAGTCTCTGAGTTCTAGGGCAGCCTAGTCTACAGAGGGAATTCCAGGGCACACCCATAAACCAGCACTGTAGAGACTGAGGCAAGAAGATTGAGGATTTAAGGCCAACTTGGGCTGCATAGTGAGACCCAGGAAGGAAGTTAGGAAGGAAGGCAGGAAGGAAGGAGGGAGGGAGGGAGGGAGGAAGAAGGATAGAAGAATGGCAGGAAATCAGGCTGGCTAGCAAGATGGGTCAGGAGGTCATGATGCTTGACACCAAGCCTGGAGACCTGAGATTGATCCCCAGAGTCCACATGATAGAAGGGAAACAACTCTCACAAGTTGTCCTATCTCTCTCTCTCTCTCTCTCTCTCTCTCTCTCTCTCTCTCTCTCTTTCTATCTCTCTCTCTCTCTCTCTCTCTCTCTCACTCTCTCTCTCTCTCACACACACACACACACACACACACAATGGCATTTGCTTCCACTCTACACATAATAAGTAAATGTAATGGTTTTTCTAAGACAGGGTTTCCCTGTTTAGTCCTGTCTGTCCTAGAAATCACTCTAAACCAGGCTGGCCTCAAATTCAGAGATCACCTGCCACTGCCTCCCAAGTGCTGGGATTAAAGGCGTGAGCCACCACCACCACCTAGCTAATAAATGTAGTTTTTTTAAAACTTCAAAAGAAGAAAGAAAAAGGAGGGAGTGCTGACCTATAAGCACATTGAAATGCAAACAGTAAACACTCAACATTTTAATGTTCCTGTTTCTAGCATTATTAGTCTAGAAATCAATATAACATAAACTATCTCATCTGAGCTGCCCTCTGCCGCTGGATTGTTTCTCCTTTCTGCTGGGGGATGGCAGTGATGGGTGGAGTCCTGCACAGAGCAGGCAAGGGTGGAAGGGCAGGAATCACTGCGTCAGACTTCCTGAGGATGTAGCCATACTGACTTTCCTGGGCCTAGAACTGAGGCTAGGCTGGGGGCAGCACTGGAACCCTGAGGGCGAACCTTTAGGGCCCTTCCTCTTCTGTTCCCATGGGAACAGTGGACAGTAGGGGAGGTCTCATCTTCCCCTGAGCCTGGAGGACCTCTGTCAGTATAGCTAATGATCTGCCTCAGGTTTTTTTTTTTAAAACCTTTTCCATTCTTGGTGGTCCTCCAGGGGGGTGGGGGGTGGGAGGCGGTGTATGACTTAGTGAAATAAACGCCCAGGTCTGAAGCCCCTTTTCCTTCCCATTGTATAACTGTAAGCTATGCACTGGATTTCTAATGGTGGCCATGAAAAGAAACATTTCAGAGTACTTTCCAGCCTTGCTGGGGAGCAGGCCTGTGGCCTGCTACCCTTAAAGCTCCCTGCTAGGCATAGGGAGTCCTCTAGTGTTGTGAGCATCCTAGGAGGTACCATGCCCAGCCCCCCCCCCCCCGGGGGGCCCCCTTTTTGAAGAAGAAGGCGCGGATTTTGGTTTTTTTTTTTGTTTTTGTTTTTTTTTTTGAGACAGGGTTTCTCCGTGTAGCCCTGGCTGTCCTGGAACTCACTCTGTAGACCAGGCTGGCCTCGAACTCAGAAATCCACCGGCCTCTGCCTCCCAAGTGCTGGGATTAAAGGCGTGCGCCACCACCGCCCGGCAAGGCCCAGGTTTTTCAGAGGTCCAATAGGCAGCAGGTGACTTCTAGGTGCCCCTGCTACAGATGTAAATAGCCTCCAAAGCAAGTTCCCAGGTAAATACATGGTCAAGACAGCAAGTACATCTGAATTGGAGTCTCTTCAAGAATCCAAGGCTTTGGCTTCTGCCCTTCTCTACAGGTTTGGGAGATATGGTTTCTCCTACCTCGAGAGGGGGACAGATGGACCTGTCTGTGTAACATTTAGTCCCAGCCTCCCCAGATCGAAGCTGATTTCCATGCTGAGAAGCTAAGAGAGAGAGAGTTCTGGACCATTTAGACTAAATTTCCAGCTCCTGGGTTTGGGGTCGGGGTGGTAGGGACACTTCATGCTGCATGGAGCTTGGCTGGGGGTCCCAGGGTAAGGAGAAGCCACCACAAATCCTCCAAAAAACAGCCCCAGGACTTGGCTTCTCTCTCTCTCTCTCTCTCTCTCTTTCTCTCTCTCTCTTTCTCTCTCTCTCTCTGACTCTCTCCATCTCCAGTACCAGCCACGAAAGAGCATCCAGAGCTCCAGGTAGAAGACACGGATGCTGACAGTGGCCCCCTCATCCCAGAGGAAACGCTCCCTCCACCTGAGAGGCCACCACCATCTCCTGCCAAGTCTGACACCCTCACTGTTCCCGGCGCGGAAGCAGCAGCCCACAGGTTACCCACAATGACTTGCTTACGCTTCTGTCTGAGCTGTGCCGCTAGCCCATTTGACAGATGGGGCAGACATTAGAGGTGGGAAGCAGCAGGGCTCAGACCTCTGTTGCTCTGAGAAGCATTCTCAGAGGAGATGTACCCTGAGCATTCTCAGCTGCACGAGAGACTGATGTTTCCCAGCAAATGCTAATGTTCACACATACACTAAAGGTGACAACTAACCTCTGCCCCCTCTTTTAAATCTTGCTTCATTCTACATTCTAGCAGCAGATTGCATCCTAAAGCGTCCATATGCTTTATAAATTGCCAGAGTCCTACATCTTGTTTATTTTCCTTCTTAATTTTTCTTTTTTAGTTTAGTACTTCGCATCCTAGTCAGGAGCTCACACTCCCAGAATGTCTTAGCAATTTAAGAATATGTTTATATGGTATCCCTTCGTTTATTTAGTGTGCGCATGTGCCGTCGCGTGCATTTGGGGGTCAGAAGACAACTTTATGCTGTTGATTCTCTCTGTCTGCCTTCACGGGGTTCTGGAGATCGAACCTCCAGGTTTGCACGGCAAGCACCTTCACCCACTGAAGCACCTTGTCTGACAGTACCCAGGGTCTCGCTTTTAAACCAGCCTGCTTCATGGTGTTGTCATAGTGTCATGGTTAAGGACCACAGCCAGACTATCCTGAGTGCCCCTAGCTGATCACAGTGGAACTGAGTCCAGCACACTGTGCCCTGTCCTCACAGCCAGGCAAACTCTGTAGTCACACTGTCTTCCTTTTCTTTCTTTCCTTTCCTTTTCTGTTCTTCTCTTTTTCCCTTTCTTTCTTCCTTCTTCCCTTCATCTTTCCCTTTCTTTTTCTCCCTTCCACCTTCCTTCCCTCTCTCTGTCTCTCTGTCTTTGTCTCTCCCCCCGGCCCCCAAGCCAGTCCACAGAGTCCCGGCTTGCTTTGAACTCACAAGCTTTCTGCCTCTGCCCCTCAAGCACTGGACTGTGGAGGTAAATCATCACACGTGTCCTAACTTCTTACCGTTTGTGTCCTAAAGGTTGACCCTCCTATGCAGGTCTACCTACATGCATTGCCATGTTGTTCCCATTTGGGGTGCACTCAAGTTTAAGCCCTAAGCTCTCATCTTCTTGTTCTCTGCTGTGCTGATCTCCCTTGATGAGCTAACATGTTGCCTTCATGCACTAACATGCCTATCTATGTCCCTAGACTCTTGGTTCCATGTGAAGCCAGGTGTGGTGGTACATCCCTTTAGTTCCAGCACTTGGGAGGCAGAAGCTGGCAGATCTCTGTGGGGTCGAAGCCAAAGACATATTCTTGTTCCATGTGTGAACCCTGGGTATTTTGTGTTTATATGCTAATACAAGTCTTTAGGAAATGGCCTTTCTTCTCTTCTGCATTCATTAACTCCTAAAATGTTTCTAAACTGTGTGCCGATGGCACGATGACACGTGCATCTAATCTCAGCACACAGGATGTTAAGGCAAGAGGATCAAAAGCTTGAAACCAGCTCAGGACACATGACGAGCTTCTGGAGGGGGCAGTGAGCGGGATATAAAGCGAATAAGTAAAATCTTTAATTAATTAAAAAAAACCTGAAAAATAAAATGAGAAACAGGGACACACAGACACAAACATAAACAGACATACCCAGAGATACGTAGATACACAGAAAAGCACCCCTAGATATTACCCTGACCTGATTCCACCAGACACCATCCTTGTGTCTGCTGACTCTCTCTGTACCACCTTAAGCAGATCTGTCTCTGAGCCTGGGGATGGCTTTCTTGATAGTGTTAAGAAATGTCTGTCTTTCTTTCTCAGGTTTTGGAATTCTTCCACAAAGCAACTCATCTCCACTCTTGAGGAAGGAGGTGGGAAAGTCCAGAGAATTAGCTCCGAGGACACCATTGTCAAATAGTACCAAGGGCACCCCCAGCTCACAGATCATGCTACCCAGGCTCTGGCTTCAGACCTAATCAGACAAGATACTAGTGGCTTCAAATGCTACAGTCTGTGGCTTCCTGGATGATAGGGGCTTCCTCAGATAACGTCAGTCTCATTCTCAGGGAGCCCAGAGTTAAGAAGGATTTGTTCTAAGTCACACTGTGAGCTGGTGATTAGACTCCATGGCTTTGTGTCACAGCTGGAGAGAGGTAGGATAAAGGCGCAGGGGACTTCAGATCAGAATAAGAGGCAGAAGGACACTCAGGCAGAGACTTGACTGAGGGACAAATACCTCATCTCATTGGGTAGATTCAGTGCCATTTATAGAGGAAGCAGCCAATGGAAGTAGCTTAGAGTTTACGTATTGTGCTGAGGTCAGACTCCAAGTTTGCCTGATCAAAGTCTGTGTTGTTCACTTTGGGCCAGGCCATTAAGAGTTATGTAGGCTGAGGTTCTAAGTCAGGCCCTCTCACCTCCCAGCAGCCAGCTCAAAGGCAGCCATTTTTTTCCCTTAGCCTGCCTTCTCTGAAGGATCCTTACCTGTCTGGGTGTCTACAGGAAGAAGCTACCTTCTCAGGATGATGAAGCCGAAGAGCTCAAGGCCCTGTCACCAGCTGAGTCCCCGATGGTTGCCTGGTCAGATCCCACCACCCCACAGGAGGCTGAGTAAGTAGAGCCACCCCTGAGTCTCAAGAGACTGGTTTGGGATGAGCAGACAAGGAGAGGAACAGGAACTGGGGTGCTTTCAGAACCCCACACAAAGCGAACTTCATCTTTTGGAGCACAGAGGCAGGGTCAACTCTCATGCACAGGACTTTCCTGGTTGGCCCAGAGGTTCTAAGGACTTAGCAGGGTGGACTTGGACTCTAGGCCAGATGTGTTCATTCTGGCAGGAATCACTCCCTTTCTCCCCCTGCTGAAGAGCTTGGCACTGAACCCCAAATAAGTTGGCAGGTAGAAGAAGACCATAGAATCTGCTGTAAGTCTCTACCTTGGAGCTTGTTAATCAGATTCCCAGGCTCCACACAGCCCTGGACATCGGCCCCGGAAACCTGCATTTCTATAGCATTCTGGTGACTGTGGTAGCTGGGGTGTAGGATGTTATTGGAGGCCACGGTAGCAGCACAGGAAGCTGAGTCCCCAGCATTTAACTGTCCCCCAGGACTGTGTCATGATAAAGTACTTTCCTGGAGTTTTTCAGTAACTCTGGTTGATGTTAAGTACCCAGCCTTGGACACTTGTACCCTGCCATGCTCTCCAGCCATGACCCCTGTGTTAAAAGCAAGCCTGCTTTCTCCCTTCTGGTTTTTTATTTGTTTTTAAATGTGTTTGATGTAATTCGGTGTGTGTGTGTATGATGCCAGGGAGCACATATGTGACCTGGTACACGTAGAAGTCAGAGAATAGCTTAGTGGAGCCAGTTCTCTCTGATTGGTCCATTGGGTTTGGGATGAAGGACCTCAGGCTTGTGTAGCAAGCCCTTATCTGCAGATCCATCTTGCTGGCCTCTCTCCATAACTGTATTCACTTTGTACTTAACAGAGCTGTGTAGATATTGATAGAAATGATAGGCCCAGAAAATCCCCAGATCTCACACAGTCCAGCTGACATTTTAATACAATGAAATTGTGTTTTAGGTAGCAGAGCAGGGATAAGGTTCTGGTTTAATGTAAGAAAAATATGGTAAGAATCAGAAACAATAATAAAAATTACCCTCTGGATCATGTAAGGAGGTCAATATGGAGACTCATGTTATTAGGTAGGCTGAGATGCTGTGACAAACAGGCCCTGATGGTTCAGTGGCTAAAAAAGACAAGATGTGTCCTATGCTGCAGTCACAGCACTAATCACTTGTGTATTTTCAGGTCAGTGTAAGGTTGTCTTTCATGAAATCATTCATGGGACCCAAGTAACAGTGTCTTTGCTATTTCTATGTAGCTTATAAGATGTCCTAGTCAAGACTAGAAAGAGAAAACTTCAACCATGCATGGCAGGTCTATATCTCAGCTACTCCAGAATCTAAAAGACTGGACTGGGTCCAACATTGCTGGAATGGTGAATTGATATTCCTTGGGCTCTGCTGGAAGAGGAGGCATAGACATTACCCAGCACAGGCCTAGGGTCCTGGGAATCCTTCCTGTCTCCGATTCATCCTCTGCTGTGTCCCCACAGTGGCCAGGACCGTGCAGCCTCCACTGCCAGCCAGAACAGCGCCATCATCAACGACCGGCTCCAGGAGCTGGTGAAGATGTTTAAGGAGCGGACGGAGAAGGTGAAGGAGAAGCTCATTGACCCCGATGTCACCTCCGATGAGGAGAGCCCCAAACCCTGTGAGTGGGGATAGAGATGGCCACAGGCCAAGGTGGATGGGGTGCCCACGGAACCCCATGAACTATGACTGGGGAGGGTGACATAAACAAATGATCGGGATATATGAGAAAAGCCCAGATTCTGAACTTGGGGCTTAGATACGTACTCAGGAGAGGGTGAAGGTCAAAGGTGAACTTGGTCTTCCCACAAGCCAGTGGTTAGATTCTTTTGCCTTCTCCCACAGGGCATGGTGACTGATATGTCTATATCACTTTTGCATAGCTACTCTGGAAGCAGACACTCTTAATGTTCGGAGGCATCTATACCTTGCCACCTCAATAGGTCACTCTATAGCCCAGACTGGTCTGGAACTCACTCAGGAGCTCCAGCTTGTCCTGGAACTCATGGCAATCCCTCCCACAGGCTGGAAATACAGGTGTGAGCCAGCATGACCTCCAAAGGTCCCCTTCCTTTAAGGAGTCATCTGACAAGGTGATAAATGCCTGGGATTCCTAGCACTTGGAAGTCTGAGGTTGAACAATCACAAGTTTGGGGCTAGCCTGGACTACATAGTGAGAAGCAAAGACAGAGAAATAAAATGAACATGCTTTCTTTCCATTTAGGAATAGGGTCTCACTGTGTAGTTCTGGCTGGCCTATAACTCACTTTGTAGACTAGGTTGGTTTCCAACTCACTGAGATTCACTGCTTCTGCCTCCTGCATCATCACACCTCGCCAAATGAACAAGCATTTTGTCAGGGATATTTTCTAGGTTTTTTTCTAACAAGGATTGCATATTGGGACTCACGTGCCCAAGACATGTTAGCGGAGCCTGACTTCACACTCCTAACACTAGAAGCTGTGTTGGCCCCCCAAGAGCAAAGGCATCTGTCACCAAGCACCACAGACCCATGAGAGACTGAGTCCCAGCCAGAGAATGGTACTGAGTCCTATTCTGAAAAATCTGAATTAACATGTCCCCAAGTTGAGCACTTCAGTGTTCTGAATAAGGAGGAAGGGAGCATCAGCACAAAATGTTCCACCCATCCAAGGAGCAAAGGGTCTGCTGACACACAGAGATACAGACAGACAGACAGACAGACAGACAGACAGACAGACATGTGCACACACACACACACACACACACACACACACACACACACACACACCACTTCCAGCTGGGGTCTAGGAAGAGCTGTTGGGGACTCCAGACTCCTGTGGGAAAGAGAGCCATGGAATTGGCTCCAGAAGAGCATATTGGCTTCTGCACCCAGAGCGTATAAGCAAGTTGTAGTTAGGAATTGGGGAGGCTCTGAAGTCTCAGCTCTGTGGGTCGGACCGTTTCCCTAGCCTCAGGGCTGAGTCAGATGGTCACTAAGGTCATCCCACAGCCCCGGCTAAGAAGGCCCCAGACCCAGACCCAGCCCAGAAGCCTGTGGAGACAGAGGCGGCAGAAGAGGAACACTACTGCAACATGCTCTGCTGCAAGTTCAAGCGCAGGCCCTTGAAGATGTACCAGTTCCCTCAGAGCATCGACCCACTGACCAGTGAGTTTCCTTGGAGGAAGTCCCTCCCTTGAAATATGAGGGCGGGGGGGGGGGGGGGGGGGGGGGGCGCCCCCGGGGGGCGCCGGGGGGGGGGGGGGGGGGGGGGGGAAAGGGTCCAGTACCATGGACACTCTTGGTCCATGATTCCTTCCTTTTACTTTCCAAAATGACTCTACATGTCTTTGCCTAACTCTTTAACACAAGTCCTTGGACTAAGAACATGGGCCATCTTAGGAAGGCTGAGGCGCAGAGGGACGTGAGCTACCTTAAGACGCAGCCAGTTAGACTCCTCACCTTGACTGAGGCCAACTCTTCTAATCTGGCCATGTGGGCTCCTTCCTGGGGCCCCTGCTCTGAGCAGGGGTTAAGATGGAGTTCATCAGAGTCTGAAGTGAATTCCCATGAGCCTCTGTCAGCCCATCCATAGCCCTCCAGCCTAGCACCCTCCATGTGTGCGCCACACTTCACAGTTTACACTGGAGTCCCTTGCCTTCTCAGCTGGTGATACCCTGTGACTTCAAAAAGACCATGACAAGTGCCAGAGAAGTTCCTCAAGGTTAAACAGGGAATCACTCAGGGGTAGGACTCCAACTCTCGGTGTCCACTGGGTTTCTAAGATACCAAGTGATCCACCCACCTGTCTATCCACCCATCTGTCCATTCTCCATGTGTCATTTGCTGCTGCTCTGGATTTCCTAAGACAGAAAATATATTGCCAAAACTCATTCATGGGCTGGCAAGAAAGCCTAGCGGGTAAATACACCAGCCAAGCCTGGCAGCCTAAGTTCCATCCCCAGGACCCACATGGTGACCTTTGACCTCCAAAATGGTCTGCGGTACCCATACACTCACCCCACCCCATAAATAAATGAATATAATAAAAAATTCTTTTTTAAATTTCAGAAAGAAGGAAAGCTTAACAGTCATTATCCAATAATGCCACCATGTCCCCTTCTCAGAAGACTCTGATTTTTTTTAGGGCCCATCAGGGACCTCCATGTTCACCTAGCCATTCATGCACTGATCCACCTGTCCATCCATCTGTTTGTCTGTCTTCCGAGTGATGCAATCCACACACAGTTGCCCAGGTGAAGCACCATCTCTCGCTGGCCTTCAAGCCCATCCCTGTCCCCTCCCCCAGACCTCATGTACATCTTGTGGCTGTTCTTCGTGGTGCTGGCCTGGAACTGGAACTGCTGGCTGATTCCTGTGCGCTGGGCCTTCCCGTACCAGCGGGCCGACAACATCCACTTCTGGCTGCTCATGGATTACTTGTGCGACCTCATCTACCTCCTGGATATCACCGTGTTCCAGATGCGCCTGCAGTTTGTCAAAGGCGGGGACATCATTGTGAGTGATAAGGAGTCAACAAATATTAGCTAGAGATAGATTTTAGCCGTTTTATTATACTGGTTAAGATCTAAGAGGGAGCCAGGCATGGTGGCACACACCTTTAATCCCTCCCTTCCCTCACCCCCACACCACCCGAAACCGTCAAGTTCTTTCCTGCAGGGCGGCTGCGTGTACCTGTGAGGTCATTCCACCTCTCTGGTGGGAGCTTGATCCAACATCATTGTGTTTCCTTCTTTTAGACAGACAAGAAAGAGATGCGCAATAATTACCTGAAGTCTCGCCGGTTTAAGGTGTGTGGGGAGTGGGCGGGAGGGGGTGGTGATGAGAGGTTTGCCTCTGGGTATTTGGGGACCTGTGTTATGTAGTCCCTGTCACATAAAGGGAGGCTGCTCCCATCTCCTGTGGGAGTGCTCTCTAGGCCACAAGTCTTCCGAGGTGGCTCTCACAGAACACCTTTCCATGTCTGTGCCTCCGCTTCCAATTAGGCAGCACAGAGTCCCTTAAGTTGGTTGGGAACAGTGCGCTGGAGATGGGCAATGTGGATTATGAAACCACACAGAGCAGGTTGGTGGGACGCCTTGTGTCCTCTCTTCTGACGCTGCCCTCAATATTCTGACGGATCTCTCTGGCAGATAGAGACATGCCCCCTCAGCCCTCCTACCCCTGAGGTTCTGTGTCTTATCCCCTGTGATGCCTGTTGGGATTTTAGATGGACCTGCTCTGCCTCCTGCCCTTGGACTTCTTCTATTTCAAACTTGGCGTGAACCCCCTCCTACGCCTGCCCCGCTGCTTGAAGGTAAGACTGGCAGGTCCCCAAGGACCTGAACACTGCCACCTGGGGAAGGGATAGTGTCCCCAAAAGGAGACCCTAGGGAGGCAAGTGTCCTCTGAGCATGTCTTACTAAGAAATTCATTATAATTGCTGGTAATTTGGGGACACTTCTCATTAGTCTCTGATTCAGAGATTTTACTGATGTTAGTTCTTTGACTCTATGACATGAATGCTGTTCTTACCATCTTAAAAATGAGGAGAGAGGCACAGAGAGGCTAATGAACTTGCCTAGTGTCACACAGCTAACCAGGAATGGAGTCTAGATTTGAACATAGGCATCTATTTCCAGTTCCATCCCTTCAGTGCTTCTCAGGGAAGGGGCTTCGGCTTTATAACAGACTCCACTCAAAAGATGGGGAAGTTGGTCCTTGGAATGGCTGGGTGACTCCCCCAAGGTAACAGGAGTAAGGTTGTGCCAAGGTCTGATTTGGATGCATGGCACCGGTTTTATGCATAGTGTTTCCAGTTGTTTATTTGTTTGTTTGTTTCTGCTACTCACTGGATGGACCCAGGGTCCTAGGAGGATCTGCCTGATTCAGGGCAGAGATCCAACAAGCGCCCTTGAATGTGATCAGGGTAGATGGCCATTCAGAACAATCAGGATCTCCTAAGTAGGCTTCTAACCAACCAGTTAAACTTACTATTCCCCTTACATGATATTAGTACATGATATTTTCCAAGAAGAATAAACGGGGAAAATTACCAACAGGGGTAACCATGATCACACTGGTTACCTGGAAAAAGAGGGCAGAGAAGATTGGTAACCATCAGGTAGGGTAGAAGGCAAGGGCAGTGCAGCCGTATCCCAGCAGGCACAGAGCTGGCCTTCAGGGCTGTCCTAATGTCTTCTTCTCCCTCCTAGTACATGGCCTTCTTTGAGTTTAATAACCGCCTGGAAGCCATCCTCAGCAAAGCCTACGTTTACAGGTGAGAGTTCCCCATGCACACACGTGCACATATGCACATCAATGCACGCGCGCGCGCGCGCACACACACACACACACACACACACACACACCATACCCCCTAATCTCTTTTTTTCAGCTACTCCCCTCCCCCATGCCCCATGGCCTTCAGAAACCACACCATTTCCTGGCCCAGCTTCTTCTTTGAAAGAATAATTAGTTGGTTGGTTTGTTTTATGCAGAACCTTGAATGTCTTAATTAATTTACCCCTCATTGTGACAAGGATACTCACAGGTTGATTCAGTGACAAGCCAGCATTTCTGTGTCAGTACAGGGAATTGAAGGTCCCACCCTAGCTCTAGCAGAAGAGACCATTTGTAAGAATTGGTACAAAACATGTTCAAGGTGGAGCCCAGGACTGACTAGGCTATACTTGGGGAGCAAGGCTCCTTGTTCCTAAAAGAGCACACAGCTCATTGTCATTTCTCTATGTACACCGAATCCTCCCTGCTCCTTCCTTAGGCCGTATTTCCCCTTTGACCCCTCATCTGTATAGATTTCTCTGACACAGCTCAGGTTTCAATTCCAATCTCCTGAATCCCACTGATTGGGTGGCTGAAACTGAATATCCACTGATTGGGTGGCTGGAACTGGATATCCACTGATGATTGGGTGGCTGGGACTGGTTTTCTACTGATGATTGGGTGGCTGAGACTGGTTATCCACTGACTGGGTGGCTGGAACTGGTTATCCAGTGATGATTGGGTGACTGGACTGGTTATCCACTGATGATTGGGTGGCTGAGACTGGTTATCCACTGATTGGGTGGCTGGGAGAATCAACAGAAGGAAACCTATGAGGTGGACTGAGATCTAGTTCCATCCCAAAGCCCCGCCCCCTGGGCCGAGGTGTCACCCCCATGGCTCTGACACACTTTCTCCCTCTGCAGGGTCATCAGGACTACTGCCTACCTGCTATACAGCTTGCACGTCAACTCCTGTCTTTACTACTGGGCATCAGCCTTCCAGGGCATTGGTTCTACTCACTGGGTTTATGACGGCGTGGGGAACAGGTGAGCCAGGCTTCCCCGGGGCATCACGTGGGCAATATTTTTGTCCTTTACAGTTACAACAGAAAGGCTCCTAGAAAGGTGTCCTATGGCTATTGTGTTGCCAACCCTGCTCCTGAGGAGCATTCATGGCCAAAATTCTAAAGCCAAGTTCTCCTTCCCATCTGTCTTCCTAAGCTAAGGTCCTGGGAATTGCTAGTGTCAGGAGAGGGTCTGGGCACCGGACCTGCTAGAACAGAGAAAGTCTCAACCTTCCTAATGCTACAACCCTTTAATACAATTCTTCATGTCGTCGTAACCCCCAACCATAAAATTACTTTGCTGCTACTTCATAACTGTAGTTTTGCTACGGTTATGAATCATAATATAAATATCTGATATGCAGAATCTCTGATATGTAACCCTCTCAAAGGGGTCGCGACCCACAGGTTGAAAATGGCTGTGCTAGAGATAGAAAAATCTTTCTCACGTACCCAAGTCCAGTAGGGTTGGCAAATACACCACACAGCCGTTAGTGTGAAGAAATACCCAGGGCAGGGGACAAGCACATATGGATAAAGATGTTCCCCATAATGTCATTCATCCTATAGAAGAAATGGAAATGCCCCTCAGGACCAATGAAAGAAGCTTGCTGGTGGAAGCGGCATAGTTTCAGAGCATCTGTGAGATTTTGTGGTTCTTTTACCTCCCTGTGTGAAACCTACTTTTTCAGATTTTAGCATTTCTAAATTTGAGTTAGAGGGATAATCCATGTGTATGTTTAACATGATATTTATTTTTGCACAAAAAAGCTGAATTTGTGTTGAGGCTCCTGCCCAGTGGGAGGAGAGCTCACGCTTAGCATGTATACGGCTGGCCCTGCGTACAGCCTCCAACGCGTGTGTGCATGCACACAAAAGCTGAATGGACTCACTGGTGTGCTATGCAATCGCTGCGTCTTAGAACTGACAGAATATAGCAGGAGAGCGTGTTCCTGCTTTTTCTCTTCCAAGTCAGCAAAGAACTGCATGTGCATTGTGCGTAGGTATATATCCGACATGACGGACAGCGAACAGAAAGCCTTAGCGGGGTCCACTGCCTAAAGCAAGACTACGCAACTGCAATATGACGTGGCTCATACATGCAACGTGAAATGCTTTAATAGCCATATTATAGACACAAGAGTAATATATTTGGTTAATTCCAGCAACAAAGTTATCGCTTCTGTGTGTAATTGCTGTGTTAAGCATGGGTTGACTAGACAGGGGTGAACTTCTTTCTATACCTTTCAAATCTTGTGTGTATTTCACAGAGAAAGAGAGACACACACACAGTCACATACACACACACAGACACATAGAGAGCACATCATTATGCATGAATCTCAGGCCTCTGGCTTCATTGCTTCTTTATGATCTATACATGCTTCTAAGTTCTGGGGATAAAACCCAGGGCCTTCTGTGCTGTCAATTAAGTGTTTTTAAGATAGTCTAAGTTGCCCAGGCTGGCCCCGAATTCACTCTTTAGCTCGAGTTGCCTTTGAGCTTTCTCTCCTGACTAGCTTCCTGAGTGCTAGAAAGCTACTAAGGATTCCTGTGAAGAAGAACAATAACAAACCAATGAGTCTGGGTCTGGCTGGTGCGCGTGCCTACCCAGCGCTTGCCCCTGCTGTGAAAGCCAGCCTGCCAGGAAGAAGTTCAGAACCTGGCCTCTGGAAACACTAACAGCCCAGCCTAGAAACATAAGCTAAATTCTGTGAATATGTCAGCTGCAATAGGTTGTTTTCTGGCTTTCCTTCATGTCTCAAAGGAGTCAATACCCACAATCTAAGAACCCCCTTCTCAGAGGCAGGCCAAGCTGGTAGTGCCGAGAGAAGGTAGTGGTGCTCTGGAACTCTTCCAAGAACCCAGGGGTCTAGGCCTCCTTGCTGGCACACTTTCTTTCCCAAGGGGACTTCTTTAGGCATTCTGGATACGTGAACAAAGTACAGTGACAGACAATTCTCCAAGTTCAATAGTATAAACAATAACCGTAAATTATATATATAGTATATAAAACCATAAAATATTATAACTATATAAAGTATAAAATATTGTAACTATAAAATATATAAAATTATAACTATAAGACATTGTAGTATTTTATAGTTTATAAATTAATTATATTATAAATTGTAAATAGCCATAAACTGCAAGTAACTATAAATAAACTAAAAATTAGCCACCACCCTCTGGGAGAGGATCTGCTGTGTGCTGGAGCGAGGAGCCTTGGAAAACCAGTTCCTGCCTGTGGCAGCCCACTGTGTTCTGTCCCAGCCTGTAGCACTGAGGAGGTGTGGGTGGTGGCCCACTCCAGGAGGTCCCAATATGTGCCATGTCAGGGGAAGATTACTCCTCCTAGAAACATTTAGGGGAAAGCCAAGACTTTGAGAACACCACCTTCTATGTGGTTCACTGCCCAGCTGCAGGAACACTCGGCTCCCTCCACAGTTTGATTGGCTAGATGTTGATCCATGCGCCCCCTGGTGGCCAGTACTGGTATAGTAGAAAATGTCAGGGCAGACTGGTCTGTTGTCCTCATATGTCCAGACAACTGGAGACAAGGAGCCTTGTCTAAGATATCCCAGCTTGTCTGAGGCCTGCATAGGCACTGTGCACAAACACACACACACACACACACACACACACACACACACACACACACACACACACAC
>JANHMN010000018.1:20992310-21009300 GCA_030674055.1 Rhabdomys pumilio | reverse complement strand
CACACACACACACACACACACACACACACACACACACACACACACACCACTACCGCCATCACCACTACCGCTACTACCCCAGCAGTCTCTGCTCCCTCCCAGGATGAATGCACATTGGCTGTTTGTCCTGTTTTCATGGCTGGTGCTGGCAGGTGCAGTCCCTGTGTGGGTCTTGACGGCTGATGTAAGGGTCTGGTCACTCTTCTAGCTCATTCATCCTCACAGTTGCCTGGGAAGAATGTTCCCCTGCTGTGGCCATGTTATAGAGGAGGAGTCAGACAGGAGAGGGTAAAAATTGGTCCGTGCTAGAAAGTGGCTCTAGGGCCTGTGCTTTTGATGGCGCCCTGCATAAGCAGTGGGTGAATGAAGGTGGGAAGGCCCAGGGAAGTCAGTCAGGTTACTTAGCCCTGCTGGCCTCCCTTCGCTGATATCTAGGAGGACTCAGCCTGGAGCTGTAGCCAGGTGTCTCCTGGGACCTCAGTTCCATATATCTATGTCCCAGGATGATGTGTTCTCACAAGGTCACCCTCAGGTAACACTTGAGAGTGCTGTGCTGCCAGAGGAGGGGCATTTTCTTACATCTGTGGCTGTATGGGATCCCTATGGGTGTCTGAACCAGGACCCCAAGATCAGCTGGGCAGTTCCTATAATGACCAAGGTCCCTTTTCCACCTCTTACTAGTTACATTCGATGCTACTACTGGGCTGTGAAGACTCTCATCACCATCGGAGGACTGCCTGACCCCCAGACGCTCTTTGAGATTGTCTTCCAGCTGCTGAATTACTTTACAGGTGTCTTCGCTTTCTCTGTGATGATTGGGCAGGTAGGTGACTGTGGCTACATCACACATCCATCCACCTGTAGTTCCTCCACCCCCAGCTGGAAACTTCTCTGCGTGTGGCTTTGGGGACTGAGCTCAGGAAAGACTCAGGCTGACCAGTTGATGTCTGTGTCCCAAGACTGCCCAAGGCCTTCCTGTTTGAATGGCATTTCCTTTGTGGAGCACAGGAAGCCAGGTAGCTGCATGGCTTTTTCAAAGACTGGGAACCTGGGCATGAAAAAAAAAAAACCTTCGGAGTCTCTGATGTGATGTGTAATGTGTGTCCTGTCAGGGCATGAGACAATAGAGGGAGTTCTCAAAGCAAACTTAGAGGGGTCCCATTCTGAGAAACAATATTTGGGGGCCCAGAGTTCTACCCTGGGGGAGAGTGGCTGTCCACAAGAATCAGCTTATCACAGTGAGACATCCCACTCCAGCATTGTGCCGGGAACCTGAGATGGCCAGATAGGTCTGCAGCCTTGGCTTCTAGTGTCCTTGCTTTATGTGTGGCCGTCTATGTTTCTCTCTCTGGCTTACCGACAAGCATAGGTCCCTGACTGTGTTCTGCTACGTATCCAGCCTGTGTCCTGCCCGGCTTGGGTTTACCGCTTCTCTGACCTCCCCTCACTGCTGTCTTGCTCCAGATGAGAGACGTGGTGGGGGCCGCCACAGCGGGGCAGACCTACTACCGCAGCTGCATGGACAGCACGGTGAAGTACATGAACTTCTACAAGATCCCCAGGTCGGTGCAGAGCCGTGTCAAGACCTGGTATGAGTATACCTGGCATTCGCAAGGCATGCTGGGTAAGACTGGCCAAGCCCCTAAGCCCCACCTCCCCACACACACACATCCCCCAGCCAACCTTCACCTGATTCCCAGATTGACCAGCTCTTCCCTTGTCCTCTGTGTCCTGAGGGGTCTCTGGTGGTTGTATCCCAGCCATTGATATTAGAGAAACCACTCAGGACCGGTGAAGATTCTGGAAAACCTAAGGGGTTTGTCCTCTGGATAGTTGCTCTCCTTTTGCTTCGTCTACCTTGAGATGCAGCATCCAAGGTGGATGCACGTCCAACCAAGTAAACAGCCAGGCATGGCAGCTCAGGCCTAGGATCCCAGCACTTATGAGGGCTGCTTTAAGTTCTACCCAAGGCTGGACCACCTTGTCTCCAAATGAATAAAGTGGTAGGTGGGCCAGCGAGATGGCTCAGCCAGTAGAGCAGCTCGCTGCTAAGCCAGATGACTCAAGCTCAGTCCCTAAGATCTGACTGGTAGGAGGGAACTGACCCTACAAGTTGTCCTCTGACCTCGACATGTGTACCATGGTGCAGTGCGTGTGCTCGCACACACTGTTAAAAAAATCAAAGTGGGGGGGTCACAGCGCTACAAATAGAGATAATTGATACAAAAGCTGGGTGGGGACATCAAGGTCAGGCTTCCTGGAGGAAGTGGCTTTAGTCCTTAGTTTTGAAGGTTGAATAGGAGTTTGGAAAAGAGGGGATGGTGCTCCTGACAAGAGGACTCTCAGATTCTGCAGTAGCTTCCTATGGCAGGGGAAGCTGAGCTGTCTGAGCCAGTGCAGGGCCTCACATGGTTGTGTGTGGGTGTGTGAGGGGCAGGCCAGGTCTGAACTCTGACCCCTGCTGGGTCTCCTTCCCAGACGAGTTGGAGCTGATGGTACAGCTTCCGGACAAGATGCGCCTGGACCTGGCCATTGATGTAAACTACAACATTGTCAGCAAAGTGGCACTCTTTCAGGTACCCCCACAGGTGTCCTCCCGCTGGGGGGATCTGGGACAAAGCCCCTGCCTTCCTCTGACAGACTCCTTCCCCTTCATCTGGGCAGGGCTGTGACCGGCAGATGATCTTTGACATGCTCAAACGGCTTCGCTCAGTCGTCTACCTGCCCAATGACTATGTGTGCAAGAAGGTAAGCTGCATGGGTCTGCAGGGCCTGGGAGGGTGTCTGCTCGCCCAGCAGAGCAGCCATGCTGCAGAGGAGCCCCGGGCGCCGCTGCCAAGTGCTTCCAAAGCTCCCTTCACACAGAGGAACCCGCCTTGCGGAAAAGGGGTAGTGGGGCTCTAAGCCACAAAACTGCTGCCAAGGTCTCTCGGTCTTGCTATCAGGAAAGTGGGTGAAGGGACAGGCTAAGTTAACAGCTGCAACTGGGGACCCGTGGGTAGTTTATAGCCCTGAGGTGTTTTGTGAATTTCTTTTAAGTGGATTTCATTAATCCCTAATGTTTAAAAGTTGGAAGATTTTGCATCAAAATCCAAATGTCTGGATGAAACAGAACATTGACTAGCTCTGGGTCCCACTTTCTATA
This sequence comes from Rhabdomys pumilio, assembly GCA_030674055.1. NCBI lineage: Eukaryota > Metazoa > Chordata > Mammalia > Rodentia > Muridae > Rhabdomys > Rhabdomys pumilio. Next base: position 21,006,155 of record JANHMN010000018.1, on the reverse strand, counting down.
ATAGCAAGAATCAGCACAGAAGGAGTAGGGGTTGTCATTGAAGGGACAGGTGATGCTCTCCCTGTTGGATACCACAGGTCCTACCTCTCTGTACCACCCTAAACCAGGTTCCTTTTGCTTTGAGCCACATAGAAAACATGTATGTTAGAATCTGACTCTTAACAGTGTCAGAAGTCTTTTGTGCCTCTTGTTAAGGGGTCCAAGGTGATAGCAAGGTGACCAGGGCCAGGGGGTAGGCAAATTTTAAGTCTTTTGTATGGAGATATTAATAAGTCTGTGTGAGTGTATGGGGTGAAAACGTTGTAAGACTTGTGAGCCTCTAGCCTGTGTCAGGTGAATTCAGCCTTTTAAAAATTATTATTATTTATTATTTTTGAGACAGAATTTCTCTATATAGCCATGGCAGTCCTGGAACTCACTATGTAGATCAGGCTGGCCTTAAAATCTGCCTGCCTTTATCATCCAAGTGCTGGGATTAAAGCTGTGTGCTACCATGCCTGGTGCTATCTATCTATCTATCTATCTATCTATATATATATATATATATATACACACATATATATATATATGATTTTATAATATATAAATTAATACATTATGTTTTATATATTAATAATAATATGAATTAAATAAATATATATAATATACATTTTTGCAGTCCTCCAGAAGAGTATTAAGTGCTCTTAACTACTGAGCTTTCTCTCCAACCCCTCATTTGTTTTTTTTCAAAGCTTTATTTTATTTACTTACTTATTTAATGTGAGTACACTGTAGCTGTCTTCAGACACACCAGAAGAGGGCATCAGATCCCATTACAGATGGTTGTGAGCCATCATGTGGTTGCTGGGAATTGAACTCAGGACCTCTGGAAGAGCAGTCAGTGCTCTTAACCACTGAGCCATCTCTTCAGCCTCCATCCATCCCCCTCATTTTAAATTACTTCTTTGCTATGGGGAGTTGAGGGGGTGTTATGCATGTCAAAGTCAGAGGACAACCTGAGGGATTTGTTTCTCTCCTTCCACCATGTGGGTTCTGGGGATCAAACTGTGCTCAAGGTCGCCAGCAAATGCCTTTACCTGCTAAGACATCCCTTGAGTTCAGTTTACAGGTTTGTGTTGGGCCACACCTATAGCTATCCCTAGCCAAATGTGGCTCAGAGAGCTGCAGGTTGGCCATGTCTGTTGGGTGGTAGGCTATGTAGCAATGAAGTTTCTGGAAGTGCTGAGCCAGGGAAAGAGGGTAGAATTCAGAAGGCTGAGCATTTAAAGCTGCTGCCTTGGGGGCTGGGAGAAGTTTGGGAGCAATAGAGTGCTTTAAACAGTGTTAGAGCCACTTCCTGGTTGTCCAGTGTTGGGTAGGTGGCTTGCCCTCTCTTGTTGAGGACTGCACTGCCCCACACTTTGGGGCTAAATGCTCTGGTCCAAGCGGATCAGACAACAGTGTCTAGCAAGAGAGAGAGTAGGGGATGGAGAGGCAAGAGACTCAAAGAATGGAGACAAACCAGAGTGTGTGACCAAGTCTCTTCGTTTATTGTCTCCATATTGTCTCTCCTTATTGTCTCTCTTATTGTCTCGTCTCACTTATTGTCTCCTCCTACTGCAAGGAAATCCTGGGTATTTATGAGCGCAAGCAGAGGAACACAACTGAAGACACTTTACCATGTACACCATGCAGCTGGGGTCACTAAACAGCAAAACAAGATATGTGGGGTAAACAAGATGTTTATCAGAGTGTGCTCAGCTGTTGTAGGCTGTTGAAAAACAAGTCTCTTGTCAGGGTATATGGCTCGAGATGGCTGCAAAGTTGATAGCTGCTTTCTGCTACAAGTCAGCTCCCAACACTCTCTGACTCCCGTTCTTCTTGTGGATGAAGTGTAGGTACAGTGCCTCCCTCATAGGGTGACATGATTGCTGTCGCTGTTTTCCATGTGATGGCATGGAGTTTGCATCAGGTGACTCGGGTGTTGGGGAGCATCTGTGAGCAGCGCCCTCTACTGTTGATTCCTCCGTGACTCTCCGAGACACTGGGACTTTGACCCCAGAGGATTGGACGGTGTATGGCAGGTTCCGGTTTCTGATCGAATCCAGAGCAAGCCATCCATTCATGCATTCCCACAGTCACTCATTCATTTGTCCCCTCGTTTGTTCATTCATTTATTCATCCATCCATCCATTCATTCATTCATTTGTTCCTTTGGTTTTAGCTTGAGATTCGAGCCACTGTGTGTTAGGGCTGGCAGACCAAGGAGCCTCAAGGAGCAAGATGAGCATCTTCTCTTTGGCTCTGTCCCACCTCTAGCTGTTTCCTGTAAGAGTACAAGTTGGATAGGATTAGGGCCAACGTACTCAAGTAGGTCATCTTAATCGAATTACATCTGCAACAACCTTATTGCCAAATAAGGGCATATTGGGAGGTCCTGGGGATTAGAGTTTCACCAGACAGAGCCTAGGTTTGGGGGACAGATATTAACCGTGGCAGCCATGTACCCTGGAGTCAGGCTATCTGGACTCAAATCCAAGTCCTGGTTTGACTTTGCATCATGGTCTTGGTAGAGCATAATCTTACTGTAGCAGGCTCACTTGTACGAAGCATGCCCACCGGCATCAGCCTAGAAAATGCCCTGGGGCCTGTGGGCCTCCTGTTGGTTACTATCATTCCATCTCAGCAAACACTAGGCAAGCTTCTGAGGCACTGGGCGTAGATTCTCACCAGGGTGTGGACCATGAGGCAGCTCAAGGGAGAGCTGCAGAATAGCATTGTACCCAACATTCAGAAGAGAAGATGGAGACCAAGAGGAAATTAACCCAACCACACCACACGATCTGGTGGGGCAGGGCTGGGCCAGCCTCAGTGGCCATGGGGTGTGTGGGACTCAGGCCTCTTTTGTTCCAGGGGGAGATTGGCCGAGAGATGTACATTATCCAGGCTGGGCAGGTGCAGGTGCTGGGCGGCCCAGATGGGAAGTCTATACTGGTGACCCTCAAAGCCGGATCGGTGTTTGGAGAGATAAGGTCGGTGGTGGCGGTGGTGGCGGTGGTGGTGGCGGTGGTGGTGGCAGTGGTGGTGGTGGTGGTGAAATGTACCCTGATCAAAGGCTGGGGCTGGGATCAGGGGAAACTACAGCAAGTAAAGTTCTGGCTCCTGCCAGCATGTGTAGGATTGGTGCCACCATGGTGGACCATGAAGGTGGCGGGGAAATGTGGTGGCACTGGGTGGCACACACCTGCAGTTCTAGTTACTGGGAGTCAGCCCGAAAGAAACAGTAATATTCTATTGCAAACCCTAAACAATTCCAGGCGTGGTGGTGCACATCTTTAATTCCAGCACTGAGGAGGCAGAGGCAAGCCGATCTCTGGGAGTTCAAGGCCGGCCTGGTCTACATAGTGAATTCCAGGACAGCTAGGGCTACATAGTGAGATCCTATCTCAAAACAGAACAACAGCAGCAAAATCCTAAAATAATTTCTCTTAAAACCTCAGCCTCCAAAAGGCCTCATTCCCCTACCTTTTCTACTCCAGCTTGCTGGCTATCGGGGGCGGCAACCGGCGCACGGCCAACGTGGTGGCCCATGGCTTCACCAATCTCTTCATTCTGGACAAGAAGGACTTGAATGAAATTTTGGTGCATTATCCGGAATCTCAGAAGTTACTTCGGAAGAAGGCCAGGTACAGAATCCTTTGTTTTGTTTTTTTTTCTTTTCAGGTTGTGAGCAATGTCTGGGGGAAGGAGGTTCTCTCCTATCGCTGTAATACCATTGTGAACATCAGGGCGTTTTCTATGGAAACTGCACTGTTGTCTTATCAATAGCCCATGTTCAGGTTGTGCGGAGTGTCTGGCAGCTTCCTCTTCCTTCCTTGATCAAGTCAAAGGCCCTGTCCTGCATAATGTGCCCAGTGCTCTGGAAAGTGTCACAAGTCCGTCTTAGCCTGTCACCTGCCCCTATAAGAGGCTAAATGCATTAAGCTTGTTTCGGGGATATTTTTGTTTTCTTTCTTTGGTACCCAGGGCTTTGCACATACTAGGTGGATGCTCTTCCCATGAGCCTGGCCTCCAGCCTTTAAGTTTGTCATATCTGATCTGTATTTGGGGCAGGATCCTGCTCCATTGGCCAGGCTGTCTGTCATTCCTGTTGTTTGGTAGTCCAGGTGACCACCGCCATCTCTGTCTGACCCCTCAGCTGACCTCCTAAGGAGCAGGGCTCCCAGGCCTGTGCCACCTGGTCTGGCTAACCTCACTGACTCCCATGGTTTCCATCTTGTGTTTTCCTTTTCTCCAAAACAAGCAGGCCTGTGGCTGTTTTCTTACTTCCTGTTTTGTGACCCGTAGCTTATTGTAGAGTCAGCTACAGTCACGGAACACCTCCCCTCCCCCAGGGTGAGCACTTGGCACAGTGCCAATGCTTTGCAACTATGCCCGTGTGTGTGTGTGTGTGTGTGTGTGTGTGTGTGTGTGTGTGTGTGTGGTGTATGTGTGTATGTAGTCCTTCAGATGAGATTTCAAACCAAGTGGCATGGTATAGTATAGAAACCCTCAGGAGGTGTGGGTGGCTGGTGACATCCAAATCCTTTTCTTGTGAGGTGCTGGCTGGGTGAATCTGCAATACTTGCTTAACTTTTCTAGGGTTAGTTTCTGCATCGATAAAAGAAACCATCCCTTATTTTGTCTGTTGTGAACATTAAGTAAGATAGTCTGAGCTGGGCATGGTGGCACAAACCCTTTAATACAGCACTGGGAAGGCAGAGGTGTGTCTCTGTGAGTTTAAGGCTACCCTAGTCTATATATCCAGGTTCAGGACAGCCAGAGCTACATAGTGAAACCCTGCCTCAAAACAAAACACAGTAAGACGACACCAGTATGGCTAAGCTGGGTCAGACCAGTCAGTTATGTTAAAAATGTAATAGTCCAGGGCTGGTGAGATAGCTCAGTGGTTAAGAGCACTGACTGCTCTTCTGGAGGTTATGAGTTCAAATCTCAGCAACCACATGGTGGCTCAAAACAGTAATTAGATCTGATGCCTTCTTATGGGGTGGACAGCTACAGTGTACTTACATTAAATAAATAAATAAATAAATAAATAAATAAATATTATTAAATAACCAACCTTTGGGGGCCCGGCCGGAGCAAGAAGGAGAAGGGAAGGGGAAAAAAATTAAAAGCTTTAAAAAAAAAAAGTAGTACTCCAGGCTATGTGTGTGTGTGTGTGTGTGTGTGTGTGTGTGTGTGAGAGAGAGAGAGAGAGAGAGAGACAAGGCAGAGACCCGCCTTGAAGACCTGAGTGTCTTCCTCCTGAGTGCAGAGACTGCCTTTGTCCTCACCCAGCCCTTGCTCTGTATTTGCAGATTTCCTCTTGCTAATACTTTGAGATCAGTGCTCATATATATATATACATATACATATATATATGTGTATGTGTGTGTGCATGATGTGTATGTATATATACATATATACATACATATATATATATGTATTCATATATATATATTATATATATATATTCATATATATAAAATGCAGCCAGAGACAGAAATTGAAATTCCCAGATCTTCTTCAAAGTACACTCCCAACATATACTCTAGTCCCCACTCTGCCTCATGCCCTTTCCAGAGCAGAGGTCTGGATCATGGAGAATTCCATTCATGTGGACAGGTAGGTCTGCCTGCAGTGACTGAAAGCCGAGCAACCAGCAGCTGTCCCCTCCGTTGCTCTTTGTCACTTCAGCACCACATGGAGCCTTCCTGCTGCCTGTCATGTGTGAATTATAGACTCACATGACATTGGTGACGGCGCTTATGAGCCGGCTTCCAGGCCTTCTGATGGATGATCACGCTTGTGTCTCCTGGGGAAACCCAGGGAGAAATGCAAATCTCAGGCGATTAATATCATCGCACACAATTTAAGCCCATTGGCTCTGATTAGATAAGCAGCCGGCAGCAGCCTCATTAAAAAAAAAAAAAAAAAAAAAAAAAAAAAAAAAAAACCAACCAAACCCAAACACATTGAGCTGGCACCCTGATGAATGAATTTGCCAATTAGCAGTCTCACCCACTAGACTGCAGGCAAATTCAATTGTTCTTGAGCCAAGCTGTTCATCACACACTGATAGCATGAAAAATTCCTAGTAAAAGGAGGAGCAGGCTCTCTTGATGGAAAATTCTATCCTTATTCAAAGAAACAGGGTGCTGGTTCACACCCGATCCTGCTTCTCCTTCTGCCTCTGCCACTTCCAGGCCACCTGGAGCGCGTCTCTTCCCTGCCCCTGCTCTGAGCCTCAGTTTCCCCCATTTTCAGGGGCCCAATAATCCCTTTTTCAGATAAAGTGGAGAGGAGGCCAGGATGACTTTTATAACGACCCCTTTTGTGAGAACTAAATCATTCTTTCAGGACCCTAAAGACTTCCCAACATGCCCTGCCTCTCGAAGGTTCCATGCTACCTTCTTCCCAGTTTCACCTATGAACCCTTGGAGATACCCTCCAACCACAAACAAACTATAGCTGTCTCCTTCAGTCTGTCCTGTGTGACCTCAGGCAAGTTAATCTCTCCTAGCCTCAGGGTTCTTATCCCTATGGCACCGACAGTAAGATCCACCTCATTATGGTGGTTCTAAGCATCCAACACCCTGAAATCACAACCAAAGACAGCACCAATACTACCAACCACCACCACCAAATAGCTACAACGCTGAGGGTTCTACGCAGGCGCAGATGAGGCTTCCTCCTGTGCACGTGGGATGGACGTGGGTGTGGCTCTCTTTCAGGCGCATGCTAAGAAACAACAACAAACCCAAGGAGGAGAAGAGTGTGCTCATCCTGCCCCCGCGTGCGGGCACCCCGAAGCTCTTCAATGCTGCCCTGGCTGCTGCAGGAAAGATGGGCCCCAGGGGAGCCAAGGGCGGCAAGCTCGCCCACCTGAGAGCCAGGCTCAAGGAACTGGCTGCACTGGAAGCAGCCGCGCGCCAGCAGCAGCTGCTGGAACAGGTAACATGGCGGTGACCAGCTCTTGCCCCTTAGCAGGTTTGTTTCAAGGAGAAGGCTTGGGACCTCCAAGAGCAGGCCACACATTTCTGTCTCCTTTACAGCAGCAGGCCTTGTTTGGAACTGACAAGAACAGGTTCAAACCAGATAGACAGAGAAACCTGGTTGGCATCTCCTATAGGTGAGAAGCTGACGCAGGATCACTATGGATTCTAGGTCAGCCTAGGCTACATAGTAAGTTTCAGGGCAGTCTGAGCTACTTACGTAATGAGGCCCTGTCTCAACCCTTAAGTAAGAAGTTATGTTGAAAGAATAGGGAAATGATTCCTAACAGTCCCTAAACTATCCCTAATATCTGGGCATTATAGCCCACACCTGCAATCTCGGTATAGGAGAGGCTGAGGCAGGAGGATCCTAAGTTTGAGGCCAACTTGTGCTCCACACCAAATTTAGGTCAGCCTGAGCTACTTATGGAGATTTAAAACAAATCCACAAGACTGCTGGCCTCTCATCCTCAAAGTTCAACGTGCTGATACTATATTGTTTCTCCTACACAACCATGATGTCACTCTTCCAAGCCACTTGCTTTCACCTTCTATGCGCCACTGTCCTCTTTCAGAAGCCCCAGAAAGTGGAGGCAAATTGACTTGCGAGATCTTTCTATGCCCTCTTGAAGGATCATGCCTCATGTGTCATGCTCTCTGGGTTTCAGGCCAAGAGCTCGCAGGAAGCCGGGGGCTCGAAGGAAGCCGGGGGCTCGAAGGAAGCCGGGGGAGAGGAGGGCTCTGGAGCCACAGACCAGCCCGCACCCCAGAAACCGCCGGAGCCCAAGGAGCCCCCGGAACCCGCAGCCCTGAGCTCTCCACCACCAGCCTCAACAAAGCCTGAGGGAAGCACAGAGGGGGCAGCAGGGCCCCCGGAGCCCTCGGTAAGGATCCGTGTGAGTCCAGGCCCCGATCCAGGAGAGCAGACACTATCAGTGGAGATGCTGGAGGAGAAGAAGGAGGAGGCGGAGTGAGGTGCATACATCGCCCTGATCCCATCCCCAGGTGGGGACCTGGCCTTTGAACCACCTGCCTCGCCAAGCATCCTAACCTAAGGGCACCTTCTCACACGCCCGTAGTAGAAACTCTCAAATTTCATCAGGTGGTGGTGGTGGTGCCCGTGAGCTCCCCGTTCCTGGAGCACCCTGTTCCCCTTCCACAGTTGCTATTTTCAAGAAGAAAACCGCCTCACACTTTTAAAAGATTGGAGGAGAGAGCGAAGAGGGCTCCAACATCAAGAACTCTCAAGGTTGATGATACGGCAGGGTCCCCGAGAGAACCCACCCTTTGCTTAAATGGTGGAGAAGAGCTGGAGGCGGGGTGAGCACCTGCAAACCCTGGACTGGGACGGCTGAAGCAGGGTAGTCCTTGGTTCAAGGTCAGCCAGGGCTACATAGTGAGAACCTGCCTCAAAACAAACCGATAGCAAAACTGCCTGGGGAGTCCCTAGCACCTCTAAGCCAGTGGATCCGGATCATGACCCCTTTGGGGTCCCAAGACCCTTTGATGGGGGTTGCCTAAGACCATTGGAAATATCAGATATTTACATTATGATTCATAACAGTAGCAAAATGACAGTTACAAAGTAGCGGTGAAACTAATGGTTGAGATGTAAGACTCTGAGGAGCCTTAGCTTACCAGAGACCTCCTGAGTGAACAATACAGAGCTGGAGATCGAAGCAAAAGCAAGAGGGATTTTATTGTTCTAGCACGCTGGGGTTATTCTGCATCCAAAAGGAGAGGCGACGCTCCCCCTCCACCCCCCAGCCTGTTTGCCCAGTTTTTATATAGTTTTCAGGGGTAGAATAGAGAAACAGCAACTAGGCACAATATGATTGGCAGAGCAGTGTGACTTTAAACTGATTGGTCTTTAGGGAATGAGGTGGCAAGGACTTCCCTTGTCTGAGGGTGGCCAGTGGTCCATTGCCTGGAATGTGTCCCCACCCGCAAATCGAACCGACCTGTGGTCTGAGGAATGTTAATTAGCCCCTCCTTTCCAGAGAAGCAAGTGTCCCATGACTTTTCCAAAGTTCCTGAGTTGACCTCTTCAGGGGGGTCACCACAACAGGAGGAACTGTGTTAAAGGGTCACCACATTAGGAAGGTTGAGAACCGATGCTCTAAGCTCGTCCAGATCCTAGCAGTAAACACAGTAGTCTAGCTGATGGCAGGGCAGGTGATCCCGGTAGTCCTTGCTACAGGTAGTGAGGCTGTGTTATCATCTTAGCCCTTTAAAGTGTTGTCTATCTTACTTAGTAGGTAATGATATCAAAAGCTTTCCATGTAGCCGGGCGGTGGTGGCCCACACCTTTAATCCCAGCACTTGGGAGGCAGAGGCAGGCAGATTTCTGAGTTTGAGGCTAGCCTGGTCTACAGAGTGAGTTCCAGGACAGCCAAGGCTACACAGAGAAACCCTGTCTTGAAAAAAACAAACAAACAAACAAAAAAGCTCTCCATCCTACTCCTAACATTTAGAGAGTATGCTTGTAGCTGGGCCTCATGGAGGCAGGAGGATCACAAGTTTGAAGTCAGCCTGGGCTAGATAGCAATATCCTATCTCAAAAAAGGAAAGGGGGGGAAATGTATTGGTTCACCAGTGATGACAGCACAGTCCCTTGTGCAGTGGGTGGTGACATCTCAGCCACTGCTCATCAGTAAGCATTTGGATTGTTTCATTGTTTCTAATCTCACACCATCAAGAACAACATCGCAGGGCCATTGAGAGAGCTCAGTGGGCAGACGCCCTTGCCATCCCACCATGCAAACTTGACGACCTAAGTTAAATCTTTGAAACCCATGTGAAGCTGCAAAGAATCAGCTCCACAAAGTCATCTTCTCTGCAAATACATGCAAGAGCTCACAATAATAAAATCACCTAGTACAGATGGACTTTGGCTCACCACAAAGCACTTACCTGGCCTGTGTGTCTTCCTGGGTTTGATCCTCAGTAACAAGAGAAAGAATCTCCAATAGAGCTAATCTCACTAGCATACCTATTCTTTTAAGCGATGTGGGGGTGGGGTCTGAGAGTCTAGTCATGTATTTAACCCTAGCATCCTTAAGTATTATCCTCATAGCTGCACCCTACATTCTAAAGCCCAGGCATTGAGAATGCTTCCCGCTGTGGCCAGTATTTCAGATCCCTCTACAAAGTAAACATGCCACCCTTCAGTAGATGGCAGCATGTTTCCCTGGCTCCTCCACGAGAGATCCTGCTTCATCTGGAATCTGTTTTCTCTGAATGCACCTACTCTTTTAGATGCTAGTCCCTGGAAATATAGTGTTTATTGTATAAAGTGAGAGGTTCCTGCAGTTCCTGGAAAGAACATTAATTTCGAAAATGAGATCGGCGGTGTCTTAATTTCACTGAGCTATCTCATGTAGAGTGAGACTCACAGAAACAAGATATTAGGTAAACTGAGTTGGAGACTGGCACTAATCTCCAGTCTGAATTGGACTGGCTGGTAGATGAGGCATGGATGACGTGATGCAGAGATTGCTGTAGTCCTGGAGTCTGAACAGAACACGGATATGTGACTGTTGATTCTTTCCTCTTGTAATCTCTTCAGTGTGTCTTGCATTTTGATTATGAACAGCATACCACCTTTTTTTTTAAACCACACAAATATTTTAAATAGAACTAGAACCAAGAAGCTGCCGACAATTTCATTATCATAATATGCTCAGCCATCGGAACTAGTCTAAGCTGTTTACTCAGCAAACATGAATACTTTCTGTACACACCGGCTTTCACAGTACAGCAAATTATAATTAAAGAGTTTGGACAAATGTTCCTGGGCTGTGGATTCATTTTAAAACTGGAAGCTGGGGTCAGGTGTGATGGTGCCCACCTGTAATACCAACACTTAGAAGGTGGGAGGAGGGTCAAGAGTTCAAAGCTAGCCTCCGCTACGATTGAGGCCAGCTGGGTATATGAGATCTTGTCTCAAACAAGCAACAACAAAACCAAACAAACAGAAAATGACAAGGCTGGCTCGGTGGCATATACCTGTACACCTAGACCCGGGAGGATGAAACAGGAGGGTTGAGAATTCAAAGTCAGCCTGGTTACATAAGGAGACACTGTCAAAAGACAAACCAACCACAAGGCTCCCATGAGAGAAAGCAGCAAGAAGGGGAAATTGAAGCAGAAGCCTCATCCTGAAGGTAAGACAGATGGCCATGGTGAAAGGCAACTGGCAGACCTGTCTACAGGACAAGCTCAAATACCAGCAAGGTGTTCTAGTGAGATACCTCCTCCTGAGGAAGGGAGCAGCTGTGAATAGCAAGTGCATTTTACTGCTCTCCAAGCAGGGTTTGTGACAGGCCATTGTTTTGAGAGAAAACCTATTGCTTAAGACTGAATTTCTGCCGGGCGGTGGTGGTACACACCTTTAATCCCAGCACTTGGGAGGCAGAGGCAGGCGGATTTCTGAGTTCGAGGCCCCCAAAAAAGACTGAATTTCCACCCAGGCCTGATAATGAGGAACAAGTTAGGAAGCTTGTGATCACCTCCCCTGCTACTCCAACCACAAGAGGCTGTCACAAAAAGGGGGGAAGGCCAGTCATTGACAGGCTGAAAATTTCAGATGACAGGAGGTTTGGCTTTGTTGTGAAGGGTACTTTGAACAGGTGCTCAAGTGGGTGAGAGCTGAGTAATCTTCCTGCAAGCATAACAGATTATCATTAATAGTGTCAGGGATTAGTACCTGCCCATGGGATGGGTCTTGAGTTGGGGTGGTTGTTGTTTGGCCATTCCCTTGGTCTCTGCTCTATCCCCCCATACCTGGATTTCTTGTTGACAGGATACATTTAGTGTTGAAAATTTTGTGGGTGGGTTGGTGTCTCTATAGTTCCACTGGGGTTCCTGCCTGGATACAGAAGGTTCCCTCGTCAGGTTCCATATCCCCAATGCTATGAGTCACAGCTAAGGTCACCCCTGTGGATTCTTGGATGCCTCCCTTGTCCCATTTCGCTGTCTCATCTTGGAGATGCTCACCCCTGTCAGTTGCAGATTTTAATTTATTCTCATGGCCATTTGACCATCTCACCTGTCCCTCCCCACACCTGATCCTGAACCCCCCCCCATTGCTCTCCCCATTCCCTCTCCCCCTCAGTTCCCTCCCCTGTGGGGAGCCGACAGAAGGCAGCTATCATCCTTGCAGCCATCTTGAGCCATATACCCTGACAAGAGACTTGTTTACAACAGCCTACAACAGCTGAGTACACTCTGATAACATCTTGTTTTAGATAGCCAGGATCTTCCCTTGGGTGTGTGAGACTTAAAGGCGTAACATAAAGGTGTGATTTAGAGACAAAATTTAAAGGCGTGATTTAAGGGCGTGACTTAAGAAGTGAGACATATAAAAGGTGAAAGGCAGACAGAAGAAGGTAACTTGAATTAGACTTGAGTCTAGGCACTTAGAAGAGAACTTGGAACTGGGAAAGAGACTAGCAACTTAGAACTAGAATTAGGACTTGAGACTTATTACAGCTGAAACTAGGATTAGGACCTGAGACTTGGTACTAGGAACTCGAGACTTGGAACTTGGAAGGAGACTTGGAACTAGGAACTAGACACTTGGACTAGAGAACTTGGAAATTGAACTTGGAACTGGGAACTAGGGACTTGGAGAGAAGAAGAGAGACTGAAGAATAAATGGGATTGATTCACACTCTTGTCTGGTCTCCATTCTTCATGTCCATCCTCACTCTCTCTCTTGCTGAACCTGTGGACCAGAGCAGCTTGAGGCAGTGTGGGCTCTAACAATTTAGCCCCCAAGGCTTTTGGCAGTGTGGGTTCCAACACTGATAGAGCAGTCCCCGACATTTTGGCCCCCAAGTGTGGGGCAGAGCAGTCCTCAACACCCTCCATCTGCCTCTTCCGACTATTTTATTCCCCCTTCTAAGTGAGATTCAAACATCCTTACATGGGCCTTCTTCTTGTTTAGCTTCTTTGGATCTGTGGAGTGTAGCATAGGTTGTGGGGTTGTGGTGTACACGTGGGTGTGGGTTCTGTTGGGCTGAGTTGTGGGTTCCACGTCTGTCCCCTCCAGGTGGCTGGAACTGGGGCTCAGAGAGGCAGAAGTGCGGGAATCCGCAGCACTGGGTGGATGCAGGGCTGTGGAAGCCACAAGGCTCCACTCTGGGCATGGGGAGATCACAGTCTTAGGTCCTGCAGGGGAGGAGCTTTTGGGTTGGGGATCTCTGGGCCAGGAGGTAGCTGGAGACTGACTGGTCTTTGCCCTTGGGCTCTCAGGCACCACTGAGAGGCCGCAGACCGAGATGGGGTGTACCGGCTAGAGTGACTCACAGCTGAGGAGGGGGAGGGGAAGAAGATGAGCTCTGGTGGCGCCCCGAGGGGAGGGGCTCTTGGTCATGACTAGTCATTTGGCTGAGTCTTAGCTGGGTCTCTGTGGCTGGAATGCAGAGCGGTCATTAGGGAAGGTTAGATGGCCTAGGTAGTTGAAGGCCTTCTCCGTGGTTCCCCACAGCGGGCCCCAGTGACTGAGAGGTAGTTCATGATCTCAAAACTTTTATTGTCATGTCAGAAAGTGGATGAAGCTGTACCCTGTGTTTTCAGGGCTGGCCTGAGGTTAAATACCTTTTGCAAGAAGGAGGGTCTGGCCGGGCAGTGGTGGCACACGCCTTTAATCCCAGCACCTGGGAGGCAGAGGCAGGCGGATTTCTGAGTTTGAGGCCAGCCTAGTCTACAGAGTGAGTTCCAGGACAGCCAGGGCTACACAGAGAAACCCTGTCTCGAAAAAAAAAAACAAGAAAGAAAAGAAGAAGAAGGAGAAGAAGAAGAAGAAGGAGAAGAAGAAGGAGGA
>JANHMN010000018.1:20958862-20992210 GCA_030674055.1 Rhabdomys pumilio | reverse complement strand
AGAAGAAGAAGAAGAAGAAGAAGAAGAAGAAGAAGAAGAAGAAGAAGAAGAAGAAGAAGAAGAAGAAAGCCCCCCCCAAAAAAACCAAAAAAAAAAAAAGAAGAAGGGGGGTCTGGGAAGGAATGCTTAATTGACTATGCCCTCTGGCCATTAGGTATCTCATGAATATGGAGATCTCTTGAGGCTCTATAGTCTTGCCCTCTACTGTGGAGGGGCTGGTAAGGGCATTGTCCTATGTGACTGAAAGTCAAGGATCAATGGAGGCCATTGGCCTCATGTCAGGAGCCTGGAGTCTGGGAGTGTGGCAAAATGCATGCCATTCCTTGCAGCGAAACCTGTGAGGTCTCCAATCTGCTGGGTCTCCAGCCATCTCTAGCCAGTGCTCGACCAGAAACCATGCTGTCCTTTCACGGTCCTACAATGGGTATCCTGGATTTTATGGCTAACGTTCACTTGTAAGTGCATACCATATATGTCCTTTTGGGTCTGGGTTACCTCACTAAGGATAATATTCTTAAGTTCTATTCATTTGCCTGCAAAATTCATGATGTCTTTGTTTTTAATAGTTGAATAGTATTCCATTGTGTAGATATACCACATTTTCCTTATTCATTCCTTTGTGAGGCTTCTCCAAGCAGCAGACTCAGACAGATACAGACACCCACAGCCAGACAGTGGATGGAGCTCGAGGGCTCTTATGGAGGAATAGGAGGAAGAATTTTGGACCTTAGAAGGGGATAGGAACTCCAAAGGAAGACCAACAGAGTCCCTTGGGACTGAGACTGATCCACCAACCAAAGAAACACAGATGTGTAGCAGATGTGCAGCTAGGTCTTCATTTGAGTCCCAAATGACTGGAGCAGGGCACTATCCCAAAAGCTGTTTACTGTCCATGGGATATGTTCTTCTAGGTGAGCTGCCTTGTCTGGACTCAGTGGGAGAAAAGTGCCAGGGTGGGGGAATACTCAGGGCGGCCCCACCAGCTCAGAGGAGAAGAGGAGGGAAAGATGAAAGATTGTAGGAGGGGGTGATGAGGAAGGGGGTCAGTGAGTGGGATGTAGAGTGAATAAGTAAAAAAAAAAAAAAATGTTGAGTTATCTGGAGGTGAGTATAATTTGAATGAAAATGGCCCCCATAGGTTCACATATTTGCATGCTTAATCCCCAGTTGAACTGTTCCAAGAAGATTAGAAGCATTAGGAGGTGTGGCCTTGTTGGAGGGGTGTGGCCTTGTTGGAGGGGGTGTGGCCTTGTTGGAGGGGTGTGGCCTTGTTGGAGGGGGTGTGGCCTTGTTGGAGGGGTGTGGCCTTGTTGGAGGGGGTGTGTCACTGGTGGTGGGCTTTGAGGTCTCACAAGCCCACACCAGGCCCAATGTCTCTCCAGCACCATGCCTGTCTGCTTTCCACTATGATGATCCTACATTAACCCTCTAAAACTGTAAGCAAGCTTCCAATTAAATGCCTTTGTTTTTCAGGGTTGCCTTGGCTGTGGTCTCTTTTCACAGCAATAGAACAGTGACTAAGACAGGTATCCATAAGCCTGAGGTCTGGGGTGGATCGGACTCTAGAGCCAGACCTACCATGAGGTTCACTGCCAGGGAGCGAGCACTCTGAAGCTCCAGCCGACTGTATGACCATCTCTAGCTTTATCCGTCCAGATTTAATGCTGAGTGGGTTGTGAAGGCATAGAAACTGGTTCTCCCACACAGATCTCAGCTGTGTTTGCTTTCCCCAAATACCAGAGCACTCCACTTGGGAGACATCCCCTGCTCAACACCTTAGCCATCCTGGAGGGAAAAGGGAAACTGGGGAACCTCAGTGAGAGAACCTGCCCAGCCCATAGACTGCAAAACTAAGTGTGGCCAGCAGAGGGCGATAACCCATGAACAGGGGAAACTGCTACAGTGATAACTGTCACCTTTCCACACCGCCTTTCCCCACCTCTCCACTGCCAACTTCGGGGCAAGATTCCAATTTTAGAGGACCTAGAAGAAAAATGCTTTCTTCTGCCTCCTCCTTGTTTAAAAAAAAAAAAAAAAAAAAAGGTTTTGTTAGTAAACACAATTTGTGCCCTCTCAGCCTTTCACATTACAGTGTAATTTTTCTTTTCACGGTAATAACCTTTCTGCTATAAATTTTAATTTATTTTACTTTAATTTAAAATTTTTTCATGTTTTTACTTTCTATTCCCCTTCTTACATTTACCTGAGTTATGCAGTTTTCATTAGGGGACAGACTTTTTTTTTTAAGATTTATTTTGTATGTGGAGAGAGAGAGAGAGAGAGAGAGTGTGTGTGTGTGTGTGTGTGTGTGTGTGTGTGCACGCACGTGCGCATACATTGTGTGTATGAGTATCCACAGAGGCCAGATGAGGGTGCTGGATACTATGGAGCTGGAATTAAGGACCCACCTGCTCTGGGTGCTGGGGACTGACCTGGTCTCTCTTCAGGAGCAGGAAGCACTGTCAGCTGCTGAGCCATCTTCCTAGCTCTCGATATTCTTACTCTTGCTTTTTTTTCTCTCCTTCTTCATAATAGCCTTCATTTCCTTTCTAACCTAGGCAGGACTCTGACTCAATAAACAGAAAGACTGTTGTTGGGTAAACAAAAAGCCAAACCCAGTATTCCTTGGGTATCTGCACAGTAGGTTTCTGTTTACCAGATGTGGTGGTTTGAATACACTTGGCCCATGGGAAGTGGCACTATTAGGAAGTGTGGCCTTGTTTGATTGGGTGTGGCCTTGTTGTTGGAGGAAGTGCGTCATTGTAGGGGTGGACTTTGAGGTCCTTTGCTTAAGCTTCACCCAGTGCAGAAGAGACCCTTCTCCTGGCTGCCTGCTGAAGACAATTTCCTGTTGCTGTCGCCTCTGGATCAAGATGTAGGACTCCAGGCTCTCCCAGCATCATGTCTGCCTGGATGCTGCCATGTTTCTCATCATGATAATAATATACTGAAACTGTAAACCAGCCCCAATTTTTTTTAAAGAAATGTTTTTTTTTAATAAAGTCTCCATGCTAATCCTGAGGCTGTTCTAGTCCACATGCTCCCCCTCTGACAACTACCACCTTCCCCATAAAACCGATAAAGCTTTTCCCAATGGCCACTGTTCTCTATTCTCTGAGACAGCCTGGCTGTTTGTCTCACAACAAGCTGATCTTTCTATCCATGGAGTGGGCTAGTTTCACTGCACCTTGCTTACAATGCCCAGTTCACAGGGCCTCATAGGATGGTGTTCAGCAGAGACTTAGGGGGGAACTGCATTCAGTGAGAACCTGAGACTGGCATTGACCTTCAGTGGCTCTGCTGAGCCCTTTATTGAACAGGGTCTTTATGAGGTAGGAAATGCTGTGGGGGATCCTAAGGGTCCTAGGCCAGTGTCTTAGTTAAGGTTTTATTGCTGTGAGGAGATACCATGACCGTGGCAATTCTTATAAAGTTAAACATCTAATTGGGCCTGGCTTACAGTTTCAGATGTTTAGTCCTTCATCATCATGGCAGGAAGCATGGGGATTGCAGGTGGACATAGTGCTGGAGGAGCTGAGAGTTGTACATCTTGATCCACAGGTAGCGAGCAGCAGGAGACTATGTACCACCCTGGGCAGACTTGAGCATATATGACCTCAAAGCCCACCTCCACAGTGACACACTTCCTCCAACAAGGTCACACCTCCTAATAGTGCCATTCCCTATGGGCCAAGCAATAGGGGCCATTCCTGTTCAAGCAGCTATATCCAGCATGGGAAGAATCTGTAAAGTGTGAGAGAGCAGCCTAGACACAAGAGAAGCAGTGCAGAGAAAGGGGTCTGTCTGTATCACTTGAAAGCAAATGTGGCAATATTTGCTTCAAGCCTGAATTCCTGAGGAAAACAATTAACAGAAAATCAAATCCTGTGTCAACGGTTGAGGAGCAGCTCACAGGAGGCATCATGATAAAAACAGTTATTAGAAATAACTTTGGTAGCTGGGTGGTGGTGGCGCATGCCTTTAATCCCAGCACTTGGGAGGCAGAGGCAGGCGGATTTCTGAGTTCAAGGCCAGCCTGGTCTACAGAGTGAGTGCCAGGACAGCCAAGGCTATACAGAGAAACCCTGTCTCAAAAAAAAAAATAATAATTTCTGGTCTCTGTGGTGGTTTGAATATGCCCATAGGAGGTGTGGCCTTGTTGGAGGAAGTGTGTCATTGTGGGGGTGGGTTTTGAGATTCTCCTCCTAGCTGCCTAGAAGACAATCTTCTCCTGTTTGCCTTCAGAACAAGATGTAGAACTCTTAGCTCCAGCACCATGCCTGCCTGGATACTGCCATGTTTCTCGCCATGAATGAACCTCAGAACCAGTAAGTCAGCTCCAGTAAATGTCCTTTATAAGCATTGCCTTGGTCATGGTGTCTCTTCACAGCAATGAAAGCTCTAATTAAGTCTCAAACACAAGTTTTATAGTATTTGATGGAAAATACTCGTATTTAATGTTTCTTATACAATACAGGTGCAGAAAATCAAGCCTGTCCCAGATGTGGGCAGTTATTCCTTTAGACTAAGCAGGGCACCTTTCTGTCCTACAGAAAGGTATGTTAGTGGGTGGGGATAGTTTTCCCAGTCAGGGACTCCCTTATCACCCAGTTGTGGTGAATGGAGAGGTCACAGATGCAGCTGCAGCCACAGTGTTTACACACCATGGTGACTGAGAAAAACTCACAGTAGCCTAGGCCTGTAAATGTTCACAAAGTTAAAAGCAGGTGCTCCTAGAAGCCAGAAAGAAAGAAAGGTTAAGTAGGAAAGCTGGTGCTAGGAATGGCTTACTGACATAGGAATTGTTGGTTGTTGTATGTTAGGGCTCAGTAGAGCACCAGTTCTCAATGTGGATTGCAACTCCTTCTGGGGCCAAACAACTCTTTCACAGGAGTTGCCTAAGACCATTAGAAAACACAGATATTTATATTATGATTCATTTTTTTTTGTTTGTTTGGTTGGTTGGTTTTTTTTGTTTTTGTTTTTTTGTTTTTTGTTTTTTTCCGAGACAGGGTTTCTCTGTGTAGCCCAGGCTATCTTGGAACTTACTCTGTAGACCAGGCTCGCCTTGAACTCAGAAATCCGCCTGCTTCTGCCTCCCAAGTGCTGGGATTAAAGGTGTGTGCCACCACTGCCCGGCACAGTCAGTGCTCTTAACCTCTGAGCCATCTCTCCAGCCCCCCAGTTCTATTCTTCTAACTCAGTGGTTCTGAACCTTCCTAGTGCTGAGACCCTTTAATACAGTTGTTGGGATATACCTCAATCATAACATTATTTTCATTGCCACTTCATAACTGTAATTTTGCTACCATTATGAATCATAATATAGCCGGGCAGTGGTGGCGCATGCCTTTAATCCCAGCACTTGGGAGGCAGAGGCAGGCAGATTTCTGAGTTCGAAGCCAGCCTGGTCTACAGAGTGAGTTCTAGGACAGCCAGGGCTACACAGAGAAACCCTGTCTCAAAAAACAAAAAAACAAAACAAAACAAAAAAGCACTGATTGCTCTTCCAGAGGTCCTGAGTTCAATTCCCAGTAGCCACATGGTGGCTCAGAACCATCTGTAATGGGATCTGATGCCCTCTTCTGGTGTGTCTGACAGCAACAGTGTACTCATATACATAAAATAAATAATTCTTTAAAAAAAAAAAGAAGAAGAATAGAACCGATAGAATGACTACATTTATGATTTATTGGAGTGGCTTACAGGTTGTTGTCCAGCTAGAACAACAATGGCTGTGTCTCAAGGAGAACATCCAAGAATCCAATCCATGAGGCTGGATGTCTCAGTAGTCTTCAGCATATGTCAGAATCCCAATGATGTCGGTTCTAAAGCTAGCGAAGGGATACCTCTGCGGTCGGCATACGACCTTTTCAGTGAGAGTGAGCAAGCAGGCAAAAAGCAAAAGCTCTGTTCTCCCACATCCTTTATATCAGCTGCCATGAGGAGGTGTGGTCCAGAGTTGGGGGCGGGGTCTTTCTGTATCAAGTGATCCAATCAAGAAACATTCCTCACAGATGTGCCCAGCTGCTCGGGTTTTTGTTAGTTTCAGATCTAGTCAAGTCAACAGCCAAGAATAGGCATTGTAAGTTCACCCTTGTCAACTTGACACACAATCACATCTCCTTACTCATGCTCAATCTACAAATGAAAATAATAACCAGGTCATAATTATCCATAACATGATATAACTATCCTGTGTACAACTGAAAATGTATTGTGTATTTTAGAATAGGTGGGACAATGTTACTCGAAGACTTTTTTTAGTGTCTCATAAGTTAAATATGATAATCACTAATATATTAATTGATTATATATTTCATGATAAAGACAACAACAAAAGAAAACACAAATATCTGTACAAACATGTTCCTAACACAGTAGGACAGAAACTCTCATGTCAATTAGAATATTCATTCCTGCAATTGGTCACATGGCCTTAGATGGTATTTCTAACTACCTTCCTCTGCTACCCATTCTGTATTTTCTCTACCTTCAGCAAGCGCCTTGTAAGGTCTCAGATCTTTGTCCAGAGGAAAGATCCATATTTACATTCCTGAAGGACCCATGCCCTTTGTCATCCTGACTGTATTTTGCTGTAGTTTTGCTGCTAACTTTAATCACAAGACAGGATAACCGAGAGATCCCCTAATGGGTCTCCTCCACTCCAGACTTAGTTTTCCTTTCCTCCAGTGTAGAGAATCAGGCTTTATACAGCATACCCACTCTAGCATTGCAGATTCCCTGAGCCTTAAAACTCCTCATCAACACTAATTCAAGGGACATCCGTCATCTCCAGCTTCTTTTCAGTATACCACCTTTTGATAAGTGCTTCAGCCAACCACACATTTGACACTATGTATGTTCAAGCTTCCATATAAAACCTAGAATTTCCACTCAGTGAACCAATATCAAGAAACCCAACCTGATCTAATTTTTTTTGTTCCTTCCACTGTTATTCTACACCCTTAGAATCCATTCCCACACACGTTTTCCAGGCTTCTGCTTGAATAAATCAGCAAATTCATTAAGCTCTTTAGTAGTGTGGCATATCTCCTCATGAAATGAACTTTCTATTTTCCCTCTAGCAGCCTGCTTAGCTTTAAGACTCATTGAGTGGCTGAAGAGATGGCTCAGTGGTTAAGAGCACTGACTGCTCTTCCAGAGGTCCTGAGTTCAATTCCTAGCAACCACATGGTGGCTCACAGCCATCTGTAATGGGATCTGATGCCCTCTTCTGGTGTGTCTGAAGACAGTTACATTGTGCTCATATACATAAAATAAATAAATCTAAAAAACAAAAAACAAACAAACAAAAAAGACTCATTGAATACATTCAAGTTGATAACCCAAGTTTGCCCATCACAGCCACAGAGGTTCTAGAAACCTCTAAAACAGTGAAGGCTTTTGCCACAGTTGTTGGTTGCCTTCCAGAGCCACACAGTAGACCCTATTGTTAAAAAGGTTGCATCCTTTGGTTGTAGAACTTGAAGAAACAAAGCCAGGCCTGGACCTAAAGACTCTCCTCCCTGTGAGGTAGCTTCTATAGTGTCAGAAGGTACTACTGAGGATTCTGGGGAGAATTAAGACCACAAGTCCCACTCAGCTTTATGATAAAAGTGCCAGGTAAGATATCCTAGCCTGCACATTAGTGGCTTGAGTAATTATGGGTAGAACCAATTCTCTGATTGGACTGAAGGCCCAAGACCTTATCCCAGAGGGAAATTTGTATCCAGTACTGAGAAGTTAGAGAACCTGTGACTAGGAAAACCCCAGGCTCCAGTGGATGAGCTACTGCCATAGCTTGGTTAAAGGACACAAGAGTTAAGGTGCCTCTCCATACTTGTGTTTACAGTCATAGGTTAATACCACAATCTGTGTCCATTTGAATATTTCTCTGTTTCTCATTTTCAGCCTTTCCCTCATTTGTATTTTATAGTTGGAGACATACCCACATACTCCCCAAGACTCACCAACAGCCATGGTTCAAAGATGGAGCCAAGCAACCTCCATCTTGGAGAGCTCATCTTCTCCCGATTGCAAAAGGATCACCTTAGTTGGGCTTGTTGGCTGTTTACATGCTCTCATGGAGGGTTTTTCCAGAGTGCACTTTGGTGGGACCATGTTTACCCTAGGGACCTTAGGGGGAAGGGTAGACATTGTTTATGTTTTCCTTGGGAAAGACTTTTTGCAAGAACTCCTATGCATAAATGAATTAAAGACACTGATAAAGAATAGCCCAGGGCTGCTGAGACAGCTCTTGCAGTGGACCCAGGTTCAGTTCCCAGCACCCACATGGGCTCACAGCCATCTGTAACTCCTGATCCAGGGCATTCGGCATCCTCTTCTGATTTCTATAGGTACCAGGCACACACCATGCACACAGTCATACATACAGACAAAACATACAATTTTTTTTGTTGTTGTTGTTTTTTGAGACAGGGTTTCTCTGTGTAGCCCTGGCTGTCCTGGAACTCACTCTGTAGACCAGACTGGCCTCAAACTCAGAAATTTGCCTGCCTCTGCCTCCCAAGTGCTGGGATTAAAGGTGTGCGCCACCACTGCCTGGCCAAAACATACAATCTTAAAAAAAAAAAAAAAAAAAAAGAATATTCCACTGAACAGCTACAGAATACATACTTTTCTCATCAACTTGGGGATTTTTTTCTAAAATAGATCACATTTTAGGTCATAAAAGAAATCTCCATAAATACATAAATATTTAAATAGCCTTCTTGTATCTTATATCATTGTAAAATAAAACTAGAAACCAATTATCAAGAAACTACAAGGACAGTACCAATACATGGAAATGGAACAATACAATCTTGGTCCTGTTACTGGAGGTATTAGGGTTAGAACATGGGCAATGGCAGCAATAATAAGCTAGGTTCAACCCCCCTCATCAGTAGGTCAATTATGGAGATAGAATAGTTGAAAGAAGAGAAAGATTTCTTCTATGTGGTCTTATTAGATAGAAAACTAAACATAGCCAGTGGCTGATTTCTTTAGATGGTATTGAGATACTGACATAGGGTTCAGGTTTAAATAAAAGGGAAAGAGCTATGTAGTGTTGTCAAAGTTGGTCTCACCCACAGCCCCACCCACAGTCCCACCCATCCATTCTTGACTTAGTATCTGTTACAGTCTGTCTCTAAAGGCATTTGAGAAGCTGTTAGAACTGTGTGAGGAGGAAATCTGCCTCCTCCTGGGAGGCAGATTCCTCTTCTGTCTGGCACCAGGCTTCAGCCTTTTCCTATCCCAGCATGAGATTCCTGAGGAAATTCCTGTTCTTTGGGGTATGTTGTCTCAACAATGTGGTAATTGAAGCTTTGGGCCTGTCCTGTTTTTTTAGAATAGCTTGGCCAGGATAAGTTACAGTCCTATTTTCAGACCTAGATCTTCAGGGACTTGGTGTGAGAATTCCTGAGATATGCCTGCTCCAGAATCAAACCTCATAAACAGAAGCAAGGAGAAACCAAGGCTGGGACATTCAGTTAGTGGTGGGTATCCATGCAGGAGGACTATTTCTCCAAGACCTTTTGGCTTTAGTTCTCTGTTGCTATTGTTGTTAGGTTTTACTTTTGGTTTATTTTGGTTTTGGTTTTTGGAAACAGGATCTAACTAAGAATTCCTGACTGACCTGGAACTGACCTGGTTTATAAACTAGGCTAGCTTTGAACTCAGAGAGATCCATTAGCCTGTGCCTCCCAAGTACTGGGATTAAAGGTGTGAGCCACCATGCTCTCAGCTCTGGTTCCTTTCAGAAGAGTGGGCACAAGTGACTCCATTTTTGCTGGCTTCAAGACAAGGTTTCTATGAATCCAAGGGTAGCACCAAGCTTTGATCTTCCTTCTTTAGCCTATTAAATGCTGGAATGAAAGCATTGCCAGTAGGACTTGATTTTGATTCTAAAAATATTGCCTCTTTTCTTTGAACAAATTTCTCTGAAGGCATCAATTAATCTGGTGGTTTAATTTTGACTGCCAATTGGAATGAAATCTGATCCCTTCCTGGAAGGATGATAGATGCCAAGAAATTAGAGTAGACAAAAACCCGTTATGGCCAACTTCAATTAATTTAAGAGATAGAGGACTGACCCTAAGATCAGGGTTACATAGAATCTATTATTGAACTTAATTCTATCTGCCCTGAGGGCTGAGAGGTAACTTAGTGGTTGTGAACTCTGGCTACTCTTTCAGGGGACACAGTTTCACTTACCAGCATCCACGGGGCGCTATCTGAAGGGTTAATGACCTTATATCCCCAAGTGAGCTGAGAAACAGGAAATTTGAAATGTTAATAATATCTGCAGGCAGCTGGGAGCTGGGAAGCTCCTAACCAGAAAGTCAACACACCAACCTCTTCGGTATTTACAACTTTGAGATTGTTGGGGAGCAGATCTGCAGATGGAATCTTCCACCTCCAAAGTTCCATTTTTCTGCCCTATAAAAAGTATCCATTTGGCCAGGTGGTGGTGGCCCACGCCTTTAATCCCAGCACTTGGGAGGCAGAGGCAGGTAGATTTCTGAGTTCGAGGCCAGCCTGGTCTACAGAGTGAGTTCCAGGACAGCCAGGGCTACACAGAGAAACCCTGTCTCAAAAACCAAAAACAAACAAACAAACAAACAAAAAAAGTATCCACTCCCATGGAGAGATGGCTGCCTGTCATTGTTCTATCAAAGAACAGTCTGCTTCTGTAAAAGTCGATTTCTTTCTTTTATTTTCATGTCTCCTCCAACAATCCAGTTTAACACTGTCTATAATTCAAGTTCCAAGATAGTTGGTGTCTTCTTCTGGCCTCTATGGGCAGTAGGTAATGGTATATAGACATACGTTCAGTAAAATGCCCATATACATAGAATAAAAGTAGATAAAGTGTAATGTGTTCTTTTGTTGGAAGTTATATTTCTAGCCAGGGGGGTGGTGATGTATGCTTTTAATCCCAGGATTTGAGAGGCAAGAAGCAAGGCAGATCTCTGTGAGTTCAAAGTCAGCCTTGTCTACAGAGCTAGTTCCAAAACATCCAAAGCTACACAAAGAAACTCTGTCTCCAAAACAAGAAGAGGAGGAGAAGGAAGAGGAGGGAGAGGAAGAGGAGGAAGGAGAGGAAGAGGAGGGAGAGGAGGAAGGAGAGGAGGAGATTGTTGTTACAGTTCTAACTGGGTGTAATAGTATACAACTTTAATCCCAGCACTCAGCAGGCAGAGGCAGGTGGATTTCTATGAGTTCCAAACCAGCCTGGTCACTGTAACAAGTTCCAGACAAGGATCCATAGTGAAATTCTGTCAAGAAAGAATTTTTATTTCTGCAGAATGTTACCAACAGATAACAGCTAACCAGTTTTATAAAGAAAAACAAGCAGCCATTTAAGTTTAAATGGTTTGAAATTTAGGCATTTGTTTACAAATGTGCTTCTTATGTGACCAGTGTCTTTCTAATAATTGAAGGCATGACTTAAGACACACAGCGTTAGGGTATGTGTAATTGTTCTGCTTCCGGAGAGTAGCTATGCCACTCATGACTTTAATCCCAGCACTTGGATGTAGAGACAGGTGGATCTTTGTGAGTTCCAGGCTAGCCAGAAATGAACAGGCTAATAAGAATGCCTAGTGAGCTGTGCATGGTGGCACCCACAGGCCCTCCTCTAATCCCAGCATTTGGGAGGCAGAGGCCAACCTCGGCTACGGCTACAAAAAGAAACACTGTCCCGAAAAAAACAGAAACAAAACAAAACAGAGAGCCTACTTGGTAGAGTGGGATTCCTCTGAGATTACAGATGACTTTGCTCAGTCTTGTTGTTCAGCACAGAGAGCAATGTCTGTCGTGACAGTCTGCTGGGCTTTACGCAAACAACTCGAGGAAGGAAAGGTTACAAGAGAAACACAGGCTACAGCTCCAACAGGTTCCTCAGTCCCAAGCCCGTCACCAGAGCCTACAAGGGCCACAGCTGAAAGAAAATTTTGAAATAGACCCAAACTAATAAAATAACAGGGCCCTGTGATTCCTTTCCCTAACCTAAATAGTTAAAAACCCTTTCCCCACCTTGAGGTCTTCTCAAGGTCCAAGAAGCTGCAATTTAAGTTTAACTAGATACTATGCTAACTTAGATAAGCTTTCGCCTGAAGGAACTGTCCTCTGCCCCATCGACCAGTACAGTCTATTGATGTAAAACAACCAATCATGTGTACCCACTTAAAAATCTCCCACTTCCCCCACCCCTTGCCTATAAAAGTCCTAATCCTTTGAGCCGCCATGTCAGTCCCTCTATCTCCTATGTGAGATATGGAGATATGGACTGACCCAGAGCTCTGATATTAAACTGCCTCATGTATTTGCAGCAAGCTGGTCTCTCGTGAGTTTTTGGGTGGGCGCCGTCCTGAGACTTGAGTGAAAATCCCCCTTTGAGTTTTTTCACAGCTAAGTTTTTTCTCCTGGTAGACCCTTTGTTTTCCCTTGGGAGAGAGGCTGCCCCTCGATATCTGTCTGTTGAAGGTCAGACTCCTGTCTTTCTGCCTTCTGTATCTTGACACTGCCTTAGAAATCTAATGCTGAGGTGGGGAGGGGAGACTGTAAATATAATTGTTAGGAACATAATAGAAACTATTTTCTATAATGTAAAAACCATTATGTATGGCTTGGATTAATGTAAGGCTCGTAAGATAGGCACTTGCCACCAGGCAGCCCTGATGGCTCAGAGGAAAGCTCTAAGATGTTAATGAACTCACCACAAGGAAGCTCAGACACGAGCCAAGTCCAAGATAGGCCTTGATATGCTAATGAACTAACTCCAACAAGGCTCTGACACACTAGTGAACCAGCCCTAAGCTCTGAGCCCCGAAAATGCGAAGCTGCCGCCCAGTGAAATGAGGCAAAATGAGAATTTGGAAGTAGCCCCTAGGATTGAAATGCTACACTCCGGAGACATGGCTTCTCCAACCTCTGTGCTGATGCCCTTCATGAAGAGGACTTTGAGTCTGGCCTCCGTGTGCGGCCCTGGTTTTTGTGGACATTGATGAGCTAACACATGGCCACCTGTCAGCACTAGCTGCTGGCCAGTCCTCTCCAGGATCTTCCGGACCTTCTTCAGTGTCATCCTCCTGGCCTGCCACAGCCAAAGGGTGTCATGGTGGACATTTTTGAGCCTGCCAAGCTTCTGGAGCATCCTCAACAAAGAAGACTCCCCAGTAGAGCTTGCAGTGGTGTTTTCTGCTTGACTACCTGTTCTCCATGTAGTGAGATATCTCTTTAACTTTATTGTATTAGCATAGTATTTGTCTTGGTTACTGTTCTATTGCTGTGAAGAGATACCATCACCAAGACTATTCTTATAAAGGAAAACATTTGATTGTGGGGACAAAGGATAGTGACAGGGAAAAAAGCATGAAAAGAAGGAAAAAAAAAAAGCCACAGGAGCAAGCCAGCAAGCAGCAGGCCACTATGGTCTCTGCTTCAGCTCCTGCCTCCAGGTTCCTGTCTTGATTTCTTGCCTTGATTTCCTTCTATGATGGACAAATTTGTAAGACAAATCAACCCCTCCCTGAAAGTTGGTTGTGGTTTGTGTTTTATTACAGCAGCAGATGCCAAACAGAAGCAGGCAGTTTTTACTCATCGGGTCTCTCAACACATAGTTAAATCTAAACTCTACTCACGACACATTAACATCACCCGCTTTTATTTTAAACTGTCTTGGTAAATTATGTTGTTACCTCACTCGTAAATCCTGTACCAAGAGTTTCTTCCCAGCTCATCTCTAGAATTAACATTTGAAAGTGCCAGACTCTAAATCATTCTACCAGGAAGGAAATTCAAAATTAACTTTTCAATATCTTCTGTCTCAAATCCTACAGTTAATTTCTCTATCTTTAGTTAACTTCATTTTCAAAACATGAGAAGAAAAAACAGAGGCCACAGGTCAAAAATTATCCTTGAAACACACACACACACACACACACACACACACACACACACACACACACACTCTAAATTAGGCATGCCAAAAATAGTAATTTAAAATTCAGTGAGTTTCAGGCGGTGGTGGCACACACCTTTAATCCCAGCACTCAGGAGGCAGAGGCAGGTGGATTTCTGAGTTTGAGGCCAGCCTGGTCTACAGAGTGAGTTCCAGGACAGCCAGGGCTACACAGAGAAACCCTGTCTGGAAAAACAAACAAAACAAACAAACAAACAAAAAAATTCAGTGAGTTTTAAAAAAATAAAGTGACCAGAAATTTGCTGTGTGCTTTTCAGGGGTATTAGAAGTAAGCTGCTCTTTTAGGTACAAAATGACACAAAGCAATTGTTAGTAGAAATTTGGGGGAGTCTCTTCATGGGTACCACACGTTACTGGAACAATTGGGGTTCCCTCTTGAAATCCTTAGTCTAATTACTAAAAGAATTTGGATCACATGTGGTGGTGTACACCTTTAACCCCACTCAGCACTCAGGGTTAGGTGGTAAAGATTAATGGATCAATGAGTTTGCCGTCAGCCCAGTCTACATAGGGAGCTCCAGGACAGCCAGGGCTACAGAGTGAGTCCTTGTCAGAAAAACAACAAACAAACAAACAAACAAAACAAAACAGCCAGAACAAAAACAAACAAACAAAACAAAGAAATGAAAGAAGAATGGACTCAGAGGAAACTTGAAAGCACCTTTATTAGAGAAAACCCCCAGGGCGGGCAATCTGTAATCTCTGCAGCTACTTAGAGAAGGAAGTTGAAGAAGAGGAAGAGAGAAAGCCAAGGCATTTGATCTAAGCTGGCACAGAGGGGACAAGTAGTCAGAGCAGAGGGGAGGATGGGGGAAGGGATTTGTAAGGGTGGGACTTGGAAGAGAGGAGGGAGGGAGCTGTGATCGGATGTAAAGAGAATAAAAAATTAAAAGGAAGAAAAGGAGAGAGAGAGAGAGAGAGAGAGAGAGAGAGAGAGAGAACGCACCAGATTAGGAGAAGCAAAGGAAAGGCTTCGGCTGTCTGAGTCAGGCCTCAGAAAGGCAGGCAGACCCAACAGTGACTTAGAGAGACTCAACTGGATTAACTCCTTTTTTTCCCTCTTTATGTGGCTTTAGCTGGTCTGGAACTAGCCTCTGCCTCCTGACAGAGTGTGAAAACAAGATTCCTGTGAGATTACAGCTGAGCTTGCACAGGCCTTAGTGGTCTTCCACCAGAGGAACATCTGAGAGTCTGCCTTGCCTCAGGCAAACAATTTCAGGAAGGAGAGACTGCAAGGGAGACCGATACCCACCTATGACTGCACCCAAACCCTCACACCAGGTCCCTCATCCCACCCCTATAAAGGGTCACTGCTACACTGCTAGCTTTTTCCCCTGGCAGAGAGAGGTTGCCCTTTCTCGTGCGTGCGTGCGTGCGTGCGTGCGTGCGTTCCTGTTCTAATAAACATACTCCTCTGTTGAGGTCAGACTCTAGTCTGTTTCTGCCTTCTGCTTCTTTATACTGCCTCAGAGATCTAACTCCTCCCAAGGACAGCAATCCAAGGCACCTACCACCATGCTTAGCTGGATTGACTCTAAGGAGTGAACAATGACAAATGTCCACTGTAGCTAGATTCCTGTGGCCTCTCCAACAACATCACATTGATTCAGACTAAATTCAGGTGAGTTTACAAAAAAAAAACCCTGTCAGCCCAAATTCTTCCAAGGTGCTACCAAGCATGACAGACTTAATATTTTTAGCTTGTTCTTGTGTTTTTGTTTTGACACAGGGCCTCACTATATAACCCTGGCTGACCTACTATAGCTCATTGTGGGGTTCAGACTGGCTTCAAATCTACAGCAATCCTCCTGCCTCTATTTCCCAAGTTCAGAGATTAAAGGTGTGTGCCACCATAGATGACTTAATATTTTTCAGTTTATTTAAATTACAATGCAGATATATTCAGCAATCTTGTTTCCCTGTGTCCCAAATAATTCAACAGAACCCTAATGATGCCAAAGAGCCCCAAAGATCAATACATTTCAACCTTCCCTGTCATTCAAATAGTTCAAGAAAACTACATACGACAACAGAGACCAAAGAACTCAAAAGAATATGGAAGAAAGGCCATTAATAAGAGACCAGATAAAGGAACTAGCGTGTGTGTGTGTGTGTGTGTGTGTGTGTGTGTGTGTGCGTGCATTTTGCCTGCATGCATTTCTGTGTACCATATGCTTACCTGGTTCTATGAGAGGCAGAAGAGGACACTGGATCTCCTGAACTGGAGTTTCAGACTGATGTGACTTGACATCTGGTGTGTGCATTCTCTCTAAGAATGGCCAATGCTTCTAACTTCCAAGCCATCTCTCCAGTTCACCTTCTCTCCACTAGGGGATTTTTACAAGTTTGGCCCAGGAATAGCAAATCCAGACAAGAGATGCTGTAACTTGACGCCCATCCTTGCACTGAACTGGTCAACCAGGGCCACCATTATTTGCGTTCCTGATTTGTTTGGCCCATATTTACATTGCAGAGATTGTACAGATAGAAATTACATACATAGCATATTAATCTCTCAGAACTATATCCCACTCAATCTGGAATGAATTACATGCCAGAAACACACACGTGCATGCATGCGCACACATACACACACAAACATGCACACACACATACACACACATACACACACACACCCCAGGGAGCTCACTCTAATTTAAATAGTACTCTTTCTAAATGGAGATTCATAGCTCATTGTTCTATAGTGTTCTACTTGTCTACAGTCTGCTGCCTGTTATAGCGTGCTCAGTCAGCTACTCTCCTTATTCCAAAAGGTCAACTTACTGTATGCTCACCAGTCCTTTGCTTCCTACCTTGCTTCCTGAACCCCGATGTATCACAAAACCCCTGAAAGCAAAGGAAGGCAAAGCCCACGGAACACTGATCACACTTCGTCCGAGCCTAAAATAAAAGTTCGAACACTCCCTTCTTTGTGTCATGAGAAGTTTCTAGAATCAAACAAGTCCTGCCTCTGTGTGGTTGACACCTTAAACATGTCTTTTCTCCCACCTCAGCTTGCCAAAAGAGTTGCCAGAGTTTTTAAGATCAAAACTTGGGTCCTTAGCAACTCTAACAAGCTTGTCTCAGTCATTTGCACTCAGTAGACTAATCAAAGAGACAATAGTAAAGTAACAGTGTGATAGCGGTAGTAATGGTGACAGTGATAGTGTAATGGTGACAGTAATCGTGTAATGGTGACAATAATAGTGATAATAGTAGTGATAATAATTGTGATAGTAGCCGGGCAGTGGTGGCGCACGCCTTTGATCCCAGCACTTGGGAGGCAGAGGCAGGCGGATTTCTGAGTTCGAGGCCAGCCTGGTCTACAGAGTGAGTTCCAGGACAGCCAGGGCTACACAGAGAAAATCTTTCTTTTGCAACACTGTTGGGAGGATGTATTTGGAGTTAAAGCAGCCATCTGGTCCTGAAGAGCCAAAAGCTCAGGGCTGAGGGATATAGCTGAAATATAGAGCCTAGGTATGTGTGAGGTCCCAGGTTTGATCCCCAGCAACACACAGATAGGTGTGCAAAATGAGAGGTGTGGATCATTAAATATTTACCAGATCAAACCGAGACCCCTCACTCCAGAGTAGCCATTACACGACTCAACTGTACACTGTGTTATTCAGGCTGCTTTCTGATCCTGACATCAGCAGTGAATGGAGATGAACATGAGGTGATGGGTTGGGTAGACTCAGGTTGGAGCCTCTGAGCAGGTGAGATATGAGTTCCCAAGAGTCCCTGTGCTTGCCTTTCTGGGCTGGTCTTCCATTTCCCCTTGAATCAGACAAGCTACCCTGTGTCTTTTGAGTCTAAATGTCAGTGGGTCAGATCTAGTTTCTGTTGTTCACGGTAGGAGAGACTTTAGCGGAGTAGGTGAGGCACTTCCCAGAGTCACCTGAGGGTTGGCACCTCCAGATCTTGGCCGCCCACTCTGGGTGTGACTTTCAGTATAGCACAGGTCTTGGTTTCTGTTCAAAACCTGTTTATAAGTAGGTATTTGTTTCTAGGTGTAATTATCAGGAAAAGCTCAAAGAAGGCAATGGGGGAAGAGAATAAGCTGTTTTGACTAAGACCAAGATCAATGCCTCTCAAAGGACTGCTAGCCTCTACAGCCAGAGGCCCCTCATGAGTATCTATCAGTCTGGTCCCACCTCTATGCTGTCTTTAAGAATGAACTGTGTTCTGGTGCTTCAGAGACCTTTCCCACTCAGTCGGGTTTGACTGCTACACTCCTGCAAATTGACCAGGAAGGAAATACTCAGACTCAAATTATAGATGAGGAAATTTCAAACTTAAGACAGAAAGGAAGCCAAGAGTGGAACACATACCTGTAATCCCAGCACTTGGGAGGCTGAGGCAGGAGGATTTTACAAGACCCTGTCTGAAAAAGAAATCTAGAACACCTTTGATGGTGTATGGCTATAATCTAAGCAGAAGCAAGAAGATCAGGAGTTCAAAGTGAGTTTCCCTACTTAACAAGTTGGGGACCAGCCTGGGCTATATGAGATGCTATCTCATAAAAATATGAAATAAGGAATGAATCTAAACTAAAGGAAAGGGACTTACTTATTCTGTCACTGGATAGAGACAGAAATAGCTAATTGGAAAGCTCCAGGAAGAAGGAGACCTCTGTCCCACTCACATTGCTTGCCTACTTTATCACCTAAATTTGGCAGCGTTCATTTATGTGGTATTTTTAGCTAGGTATAAAATTGCACACCCATATCCCAGCACTTGGAAAGCTAGAGGAAGAGGGTCTTGATTTGGAGATCAGACCAGGCTACATTGTGAAGTGCTAAATTTTAAATGTGGGGTATAGACTAGAGAGATAGCTCATGTATTCAGAGTGCACATTGTTCTTGTGAAGGCCATAGTTCAGTACCCAGCACCTACAATGGGCAGTTTACAACCATTTATAATTTTAGCTCCTGGGGGACCCGACATCTCTAGACTCTGAGGGCACTTCACACATGTGCACATACTGACATCATTCATAAATACCTTAAAATAATAAACTACTAAAACAGAAAAGAGGAAGATTTTACTGTTCTAATTGCTTCTGGGCCCTACATTTTTCATCCCTGCAGGTAAGACTGTTGGGAGCTGGAGAGCTGGCTCAGCAAATAAGAACACTGATTGCTCTTGCAGGGGACCAGGGTTTACTTTCTAGACTGATGTGGCAGCCCATAACCATTGGTAACTCAAGTTCTAGGGGAGCTAACACCTTCTTCTGACCTCTACAGGCACCAGGCATGTGTGTGGTACCCATACATACATGCAGACAAAACTTCATATCCGTAAAACTATATCTTAACATCTTTAAAGTATATTGAATAGACATTTGGATAAACTAGTGGGAAACTAAATGTGTAGATATGAACATCTCGCAAATTACTATGTTGGGCACCATCTCTTCTAAGCATCTGAAAATGAAGGAAAAGAAAACCAATATGCCTTTCATAACTCACTCCCTCAGTGGGCCCAAGGTACAGCTAGCAAGTCTTCCCTTGCCACCATCAATGCCAGATTTAGGAAACAAAAATGTAGGCTGGCCAGTTCACTTAGATTTCTAATAAGCAATGAATATTTTCTGGAGTATTATTTCACAAAGTGTTGGTTATATATCTGTGCTAAACAATGTTTGTGTTACTTACCAGAAACTGAAATTCAACTGGGTGTCTTTGACCTGGCATCTTTAGGCAGAGACCAGTAGCTCCTGTTCTGCAGAATTAGGGTGCAGCCTTGGCACCCTGTGGCTTGGAGAGGCAGGTTTAGGCTTTTGAATGGATGCCTTTGCTCCTCCAGTCAGTTCTGATTGCCAGAGGAGTGTAACTGGGCTCAGCTCCCCATGTCAGCTGAAGAGCTGAGAGCAGCTGAGAAGCAGAGGCATTTAAACCTGTGCACATGGGAAAAGGAACTGAGGGGCCAGAAACCCCCACAGGTGCCTCTGATGGCCACTTGTATGCCAAGACCTACATACACCCATGTGTGCATGAGCACACACAGATACGATAAAATTTAAAATATAACCAGAAACACAAAAAGGAAAAGAGGTAACTATCCCCATCTTCCCTCATGAAGGGGATTTCAGGAAGCATAGTGCCAGCTCTTTGGTGTGAAGTCCTTCCAGACTCCCTTGAAAACTCAGAGGTTAGCCAGGTGGTAGTGGTTCATGCCTTTAATCCCAACACTCAGGAGGCAGAGGGAGGTAGATCTTTGAGTTTAAGGCTAGCCTGGTTTACAGAGTGAGTTCCAGGAAAGCCAGGGCTACACAGAGAAACCCTATCTGGAAACCACACCAAAACTCAGAGTACTTTAAAGTGTGAGACCTTCTGCTATTTGGCGTGAAGAGGCAACTCAGGAATGCCCTTGGGGAATGACCTAGGGATCTAGGCTCAGATGCAGCCACTTGTCCCTGTCTCAGAAGTAAAGGAGTTTGTCACCCTTTCCAGTGAAAGCAATTAACTAGACATTTGGCTGAAGAGCTAATTACCAAGTATATAAGGAGTCCCAGGGCAGAGGGGCATCCAGCTTTCATCCTTTCTAATTTCTGAAACCCAAAGAGTTAATCCTTAAAGAATGGGGTGTGGGGGAGGGGTGGCCGGAGAGATGACTCAGAGGTTGAGCTCACTGTCTGATTTTCCAGAGGTCCTGAGTTCAATTCCCAGCAACCACATGGTGGTTCATAGCCATCTAAATGAGATCTGGTGTCCTCTTCTGGCCTGCAGGCACACATGTAATCGGAACACTGTGTACATAATAAATAAATCTTTTTAGAAAAAGAGAGAGGGGGTGGAGGGCAGAGCGGTTGCACAAAACCTGAAGCACTGCAGACAGACAGACACAAACAAATCAAATAGCCATGTGTGACGGTGTATAGCTATCACCCCAGTGCTGGACAGATGAGGCAGGAGGAGCTAAGTTCAAGACCTGCTCAGGCTACTTATAAAGACCCTGACTCAAAGGGTCAAAAGGAGCCATGGTCACCTGCACAAAACAGAACCCATGGCAACTGCATCATCCCTGGCGAGTCCAGTTCTGAGTGAGGAGCTATTGTTGGTTAACGGCTACTAAAGAAGTTGGTTTGTTTGTTTGTTTAATAATTATTTTATAATATGTGTGAATGTTTTGCCTACACGTACATGTGTGCACCATACGTGTGCCTGGTGTCCACATAGGCCAGAAGAGTACATCTGATCTCTCTCTTTTTTTTTTTTTTTTTTTTTTTTTGGTTTTTTGAGACAGGGTTTCTCTGTGTAGTCCTGGCTGTCCTGGAACTCACTCTGTAGACCAAGCTGGCCTCGAACTCAGAAATCCGCCTGCCTCTGCCTGCCAAGTGCTGGGATTAAAGGCGTGCGCCACCACCGCCCGGCTAACATTTGATCTCTTGTAACTGGAGTTTGTTACAGACACTTGTGAACCGCCATGCTATAGATGGTTGTGAACCACCACGTGATTGTAGGGAATCAAACCCAGGTCCTCTACAAAATCAGCCAGTGCTCTTAACCACTGAGCCATCTCTCCAGCTGTTTGGATATTAGGTCCTCTGTGTTTCTCTGTAGACCAGACTGGCCTTGAATCCTACCTGGATCTACCTTGCCTTTGCCTTCCAAGTACTGGAATTAAAGGCATATGCTGCCACGCCAGCTTCTGTTTCCATTCCTAACCACGTGTTCCTCATGCAATCTTTTGCACTGCGACACAAGAGTCCAGAATTGCACTCTCTGAATTCATATTCACAGGCAGACACTCCTTGGCATGCTTTCGCATGTCAATAGACCATCTCGTCGTTTCTCTGACTTCCGTTCCTTGCTTTAGAAGTTTGACTGGTTTCCCCATCTCCCCTCTGCTTACCGCACCATTGTTTGTCTCTCAGATTTTAAGTGCTTAAGCTTTAAAAGCAGATGTATCTCAGTTAAAGTTCACTGGCGAATAGATATATTGGACTGCATTCAGCAGATCCATCAGTAAGCAATGCCTGCCAGGAGAGAAGATTGCCAAGAAGAGATGGCTGAGCTACTTTAGCGGGCCCTAGAGAGGGTGCTTTGTATTGTCACCATCAGAGTGTGGCATTTACATGGAAGGATAGAAGTAGGGCATCGACGGGAGGCAGAAATAAAGGAGGCAGATTGTTTATTTCTGTTTACTCATGAGCATCACACGACTACAGTTACGGCTGAAAACTGTGATTCAGATTTGAAATGTCCACTGCAGTCTGCAGTCATCACCCAGAAATGACTAATTCCTCTGCAGACAATAAACTAAGCAGAATAAGGACATTGAGTCACGGATTCCCAGCTCAGAGGCAAGGGGGGTGGGAATCACAGGGCACCCACCCAATTCTAATAAGCCAGCTCTAAAAATATCTGCGTGACATCGCTCATGGGAAAAGAGCGTTACTGCTGTAGTAAATCTGTCAGCAGGTGACACTCGGCAGCTGCATGGTGCAATTAACAGGACCCAGAGTTGGGAGGAGTCCCAATCCTTCTACTTGGTAGATAATTTACCTTTGGTGTTTGTCAGACAGTTTAAAGACAATTCACTAAAGGAGTATTTATTACCAGAGGTAAATTTTAGGACAAAGTAACAAAATGAGAAGGCAAACATTGTTATCAGTTGCTTTAAGGTTTGGTAGACGGTATGGTATCTGTTAAGTGCTGGCGGGAGTCTTTATAATCTTTGCTTTAGAAAGCCACAGATTTGCTCTCTTCCCTGTTTTTTGCACATTGCACTCATTTGAGTGTCTTATCACTTAGACTTCTCCCCGGTTCTGTTCTCATCACCACTGCCGGATTTGTGGATGATGCTGTATCATTGGTTGCTTTCTTGCTCATGACCTAAGCAAGCTAGGCAAGGGCTGAGCTATAATGAACTACACCCCCAGCCCCTTTAGTAAGTCTAGATGTTGCTCCAATTTGGTGAGGCCCTGCTGTGGTCTGTATCCTTCCTTCCAAAGATCACACTTAAATTTAGTTGCCACTCTTAACAGTAAGGAGAGGCAGCAACTTGACGGGGTGTCAGGTCAAGTGGGTGGAATCATGTTGTTTCAAGTCTGGGTTACTTACAAAAGCAAGAAATGAAAGAAAAAGCCGGGTGGTGGTGGTGCACACCTTTAATCCCAGCACTTGGGAGGCAGAGGCAGGCGGATTTCTGAGTTCTGAGTTCGAGGCCAGCCTGGTCTACCGAGTGAGTTCCAGGACAGCCAGGACCACACAGAGAAACCCTGTCTCGAAAAACCAAAAAAAAAAAAAAAAAGAAAAAGAAAGAAAGAAAAGCAACGCAAGTCTAAGCGATGTTTGAGATCAGCCTGAGCTATGAAACAAGACCTTGTCCCAGAAGAAGGAGGAAGAAGAGAAGGAGGAAGAGTTTTCTCAGCCTTCAGGCCCATCTAAGTTTCTCCAATGCCCTCTGCTTGTGAGGTGCTTTCTCTTGTGTTGCCATGCAGCAAGATGTGACCCTTCACCTTGACACTCCAACCTTCAGAATGTGAGAAATAACTGTCTTTTCTTTTATATATCACCCAGCATGGTATTCTGTTCCAGCAGCAACATCCGACTAAGACAGTTTGCAACCTGGCTGGGCTTGGCCTGGTGGACCCAGTCCCTGTGGAGCCTAGAGAGGCTGTACTTTAGAGTGCTGCATATCTATCTATCTATCTATCTATCTATCTATCTATCTATCTCTCCCCTCCCTCCCTCCCTCCCTCCCCTGGTTCCCATTCTCATTGTTAGCCAATTAATGGTTAACTATTTTCAGGGTTTGGTTTTTTTTTTTTTTTTTTTTTGAGACAGGGTTTCTCTGTGTAGCCCTGGCTGTCCTGGATATCTCACTCTGTAGACCAGGCTGGCCTCGAACTCAGAAATCCACCTGCCTCTGCCTCCCAAGTGCTGGGATTAAAGGCGTGTGCCACCACCACCCGGCCTATTTTCAGTTTTTTATGGATGTGGAAATCACACCCTGATACCCTTTGCTCCTTGAAATCAACATTTTATGCATATTCTTCAGGCAACTGGAAGAAGCCATTTTGTTGGGTTTGTCTTGAGAAAGGGTCTCCCTCTGTAGCCTAAGCTGACCTTGAACTCAGGATCCTCCTGTGTCAGCCTCTCAAGGGCTGGGCCCATAGGTGTAACATCATCAGGCCCAGAGAGGGTTTGCTTTAGTTATTTTTGTTTATTATTATTATCATTATTAGTAGTAGTATAGTGTGTGTGTGTGTGTGTGTGTGTGTGTGTGTCTGTGTGTGTGTATGTGTGTGTCTGTGTGTGTGTGTGTGTCTGTGTGTGTGTGTGTGTGTGTGTGTGTGTCTGTGTGTGTGTGTGTCTGTGTGTGGTGTCTGTTGGTATAGGCACATGCATGGAGGTTAGAGAACAGCTTTCAGGCGTTGGTTCTCTCCTTACGCCAGGGCTTTGGGGACAAGATAGCAAGCACTTTAAACTCATGGAGCTATCTTGCCAGGCCCTGCTTTGGTTATCCTGTTTACATTCGTACCTCATCCATACTATGGAATACAATTTCAGGATAAAACATTGTTTTACCACTTTGGGATCACTAGTCTTCAATTCTCTTGGAATTATTCTACCCAGCTGCCTGTCATTTCCCTAGAATATAACGTCTATGCAGCTGTGTGGAGCATCCTCTGATTCCACTCAGTTGGAGTTAGAAAGTTCTGTTCCTGTCATTGAATATTATCAGCAACTACATACAAGTGTAGGCAAAGCAAACTGTCGAAGCCCACGCCCTTGGGTTTTGCTGCACAATCTATTGCTACAGATTCCATGCCTTTGACTCAGTGTGTGCATGGTTTTGGTGATGGATTCCAGGCTCTCTGTGTGCTAGGCGAGCTCTCTATCACGGAGTAAGCCTACTAGGGCTTCTTTAGAGAATTATATTCTTATTACACTCATTCATTTGTTTTGTGTTATGTGTGGGGTGTGCATATCAGTGGCCCTCCATAAGGAGGTCAGGGGTCACTTCTTCCTGTCCACCGTATGGGTCCTGAGGAACTACCACAGACAGCCAGGCTCTGCAGCGTTAGCCTGTGCCCACTGAGCCATCTCACCAGCCCTGAAGAACTATTTTTCTCCTTCTCGAGTAATTCTACTATTGAAATCTGTACCTGCTAATTTTATGTCACCTTGATACAAGATAGAGTCATTTGGAAAGAAGGAACTTCATTGAGAAAATGCCCACACCACCAAATTGGCCTATGGAGAATTTTCTTGATTGGTGATTGATGGGGGAGGGCCTGGCTCACTATGGGTTATGCCATCCCTGGGCGGGTGGTCCTGGATACTATTAGAAAGCAGGCTGAAGAACTGGGTGATTTCTCATACCTTTAATCCCAGCAATGGAGAGGCAGAGGCAGGTGAATCTCTGAGCTCAAGGTCAGTCTGGTCTACAGAGCTAACTCTAGGACAGTCAGGACTGCACAAAGAAATCCTGTTTTGGAAAACAAGAACAAAATACAAGAGGGTAAGCTGAGCTAACTGGGGAGCAAGCCAGTAAGCAGCACCCTTCCATGGGTTCTGCATCAGCTCTGCCTCCAGGTTCCTGCCTTGAGTTCCTGCCCTGAATTCATGGGATGACGAACCACAGGCTGTAAAATGAAATAAACCCATGATTTTGGTGATGGTGTTTTAGAACAGGGCTCCCTGGGACACACCTGGTAGGAGGAGAGAGTCCTTCAGGCTATCCTGTGACCTCCACTCTCACATGTTGTTACAGCTACACACTAAATAAAGCTACAGCTAAATAAAGACTAATAATGCCGGGCGGTGGTGGCACACGCATTTGATCCCAGCACTTGGGAGGCAGAGGCAGGCAGATTTCTGAGTTCAAGGCCAGCCTGGTCTACAGAGTGAGTTCCAGGACAGCAAGACTACACAGAGAAACCCTGTCTCATGGAAAGAAAAAAAAAGACTAATAAAGTGGGAAGGGGTAGAGAGATGGCTCAGCGGTTAAGAGAACTGTCTGCTCTTCCAGAGGTCCTGAGTTCAACTCCCAGCAACCACATGGTGGCTCACAACCATCTGTAATAGGATCCGATGTCCTCTTCTGGTGTGTCTGAGACAGTGACAGTGCACTCAAGTACGTAAAATCAATAAATAAATCTTTCAAACAACAACAAAGAGTACTTGCTGTTCTTGCAGAAGACCCAGGCTGGGTTCCCAGGACCCACATGGTGGCTCATTACTGCCTGAAACCCCACTTCTAGAGAATTTAATGTCCTCTTCTGGCCTACAAGGGCAAAACGTACACAAGGTGCACATAATCTGTGTAAGCAAAAACTCATAAAATAAAAACAAATATTTAACAAGAGGTTGCTCAGAGTGGTGATACATGGATTTAAATGGTCACATCGCAGTGTAAGAACTGAAAAAGGAAGAACTGGAAGGAGGCTTAGGCTTACCATGCAAAGCACATTGTCTGACAAAAGAAATTATTTCTGAGTTAAATAATTCAATGATCTACTTCAATTCATTACTAATAAGGTGACCCTCACAACTAACAAAACCCCACACGAAATAGCGGGTGTCCCTGGAGGCTCACAGAACTCGTGGAAGGGAAGGCCTTGAACAACAGGGATAAGAAATGACATTTTTCAGCTGAGCCTTTGCCGGTGTGATATCAGCTCTTGGAGCTGGCAGGTCCATTAATCAGGGGACACTTACATACAGCAGGCTGGAGAAGACAAGCCCGAGACACTGAGCGTTCATTACAGAAAAAAAAAGAACTCTTGCAAAAAGCCTCAGGCAGAGAATTCTTATCAACAGAGAATTCTTAACAAGAGAGGTAATGAGTTTGACGTCTATGGGGAGATGGAATTCCAAATGGAATCTCAGGACCAGGCAGAGGAGTTTGGAGAATGAGACCACATTTACATTTCAATGGTGGGACCTAGAGGGTAATTTTTCATGTGTGTTTAATGTGTTTTAAACTACAAGTCCCACGAGATTCTTTGTGAGTGTGCTCATGTTTGAGTTTTCTTACCAAGCCGATGATTTTGCGATGGGTTATATTACTATTTAAGCCCTGGTATAGCATACATTTATTTATTTAAAACTCATTTTCTGATGGGGGCTTGGCCTATAATCTCAGGCTGAGACAGGAGGATTTCTAGTTAGACACTGCTTAAGGAACATAGTGAAATCTTCTCTCAAAGAATACAGTAGATACAGCCAGTGAGATGGCTCAGCGGGCAGATGTGGTGACTGTCCAACAGTTCCTGAGGACCTGTGTTCAATCCCTAGGAGCCACATGGAAGAGAACAAAAGAATGCTCACCTCTGCCCACGTGCCATGGGACACACATCCCACCTCACACAAACAAACGGATGATGAATCTCTATGAGTTTCAGGACAGCCTGGTCTACAGAGTAGATTCCAGGATAGCCAGGGCTACACAGGGGAACCCTGTATAGAAAAGCCAATATGTGTGTGTGGTGTGTGTGTGTGTGTGTGTGTGAAAAGTGAAAAGAAGGGGGAAATAAAGGGGTAAGGGAAGGAAATTGTAAAATAAATAATAAGAGTCAAGCATGGTGTCAAATGGTAAGAGGCAGAAATAGGAGATCAGGAATTTATGGCAAGCCTTTGTTACATATTGAGTTTGAGGTCTCATGAGGATCAACCCAGGCTACATGAGTCCTTTGTCACAAATAAATAGATAAATTGTTTATTCACTCTGGGTGCTTGAGGGGTGGAGGCATAGCTCAATGGTGGAGCCCCTGCCTATAGTGTTTGAGGCCCCAGGTTTGATCCAGTACCACAGAACCCAAACAAAACAGTGTATTTTCAAACTCTTTCTGAATCCATCAGATAAAATGGAGCTGATCTAAATAGAACATTTTATCCTTTATGTAACCGCGTGAGCCGCAAGAGAGGCCCAGCTCTTGAAATTACAGGCTTGGGCATATGTTGAACCAAAGATAAAATACAAAAATCAGGTACAGGCCTGCCTCAGAAGTCTGTGGCCCATAACTCATGGTGTTCTGGCATCAGTTTCTGACACATCTGGGCCGAGAGAGCCAGCCCCTTTCTTCAGAGCCGGTTCCAAACTCGTGCCACAGTGAGGATGACCGCTTTCCTCTCCCCTGTCATTTCTATGTACACATGCCTGTCGGCACAAAGCGACACTATTTAATGTTTGGATAGTGCAGCAACTTCGTAAAATGACCTCATTTCAATATCATGCAATGTGTTTCTGGGATCACATGATAACTTGTCACTCAAAACGCACGTGGCTTCCATCAGATCCCTGTAAGGTAGGATGGAAAAAACGATAGATCTGGAAGTAGGCACACAAATAGATACGTGTACGTCGTCATTATTTGCAAGAAGCTGAGGCAGGAGGATGGCAACTTCAAAGCTTGTCTGGGAAACTTTGTGAGACCCTGTCTCAAAAAGATACAAAAAGGCGGGAGATTGAGCGTGGTGGTGCAGACCTGTGATCCCAGCAATCCGGAAAGTTGAGGGGAGAGGATCAGAAGTTTGAGGTCATCTTCAGCTACACAGTGGGGCCCTGAAGGTAGGAAGACAGAGATGCTGATTGAAAACACAGGAGTGGCCTTGTAGTGTTTCGTGTTTGCCACCACCTTTGTAGGTTTGTGCAAACTTCTGGTTCCCTCCCTTGCTGGCCACTGAGCGGATGGGTTCCCCGTCCCTTCCTCCTCGACCACTTCCTCAAAAGGACCACTAGGTGGTGCTAAGTTCCCGGTTGTCATTTCCAGAGACTCCAGGCTGACGGAACCTAGTCAAGACTAGAGAAATTTTGTTTCAAAAACGGGTAAATGGAAACTCAGGGAAAATAAGTAATTAGGAGCCTCATAGAACTCTCCCCGTAATCTGTTCCAACATCATCACATCACACCATCCAGGAAGGAGCAGAGATCCGAAGTGAGAGTGGGGTTTGCCGCGAAGGAAGCACAGTTGTAGCTTCCGGCCTCCGTCTCCTGGCCTTGCAGAATTGTCTAAAAAAGAAGAGAAGGGGAAAAAAAAAACCCAGAAAACAATTTTTTCTTTCCTTTTCTTCTTTATTTTTGTTTTTTCAAGACAGGGTTCTCTGTGTAACTCCAGCACTCCTGGAACTAGCTCTGTAAACCAGGCTGGCCTCAAACTCACAGAAATCTGGGTATAAGCGTACACTGCCACTGCCCAATGAAAAACAAAAAATTTAAAATAGCCTAGCATGGTGACTCACATCTTTAATTCCAGCCAGCACTCGGGAGGCTGAGGCAGAAGGATTACAGTGAGTTTGTGGCCAGCCTGGGCTACATGGTTCTAGTCCAGTTTTTGCTTCCCTGTGAGACTCTGTCTCATCAAACCAAAATAACAAATACAGCCAGGCAGTCAGTGGTGGCGCATGCCTTTAATCCCAGCACTTGGGAGGCAGAGGCAGGTGGATTTCTGAGTTCGAGGCCAGTCTTGTCTACAGAGTGAGTTCCAGGACAGCCAGGAACCCTGTTTCGAAAAACCAAAAAGTAAAACAAAACAAACAAACAAAACAAATACAGAAAAATTTAGTAGAAGCAATGATTGGATAACTTTAGCTTTGCATAGTACTGAAGAAAATTTAGAGTGTGAGGTGAGGGTCTTAGAAAGTCATCCTCTCTTAAGAAATAAAGCAATGGAAACCACACAAGCACAGCGTAAATGCGCTGTTATGACGGGGGTGATTGTAATCAGCTGTGTGAAGAATCCCAGACTTCCTTTTATGGTGCTGAGGACAGAGCCCAGGGCCCTACCTATACCAGGCCAGTGCTCTGCTCGGAGCCAGGCTCCCACTCTTTGAGACAGGATTTTAAAAGGAAGGGTTTTAGTTTTGTTTCTGTTTACTGTATAAGGTCTTAACTCACTATTTGGCCCAAGCCGACCTTAAACTTCAAATCCTCTGCTTTAGCCCCTTGAGTGTCTGGATTGGGAAGATTTTGGTGAGACGACACTAGACACTGAGAGACACAGGGGGTTGTGGGCTCAAAACAGTGTTCTTGTTGGACAGTGCTTTCTGAAGGCTTGGCTCAGGGGCAGCAGGTTGTGACTGATAACTAAAGGACACCGGGCAGGAAGGAGGTGATGGCTGCCTCCTGGGAGGTGTTCGGCTTAGGAATTTGTACTTTAGCCTGAAGGCTGTGGGGCAGTCGGGAAGGCAGCTAGCTCGAGGAATGTCCTGGGCCGAGCTGCTGTTTGGAAAGGGGACCCTGGCAGCCTCCTGGAGATCCAGAGACGAAGACAGGTCAGAAGTGGAGACTGGGGTCACACAGCAGAATAAGGTGAGGACCGGGGTTGTGGGACAGTGAGAAGGGGGGAAGGCAGAGAGAGGTTTCAGGTAAGATGGGTTTCTCTGGCTAGAGGGTCGCTATGTTCCTGTAGCTCAAGTTACATACAAGTCAAAAAAAAAAAAAAAACCAATTTTAATTAAATGTCTTTTGGGGCTAAGATTTCAGAAATTGCTTCTTCAAGTTAGCATTTCCTTATTTGAGAATATACATGCTTATGCACATGCAGGATTACACAGGGCCGGGAGGATCAAATTCAGGTCTTATGCTTGGTGACAGGTGCTCTTATTGGCTGAGCCATTTCACAGGCCCCTGGAAATGCCTTTTAGCATAGTGACATTCCAAACAAATGTACACAAAGTGCTTGTAGGTAAGAGTCTCTCAGCTAACGGGGCCCATTCTAGAATACTCCACACAATGATCAGAGTTATATGTAGACTTCCCTAGGGCTGAGAACCTAGGGCAATGATGGAACTGTCTGCCCAGCATACACAAGGTCTGGGTTCTACTCCTAGCACCATGATTCCCCAAACTGATAACTTCCCCTTCCCATCTTTATAGTCTTTCTCATCTAGAATACGACACTAATATTTTCCTTTCTTTTATTGAGGTACAAGGGATGGAACTCAAGGCCTTGTGCCAACTAGGCAGGTGCTCTACCACTGGGCTATACCACCCAGACCCATGTCTTTTGTTTGCTTGTTTGTTTGTTCCTGCCTACCTTCCTTCTTTCTTTCATTCATTCTTTCTTTCTTTTTCTGACAGTCTCACTATGTAGCCCTGGCTAGCCAAGACTCACCATGTACACCAGGCTGCCCTAGAACTCACAGAGATCCACCTGCCCTTCCAGAATTGGGATTAAAGACA
Source organism: Rhabdomys pumilio (assembly GCA_030674055.1). Taxonomy (NCBI): domain Eukaryota; kingdom Metazoa; phylum Chordata; class Mammalia; order Rodentia; family Muridae; genus Rhabdomys; species Rhabdomys pumilio. Next base: position 20,961,077 of record JANHMN010000018.1, on the reverse strand, counting down.
ATCGTCAACACACTCAGCTCCCAGTGTGTTTAATTACCCTAATTCTGCTGCCCTCAGAACCCTCTTCCTCTGACTGTCCCCACTGACGAGGCTGAGGACATAATTTCTGTTTGGCTCACAGCCATGGCGATCGGCCTGAAGTGGCCTTCATGGTAGGCAGCTAAGCTAGCCTTGCACTGGATGGACAGAATGTCCTGAGAATGGAGAGAGATGGCCGTTTGGGGATGGCCCTGGATATCTAGAATTATCTCCCAATGCAGAATGCCCTGCTTCCTTTGGACTAAGTCAATACTGTCTTAGCCCATCATTAACTCAGAAGGTCACTTTGCATCTCAAACTTCTGCAGACTGAATCGAAGTGTAGTGTGTCAGGGAAGCTGGGGCAAAATGCTGTCTCTTTACCGTGCTTGAAGCTCCCGATGGATTTGCTGGCACTATCCAGGCTTCTGAACCTGTCTGGTGTTTTCCGAAAGAATTGGCGATTGCTCCTACTTGTTTGTTTTGTTGTTTTGCCGTGCTCTGTTTGTGAGCGAGACCAGGCTGGCCTTGGACTCACCACGTAACCCAATCTGGCCGCCATATTTCTATCCTCCTGTCTTATGTATACACATGGGTCAGAATTTTTCTCTCTCCTTTGGCTTGCATTTTTCAGGGCTTGCAGTGTGCCAGGACAGTTGATCTGGGCTCCCAGGGAGCCTCCAGAGCCATAACAAGATTAAGAACTCAGGTGACATGATAGGACCTCAGGGCAGGTTCTTCCCTGGGACTAGAGAGTCACTTCTGAATTCATGCATGAATCCAGTAAGCACTTAGTAGATAAGGATGGAGAGAAAGGCACTTGGGGGCATGGGGTGGGGAATGCATTTATTTATTTATTTATTTATTTATTTATTTATTTATTTATTTATTTTTTGAGACAGGGTTTCTCTGTGTAGCCCTATAGCTGTCCTGGAGCTTGATCTGTAGACCAGGCTGGCTTCAAATGCACAGATCCACCAGCCTCTGCCTCCTGAGTGCTGAGATTAAAGCCTGGTACCACGTACCACCACTGGCTAGAAAGGGGATGCTTCTTTAACTGAGATCTGAAGGGAGGAGGAGTCCCTAGGCACAGGCAGGCCTAGGGAAACCCACCCTGCCTGCCGGATCTGCTTCCAGAACCCCATTTACCTTTGCTTCTGCACACACTGCTAACCAACACTTCAGCTCCCTGAACCCGGAACTATCCCACCTTAGGAAAAAATTATTTCCTATCCATGGGACCCTTTACCCTCCTGGCCTGCAGTTTCCTTGGGAACACTGGCCCTGGCCAAACTGTATTTGTTTTATGGGACTGAGAAACTGCACTGCCCAGTGCTATAGTTAGAGAGGAGATGGGGTTCAGGGACAAAGGGGAATGCGTAAGTAAGCTCATCTCATTCAAGTTAGTTTGATCTTTCTAAACTTTACTCCGCCCTTCCATAGTTTCTAAGAAAGGCTAGGAGACTTTCATCAGAGCTGAGTGTGTGCTGCCTGTAATCGTGGGCGGCGGCATGTGCCTGTGAGTGAGTACAGGGGTCTGGAGGCTGGAGGTGTTAGGTTCCCTGGAGCTGGGGTTCCAGGCAGTGGTGAGCACCTCAGTGTGGGCGTGGGAAGCAAAATCCGGTCCTCTAGAAGAGCACTGAGATTGTTTCTAACCGCTGCACTCTCTTGCCAGTCTCTTATTTCATCTGACAGGGTCACACGTAATTCAGACTTTTTTTGCGCTTACTATATCTCAAGGGTGATCTTGAACTCCTGATCCTCCCGTCTCCACCTTCCAAGTCCTGGCTCCCTGAGTTTGTCACACTACACTACACATATTTTTCAAAAATGAAACCAACCTTATTATTAGATATTTTAGTTACTTACAGTTGTCTGCCCGTCGTGACTCTGGCATGACTTCGGAGTATGAGGGAAATTTCTAAGTTCAATGTGGAGGGCATAATTGTAGGGTCTGAGGGAGCTCAGCAGGAGGGAATGGGACTCTCAGGGGAGGTTCTGAGAACTGAATGGAAACAACTATAATTAGCATTTCATTAAGTGACTTTTTTTTGTGAGCTTTTTGTGTGTAGGGAGGGCTGGGGCTTGAATCAAATACAGAAGGCAGGGCCTCAATGTGCTAGAAAACTCTCTGGTGAATCCAATCCAATTCCTCTCTCTCTCTCTCTCTCTCTCTCTCTCTCTCTCTCTCTCTCTCT
>JANHMN010000018.1:20934740-20958852 GCA_030674055.1 Rhabdomys pumilio | reverse complement strand
CTCTCTCTCTCTCTCTCTCTCTCTCTCTCTCTCTCTCTCTCTCTCTGTCTCTCTCTCTCTCTCTCTGTTTAATTTTGAATTAAAAGCCATTCATGCCATTTCAATAGCTTTACCTATGTCTTTGGAAGAGGGAGTGAGAGTAAAAAACACACCTTGAATTGGAAGTAGAAGCAGAAGGAGGAAACACTCAAAAGGAGAGAAGATACATTAGCACAGATAATAACATTAGTGTTTATCTGGGGTCCGGGGAAAACAGTATTCTGGTGATCTTTGTGGAAAGGTTTGTGTCTCTATAAAATAAGTTCCAAGCCAGCCAGAACGACACAGTGATATCTATGTCTCTGTCTCAAAATATTAATTAATTAATCAATTAATTATAAATAAAATTAAGCCGGGCGGTGGTTTAATCCCAGCACTTGGGAGGCAGAGGCAGGCAGATTTCTGAGTTCGAGGTTAGCCTGGTCTACAGAGTGAGTTCCAGGACAGCCAGGACTACACAGAGAAACCCTGTCTCGAAAAATTAAAATAAAATAAAATAAAATAAAAGTTGGCTTCAGATGCTTCTAAGTGTTACAGGAAGGAATGCCTCGCCTGGGGAAAACACACCTTAGAGGTGTTTTTATTTAATGTTTTCTTCTTTGAGACAGTGTATCTCTACATAGACCGGGCTATCTTGTGCTCACTATTGTAGACAGAACTGATTTGGAATTCACAAGGTATCTGCCTGCTTCTGCCTCCTGAGTGCTGGGATTAAAAGCATGTACCACCATGTCCAGCCTCTTCTAGTCTTCTGACAGCATGAAAACAGATTTAATATGTTCTTTAAGTATCTGATTAAGGATTGGAATCTTTTGGGGTGTCGGTGTGTTTGAACTAGACATTCCATTTCTTCTAGTAGGTATAGGATTATTTAGTCTTTCTGTCCCTTCTTAGGGGAGTTTTAGTGGCTTGAGGTGTTAACAAATTGATTCCTTTTCTTCTGGATTGTCAGACTGCTATGCACATTTCTTTATTGATCTTGTCAAAGAATCTACTTCCGTTTTTTTCTGATCTTCGTTTAGTTGGGTTTTCAAGATAGAGTCTCACACTGTGTCACACTCAAAGCTGGATCTTTTTGTTTTGTTTTCTCTGTATGACAGCCCTGGCTGCAACTCACTTTGTAGACAGCGCCCCGGCTCACAGGCTGGTCTTAAACTTTGTAGCGCACTTTCTACCTCCTGAGTGCTGTGGTTATAAGCAGGTGCCCAGGCATCATCAGTACACCCACCTGTGTGTGTGTGTGTGTGTGTGTGTGTGTGTGTGTGTGTGTGTGTGTGCGCGCCTGTGTGCATAAGTGTGTTTTCCACAAAGGCCTCACTTGCTGCTCAAATTGGCATACAACTTCTTTTTTAATGTCTGTTGGAAACATTGTTTCTCTATGTATTATTCATGGCTATCCTGGAGCTCACTATGAAGATCAGGGTGGCTTCAGACTTGTGATGATCCTTTTGTCTCTGCCTCCTAAATGCTGGGATTACAAATGTCATCCCAGCTGGTTACCTACCCAGTTTCAGTCCAGAATTTACATGCTTAAGTGACTGTCTTGCTTCAGCCTTCCCAGCAGCTGAGCCCAGAGCGGTTACATCACCACCGGCTTCAGCTTTGGTTTCATTGGTTTTTGTTTTCTTCTGGTTTTTTTGCTTTTTTGTTTTTTTACCGGTTTTTCCTTTTTTGATGTTACGAATTCTTTTTACCTTCTTAGCTTTATTATTTTCTTTCTTTTGCTTATTTTTTTTCTTAGTTAAGGAGGAAAATTTGTGTTCTCTCTCTCTCTCTCTCTCTCTCTCCCTCTATCCCTCTCTCCCTCTCTCTCTCTCTCTCTCTCTCTCTCTGTGTGTGTGTGTGTGTGTGTGTGTGTGTGTGTGTGTGTGTGTGTGTTGAGACAGGACTTTGCTAGGTAGCCCAAACTTGCCTTAAAATTTCCTATTCTCCTATTTCTCCCTCTTGAGTGCTGGGAATATGGGCATGTGCTACGGTGCCTCATCTGGATGAGCCTTTATTTCTTTTAGGATACCCATTTAATGCTGTAAACTTCCCCTAAGCACTACTTACTGATGTCCCACAAAATTTTATACGCTATATTTTCATTTTTGTTTACTTTGAATGTTTTTCTATTCAGACTAAGACTCCAGCCTTAGAAATATGCTGTTGCCAGGTGCATTGCCACATGCCTGTAAAATCCCAGCACTCAGGAGGCAGAGGCAGGAGGATTGCCATAAATTTGAAAAACCAGTCTACACAGTTCATTTTGGGCCAGCCAGGGCTATAAAGGAAGACCCTGCCCTCAAGCAAAACAAAACACAAATACCAAACCAAACCAAACCAATTTAAAGAAGTATGTTGTTATTTCTAAGTATTTTTCCAGGTATTTTTTTTTCCTTTTCCTTTTCCTTTTCCTTTTTTAATTCGTTTTTTGGAAAACAACTTTATATCATTTTAAATCCTTTTAAATAGGCAGGAGAGATGGTTTAGCCTTTAAAGGCTTGACTTACAACCGAAAAGATGGGCTTGACTTACAACCGAAAAGATGAGCTTCTTCTAAGTAAATGCATTGGGATTTGTTTTATGGGCTACAATATGGTCTAACAGTGCTCTCCATACACGTGGGAAGACTGTGTGCTCTGCTTTTATTTGGTGAAAGATTCCACAAAAGTCAATGGGATCCATTCAGTCGCTAGGATGACTCAAGTCTATATCTGTTCTTTTTTTTTTTTTTTTTTTTTTGCCTAGTTATAGCATCAATCACTGAGAGTCTGAAGTCTCTAGCTATAACTGTCTATTTTCTCCATTTCTTCCATAGCTTCAGATTTTTTCATATTCGACGCTACGTTGTTAGCTATATGTTTAGGGTGAATCTTTCTTCTTGGTGAAGTACTTACTAGATAGAGCCAAGTCCCGGTGTTCATTCTATGGAAAGACCAGCGCTTGAGAAATGGATGTTGGGATAAAAAATATATAGTACTCACGGCTGAAGGCTTATCCAGGGAACAAAGGATGGAGAAGAGAGATCTGCTCCTCCAACTGGACATGGTAGCAAATGCCCACAAGCTCAGCTGTCAAGAGCCTAAAGCACAAGAGTCACAAGTTCGAGGCCAGCCTAAAGCACATGTGAGTTCTAGATTGTCCTGATCTACATAGTGGGGCTCTGTCTCAGAATCACAAAATAAAACAACAAATAAATGAACAAAATAAAGTCACCTCCCTTACCCCATTTAGATAGGGAGGCCACAGACAAGATGGCCGCTACATGGGAGAAATGAATATTCATGGCACTTCTGTGAAAAGGTGGGGTTCTTCTAGGCGCTCAGGAGCCACCTCTTTCTACTGCCGTCTCGATCTGGTGTTTCCAGTCATGGTGGTTGTAGGTGTCATCAGCCTTGAAGGCTGGGCGAGAGACAGACCAGGCAAGTCTGGGTCAAGTTAACCCTGTTTTATAGTTTTGGGCAAAACATTTCTCAGATGTTTAGCATGCTTACAGGTAGAAGTCAGTCAGATTTAACCTGAAGGCTGAGGCAGGAGATGAGGCAGACACTGTGTAAGGCTCCCCTTTCATCCTCCTAATTACCTGTCTGTCAGCTGCAGGCCCAAGCAAAATGCCAGTGGTTTCAGGTTCCTAAAAAGTACCGCTGGCAACCTCAGTCACAACACACACAGCAGCCAAGAAGGCAGCGAGGACTAGCAGTGTGCTAGCCGGTTATGTGACCTCCAAAATTAGTGGTCTTTAATCTGAGAGTTGGTGAGGCCACGGGGGAGTGGGGGGTCTTCATGTTTCCCTGGGTGACACCAGAGGGTCCATCCATTCTCTCTGAAGGAGCTGGTTTTACTCTGACAGGCTGCCTAGCCTCTGAGTTGATTCGGAGGGCATCTTATGGGGTGAGGTTTTCTTGGTGACAAACTCCCCCTTTTCTCATTATGTAATGTCCCTCTTTATTCCTGGTCATTTTTCTTGCTCTGGTATTTACTTCATCTGATATTAATATAGGCAACCTAGCCTTATATCAGCATGGCGTGAAGTTTTCCATCCTTATATATAATATTCCTTTATCATTATATGTCAAGCATTTTGAGGGGGGACTCCTCTTAAAAATCAGAATTTAAAAGCTGGGTATAATGGTTCATGACTCTGATCCCAGTTCTTGGCAGGAGACTTAGGCAGGAGTATTGGTATGAATTTGGGACTAGCCTAGGCTACAGAGTGAAACTGTCTCCAACAAAACAAAACACCCCAACAAACCAACCAACCAAACCAAGAGATAGAGGCATAACCCTGTAATCCTAATACTTGTGTAGATGAGGCTTGGCATGGGGATGAGGCTAGCCTGGGCTACATCATGAAATTCTGTCTCAAAAAAAATAATCAAATTAAACAAAAAGCCCAACTTAAAGCTATACATAATCTCAGTACCTTGGAAACTGAGGCTCTGTTTCAGAACCTAAACCAAACCAAACAATTTAGTAATTTTTTGTATTTTAGTTGGTGTACTCAGATAATTTTTTCTTTTTTGTTTTGTTTTTTAGAGAGTTTTTTTGGTTTGGTTTTTTTTGTTTTTTTGTTTGTTTGGTTTTTTTGGTTTTTTTTTTTTTGTTGTTTTTTTTGTTTTTTTTTGGTTTTTTCGAGACAGGGTTTCTCTGTGTAGCCCTGGCTGTCCTGGAACTCACTCTGTAGACCAGGCTGGCCTCGAACTCAGAAATCTGCCTCTGCCTCCCAAGTGCTGGGACTAAAGGCGTGCGCTACCACCGCCCGGCCTGGCTTGGTTTTTTCAAGACAGGGTTTCACTGTGTAGCTCTGGCTATGCTGGAGACAATTTTCATTTCATATAATCACATTTTATTTCAACTGGGGCGGTGGTGGCACACGCCTTTAGTTCCAGCACTTGGGAGGCAAAGGCTGGTGGATTTCTGAGTTCGAGGCCAGCCTGGTGTACAGAGTGAGTTCCAGGACAGCCAGGGCTACACAGAGAAACCCTGTCTCGAAAACAAAACAAGAGAGAGGGAGAGAGAGAGAGAGAGAATAATCGTGTTTTTGGAATCTAGTTCAGCATTTGATTATTTTCTGTGTATCTCCTCATTTTGTTTCTCCCTTTGCTCCTTCACATTGTCTTTTAGACTATTTTTAAATTAAATTCATTATTATCATTACGTGTGTGTGCTGAGCCACAGTGTGAATGTGGAGGTCAGAGGGCAACTCCAGGAGTTGGTTTGTTCTTCCCTTCCACCGACACAAGGGCTCCAGGGATGGGACTCAGGGAGGTCACTTTGTGAGACAAGCTCCCTAACTGGCTAAGCCATCTCACAGGCCCTGTTTAAATATTCCAACTGTGCTATTTTAACTTATTATGTAAGGGTTTTGTGGGTTTTTTGTTTTGTTTAGTTTCAACAGAATCTTGCTGTATCGTTGCACAGTTGGGTCCCAGAACCCTGAGTAGGGGCAACAAGGGAATGGAGAAATGACAGACGCGCATACAGAGAGAGGCTGACACCATGAGGTCTGGGCTCTCGGATGGTGTTACAGACGGTTGATGGAGATGTGGTTATCACACACAGATAAACAAGGGGGCAGGGTTACCGTAAACAGCTGAACTCAGAGGCAATATCTGCACATAGACCAGAGAAAAGACTGTGCCTTGCCATGGAGCCTCACCAGGGGAGAAGGCTTTGCCGCTCCCGTGAGGCATGCCCAGGTCAACTCACTTAGGACTTTACTCCCTACAGTGTCATTGTGTAGCCCAGGCTTACCCTGAACTGATGATCCGGCCTTAGCCTCCAAGATACAGGGATTTCAGAAACGTGCCAGCATGCTTGCCCTGCTAGCTAGTGATTTGTTTTTGTTTTTTGAGACAGTTTTACTCTGTAGCCTAGGCTACCTTGGAGCTTACCATGTAGCCCAGGCTAGCCTCAAACTCATGATAATCCTCCTGCCTTAGACATTTGAGATTTTTGGTTTTGTTTTTTTTTTGTTTTTTGGGTTTTTTTTTTTTGTTTGTTTGTTTGGAACTGATCAAACCCAGGCTGTGTGCATGCTAGACAAGTTATATATCATTGAGCTACGTTCGAATCCAAGGTACATTTTGTTATTGTTTTTTTTTGTTGTTGTTGTCAGTTTGTTTTTGTTTTTCAAGACAGGTTGTTTCTGTGTAGTCCTGGCTATCCTGGAAATAACTTTGTAGACCAGGCTGGCCTCATACGCAGAGATCCATCTGCCTCTGCCTCCCAAGTACTAAGATTAAAAGCATGAGCCACCACTGTCCAATTCCAAAATGCATTTCTTCATTATTTTTTAGATCAAATTTTATTTTGTAAAACTGGTTTTGAATTCTCACCCTCCTGCCTCAGCTTCCTGAGTGCTAGGATTACAGGCATGCAGCATGCAGCTGGCTAATTTCTTTCCCTCTCTCTTCTCCCTCCCCACCCCTGCCCAACAGAGTTTCTCTATGTAACCCGCTGTCCTGAAATTCACTACATAGACCAGGTTGAATTCAAAGAGCTGCACCTGCTTCTGCCTCCCAAGTGCTCGAATTAAAAGTATACATATTTTAAGAGAAATTCAGTAGCTAGGTGTGGTAGTGCATGCCTTTAATTCCAGCACTCAGGAGACAGGAGGATCTCTGTGTGTTTGAGGCTAACCTGGTCTACATATCAAGTTCCAGGCCTTCCAGAGTTACATAGAGCAGTGGTTCTCAACCTTCCTTATGCTGAAACCCTTTAATATATACGACTCCTCATGTTGTGATGACTCCCAGCCACAAAATTGTTTTGCTACTATTTCATAACTGTAATTTTGCTACTGTTATGAATTGTAATGTAAATATTTGATATGCAGGATGTCTGATATGTGACCCCCAAAGGGTTGAGAACCACAGACATAGAGAGAGCCTGTCTCAAAACAAACAGACACCGTATTTGAGTCCAGCTCTGCATGTCCTCTCAGAGCTGAACCATGCCCTGTGGCACATCAAACACTCATTCTAAACACCTTTACGTGTGGCTTCTAGAACAATCAGTGTGAGCTTTCTCTTCAGAAAGGGCACTAACCGGGTTAAAAGGCTATATACTGGGCTGACAGTATAGCTCAGTGGTGAGAGCTCATATTCAAGGCCCTGGATTTGATCCCTTGACACAGTGACCCCTACAGTAGACCTTTAGTTAGGATTTAGCATAAATCTTTTTTAAGCGTATGGCTGTTTTGCCTACACTCGTGTCTATAGACCATGCATTCCCAGTGCCCTCAGAGGCCGGAAGAGGACATTGGATACTCTGGAACTGGAGTTACAGACAGTTGTGAACTGCCGTATGGGTCCTGGGAATCAAACCCAGGTCCTCTAGAAGAACAGTCAGTGCTCTTAACTCTTAAAACTGAGCCATCTCTCCTGCACCTACTCACACCTTTTGTTTTAAAGTCTGTTTTTTAACCCAGGGCCTTCTTACTCTGTAGCCCTGGCTGGCCAGACACTAGCTGTATAGACTAGGTGGGCCCGAACTTACAACAACCCCTATCTGGCTGTCAGGTCCTGGGGGCAGAGGTGAGCATTGCCACGCCCAAGCTGCACTGCTTAATTACAACTTACCCTTTGGACGAGGTAACCTTTTGTCTCAAACTGTTAAGGCAGGTTCCCAGAACTGGCAAACAGACACACTGGCTTCCTTATTCATCGCTGTAACAAAACATACCCCCACCCCCACCCCCCCCAAAAAAAAGGCAAATGAAAAGAGGAAGGGTTTTGTCTCACAGCTAGAGGATACAGTCTGTCACATCAGGGAAAGCATCGGGGAAGCTGTTTGTTCATACCGGAGCAGATGCAGACTGGAGCTCAGCTTGCTTTCTCCCCACCAACCCCGCCCCCTTTTAATGCATACAAGGATCTCAGCCCACTGGCTGATGCTCCCACATTCAGGGTGGGTCCTCCCTTCTCAGTTAAACTTCCCTGGAAATGTCCCCACAGCCACATCCAGAACAGTGCCTCAGTGATGGCCTGTTTTTCATTTAATCAAGCTGACTGTTGAAATGATCCACCCGGAGAGGCTTGAGAGCCCTGAAGTCAGGCGAATGGAGCTTCAGGTGTAAGCTCTGATGTGCGTGCGTTGCAAGTGTGGCTGTTACTCCCTGTGTCCTGTGCCATTAAGACACAGAAAAAATACATTCTTCATGATGCCAAAGGGAACAAGCTTCTTAGATTCTGGAATTAACATTTAAGGGGGTAAGAGAAAAGAAAATTAAATCATCACAGAAAGTTTCATTATCTGTCTGTCTGTCTGTCTGTCTGTCTGTCTGTCTGTCTGTCTGTCTGGTTTTTGACACAGAGTGATGATTTGTAGCCCAGGCTAGCCTTGAACTCTCAGGCCTTCTCAGTGCTGGGTTTGCAAGTGTATGCTATCACATCCCAGCTCTGTCTGACACTCTATGGAACTTAGGAAGATTTCTCAGACCTTGCCTGTAGCCATGTTACAGGTCCTAAGCCTGGGCTATCTGAGATTCTTGGCCCTAAAGGCCAGATGATTCTTCAGAATCTTTTATTTATCATTATTTTAATTAATTAATTAGTTTTGGTTTTTCATGACAGGGTTTCTCTGTCCTGTTTCTCTGCCCTGGCTGTCCTGGAACTCACTGTGTAGACCAGGCTGTCCTTGAACTCAGAGATTCCCCCTGCTTCTGCCTCTGAGTGCTGAGATTATAGGAGTTGGCCACCACTGCTAGACTTCTTCAGAATCCTAATAGCAAGCAAGGCTTGCAGTTTCTCTTCTCTGGCCCTTTATGTTCTTTCCTTCTTCAGTCTCAGCAATCTTGTCTTCTATTTCCACCTGTCTGTTGCCCCTGCCCTGGCCACTCTCGAATTGTTCGGCCTCTTCAGCTCTCAGGCTGCCTTGCTGCTTGTGTGTTGAGTGACTGTTGACCCCATGACCCGGCTACTTTGTCTGCTGCTTTCTTCGTTACCACAGGACTAAAACTAGGAGAAGGCAGACTGAAAGACTTCTGGTAGACCTGATGTTGCAACGCCAGAGAAGACAGTACAAGATGGTATCTGTCTCCCAGCCAACTCACCAAGGGAGCCTGAACCGCCAGCTTATGTGCCATAGAAGGGGTGACTGTACTAATAACAATAGACTTCCCTTGCAGATGAAGGTCTGTGATTGCACCAATCACTGTGTTGTTTCTAGAATGGTCACAGCTGTCACTTTGCTAGACCACTAGTGGAATTGTCATCCTTCTGGGTTTAGGTAAAGATAGTTCTGGGATCATCTAGAGTTTACTAAGGCCACAGTAGAAAACGCCTGCACCTTACTATTTCAGACAGTCCAGGAGAGGGGCAATCGGCCGGGCCTGAGTAGTTTTCTCAAAACTCCTGATGCTGACAAGAGGGTAGAGCAGGGGTTCTTTCTCAGCCTGTGGGTCGGGATGCCTTTGGAGAGCAAATGACCCTTTCACAGGGGCCGCATATCAGATACCCTGCATATCAGATATTTACATTACAATTCATAACAGTAGCAAAATTACAGTTATGAGTTAGCAATGGAAATAATTTTATGGTTAGGCCTCAACACAACGTGTAGAGCCGTAAAGAGTCACGGTATTAGGAAGATTGAGAGCCACTGTGGTAACGGTTGGATTCTGAAGAGTACAGCAGTTGTCAATTACAGAATCAGATTGCCCCAACTCCCACATTTTTCCATGCTTACGGTAGGAATTTAGGAGCTTATTAATCGTAATCTCAACAGCAATCTACCAATATTTAACACCTGCTCCAGGCAGAGGTGGGTCCCCACCCCCCACTTGTCGGATTTGCATATGCCAAACATGTGTTCTGTACCCCAGGCCCCATAAGACATGGTGAACGCTGGTCCTGAAGGTCGGCTCTGTATGTATCCTTCCCTCAAGTAAACCAGGGCCCATCCCCACCTTCATACTAAAGAAAACCTTGAGTAAATGAAGATGCTTACAAACAGTGCATTCTCGCCGGGCAGTGGTGGCGCACGCCTTTAATCCCAGCACTTGGGAGGCAGAGGCAGGCAGATTTCTGAGTTCAAGGCCAGCCTGGTCTACAGAGTGAGTTCCAGGACAGCCAGGGCTACACAAAGAAACCCCATCCCAAAAACAAACAACTCCCCCCACAAAAGAAACAGATTTAATCATAAACAGGAAAGAACCTAGTTTATCTTTACTATAAGATGACTTAACCGCCTAAGATGGAGGCAGGCTGGTTCGTCAAGGTGAGGCTCAGTGGGTGGAGCCTGTGCTTAGCTTGTAACCCCAGCCCCTGAACACAAACAAACAAAAACCAAACTAAATCAGCTGTGGAAGTAGATTGCTGTCATCCGGCATCAGAAATAAGTTCAGGGTCACAAAGGAAGAGACTGCCACTCCCAGTGTCTGGACAAGAAGGTGGGCTCGGAAGAGCAAACACACTGAGACAGGAAGTGTACTTAGTTTTTATTCTAGCTTAGGTTTTGACTGTGTCTTTTCCCCATTGCCCAGGGTCTGACTCCACAGTCTTATTCAATTGGTCAATCTGAAAAAAAAAAAATGGCACACAGGAAATGGAGGAAGAATCTGAAAACGGTTACTACTCAAGAACACCATATTCCTAGAGCAGTGGCCTCTGTGTAAACAGAAGTTTTCCTGAGAAGGGCCATTGAAATGTTTGCATAGAAGTCTTACTAAGTGGGAGGAGAAGAAAAGATTTTAATTCCTTGTCCTAAACACAGTTTTATAGTATTTGATGGAAAAGACTCTCGTCAGAGGCAGGTGGATTTCTGAGTTTGAGGCCAGCTTGCTCTGCAGAGTGAGTTCCAGGACAGCCAAGGCTATATAGAGAAACCCTGTCTCAAAAAAAAAAAAAAAAAAACAAAAAACAAAAAAAAACAAAAACAAAAACAAAAAAACAAAAAAAAAAAAAGAAAGAAAGAAAGAAAGAAAGAAAAGAAAAGACTTAATGGAAAAGAGATATTCTGATACTCTGAAGAAAGATATTCACACCCTCCTTTTATCATCCCAAAGAATAAAAACTTCCCTGGAATTACAATATATGAAGGGAAGGGCGACGGCCTCTTGCTAGAGGGAGGAGGAACTGGCCTCCTCCTCCCTCTAAAAGAGTCCAAAGTTCCCCAACAAATTAAATTAATGCATGCAGATTTTAGACTTTTGCTTTCAGCTTTTGTATAAAATGTGGAACCAGATAGGAAATCGGAGAGAAACTAGGCATCTTTCTCTTCCAGTTTTGGCCAAACTATAAATAAATCCATCTTCCTTTATCAACGTATTTCCCGATTTCCTTTAAGATGTGGCACACTTAACGAATCTAAGGCCCACCCTGTAACGCAGAGGCTGAAGTAAGGGGTGGGGGGAGTTTGAGAGGTGTATCCAGTGCTGGCTCATGGAGACTCTCAAAAGCCAGGGCATGCATGACGAGGTAGCATCTACCGTGGTAGAAGCACAACTCCCCAATGCACCCCACAGTCTGGGGCCTTTGCAGAAAAACCGGGTCCTTGGCTTCAGCACAGAAAGGAATTCCAGAATAATGAAGCAGAGTAAGGGGTTTCTTTTCTAAAAGGCATTTGGAATGTATTTTAGCACAGGGGTTAACAGCAAGGGTGTGGGTTTCTCTGAGAATCCCATGGCATTGGGACGGTGATAAGGCAAGATAAGGCGTTTGGGTGACTTTTAAAAGCCTTTGTCTTCCAAGGATTGCAAGGAACGGAAATGAGATTACAGTGGGTTCCTGAGGGGCACCTGATAGGACCGAAGGTGATGAGTCTAGATCACCACAGGGCAGCATCTTTACCGTGAACCGCTGGGAAAAAGAAATGAGGCCAGAAACACTTAGGGCTACACCGCCTGGCTCTGGCTTGAGGTCTATACAAGGAAAGCGACCTCCTGGAGAATGTGGTTCCCTGAGGTGGAACTCTGTCTTCTCAGCTGGCGAGCGGCTTCAGCCGGACTCCACTGTGAGGATCTCTTCTCTCTGTTCCTCATGTCCCCATAATTTTCTCCGTTTTTAAAATCCTGCCTCAGTGGAATAGGTACTTCCTTGGCATACATTAAACCAAACTGGGAAGGCAAGGGCGAGTTTGCTGGACTTGAGAAAAGGGAGAAGCCCCTCCCCCGTGCGCCTGGTCGAAGCCTTTGCCAGCCAGTTAACCACAGCTTAAGACCGGTTCTCCTTCCTAGTCTTGAACGTCACCTGAAACTTCATTTACAGGGAAAAGACATTATCAAACCTGTGTGGGACGCTTGCAGCTTCGTCTGTAGTCTCAGATTGTAATTCCCTCTAGGGTATCTCTGGAATCACATCCAGTACGGCTCCCATTAAAACACGGAGAGGAACTCCTCCCCCAAGTTTCTTTCGGTAGATCTGTATTTATGTATTGGGGGTTGGGGATGGGTACAGGCCTGGAACTTACAATGTAGACCAGGACTGGCCTTGAACTCACAGAGATCTGCCCACCTCTGCCTCCCAGATCCCAGAGATTAAAAACATACGTCACCACACCTATTTAACAATAGATCTTTAAAAACAAAGCAAAGAAATCTTTCAGCTCTGTTTTGATAAACTGGTCAGCCCTGAAAGTTTCAGTATCAAAGTTAGACTCTGATGAAGGCATTAAAGGTCTCCAGGTGCCGGGGAATTGGTGGCACATGCATTTAATCCCAGCACTTGAGAGGCAGAGGCATGTGGATTTCTGAGTTCGAGGCCAGCCTGGTCTACAGAGTGAGTTCCAGGACAGCCCAGGCTATACAGAGAAACCCTGTCATGAAAAACCAAAAAATAAAAATAAAGGACTCTAGGCTGATGAGGGCAGTCATATAGAAGTGACTCTGTCACTGTTGGCACCATGAGGCCCCGGGTTTGAACATAAGAAGCATCTTCATCATCTTGTCAGAACTTATGTCACCTGTAAATTCACTCTGACTCCCTTCCCCAAGGGTGACAGAAACTGGGCAGTCCTGGTGTATATTTGACACACAGAGACTCATTTGGAAACCTCTGGTCTCTTTCTACTCATAAAACATTACTGACTTGTAAGAGAGACCATTCAAATTACAGGCCTTAGTAACCAAATCCTCCTCCTCCTCCTCTCCAACTCCAGATAAGGAAGCCTCAAACAAAAATCCGGGTTCCTTGAGTACCCTGCTCAGCTCATGTGGCTTGCTGTCCCTCTTGATAGTATCCCTCTGGAATTCCTCTGTTACTCCAAAATTGTCTCATTACTTTTGCAAATCTTGAGTAAACCCTTATTTTCAGTTCTTTAACTAAGAGGCCAGGAACCTGGAAACATCAGGCCCCATCCCTGAGAGCCTGTAATACTCCAAGGCTATAGTCACTCCTGATGTTGGTAGAATCCCCCATTTCCCATGCTTTCTGAATGACAGGCTCTTTGTTCAAGGGATGCTGGAACACCCTCTGCAGGTGGGCTGATTTGCTAAACACCTCCCAGTATGCAGGAACTTAACTGTGCTTAAACTGACTGGCCTTTTTGAAAAGATGAGCTGAGAGACAGAAAAGGCTGGACCAGAGCTCCTGAGTCTTGCCCCAACTCAGGGAATTGGGACACACATCACCCTCTTAACACTTGGATGTATTCAGCAACTCCTGGACGCTCAGCAAATCTCACAGCGGTTTTGTTTTATTTGTCTAGTGCTTTTATTTACAGAAGCCAGTTTCCAGCTCTGGCTACCCACTGCTTGGGGCCAGCAGGTTCAAGAAGGGAAAGGTTCAGCTCTTTTTAATCACTCAGCTTCCCAGTGACCAACCACATCCTGAGGCCACCCAGTAACCCTCCCTTCAATCATCCGACTAACACATGCTCAGGTTCACTGATAGGGGTCCATATTTATTTATTCCACGAAATTTCTCCCTACAAAGCCCATGCTGGCCTTGAACTTCTGAGTATTCTACCTCTGCTTTGCATGTGCTCAGGAGAAAGGGCTTTTTGGTTTTGTTTGTTGTTTGTTTTCTGAGTAGTAAAAGCCTTCTACCAGTCTCGAAGTCCCTAGGCTTTAGGACCTTTCTCCACCTTCCTAACACTGTGACCCTTTTAATACAGTTCCTCGTGTTGTGGTGACCCCCAACCATAAAATTATTTGATTGCTACTTCATAACTAATTTTGCTACTGTTATGAATCAGAATGTAAAGATCCGATATGCTCTCCCAAGGGGTCTTCACTCACAGGTTGAGAACCACTGCCTTAGGAGCTATGTAGAGAACTTGGGACTCCAACTATATCTGTTCCCTATACTGTAGAATTGTAAAGGAATGTGAATGGGCCATGCTCTGCTCTGGTCATAAAAGAGCTTCCTGGGTCACAGTCAAGCTGGAGAGATTTCTCAAGACTCAATCCCTGAGTGTTTGAGGAGGAAACTGAACCTGTGGAACTGAGACGTGTGTGGGTGGGCCGGCGGTGCTACCTTGCTCTATCCACCATGGGGGGGAGGAGACATTTTTAATCTGCTTTTCTCCTATGGTAACTAGATGAAAGAGGGGGAAGGAGGGTGGGCCATGGGAGCCTGGTTTAAAAAGAGCTTAACAAGAGAATTTGCACCTGTCTGGGCAGTGCCATCAGCCCAGCCCAGGTGGCCAGGTTTCTCAGTAGCTCCGTGCTCTAGTGCCCACAGTTGCATCTTTTCTTCTTCAATGTTATAGCTCAGAGCAGGTGTCTAAATCAGAGATACTAGAAGGCCACCAGCAGGGATCTATCTAGCTCTGCTTTTCCTAGCTGAGCCTTGGGTCTGGGGCCAGGAACACAAGAGTGATCTTAGGTGCCTTCCTGAGACCCTGGACCTGAGTCTCTTGCCTACCCTACTCTGGAATGTGTAGATCTGTTCTTTCTTGTTTAAACAGCTGTTCTATGCTCTTCGTTCACAAACCTTTGCAGGGCCTTTGCTCCACACCAGGCTGGGGATAACTTCCTGGGAGCCCTCAGCAAACACTGTGGACAAAGATCCTAACATGTAGAGCTTACTGTCCTTCACAGAGGTAACACACAAGCTAACAAATGCCTTGCCATACATGTTAAGAAACAATATATCTGTGACACACACACAGAGAAAAAGAGAGAGAGAGAAAGAGAGAGAACACAAAGCTGGGTATGATCCTGGTTGAAGGAGGAAGGCTGAAGCAGCAGAGCAGGGGTTTGAGGCTAGCCTGTGCTACAGAGTAAGCTTTGTCTCAAAAATAAACAAGAATAGACTGGGAGACATCAATGGGTTAACATGGGGGCCATTGAAATCTCTGAGCAATACAGTGATGAGACTGGGCTTTGGTTTTAAGAGGGTCCCTGGATGCTAAGACATGGCAAAGTCTGGGTAGGCCTCCTGGCAGAGATATGGTTGGACTGCAGATTACGTTTGAAGGGAAGGCATATCCGAGTGTTATGACACGGTGTAGCAGGTGAAAGGCTGGAAAGGGATAGCACACACCTGTAATCCCAGCACTTCAGAGCCAGGGCAGGAAGATCTGATGCTCAGGACCAGCCTGGTCAACACAGTGAACCCCCATTTCCAAACAAACAAAAAGACCAAAAACAATAAGCAGCAGGGGCTTGTGAACTGACTCAGCAGGGAAGAGGGTTTGCAGACATCCCTGCCGACTTGAGTTCCAGGAACACACATGCTCTTAGGTGCCTTCCTGAGATCTTGGACCTGGATCTACCCCAGGGTTCACAGGGTAAAAGGAGAGAACCATCTCCCTCAGACTGTTGTCCGACCTCCACATGCATGTTCCGGCTACATACACAATAACATACTATAAACACAGAAGCATCATAAATGCCTGGAAAGCCTCCGCTCAAATCAGTAGGGCGGAAGAGATAGTCACTGTTAGCTGGACCAGGAAGGCTGAGGGTGAAGCAGGATTTGGGAAGCTGAAAATCAAGATCAGCTGTGAATATCTTGTCACCCCAGAAAGTGGAGTTAGGAGTCAGGAGGAACCAGGCCAATCCTAGCTACAGAGAGTTTGAAGTCAGCCTAGGCTGCATGAGACCTCATCTTTAAACAAACAAACAAACAAACAACAACAACAACAACAACAAACCCGGTACATATTGAGTTTCTAGTTGGAAATCAGAAGCTGTGAATGTTACAACTCGTAGGACCATATGGAGCCGACTGGGGAAAGCAGCTGCCTGAAATCTCTTAATAAAAGGTGTTCTAGGACCCTTGCTTGTGACCCAGGTGATCCAGGTGAGTCTCCTGAAGCCTAAGCAGGTGCTGTCTTCAGAGCCTTTTAACTGTTGTATTTAAAGCCTCCTCGTTCACCACCCCAAGCCACTGTTAGTGGGATTGGTGGACCAAGCAGGAAACTCCTGGGCACGAGTTGTTGCAGGCTCCAGTACCCATGAGTGTGCTGTCAGGGCAGGCCTGACTGTGGGTGCCATGTTTGTAGGGCCAGCCCTGGTCTGGGTGAGATGGAACAGCTCGGGGCAGCAACAGAGAGAAAAGTTCCGGAAAGACTCCAACAACGATTTCGAGGAGACTGCTGGCTGGTGGTGGCTAGGCCTCAGCACCTTCAAAGATGCTTCTGCAGAACTCAAAGCTCACTCCCCAACAAGCATCCTGGGCTCAGAGGTCTGGGCCCCTAGGTAAGGAGCAGAGACCTACCTAACCTTTAGGTAAAGGAAGCAATTTTTCCAGTGAAAATGTGTTTGTTTTTCTTAAGGCCCTGCAATCATACCTGAAGAATACTTTTTTTTTTTCTTTTGTTTTTGTTTTTCGAGACAGAGTAGTCTCTGTGTAGCCCTGTGTGGCTCTGTGTAGCCCTGGCTGTCCTGCTGTCCTGGAACTCACTCTGTAGAAGACCAGGTTGGTCTCGAACTCAGAAATCCGCCTGCCTCTGGGTGCTAGGATTAAAGGCATGCGCCACCACTGCCTGGCTGTTTTGTTTTTTTTTTCTTCCCCTTACAATTTTGTGTTCTGTTGGAAGTGCCTGCCATGTTTAACAGATATAACTGAAATGGACCAGATGTTTCCTTTGGTTTGGGGAGATAGGGTTTTTCCATGTAGTCTTGGCTGTCCTGGAACTTGCTCTATAGACCAAACTGGCTTCAAACTCAGAGACCTGCCCACTTCTGCATCCTCCAGAATGTTGGGATTAAAGTCGAGTGCCAGCATGCCCCATACAGACCAGGTGTTTCTAATGAGTCTCAACCCAATCTATTAAATTCAGAATTAACTCCTTCCCTTTGCTAATGAACCAAGCCTGGTTTTCACTACCCGGTGTGTCCGTGACTAAAACGAGGCATTTTGCAGAAAAGGAAGCGCTTGTTTCTGAAAAGTGTATGGAGGTAGCAAACTCCTCAGATCTGAGGCTGGAGGCAGGTTGGTCTGACGAGTGGGAACATGGCTGAAGGGACAGTAAAGAGACTGCTGGTCTGTGCCTGTGTGAGCAAACACCATGTGCTTCAGTAATGGTGAGGCTACTAAAATCTGAGGTGGGAGTTTTGTTTGCCTGACATCAAAATGTCACCCACTGGACACTCGTGTAGGCCCACGTGAGGGATTTTGAACAGTTCGAGAGAGGCAAATGGCCTCCTTTGTTAAGCAACCTTGGTTGTTATCGGTGAGTCGCGTACCTCAAGAGGAGTAGGCAAAGGTAATAGACATGTCCTGTTTAGCTTCTGACTGTGATAGCACAGTGATGAACCTTTGTTTAGCATGTCCAAGGCCCTGGTTCTATCCTCGGCATCCAAATAAATGAATTTGGTTGGTGATAGAAGCAAGAAACTTAAAAGGAAAGGTTTGGAAAACTCGAATGACAGGCAAATGAGAGATCTGTGTTTTAGACAAGAGACTTTTCAGTGAACCCTGTACTCACTGACATCCGGCCGTGATGCAACCAAAAAAAGATATTGTGGGTCAGTTGATGGCTCAGTGGGTAAAAATGTTCTGTTTTTTCTTATGTTTTGGTTTTCTATGTTTGAGTCAATTCTTATGTAGTGGAAGCTCTCTTTGCACACTAGGCTGGCCTTGAACCACAAAGATCTGCCTGTCTGACTCCTTAGTACAGGGATTAAAGGAATGTACCCCCCAACACCTGATTCCTTTTTTCCCCCCCTAAGAAAAGATTTTTCTGTGTAATAGCCCTTTCTGTCTTGGAACTCCATTTGTTGACCAGGCTGGCCTCGAACTCAGAGATCCACCTGACTGTGCTTGCAGAGTGCTGGGATGGTCATGATGTGATTTTAATACCATAATATGCCCACGAGCTTCTAAAGTCCCAATTTACTTTGATGAATTTATAAGGAGGTGATCTTTCTGAGATTGTCCAGGGGTCTTGATGAGATAGGTTTTGGTTTATCTACCAGTTAAAGAATCAAAAGACAGCTGGGCCATGGTGGTGCATGCCTTTAATCCCAGCACTCGGGAAGCAGAGGCAGGTGGATCTTGTAAATTTGAGGTAAGCCTGGTCTACAGAGTGAGTTGCAGGACAGCGAGGACTACAGAGAAACCCTATCTCAAGAAAACAAAACAAAACTAACAACAAAATTAAAAGGCAGGAAAAACCTAATGCATGGCAGCATTGGAAAAATCTGAAGTACAGGAAAGAATCGGAGTTGAAGAAAGGTGTTTGGTGGAAGTGAGGATACATGCTCACATGCACCTGACAGAGAAAAAGCCCTTCTGCAAAGCAGAGGGGCCACTCGGGAACCCCAAAATTCCAGTCTTCTTGAGGGCTTGCTGTGTTTTAAGTTTCTGATGAGTTTTCTTTCCCTAATTTAGGGTTGGTCAGTTTGAAGAAACACAGGACCATTGACTGGCCCACAGCTGATGACTGATAAGTCCCAATCACATAGGCAGGGGGCCTACTATTGGGAGGTTAAAAAGCTTACAAGGCCTTTGCTTTAAGCTGCCAGACTCCTGTCTCAGGTGAGAGGGGAGGAAGAAGCCAGCCATCTAGAAGTTAACCATGGCCCCTCTCCCTTCTGCCCTCTTCCCAAAGATGCTATCTAACTCTCCGTGTGTGTCTACTATTTTTAGGAATAAAGCATTTATCAGCCTGTGCCTCGTGGAGGTCCTGGACATACAGTGTGGATTACATGTCCATCGAGGTGCAGTCATCCTCCACTCTGAAAATGGGCGAGGCTAGCCTGGCAAACCACTGTTCTACACAATAGGGCAGGACACAGCCATACATCAATACTTATACACTTCCCAGCACCTAATAGAGGTTCATGAGTACATTGCAGGGGTGGGGAGCAAGGGGCTGGGGGGGTTGTTCTTGAATAAGACTGTGTGCTCTGGTATTAGGTTCCCGGCTCTAAGCTGGGCAGTGGTAGCCCACACCTTTAATCCCAGCACTTGGGAGGTAGAAACAGGTGGATTTTTGAGTTTGAGGCCAGCCTGGTCTACAGAGTGAGTTCCAGGACAGCCAGGGCTACACAGAGAAACCCTGTCTCGAAAAACAAAAACAAACAAACAAAAAATAAATAAAAGGATCCTGGCTCTACCCTGTGCTGACTGTGTGATCTTGGGCAAGTACCAAAGCATCTCTTGAATCTTGGGGACCCAGTAACAAGATAACTGTGTTTGTCTCTTCCCTGGTTTGTTGAGGATAAATGGCAAGGGTTTTGAATGAATGCCCAAGTTACTAATATGATAAGCTCTCACTGAGCGGAATTATGAAATTGAATTCTTACAATTGAATTATTATTTTAATTTTTTTTTGTTTTTGTTTTTGTTTTTTTTTGTTTTACAAAACAGGGTTTCTCTGTGTAGCCCTGGCTGTCCTGGAACTCACTCTGTAGACCAGGCTGGCCTCGAACTCAGAAATCTGCCTGCCTCTGCCTCCCAAGTGCTGGGATTAAAGGCATGAGCCGCCACCACTGCCCTGTGAATTATTTTTATTTTATATTTTTATTAAATTTGTTTAAGATATTTGAGTTCAAGGTCAAGCCCAGTCTGGTCTATGTAATGAGTTCCAAGAAATCAAAGATACATAGTGAGACCTAGTCTCGGAACAAAAAAAAATTATTTTATCTATATAGATGTTTTGCCTGTATTTATGTCTACAAACCATACCCAGGCAATGGTTGTGGAGGTCGGATCCCCTGTAGCCACAGGCGGTTATTAGCTGCTATGTAGGTTCTGGGAACTGAACCCCAGTCCTCTGCAAGAATGCTAGGTATTCAAAGCCACTGACTTATTTCTCTAGCCTCGCCCCCCCAATTTTGTTTTATTTTTTAATCTTCCAATAAACACCACACCATGTAGTTGGTGCTAGCCTTGAATTCGCCATGTGGCCTCCTTCCTCAGCCACTGGGTGCTGTCATGCCTGCACCGAACTGTTTTTAATTGCTACAGTTCTTGTTGACAAACTAGAGGAGTCTGAGGTACAGGTGGATGTGAAGCCCTAAGTGTGCTTCTAGTGTTGAGACACTGGACAGTGAATTATTACCCATTCGTTACCCAGCTCTGTTTGAACTATTGATTCCTTCCCTCCATAAATCTGCATCGGAATGTGTGTGTGCCTGGCCCCATTCATAGCAGGGGAGGTCTGACCCTGAGTGGTCAGGCCCCCTTGGAGTTTGCATTCCTGGTGGAGAGGTGGGAAGAAAACAAGATAGTTTCAGTGATAAGAACAAGGCTGTGAGAAGATTCAAACACTGAAGGAAGGTGGGTATGTCAGGAGGAGGGCTGTCTATGGAGGAGGTGTTGGATGCAGAGGAGAAGGCAGCCTTGGGGAATGTGCAGAGCCCTAGAGAGGGAAGACATGACTGAGGAGGCTTAGGAAACAATGCGGGCTGAAGGTGGTGGCAGGCGGCTTGGGTTGATATTAATTACTCCCACACGACAGGGCCCACTGGACTCAATAATGGCTTTGACACAGGTCTGAGGGGATTCAAGTGCTAGCCTATTCCCCCTTAGCCCCTGCCCTGCTCTTGTGCACGCTAGGCAAACTGCCTCTGAGCTAGGCTCCCAGGCTCACAAGGCTTTGATCTGAGCAGCTGGGGAACATCTGCAACTGGGAAGGTTGGGGAGTCTGGTAGAGCAGAGTTCTCAGTGGGAAAAGAGCCTGCTTAAAATAGCAGAGAGGATGTCCAACTGGCAAACAGGAGTTACTTATGATGAAATTTTAGATTCATGAAAAGAAAAGAAAGACGGAAAGAAATCGATCTGATTGAAATCCAAGAATTCAGGGAAATAAACCTGGAGTTATTTCCAATTGATATTGGACAATAGTGTCAAAATCTTTTTTTTTTTTTTCTGAGTAAGGTGACTGGCACATGAATTTAATTCCAGTACTCCAGATCTCCATGAGTTCAAGGCCAGCCTGGTCTACATAGCAATTTCCAGGCTAGCCAGGACTACATAATGAGACTGTCTAAAAAAAATTTTTTTTAAAGCCTGTCTTTGTAAGATAAACGTCAATAAAAATATGCAGTGAGATCAGAGAAATGGTACAGAGAAGCCACTGATTTAATGATTTGGGAAGGACATTTTAGTTACAGAAACATAAGTAATCTTTGTATTTATTTGCGGGGACTGGGGATTGCAATCCGGGTAAGCATGTACTACACCATAACCTTACTATTTTAGTGGACAGATGCAGACAGATGTCCAGATATAACAGGAACTAGCACTTGAGAATCCCTGGACTCTATTCTCAGTAGGGATGGGGGACAGCCTGTACAAATCACTAGCCAGTTGTCCCAAAGGCATCTTGTCATTCTCTTGTTCTGGTCTGTTCTTGCCTTGATAAGGTTCAGGGACAAAGGACTGGCCCAGCTATACATTGTAACCAGGCTTTATGGTAAGAACATGGGGACCCATGTCTCTTGCCCCCATGAGTATCAATACTATGAGCTGCACGAAGGCTTACATTCAGAATGCTGTTCCATGGTTTCTGTTTGGTTGGTTGTTTTGGTTTTTCAAGATGGAGTCTCAGACAGGGGTAGCCCTGACTATCCTGGAACTCACTCTGTGAACCAGGCTGACCTCGGACTCACAGATCCATTCTGCTTGCCTCTGTCTTCTGAGTGCTGTTGCTACTGGGATAATTTCGTTTTGGACCTATTTGACTCATACGTGCTTTGCCTGCACACAGGCCTGTGCACACACGCATGCCTGGTGCCTGAGGAAGCTGTGGGCCTCCGTGTGGGTGCTGGGAATCGAACCCAGATCCTTCAAAAGAACAAATGCTCTTAACTACTGAGCCTACTCTCTAGTCCCCATTCTATAATCTTAGGAAGAGGCCCAGTGTGATGTCCACCCCATCTCCTCTCTCCCACTCTTTATCCTGATGCTCCCCTACCTTTCCCAGAGGCATTCATCTATGTCATCTTTCTATCTATCTAATTTCTCTGTACCCGGCAGTGCCTTTTTGTTTGGTTTTTCACACACACAAGTACTTCTGGTTTTTTATGAGGTCTGGGTGACTTCAAGAGGCAGGAGAGGTCCAAGACTCAAAAATGACATTCCAACCCTAGGAAAAAACCTGGTTCCACAAAGCTATGCTAACGATAAACCAAATGTGCTTCTCAGAAAGCATTTGTTTTTTAAAAATGCAAACCCCAGCCCCTTTGAAATTTCAGCCAGTTCTTTGCTCCCAGAGAGTCATAAAAGCAATATTTTCCACCTAAGAGATTTTCCTGTTCCTGCAAAAAAAGGATTTGCGGATGGCTCATATTTTCCTCCATGGAGCTGCGCTTTCTGAATACTGTCTTGTCCACGTACGCTTGCTAACAGACAGACACAAAGCCCTGCCTCGGAGAGAAATCCCTGCCCAGGCGAGCACAGGCAGAGCAGTAAGCAGGTGGCAGTGTTGGGACCTGTCTGGGTTACATTTAGTATTCCGTGTGCGTTTTCCTCGGAAACCTCATGGTTGTGAAGACTAAGGCCAAGCTGCCCGTCCATGCAGTTTTCTGTGTCTTAGCCTGAAGAGGTCTGTGGCAGATGTCAGTTGTCTTGGCAGATAACGCTGAGCTTAATGCTATTCAGCCAATTGCTGAGGCCTAGAGAACAGCTCCTGCCTCATCTCTTGTCCTTTGTCTCTGACGATATGATGTATTATGTGTAAATAAGGGTGATTTGAGAAGATGAATGGAACTTTGCTTTTTTTTTTTGTATGTGTTTTAGCCATGCTATGCTGCCTGCATACCCCAATTTTTTCTTTCTCTATAGAACTTGTCTCAACAGGCCAGCCTGAAGCAGCTCCCAGCTGTCACTGGGCTGGGACTCTGCTGTAGCTACCCTGCGTGGCCAGCCTGAGCCTCAGCATCCCACCCATGCTGCCGTTGCATGGTGATATTGGCTTTTCTGACTGATGTACTCCCTGTTAAATATTCTGCTCCTTGGGGCCCTGTCTGGGAGCAGTACCATCCCCCAAGTGATGGACACCAGCAGGGGGAACTGTGATAACCCTCATTCTCCCATATCCCCGAGGACACATGCCTGCCCCACCTGCCCAGAACAAACGCTTGGGAAATGGAAATGTCAATTAAGCGAGGTTGCCATAGCAACCCCCAATCTCATGTTTGCTGTTAATAGAAAAACCAGCACAAGGCTGGAGATTGAGTCGGTTGAATTCCTCAGTTGTTCCATTTAGCCTTTCATAACGCACCAATACTGTACACATTGGTTTGCAAATACGTTGGTTGTAATACAGCCAAGGAGGCTGTCTTAAGTGGTTGGAGGGAACGAACCCAGGCCATTGTTCCTGTTAGACAATCACTACTCAGAGCCACACCTCAACCCCCTGTGATACATCTTTGGTTTTATTTATTGACGTGGTGGTGCTGGTGGGCGCGTGTGTGGGCACACATGGGGAAGTTAGAAGACAGCTTGGTAAAGTTTTCTCTCCTACCTTTCTGTTGGTTCTGGAGCTTGGACTCGAATCCCCTGCTAAGTCATCTGCTTGGCTCCTTGTTGATGCAGCATCTTAGGTTGGCTTCAAAGCTGCAGAGCCGTTTCCCTAACTTCTCTGGAGGTATGAGCTACCAATTCTGTGGTCTGCCTTTCTGAGGTAGAATGAGATCGAGGCCCAGGAAATCTCAAGGATTTTCCTCTTGTCCTGGCCTGGTGTCTGCTGCTTTCAGTTTGTGTGTGTGTGTGTGTGTGTGTGTGTGTGTGTGTGTGTGTGTGTGTGT
>JANHMN010000018.1:20895913-20934730 GCA_030674055.1 Rhabdomys pumilio | reverse complement strand
TGTGTGTGTGTGTGTGTGTGTGTGTGTGTGTGTGTGTGTGTGTGTGTTTATTGGTTATTTTATTTATTGGCATTTTAGATGTTATTCCCCTTCCCAGTTTCCCCTCCACAAATTCCCTATCCCTTCCCCCTCTCCCCACCTCCATGAGGGTGTTCCCCTACCCATCTACTCAGTCCTGCCTTAGCACCCTGGCATTCCCATACCCTGGGTGATTGAGCCTCCACAGGACCAAGAGCCTCCCCTCCCAGTGATGCCCGACCAGGCCATCTTCTGCTACATATGCAGCTGGAGCCATGGGTCCCTCCATGTTTACTCTTTGGTTGGTGGTTTAGTCCCTAGGAGCTTTGGGGTCTGGTTGGTTGATATTGTTGTTCTTATGGGGTTGCAAATCCCTTCAGTTCTTGTCCTAACTCCTCCATTGGGGTCCCTGCCCTCAGTCCAATGGTTGGCTGTGAGCATTCACATCTGTATTGGTCAGTCTCTGGCAGAGCCTCTTGGGGACAGCTATACCAGACTCCTGTCAGCAAACACTTCTTGGTATCAGCAATAGTGTCTAGGTTTGGTGTCTGCCTGTGTTTGTTTTTTTAAAATAGCGCCTATTTAGCCCTTGCTGGCTGGCCTGGCACATTGTAAAGTGACCAGGCTGGCCTCAAACTCGCAGAGATCCACCTGCCTTGACTTCCTGAGTGCCTGAATCAAAGGTGTGCACCCATACCTAGTCTTTTCCTTAAACTCTTAATCTTACTGCCTTTACTTCCTGAGTGCTAGGATTTCAAGACTGCCCCACCACCCCTTTATTTACATGAATACTAGGGTAGACTTGTGCCTCATAGGCAAACGAGCTACAAATGGTGCTACATCCCAGCTGCTTGCTGCCCCTCTCCCACCCCTTTTAAAGACAGGATTGCTCACTACTTCCAAACTCCAACTCGGATCCCTTGCCCAAACCTCCCCGTGCTGAGGTCATGGGTATGGGCCACAGTAGGAGGCTTCTCCCGGTGCTGAGGTCGTGGGTATGGGCCACAGTAGGAGGCTTAAGGTCCTGTTTTTTCTTTGTCACAATGCTCTCCCCTAATGGCTCTGATAAGGATCAACTTTCAATTTCCTTGCAAAGTAACCTGAGGGTGAGAAGCTTTCTCAGTGGAGACTTTCAAATCCTGATTGATGAACAAGGACCCAGAGAGAGAGGGAGGCTTGGGCTCACCCAAGAGTTTGCTCTTTCATCCTTTTTCAAAAGGCCTCATGTGTGGAGACAGTGCCATCTTTGTATCTTTTATTTTGGGACAGGGTTTTGTTCAAGCAGGGACTATTTGTTTGTTTGTTTGTTTTTCACTCACTTTTGTTAGGCACAAAGATTTGTAGTTTACCCCTTATGGTTCAGTCTGGGAAATGAGCCAGACAGGAGTGGTGCTTCTTAAACTGGAGGGTGTTGCCCAGTGGTTAGCCCACGCGTGGAACGGTGAACTCCATCCCTAGCCCCCTACCCACCGAAAAGTGCTTCCTTTAGAGGGTTGTTCTGATAATTAAATGGAAGTGGTAGAGTTTAAGATTATTCTCACTACATAGTGAGTTAGAGGCTAGCCTGGGCTACATGAGATCCTGTCTCAAAACAAAAAATGTTTAGGACTGGGATGTGGTAGAGCAGTAGCACCAGGTTGGATGTTAAACCCTGCAAAACGGTTGTGTTTTGTTCTTGTCTGGTGAATAACCGATCACAACTACTCAAATGGTGCTGTCCAGCCCCTTGGGCAAAGGGGCTGCATCTCTCCCATGACTGTGTTAGAACAAAAAGAGGAGCCTCCTTCTTACTCACAGGGTGGAGGAACCTGCAAGGAAGTAAGCCAGCCTTGGCAATGAGGGAGATCAGAAAAGATGCTTTGGATTGCCCTTTGCCTTTCCCATCTCCTAAGTTTTGCAATCACATTTAGCCATCTCTAGGATCCAGCCCTGTAAGAAAAGGTGATTGCCGAGGTCTGAGGAAGTACCAATCAATCCCTGTTTCCACAGAGCAACTGCCAGGGAAACTAGAGGCAGCACTCATTCTGGAGAGCGGCCAACCTGTGTTTCACAGAGTTCAGAATTTTAGGAGAGAGACAGAAAGAAAAAGAGGACCAGCAAGAAGGGTAAAGACTCAGCCGGGCGGTGGTGGCACACGCCTTTAATCCCAGCACTTGGGAGGCAGAGGCAGGTGGATTTCTGAGTCCGAGGCCAGCCTGGTCTACAGAGTGAGTTCCAGGACAGCCAGGGCTACACAGAGAAACACAGAAAAAAAAAGAAAAGAAAAGAAAAGAAGGGTAAAGACTCATCAGTGGGTAGAAGCACTTGCCAGCAAGCCTGACAATGAGTTCAAATCTCCGGGACCTGAATGGTAGAAGTCAAAAGAGTGACTCTCAGAGCTTGTTCTCTCCCCTCCACACATGTAATATGGCACACACGTGTACATACAAAATAAATGTGTGGTAGTTTCCCCCCCGCCCCCAGACATGGTTTCTCTGTATAGCCCTGACTGTCCTGGAACTCACTCTGTTAGACCAGGCTGGCCTCAAACTCGGAAATCCGCCTGCCTCTGCCTCCCAAGTGCTGGGATTAAAGGTGTGCGCCACCACCGCCTGGTGTGTGTTTTTTAAAAAATGATCAAGTGAGGTATGGTGGCTCAGGCCTAGAATCCCAGGACTCAGGAGGCAGAAGCAGGAGGATTTGTATATAAGTTTGAAGCCAGCAGGCTGGGCTACAGAGTAAGATCTGCTCACAGAATAACAGAAAGGATCAAGGCAAATCTCCTGCTGTCGGATAAACAACCTCTTAAGACATATATGGCCTCTTAAGACATATGTCGGATAAACAACCTCTTAAGACATATATGGCCTCTTAAGACATATATGTCGAATAAACAACCTCTTAAGACATATATGGCCTCTGAAGTAATTTGGTTTGGGTTTTCTGTGACAGAACCTCATATAGGCCAAACTGGCCTCAACCTTAGATTTCTGAATCTCCTGCTTCTGCCTCCTAAACTGGATTAACAGGTAATGTTCGGCCACACCTAACTTGCTTTTTAATGTTTAAAAAAAGTATGTTTGCTCATGGGCAAACTCATGTTCCTTAGGCCCAAAACAGTGAAGGTCAAAGTCCCGTTCCATCATGAAGCATCAGTGAGATCCTTAATGTCATCCCCACAGACGGACCGTTATGAGGTATTTAGTTGGTTTTTGTTTCAATTTTTATTTGATTTTATGTGTAGGGGTGTTTTGCCTGCATGTATGTGTGTATATATACCATGCGCATGCCTCCGAGACCAGAAGAGAGCATGAGATAGACACCCTGGAACTGGAGCTACAGATGGTTGTGAACCACCATGTGGGGCTGGGAACAGAACCTAGGTCCTCTGAAAGAGCAATAAGTATTCTTCACGGCTTGAGCCATCTCTCTAGCTCTCTGTTTGGGGTTTTGAAACAGGCTCCAATGTGTTTGTTGCCTTGGCTAGTCATACATTTCTTATAATTCTCCTGTCTAGGCCTCTCCAGTGTGGAGATTAGAATACACATCACATCTGGCTTATAACTAACAAGGTTATTTATTTAAACAGTGTATTTGGTATTGTATTCCTACACTTAGTCAAGAGGCCAACAGCAATGGTAATGTATTTCTAAAGTGTAGCATCTGTGTTACTTTAAAACGCAAAGGGTAAATGCATTCCTAAATAGGGACTCTTATTATAAGCAGTGGGTATAATACCTCATTGAAAATGTGACCGATTAATCTTGTCACTGTGGCCTGTGGCCTGTAATCCCAGTACTCAGGAGGCTGAGGCAGGAGTCCTGAGAATTTCAGGTGAGCCTGGGCTACGAAGTGAGTCTCAATAAAACACTAACCAAAACCCTACAATGGGGAACTGAGAGTAAATGGCCCCATCTATAAAGTGCTTGCCTTGCCAGCGTGAGGACCTGTGCTCAGGCCTCAGGGCCAGTCCTGGTAGTAAATGCTTGAATCTCGGCCCTGGAGAGACAGACATAAGAGTCACAGAGCTTACTGGCTAAACAGTTTAGCCTGTTTGGAGAGCTCCAGCCCAAAGAGAGATCCTGTTTCAAAGGAAATGAATGGTGTTCCTAAGGACGACACCCAAGGTGTTTTCTGGCCTCCATGTACACACACATACCCACATATATACAAGTAAAATAGCAATAACAAAAACAAAAGTTGGGTCTGTGCTCCAGGTCTGACCCTGAGATCCTTTGAAGAATGGTAGCCATAATTCCCATTTTAGTAATTTTAGCCCCTGTCCCTAAAAGGGGTCACTAGAACAAGGAACTAAAGTCACAACTGGGGCAGGAGTTCTGCCCTGCTATGTTGTTCTAAGTGTCATGGTTTCTGATGTTGATATCGTGTTTTTGACCTTTGGGGACTGGTTCCATGGTTGAGTATCCCTTGGGATAAGACTGTCCAAGCCATGCCTTGAAGTTCCTGTCAAGGTCTGGGTCCTGCCTGGCTCCTTTGGTGGTGTGTATAGCCTGCTCCTGGTGTAAGCTCATCCCTCTGGGACCCTTAGTGTACTAGGGTCTTCCTTCCCAGAAAGCTGTCCATAATCAAGAATTAGGTACTGGCAGAGCTGTTGAGCCCCCCCAACATCCCTTTATTGTCCTCATTTCTCCTCTGTACCCCCAACCATCTCTTTGCCGTGTGGGAAGTAAATGCACCCACCCCACGTGCCACTCTGAGCCCCTGGCCTTTTTTTCTAGAAAACCAGTCCAAGATGATACTGTAAGAATCCTCTTTAAAAATAACTACCCAGAGGCTGGGAAGGTAGCTCAGTGGGTAATGTGCCTGCAGACAAGCATGAAGAACCAATTCAAATCCCTAACATCCTATAGAAAGCCAGGCCTTCTGGGTGGTCCTGGCCCACACCTTTAATCACGGCACCCTGGAGGCAGAGGTAGGCAGGTCACCTTGGTCACAGAGTGAGTTCCAGGATACCCAAGGCTACAAAGAGAAACCCTGTATCAAAAACGAAACACAAACTGCTAGACCCATCTAGAGACAGGAGGATCCCAAGGGTTTACCAGTCAGCCATTGTACCCAGTCAGTGAGCTTCAGGTTTAGTTAATTAGAAACTGTCTCAAAAAATAAGGTAGGGGGTGGGTGGCTGAGGTGGCTCAGTGGATAAAGGTGCTTATTATAAAAGCCCCAGAGCCTAAGGACAGGACTGACTCCCAAAGTTGTCCTCTGGTTTTCACCGGCATGTCACGGCACACATGCCTGTGCACACATGCATGCACACATTAAACCCACAGTAGTAATAAGTAAAATGTAATAAAGGAAGGCACCTGATATCAGCCTCTGGCCTCTACATATGCATGCATTGGGGCATGCAGACTATTTTTGTTTTCAGCTTGCTTTCTTTACTCAGTCTAGGACTCCCGCCTCAATGGCATGATCAAGACAGAACAAAAAACCAAAGTAAACCAAAGCGCACAAGCTTTTCAGAATACCGGACCACCAAACTTCCTTCAGCTCACAAGGAAGAGGAGACGTGAAGAAACGTAAATGAGCAGAAGAGGCAGCTGGGAAATGCTCACTTTTACCAAGTGGCAGGACAGGCTGCCTGAGGCAATCAAGGGTCAGGCGTGCTGTAATTCACCCTATCCTGGGAGGGACTGTGATCCCTGTGGGCCTCTGGACTGACATACCACTGGCTGCAGGTGAAGGTGCCCTGTTCCTCTTCCCAGACTTTCAGGTTGTCAAAGCTGCTACTTTACTGGCCTAGGAGGGAAAGTTCCACCACCTGGCTGACAAGCCTGCAGAGCTCCGGGTCTTTTTCAGGGACCAAGCCCTTCAGTTTCTGCAGCAGACAATTCAGCTGTGCTCTGGCTCCAGGCTCCTCTGCTTTGACATCCAGGGAGTAAATACTCAATTCACCCAGGAGCTGCAGGGTGGTCCTTGGGGCTGACTCCAGATGACTCAGTCCCCTGCTGGCTCCCAACCCTGCTGCCCGCCAGCCTGCCCACTGCTCCAGGCTACCCCACCCCACAGTGAAGTGACCAGTCTCCCCTCTCTGCTACTCTGTGCAATTGGGGCATGCATTAGTGGCTCAGTGGTAGAATTCTCGCCTGCCATGCGGGAGGCCCGGGTTTAGACTTCAATTCCTGACCAATGCACCAATAATGTTGTTCACGCACGGCTCAGGACAGACCACACCAGACCAAATGGTTCCAAGTGAGGTTTACTCGAGAGATAGGGCAAAGGTGGGGGCAAGAAGAGGGGGGAAGAAGAAGAGAGAGATGTCAGGAGGCTCTGCCTATTTATATGGGCAGTGATGGAGCCTCTCACAGATAAAGGTGGGAGGTAGCCAGGTGAATTCTGGGAATGTATGGCGGTTGCCTTGGCAACAGTGTGGGGATCACCTACATGTGATGTCACTGGATTTGGAGCCTGATACCAACATACCTCCCTTATTATAAAGAGAAGAAAAAAGGGGAAGGGAAGCTTATGGTGAAAGGGGAGTAGGGGCGCCATGTCTCTTAAACTACTTCCTGCTATGTAGGAGCGTAGTCCATTTTGGAGCGTAGTCCATTTTGGAGCGTAGCTGGCTTTCACCATCAGGGTCCACTTGGTAGATGTGTGTATCAGGTTCCTCTGTGGACAGCGGCTGGTAATCCTGTAACAGGAACTGACTAATAGTTCGGTTAGAAATAACACCAGGAGGATGACTAGAAAGGGTGTTACAAACGGGAGTATCTGCTTCCATGTGGGGTTTTCAAAACTCTCAGGAGTGGAGGTTTCACGTTTCCTAAAAAAAAAAAAAAAAAAACATTCTTCTTGGAGGAACAGGCAAAGACCACCCTCTCTAGCTGTCGGGATAGCTAGCCCCTGTCGGTTCTGAAGCACCACAGCTGGAATCCCATGGGTCTTGTACATAGAAAAGAGTGTCTTGCAGTGTTAGTAGAAGAAATGGTTGGTCCGTGATCCTAGCATATGTATCTGACAAGACCAATATGGGCAGCCCCCGTAATCATCTGGCCATTTTCTACAATCTTCTGTCTGGTCAAAGAGAAAGCAAGTATAGAGAACATACTATTTAGATGAGAGAACAGATACAGGGATGACAGCAATTTGGATTGGTTCTTGGCATCCGGCTATGGAGCAGTTTCCTGACCCTATTTGGAAAGACTTATTTGTGGGTCTCTTGAACCTCGAATCTCCAGATGTCGGGGCTGACCTGGATAGAAACAAGCAGCAGGGGAGGACGAGGAATCCATAGTCCAGTGAGGTTAACCTCTGCTGCTGGAGTGGAGTCTCATTTTCTGGGATTGGGGACAAGGTGGGTGATCTTGATGTCCTCTGGAGCTTAACAGAGCACGGATGCCAAGAACCAATCCAATATTAGATTTCCTCAAGGGGTGGCGGTAACTAACTCTAACTTCAGTCCCAAGGGACACACTCTTCTGACCTCCACAAGTACCAGACATGCACACCACAGATATACATACATAGAGGCAAAACACCCACATACATAAAGACAATCTTCTAAAAATACTAAACCACTAATCACATAAAATGGTAGTATTCATCTTAGTAGAACATGAGAACATCTGTCCACAGAGGAACCTGATGCACACATCTAAGTGGACCCTGATGGTGAAAGTCCGCTACACCCCAAAATGGACTATGCCCCTACACAGCAGGAGGTAGTTTGAGACACAGTGCCCCTACTCCCCTTTCACCATTAGCTTCCCCTCCTCCCCTTTTTTTTTCCTCTTTATAAGAAAAAGGGAAGTATGTTGGTATCAGGTTCCAAACCCAGTGACCTCACATCTAGGTGATCCCCACATTGTTGCCAAGGCAACCGCCATACATTCCCAGAATCCATCTGGCTACCTCCCACCTTTATCTGTGAGAGGCTCTATCACTGCCCATATAAATAGGCAGAGCCCCCCGACTTCTGTCTTCTTCCCCACTCTTCTTGTCCCCACCTTTGCCCTATCTCCTGAGTAAACCTCACTTGGCACCATTTGGTCTGGTGTGGTCTGTCCAGAGCAGCATGCGGACAACAACATGCATATTTTTACACATACAAACACAAAATTAAAAGTAACTACTGGACACTGAGGCTCCAAGTCTAATTTTTGTGTTTTTATTTGTTATTTGACACATTCTGATTCTGGAATTCAGGCTGACTCAGAAGTCATGTATCCTAGGGTGGCTTTGGATTTACTGCAATTCTCCTGCCTCAGTCTCCCATGTGCATGAGTCACCAGGCCTGGCTGAAAATTCAGAAACCGGAGACCTCAGGTCTGGGAAACATCTTGTTGCAGGAATGGCCGACTCTTGAAGACGGGACACTCGGAGACTCTGTGTAGCCGGAGGTGTAGCTGTTGTAGGGCTGCCTGCCTCCCAGAGCTTTGGGGATTCTAAGAAGCTGCCCCTGTGTGTATGGGGCTGTCACACAGCTTATGTACACACTGCACCTTAGCCTGGCTCACCTGTGCTCAGTTGTTTGTCCTCTTTCACAGTTTCTGCCTTGCATTGAGTAATCCAAGGCATTCAGGACACAAGTCACCAAGTTACCTGACTGAAGAATTTCTGCTGTTGCTGCTGCTTTACCTGGAGGCCAGGTTCCCCCCTCTTTCTCTGTAATCTATCCCCTCAAAGACCTGATAGAAAACAGGCTGCCCTTACCTCACCTTGCGGCCCCAGGGACTGGCTTTGGTGACATTTCCAAATTTATCAAAGTCTCAGGCAAGCCCATAGCATTACAATTACTCGAGGCCCTAGGGACTTGCGGTTTGTATATATTTTCTTTTCTAAACAAATGAATGGCCTGGCTTTTGTTACTGATGATGGTCTTACCATATAGAAAGCATTTGATTATAGCCCGTTCTCATTACAAACATTTTACAAAAGGGAAAACACAAGAGAACTAAAGTAATTTTCCCAGGGATAAACAACCAAAAGCTTTGCAGAGCAGGGTTCAAGGCTAGGACTGAAGCCGATTTGCTCTGGCCACCTTGGGGGAAACCAGGATCAGGCCAGGAACATACACCTTTAATCCAGCACTCCAGAGGCAAATGACTCTCTTGAGTTCACAGTGGTTCTCAACCATCCTAACGCTGAGACCCTTTAACACAGTTCCTCATATTGTGGTGACCTCCAACCATAAAATTATTTCATTGCTACTTTATAACTCTAATTTTGCTATGTTATGAATCATAAGTATCTGTGATTTCTAATAGTCTTACGTCAAAAGACTTGTGAAAGAGTCATTTGACCTCTCAGGGCTTATGACCTGCAGTTGTGGAACACTGGTTCGGGGCTAGTTTGGGTTACATACTGAACGTCAGACCAGCCGGGACTACACAGGGTGACCCTGTAACGATGAAAACATAGCAGTCTGATGGTTCAGACTGGTGGTTGCTTCCTGAATGATCCTTGTCACTCTTGTGTCCTTGTTCAGGGGTAAGCACCTGCCCAGGCTGGCTCGGCTCCTGCCTTTTCTCCATGAATGACCAGCTTCTGGAATGCAGTTTCTTTGCTCTGGTGGCTTCCTGGAAGGCCAGGAATTGAGCTCAGGTTGTTTTCCCACTAGGATTTGTAGCCAGCTGTTCTAGCTGTGACCCTGCGGGTCTTCCAGGGGATAGTTATAGAAAAGTCACTCTCTGGGATGGCCCTGGCCAGCTCTTCAGTCCCCAGGGATCAGCCAGACCAGCATAGCTTATGGAGGGAGCACACCTGTGTTCAAGTTCTGCTTCTACTGTCCTGGGCACTTTTGCCTTTGTGAGCTTGCTCTCCACTAGAAAGAAAAGGCATTGACTGTATTTCACTGCTAGAGTAGAATAGAGAGCCTATCTGTGTTATAGGAAAAATATTTCCTCACCCTGAAAGTTCATATTCCTCCTTTTGATTTTAATTGAAATTTAAAAAATTTACTCAGTGTAGCCCAGGTTTGGTCTTGAGCTTTCTTCTTGTTCCCCAGTGCTGGGATTACAGGCCTGTGTCAGGACCCAGCTAAATTCAAACATTTATATTGTGTGTATGTATGTATGTGCATGTAAGAGACAGATTGGGACAGAGACAGACAGACAAAGACAGGGAGAGAGGAGCAGCTTCGCTCCTGCCACAGCTGTCCTAGAGGTCTAGGGACAACTTGGGAGTCAGTCCCTTCTTTCTGCTGTGGGTTCCGGGGCTGGAGTTCAGGTCACCAAGTTTGCACCAAGCACTTTTCCCCACTAACCCTAAATTCAAATATTTTATTTGACTCCTACAACTATTATGGGCCCTAGGCACTGTGTCGGCTATACCTACTGGACTTATTGGGGTCTGTGGTGTTTTGTTGCTGGGAATTGAAGCCCGGAACTATTTTTTTGTTTTGTTTTTTGTTATTTTGAGACAGGGTTTCTCTGTGTAGCCCTGGCTGTCCTGGAACTCACTCTGTAGACCAGGCTGGCCTTGAACTCAGAAATCTGCCTGCCTCTGCCTCCCAAGTGCTGGGATTAAAGGTGTGCGCCACCACTGTCCGGCTAACTTTTTTTTTTTTTGTAAGGTATAGTTTCTTTGTGCTTTTCTGGGTGGGTGGTAACTCCCTGTGTTGATCAGACTGGCCTCAAATTCACCGAGAGCCATGTGCCTCTGCCTCATGAGAGCTGGGATTAAAAGTCTGTGCCACTGGGCTGGAGAGATGGCTCAACAGTTAAGAGCAATAACTTCTTCCAGAGGTCCTGAGTTCAATTCCCAGCAACCACATGGTGGCTCACAACTATCTGTAATGGGATCTGAAGCCCTCTTCTGATGTGTGTCTGAAGACGGCTACAATGTACTCATATACATAAATAAATGCTTTAAAAAAGTATGTGCCACTGTACCTGCCTAAGGCCAGGAACTTACATGCTAGGCAAGAGCTCTACTGTGCCACATTCCCGAGCCTAAGATGACCCTTTGTTTCAAGAGAGGGTTTCTCTGTGTAACAGCTCTGGATGTCCTGAAACTCACTTTATAGACCTGTCTAGCCTTGAACTCACAGAGATCTGCCTGCCTCTGCCTCCCAAGCACCACCACCACCCAGCCTAACCTGATGTTTTTAGGGCCAGTTTTCTCCTCTGTTAAATGGGTACAATGATATGACTGTCCTGGCTCACAACAGGAGGCCAGTATTGATGTAGATTTAGAGGTATTAGTATCTAGTTGGTGCACCTGGTGATACTGTCCTTTGTGTCTTCTGCTGGAGCTAGGGTCTCATGAAGAGAGGGCTTAGCTTGCCATGGAAAGAGGCTGAGCTTCTGTCCTAAGTGATAGGCAGCTCCTTGGGCACCTATTCAAAGAGGATTATGATCACACATGGTGAATCATGCATGTAAACCCAGCACTCTGGAGGCTGAGGAGGGATGCTTGGATTCTGAGGCCAGAATGTGTCAAATGTTAAAACTCTACCTCAAAGAAGAAAGAGGGAAGGAGAGAAGTATGTGCATGTGGTGGAGGTTTCCTCTGTCAGTTCTGTTTCTAGCTCCTGTGTCTCAAACAGTAGGGCCTAAAGGTCCCAGGACTTGCCTTCTGTCCAGGCCTGCTCAAAGACTACCTATTCAGTAGAGCCGGGGCCAGCAGCCAGGGTGCCATCAAGCTCGGCCTGCCTGTCTCTCCAGGGTACTCTCTCAGGCAGACCATTGCAGGCAACCTTGGCAAGAACACAGACAGAGTTTTGCTTCCAGCCTCCCTCCTCCCATTGGCAGCCCACGCTACCTCCTTGGCCTCACCCTGACTCATTCTGCTTTCTCATGGCCGGCACATGTGCACGTGGACAGCCATGTGCAGTGCCCAGGGAGAGCTTTAACGACAGCACAGCCCTAGGCTGAGGCCCAGCTCTGTTACTGACTAGCTGGGCAGGTTACTTCACACCAGTTCCCTTTCCTGGGAAAGGGACATAATCCCAATTCCTACCTCACAGGTGACACTGGAAGACACAGGTTCGATACATGGTGACCAGTACTAGTATGAGTGTCATCTCATCCTGAGGTGGCAGTGGAGGAAGGCCATGGAGTTGCCAGAGACTCCTCAATTGGCCCATCCTCTGCTAGAATCACATGAGGGGCAAAGCCATAGGTCTGCCAGGGTAACAGATTCCCAACCAGTGGTATCACGTTGAATCTGTCCGCCATTCCTTCGAACCTCACATTTCCTCACCTGGAAAGCACAGATAACAAAAGGACTTGTCTCAAGGTATTGCTGGAAGGAATAAATATTATCCCGTCTGGAATGGTCTAGTTGGAATCTGGTAACCACTGAGCCTTTTTCTTTTTTCTTTCTCTTTCTTTCTTTTTATTTTACTGGTCTCATGTAGACTCTAGCCTTCTTCAGGACAGGACCTTCTAGAACTGACACAGATTCCTATGCCTGGGAGTTCTCAATCTCATCCTCTCCCCAGTGTCAGAGACCCAATCTTGTACCTGTTAGAAGGGCTGTGACCCAGGAAGCACAGAGTTTCTGGTGAGCCGGGCTTTTAGGATGGCAGCTTCTCAGCCCCAGAAAATGCCCTCCTCAGGCAGGAAGGCTGTGCACCCAAGGTCACTGTGGGTATCACACAGGTAGGATGAGGCTCTGGACAGGGTTTCAGCTCCAAGAACCTGGAGAGAAGGTGTTCCATGTTTCTACCATGCCAGGCACCCCAAAGCTCCCTTGGTCCCAGCACTGGTTTGTGGCAACTAACCTGGTGTACGAAGCCCTTCCAGGGGAGTGGATCTGTGGTCAGTCAGCCAGGTCTTTGGTTCTCTGGTCTCAGCTCTTGCCACGTTTTCAGAGTGAACGTTATCCTGAGATACACAGGCAGCGCGAATGCAGCCTGTACCCAGTGAAGACTCTGGATCCCAAGGGCACCTAAGACAGACTGCGGCTATTTGTAGCTTCCTTTTCTTTTAGCTTTTCCTTTGGGGAAATCCCTTTAGTCTGATGAAGCACCGGAATGGGAGACGATAGGGTTCTTGCTTTCTGCTTGGCTCTTTCCTGAAGTGTCTTTTGTTTCCCTGAGTCCTTACTGGCTGTTGGATAAAATATTAATGGCTCACTGAGTGTGTGAGCTTCGGAGCCTTCCTGAGCGGGGTCTGGTTTCACAGTCCGGAGGCTGCAGCTGTCCTCGGGGTCTGCAGCAGGCCCCAGGGCCCCACACCTCAGCATAATTGTGTCCAGCAGTCAGCCCAACACTTACACTGCATGACAGCCACCTCCAGGGTGTTCCAGCCCTAGCAGCGTGACAGCATGACAGGTATGTACTCCGGCAATAGATTGCGTTTGGACTTCATTATCTGTGACAGCAGAACAAGCTGATGGCTTCCTTAAGAATGACTAAATCAAAACAGCCCTATGGCTGCAGACAGTTCTACTCTAGTCTCCTCAGGTTGGTGGCAGGCCCCTTTACTTACTGGGCCATCTCTCAGAAAGATGACTTCCCTGGGTTTTTTTTTTTTTTTTTTTTTTTTTTTAAAGACGGTTTATTATATAGCACTGGCTGGCCTGGAACTCACTATGTAGACCAGGCTGGCCTTCAATGTACAGTGACTCACCTGTCTCCGAATTACTGGGATTAAAGGCTTGCACCAAGCCTGCTGCTCCCCTGTTCCCTTTTCATCCTCCTCAACGTGAACTCTGAGCCTCCACTGCAAACATCAAATGCAAAAGAACTGCCTGGATTTTTATTCTGTTTTAAACATTAGATTTCCTCAAGGGGTGGCGGTAACTGTAACTCTGTAACTTCAGTCCCAAGGGACACACTCTTCTGGCCTCCACGAGTACCAGACATGCACACCACAGATATACATACATACATAGAGGCAAAACACCCACATACATAAAGACAATCTTCCAAAAATACTAAACCACTAATAATCACATAAAATGGTAGTATTCATGTTAGTAGTTCTCTTCAAGGGGTATCTATTACTTGTAGGTGACAGGGAAGATCCAGGATACAAAGGCATTCCTGGAAGCATTGTGACCATAAATGGCTTGATTACTTCAGGCTGGATTTGTTTTTTGAGGCAGAGTCTCTTAGCCTAGAGTGTCCTGGAACTTGATGTGTAGCCCAAATCCTCCTGCCTCAGCCTTCTACATTCTGGGATATCTGGCATGCACCACCACACGTGGTTTAGATATTGTTCTGTGGTTGGTTTGTGGTTTTCAGTAGATTGATTAAATCAACCGGACACATGCACTCTTTGAAAGCTATCTAATCACCACTGTGCAGGGAGATGGAGCGGACACTGCCTGGTGTGGAGGTTCCTCAGAAGAGTTGGGCATGAAGACTAGAGTGCTGGACAATGTGTGAACCATGCTAACACGAGAAGGGGTGGGGAGAAGTTCTAGTCTGAGCTGATAAATGGGGCTAATTTCTGGTAGTGATGATGGTCTCGGAGGAATGGGCTAGAGGCCAGAGGGTAAGCAGGGAGACACTCTGCTTACACACGGGGTTTCTATTATTTGAATTTAGACAGTTTAAAAAACTGTTATAAAATGATATAGTCTTACAGCAAAGCACTGACTTGACTTTCAAGAGCATCAAAGCTGACAGGCCTGTGAGTGGCAGAACCAAGGCTGAACAGGGGCAGCTAATTTGGGTGGGCAGCTGACACTCCTCTAAATTAAGCAGACTACACAGGCCAAACCCTGACTCACAGCTGGCCCCACAGTGCCTCGGGAGTTAAGTGGAGTGGCGTCCCCCCAGTATTTATATGCATACCTGAGTATTATAATCGCATGTACCTCGGCTTCCATGGATGGACCTCAAAGCTGGGGTGCAAACCCCATTTTCCCTCCCAGGACCCCAAGCTGGGGACAGATGTTTAGCATTTGAAGGGGAGGTGGACAGTGTGACTCATGAGCTCTCTGCCTCTCCCTGGCCCTAGTCTGGTGTGAGGAAAGTCCCCGACAAGGTCACCCAGGTGCAGACTAGCCTAAGACTGCCCATAGGCTGGACTAGCAACCTGCCAGGTGGGCTGGGTGGGGATGAGGTGCACCTCGGGTCACATTCTTTAGCCATGATATGCTCTGTCCTAGTTCTTTCATCCTTCACCTGAGAGTCCAACCTCAGTGATGGCTGAGTAGGCTGGGGATGCAGGGTAACTATTTGCCCGAGGCCCTGGCCAGGAGATGCTTCAGAGGAGGAGCAAGGTACCTGCTTCTTTCTACCCTGCATCCTAAGAAGGGATGCAGATGGAAAGCCACCCTATACAGAGAATACCTTATCCTGATAACAAGGCAGTAGCTGGCTCTTGTGTGTCTTTCGTGAATTTAACCTACTCACTGTAGCCCTGCCCCAGCCACCTTGGAGTGTGGTAGTAACTTCTTACCCCAACAAGCCGGTATAAAAAGCACACAACTCAGTTATTATGTTTATAAACTATATGCTTAGATTGGGCAGATCTATGACTATACTAACGTATTCCCCAGCTATGAGACCTTTTGCTGCTTGCAGCTTCCCTAGGCCATGCCTTCCTGCTCCATCTTCCTTCTCCCCCCTCTTTCTCCATCTTCTCTCTCTCCTCTTCCCTCTCTGAGACCTCCCACTCCACCTTTCCCTTCCACTGCCCAGTCATGGGGTCCAGCCTTGATTTGACCAGTCAGAATGGGGAGAGGGCTCAGTGAGATCACCTGAGTACATGATCTAGTCCTCATTGGGGGGCAGGACGGGCAGCCCCTCTCGAGGAAGCAGAATTAACATCAAAATACAAACAGCACCAGGGCAACCCACAACATTGGTTCCTTCCTTAAACCTCTCTCTCTCTCTCTCTCTCTCTCTCTCTCTCTCTCTCTCTCTCTCTGTGTGTGTGTGTGTGTGTTCAGTGTTTTGCTCTGTACTCCAAGCTGGTCTCAAGCTCGCCACCCTGCCTCAGTCTTCTGGAGACCCAGATGTATGAAACTGCATGTTGCTTATTCAGTTTTCATCTGTTTGAGGAGTCTTTACTCAAATACTTGGGACTAGAAGTATTGCAGAATATATATTGAAATATTGAAATATATATATAATGTATATAGTTTGTATATGGAAGGAAATTATATATAATATATAATAACATATTATATGTTATATGTTATATATAATATATAAAATTTCCTTCCATACACATGATGGGATCTCTTAGGGAGGGGGACCCAAGTCTAAACCTAAGATCTGTTATACTTCATGTTGCCTGAGGGAACATTTGTGCCATGCTTTTTGCTTTGTTTTGTTTTGTTTTGGTTTTTTAAAATTTTACATGGGTGCTGGGGATTCAAACTCAGGTCTTTCTGCTTGCAGAACAAGTATTCTTATGCACTGAGCAATCTTCAAAGCCCATATTTATTTTTAATTTTTAAAATAATTATATTAGTATATGAGTATTGTGCCTACATATGTATATCTGCATACCATGTGTCTGCCTGGTGCCTGAGGAGGCCAAAGAAGGAGTTGGATCCCCCAGAAATGGAGTTATAAAAGATGAAGAATGGCCATGTGGGTCCTGGGAATTGAACCTG
The DNA here is from genome assembly GCA_030674055.1 of Rhabdomys pumilio. Taxonomy (NCBI): domain Eukaryota; kingdom Metazoa; phylum Chordata; class Mammalia; order Rodentia; family Muridae; genus Rhabdomys; species Rhabdomys pumilio. Next base: position 20,918,245 of record JANHMN010000018.1, on the reverse strand, counting down.
GGTCTTCTGGAAGACCAGCTTGTGCTCTTAACCTCAGAGCCATTTCCTTGGTCCATTTAAAATGAGTTTTATTAATTGTTGTGTATGCATGTGTATGTTTTGGGATAGGCCCTGGTCCTCCAGCCTGCTTCCTATGTGCAGGAATGACAGGCCCGTGCCACTTCATCTGGCTTGTGCACTATTTTTAATGTGTCTGCATTTCAACTGTAACCTGTCACGTGAGGTCAGGTGTGAAATTTTCCAGTGGAGACATCATGCCAGCGTGCAGCAAGGTTCCATTAAGCCAACTGTAGAGACTCAAGTCTGTGATCTCTGTACTCTGGGGGATGCAGCAGAAAGATCACAAGCTCCATACAAGCCTCTGAGGGTCGCCTGGGAGTAGAGTGACTGGTTCATACAGAGCTGGGGGATTTCCAGGACAGGAACTTCCAGCACTAAGGTCAGGACAGGTCTCGGCCCATAAGGATGAGGCCACTATCGGAAGAGACTCTGCAACCCTTTCAGTAGCATGGGCCAGACATGGCTTCTTTTCAGTTTTCCATAATTACAGATGCTATATAGAAAAGTTGAAAGAATGAACAAAGAAATGGATCTCTGTGAGTTCCAGGCCAGTCAAGGGTACTGAGTATAATCCTTTACTAAAAACTGTATGAGAAGTTAGATAGCATGGCCTATAACTTTAAATTTCCCAGCACCTAAGAGGCTAACACAGAAGGATCAAGAATTCAAGGGCAGGCTGGGCTACAAAGCAAGACCCTATCTCAAAAGAAGAAGACAAAAGTTCCTGAGTCCCCAGCCCCAGACTTGAGCCTTCCTCACACTCCTGTTCCTTTAAGGCTGTCTAACCTTTCCTTCTCCCTTCCTCTGCCACTTTTATTATCATCAACATTGTTTTTGCTTTTGTTTGTTTGTTTTGAGACAGGATCTTATTATGTAGCTCTGGGTGGCTTGGAACTCACTCTATAGACCAAGCTGGTCTCAAACTCATAGATACCTTCCTGCCTCTGCTTCTCTGCTTGGGATTAAAGGCATGTGCCATGTGCCACCACTCCTTGGTGTCTCTGAATGTTTCTCCCCCCCCCCCCCCCCCCCCCCCTGTCTCTGTCTCCCTCTTTCCTCTCTCTCTGTCTCTCTCTCTCTCTGTCTCTCTCTCTCTTTCCTCTCTTACTTTCTCTTTCTCTCTTGTTTGTTTGTTTTTTCAGACAGGGTTTCTCTGTATAGCCCTGGTTGGCCTGAAACTCATGCTCTAAACCAGGCTAGCCTTGAACTCAGAGACTTCAGACTGCCTCTGCCTCTCTGCCTCCTAAGAGCTAGGATTAAAGGCGTGTGCCACCACCACCAGTCCAGACACAGTATCTTTTCCCTTTCATACAGAACCATGTACATGATGGCACACACCTATAATCCTGATACCCGGACACCGAGGCAGGAGGATCATGAGTATGAGACACACACACAATGTTACCATGTATGCCAGGCTTCCTGTGTATATTAGCTCATCCATTCTTCAATATCTTCTTTTTGACAGATGAGTGAAAGTCTATTTTTATGGGCCCTGGAAGGGTAGGGTCTTACCTCAGGTTGCTCAGCTATGAGGTGAATCCTCAGAGTCTTTCTTTCTTTCTTTCTTTCTTTCTTTCTTTTTTTCCTTTCTTTTTTTGTTTTTTTGTTTTGTTTTGTTTGTTTTTCGAGACAGGGTTTCTCTGTATAGCCCTGGCTGTCCTGGAACTCACTCTGTAGACCAGGCTGGCCTCGAACTCAGAAATCCACCTGCCTCTGCCTCCCAAGTGCTGGGATTAAAGGCATGCGCCACCACCTCAGAGTTTTTCTTTGGAGCACATTTTCTTAACCACTGGGCCATCTGTCCTTCATGGTGTTTCTTTTTGACTTCCAGAGCTCCTCCAACATCACCAAATGTCTTCACGGTCCTTTGGCATCCCTTACCCATCCCGCCCCTCCTTCTCACGAATGCTCAGAGATAGGCAGATCTTTGTACTTTCCCCAGACCTCCAAGAGAGAGGGTGCAATTAGCCTTCAGTACCTTGGAGAGATTCCAGCAAACGTGCACAGAGAATTACAGGTAGTCATTTCACCTTCAAGTTTAAAGGCCAATCCAAGGCCACCCAATCCAAGTCACCGCTGTGGGCTGTGCACAATGACACACACTAAGGAACCTCCTCTGGTTGGTCTCTGTTGGTCTCAGTAGCCAGAGCTGGGGCAACAGAGGGTCACCTGGCTTCTCTAACTCTGACCAACACTGCATCCAGAGTTGGAGGCCTTTCTACAGAGCTTACAACAGACTCCTCACTGTGGTGAACTAGTGTGTTGGCCCAAAGATGCTCATCATTTCCACCTCCAATTAGGTCTAGTCACCCCTTCTGTCTGGCCAGTATGTCCTCAGTGGCTTTACCTGGGTCTCACTCTCTTGGGCCAGTCTGCTGGTTCCATCTATGTTTGTTCTTTGTGTCTCTGCATTCCCTATTAGACTCGGTTTTCATTAAGTGACTATCCATTAAGGACATCGTGTGTATGCTCTGGGCAGTGTGGCAGGTACAAGAACAGCAGAGAATGAGACTAGAGGCCTTTGCCTCATGAAAGAGAGATAACCGGGAAGCAAGGGAGATGGGGTACACAAGGCTATTGCCGGAGGTAGTAAGCTTCATGAGGAAATGACAGTAGCTAGTTAAGGTGGAGGGTGACTGGGGCCTCTGTGGTGACTCCATAGACTTGACTCCATGACTCTACGGTGGCTCAAGAGGAGACAGCTGGGCTGGGATTCTAAGGATGAGGAGTCAGCATGTAAGATGTAGGGAGTGGCATCCCAGACAGAAGCAACAGCAAACTGCTGTTGCTGTTGACATGTTTGGGGATCAGGAGGAAATCTGTGATTGGGGTTAATTGGAGGAAGCCCATATTATTAGGCCAGCTTTGAGCAATGAGGCCTGTTGTAAGCTTTGCAGGAAAGCAATGGGCTTTCTAAAAACAAAAGTAAAAGAAAGTAAGCATGCGCTGTAATCTCAGCACTCAAAAGGCTTGAGGCAGGAGGATTGCCTTGAATGGGAGGCTGGATTACAGAGTGAGCTTGAGGCATGCCTGGGTCCTAGAGTAATAACAACAAAAAAGAAAAGTATATGAAAATAATGGTGGCTGTCATGATGGGATTCAATATGGAGATAAGACCTTTAAGTTTCATTTTTAGGCTTTTATCATGAAGGCAACAGAGAGGCCTAGAGTGGAGGTCAGAGACAGGGCCTGAGAGCATCCAACATGATGGAGCCGGAAGAATCCATCAATGACACCATAGCTGCTGTGGTGGTTTGAACATGCTTGCCCTCCCCCCCCTTCCCCAAAGAGGCACTATTAGGAGGCATGGCCTTTGAGGTGGGGTAGGCTTTGAGGTCCTATGCAAGCTCTTCCCAGTGCAGAGAAAGTCTTTTCCTGGCAGCTTTTGAAGATGTAGAACTCTCAGCTCCTCTAGCAACAAGTCTACCTGCATGCTGCCATGCTTCCTGCCATTATGATAAAGGACCGAACCTCTGAAACTCTTAGCCAGCCCCAATGAAGTGTTTTCTTTTATAAGAGTTGACTTGGTTATGTTTGCTCTTCACAGCAATGAAACATAAACTCAGATAGCTGCCAAGGACCAAGACTTATTGGTCAACATACTGAGCTCTGGTGTTAGCAAAATATATATGTATATTTTTTTAAAAATTGCTTATTTATTTACGTTAGCTGTCTCCAGACATGCTAGGAAAGGGCATCAGATCTCATTCAGCTGACTGTGAGCTACCATGTGGTTGCTGGGAATTGAACTAAGGACCTCTAGAAGAGCAGTCAGTGCCCTTACCTGCTGAGCCACCTCTCCAGCCCCAGCAAAATATATTATTAAAGCAGCATTCATGATAGTTAAAATCAACAAAAAATATGTTTGGACTAATGTTGGAGATAAAAGTGAAGGCCTGTTAGATCATTGGGCAGTTTGGAAAATCATTTTAAACAATCACATATAGTAGTAACAAACAACAACAAAAACTCAAGTCACCTTGTATAGCCCAGGCTGGTCTCAACCCTTATATACTTCTCACTTTGGTCTATACACTGCTGGGAATATATGTGTGTGCACCATGTGTGTCTCTCATGGATCCTTCTTTAAGATTTCTTTTTCTGTTTGTGTGTGTGCATGTGTGTGTGTGTGCGTGCATGTGTGTGCGTGTGTGTGTGTGTGTGTGTGTGTGTGTGTGTGTGTTTGTGTGTTTGTCTGTCTGTGTGTATGAAGTCAGAAGGAGGCGCCAGACTCCCTGAACAAAGGTGCTGAGAATGGAACTCAGTTCCTCTGCAAAAGCCATATGTGCTCTTAACCACTAAGTGGCCTCTCCAGTCTTTCTCGTGGATTCTTGAGCAGATCTCTGGTGTGTGGCTATTCACACTGCTGGCCTTGCTGCCCACAGAGTGTAGCAGGCACTGGTCTGATACCCGAGGAGACCAGCTGGAGCCTTTTACAAGCTTGGATGGTGTAGCAGAGGTGGATGTTATCAGCAAACACGGTAATGCCATTGCTCATTCTGGGCCAATAGCCTTGACTGGCTTAGTAAAGCTACAGAGTGCCCCCGATACATTGCCTGGTGATGTTTATGTAGTGGAGTATGGGCCAGACCTGGCCCAAAGGACCTGGTCATTTGTTCACTGTGTGAACTTGACCAATAAATGGAGTCCCTCCGCCCCATTTCTCTGTGAACTACAAACCTAGCCCCTCAAGGTTGGACAGGAGAAGCTTTGTGGGTAATCTGAGGAGGTGGGGAAATAAGCTATAACATCATTGGGACCCAAGAGTCAGAGATGCCCAGGTGAGGCTGTGTGATCTCTGACCAGTTGTGTAACCTCTCTGAATCTCTTGTCTGTGTGATGTAACTGGGAGCAGGATCAGGTATGCTGAGAGAATTACGTGTGAAATACTGAGTTGAATAATGTGACCGGGACCTTATTTAGAAATATGATCTTTGCGGATGTCTGTGAGGTCACAGTGGATCAGAATAGGCCTTTGAGTACAGTATGGTTGGTATCTTTCTGTTTTTTGGTTTTTTGAGACAGGGTTTCTCTGTGTAGCCCTGGCTGTCCTGGAACTCACTCTGTAGACCAGGCTGGCCTCGAACTCAGAAATCCACCTGCCTCTGCCTCCCAAGTGCTGGGATTAAAGGCGTGTACCACCACCACCCAGTTCTAAGAGGGAACTCTAGACACAAGAGAAGTTCAGAGTCTGAGACAGACAGGGCCAAGCAAGAAGCATTCCATCTTCTGGCCAAGGAAACCCAAGGATTGTTGCCACAACCAGAGAGGCCAGACAAAACTGACAGAAGGGACAGGACCCTGCTTGTGACCTTGAATGTGGACTTCAGCCTTGAGAACTACCAGGACTTTTCTGTCATTTTTAGCTATGGGTTTTGTAGGAATTTTGTTCCAGGGCCACAAGACCCTCATAGTACAGCATAGCAACGCACTGCTCAGACCCCACCTCAGCATGGGGCTGGGGTCAGCAACTGTCCTTGCTCTCACCATCCTCTGTGTTCATGGTTCAACATTGGCCACAATGCCTGCAGACTCCTTTAGTTATTCCTGTCCCCATGTTGTACTGGAGTGGCCACATCCCACCTGCCCACACCCCATGAAGAGGTGGGTCACTTCTATTTTTAAAAATCTTATTTATTCTGGGGGGGCGGTTGTATGTACATGCCATGGCACAGGTGTGGAAGTCAGAGGACAACTTGTGGGAGTCACTTCTTTCCACCACGTGGCTTCTGGGGAACTTTAGGCTGTCAGGCTTGTCAGCAGGCACCTTTACCCACTGAGCTATCTCAACAGCTCAGAGGTGGTTGGCTGGCTTCTTTGCCTCCTCAGAGGGTGTGTTGAGGTTAAGGGTCCCCCACGCATCCTTGTATGAGGGGGTAGGGATTGTCCCAGACACCGCCCCGTGCAGCAGCAGCCCAGCCTGGTTTCGGAGCTGGCATGTTTCATAAACCTGTCTGGCAACAACATTCTTCCAACACCGAGCTGTCACCGGGCAGTCTGCTGTGGTTTTGTGAGGCAGCTGAGACTGCTGCCCATGAAGCCAGCTGTGACTCACAGGAGCCTCAGAACTGGCACCAGGACTCCTCAGTGATGGTGGACAGAGAGCCCCTGACTCCCAGCCCAAATTGCCCAGAGACTGAGATTAGTTCTCAGAGGCTTTTCTCCCCAAGACAAAGGGGCCACCACTGGGGTGACAATGGGGAGGAGGGAGATCACCTGGCCTTGAAGAGAAACAACCTCAGAAGATCTTTTTTTTTTTTTTTTTTTTTTTTTTTTTTTTGGTTTTTTGAGACAGGGTTTCTCTGTGTAGCTCTGGCTGTCCTGGAACTCACTCTGTAGACCAGGCTGGCCTCGAACTCAGAAATCCGCCTGCCTCTGCCTCCCAAGTGCTGGGATTAAAGGAGCCCAGCTTTAGAAGACCTTCTTCTGATCACTTTCTTGTCTTGGTCATCTCTCTCTTTTTAACTGGTTAGTTGATTGTGTGTATATGTCTAGGTCGAAGGACAACCCATGAGAATCAGTTCTTGTCTTCCACCAAGTGGGATCTATACCAGGTCATTAGGCTGGGCAGCAGGCATCTTCATTCATTCACTAAGCAATCTTGTCAGCCCTAGGTTATATTTTAGGGACTTAGTTTTTTCTCACTTGTCAAAGAGATTGCTTTTGTTTTGCTTTTTCAAGACAGAGTTTCTCTGTGTAGCCCTGGCTGCCCTGGAACTCACTTTGTATACCAGGCTAGCCTTGAACTCAGACAAAGGCATGAGTCACCAATATTGGCTGAGCTTTTTTGGAGTGAGGGGCAGTGGTAGATTAAGACAAGGCCTTTCCTATGTGGTCTATACTGGCCCAAAACTCCTTACGTAGCCTAGGCTAGCCTCAAACCAATGAACTTGCCTCAGCCTCCTTAGTTCTGAGATTACAGGTATGCACCACAGACCTAGCTTGATGGCAATATTTCAAGACTGGCTGTTAGAAATAGAGGGGCTCTTTCCCCACCTCTCCTTTCCATCTCTGAATCATTTATTAAGTAGCTACATGTAGCAGGCCAAATGGCTCAGATCTTCCAGGAAGAGAGTTTCCCAGCATCCTTTGCCAAGGCCTGTAGGTCACATTGAGATTAGACCCCAAGGGGAAAGGGAACAGGATTCCTAAAAGCCTTCAAGGATGCAGACCGTTTGTAGCATGGTGCCTGGATAAGTCACATGTGGATGGCATTGGGGACATTAGTAGCACTTGCTATGGGGCACAGATCCAATTTAGGGACCCAACCCTGTGTGGGTGTCTGTGGCAGGGAGTAGCAGGAAGTCTGGGGGTGTTTGGGGCATCTGTGGTTAGATGAAAGAACTTGGTGACACCATGACCAGGCTACCTTGCGGTGAACCAAGCCTTTCCCCAGCCTCAGGTAGATAGTTCTACTTCAGGCTCCCCTGACTCATGCATCATGGCCTTGAAGGGCATCCCAGTAGAAGAGAAAGGACAGGAGGCTGATGTCCAGCCCAGCTAGAAGATAAAGGGAGGAGAACTGTGAAAAGAGCCCCTGGGGCTTCTGAAAGTTGGCCGGAGGGGACAAAGTGACTGTAAGGAACTGGAATGGAGCTGGGGAGATGGCTGAGAGAAAGTGCTTGAGGTGTAAGCATGGGGACCAGAAAGCCCCCCAAACTCTGGTTAATGTCAGGTGGGTACAGAGAACACTGGCTGGCCAGGCTGTCACATTTTGGATTCAGGTCTGAGGCTCTGCCTTAGTAAGATGGAGAGCGATCAAGACTCTCTATATCAACCCAGTGCCTCCACATGCGTGCGCACACACACACACACACACACACACACACACACACACGCACGCACGCACGCACCTACACACATGTAAAGGACATACATGAAGGGCCTAGAACTGGCAACAGTACCCCAAAGGAACTGTGGTTACTGATTAGCCTCAGACCCTCAAAGCTTGGTCACCATTGAGCCAGACAGCCTGTTTGCCCCTGGCTTTGCTCACTGCAGGGCTGTTCTTGATAGAGCCTGTTGCAAACACAGGGCTGATGGAAGAGGCAAAAGCAGATTGCTCGCCGGGCGGTGGTGGCGCATGCCTTTAATCCCAGCATTTGGGAGGCAGAGGCAGGCAGATTTCTGAGTTCGAGGCCAGCCTGGTCTACAGAGTGAGTTCCAGGAGAGCCAGGACTACACAGAGAAACCCTGTCTCGGAAAGCCAAAAAAAAAAAAAAAAAAAAAAAAAACAAACCAGATTGCTCAGGTGATCCAGTTTCTGTAGTCTGTAGCACCAGGCTTCAAAGATGGTGGTGCCCCAGCCAGAACAGGGCTGCTTCAAGACCTCCCTCTTCTAACTACACTTGAATTTAACAGAATTAGTGTTATTTATTAATTTTTTTTTTTTAAATTAGGGTCTTACTATTCAGCCCTAGCTGGCCTGGAACTCACCACGTAGACCGAGCTGGCCTCAAGGAAAGCTGGCCTCAAACTCACAGTGGTCCATCTGTGCCTCCTGAGTTCTGGGATTAAAGTCGTGGCTCCCACACAGCCTACTAAGCAACTTCATTATTTACTTATCTGTATTTTTCTTGAGTGTCTTTAATTAATTTTCTAAATTAATTTTTCTTTAATTTGTGTGTGTGTGTGTGTGTGTGTGTGTGTGTGTGTGTGTGTGTATACACGCGTGCGCACTAGAGCACCCAGGGGTTGGACTCAGGTGGTCAGGCTTGGCAGCAAGCGCCTTTCCCTGCTGAGCCATCTCATGTCATGAATTTGAATGTTTTCCGCATGCTAGGCTTTGTAGCAGAAGGATTAGGAAGGGATGAGAACCGTGGTAGTCTTAGCAACAGTGATGTCTCATCTCTAACGTGGGTAAATGGTACTATTCTAGTTTCATTGTGGTGGTGGTGGCAAAACTCAGAGGAGGAAAGGATTTGCCTGGCTTACATTTCCAGGTCATAGGCCATCACTGAGGGATGTCAATGGGGAAATCCACAGGAACATTGCTTGCTGGCTCACAGGCATACTTGTGGGTGGCTAGCCTGCTTATTATATAGCACAGAACCATCTGCCCATGGAAGAGTACTTCCCCCGGTGGGCTGGGCTCTCCTACATCAGTTCATCAAGATACCCTCTCACAGGCATTTCCACAGGACAATCTGATATAGACAATATCCTAATTGAGACTCTCTTCTCGGGTGACTCTAGGCTGTATCAACTGATGACTAAAGCTAACTATGACAAGTACTCACTGGCTGCTTTAAGAGTTAGCACATAGTAAGTGCTTAGTTAAATAGTACTGATTCATATAACTCTGAGGCTTGGAAAGGCCTGCCTTGCCCAAAGTTCCACTGTATGGGGGCGGGGTGTCTGAATCAGGGAGTCCTCATCTGCCTAATGGAGGAGACTCTGAGCTCCCCCTCAGTCATACTCCAGCACTAGGTGAAGTGAGGGAAGAAAGTCTGGTGACTTCCGACTGGTGGTGACAGGAAGGCTTCATGCAGGAGGGCTCTGTCAGTTACTTCTCTGTAGCTGTGAAAAATACCATGACCAAAAAGCAAATTTGGGTTTATGGTAGATGTCTAGTACTGAGGGTGACATGGAATCTGGAGCAGGATTCCATCAGGAGCTGAGGGATCATATCTCAGCTGCAAACAGGAAGCAGAGAGTGAACTGGAAATGGAGCAAGGCTGTAAACTTAGACAGACAGAGAGACAGACACAGACAGACAGACAGACAGACACAGACACAGACACACACACACACCATGAGATAAACTTCCTCTAATAAGGTCCTGAGTCCTAAAAGTCCCATAGCCTTCCCAAACAGCACGTGGTGACCAAGTGTTCAAATACAGGAGCCTTAGGGTACATTTCTGATTCAAATCACAGAGAGGTGATATTTTTACCAGCGGTCACGTGGTAAAAGAGTCTGCTACAGAGTGACCATGAGACAAGGTCTATTCTGTGAGATGTGTAGCACGGGGGTCACAACCTGGGTAGGAACTAGCCTGCCTGGGGTCAAGTCCACATGGGACCATTCCAATACATAACAGCTCACAGCAGCCTCAGGAGGAGAATGTGTCCCAAGTATTCTTATGTAGTTTTCTTCTCCCTTTGTCTCCGCCAGCCTGGCCAACAAGGCTTTTAGTTTTTGGAGAGCGCTCTCTCTGGCCCTCTGGCTGCAGCCCTAGGCTTTCTTGAGTCTCTGGGTTCTTAGGCACGTGTTACAGAGGCTGTGAGGGTGCTGCCATGTGGTAAGCAGTAGTAGGCTCCTGGAGGTGTGCTTCAGAGTGGTGAGATTTCAATGACTGCCATGCAAGTGTTTGACAGTTGTATGAGTTTGACTGGGCCTGATGCTGTGAAAGCAGGAAGTGAGTCCAGAGAGTGTCTTTCACTGTCTCCCTAGGACTGGTCACCTACAGCCGCTGGCCTAGGAGGGAGATTGAGAGGACATGTCTGTGTGACAGAGGTCTGTCTGTGTTTGGGTTGTCTTTTAGGAAGATTTAGACACCCTGAGATTCTTACAATAGGAAGAGCCCTATGTTGTCCTGTGTATCTGTGCTACTGGCTTGGGGTCAAGTCTGAGCTGGCACTGCTCCTGGGAGGGCTACATCTGTCTGCAGTCCCCAGGGTTGTCACCAAGATAGGATGTACCAGATAACATGGATCTTTGGGAGGCCTGCAGCTCCCAGTTTCTGAGCCCTTTTCTGGAGTGAACTGTGCACCCTGCCTCAGAGCCTCCAGCCCAGGCTCTCTGCTCTTAGGCTCAGTCCCTTCCCTGATTCACCAGGTCTCTCCTGTTCAGATCCCATCTATGAGATGGGAACCTCCTCCTTACCCCAGGTCCACATACACATGCTCCTTGATACCCAGAAAGGCAAACGGTTAGGCTGCGGTGGGGGCACTCTTGGCCCCAGTTGACAGCTGTCACTGTAGCCTGTTCTTTGGTGACTTCACAGACCCACCCTTCTCTGGCCCTAGAGTTGGAGCACATTGGGGTGGGGATCACTGGAGAAGTGCTGAGGCTGAGGCCTCCTCACAGAAGGCAAACCTTAAGGCATCTCTAGCTGACCTCTGGGTAGGTCTCTCTTTCTTGTGATCTCCTTCCCGAGCCCTCTCAACAACTAAAATCATCCCGAGTGGTCAGCCAACCTTCTTGTCAGTACAGTGCTGGAAGAACCACCAGCCTGCGCTGCTGTTTCCTTACCAGGGAGTTAGGATGAGACCAACAAAATGGTAGGGCTACCCCCCAGATCACACGATGGGCCGGAGGACACAGCTTATGTCTTGAAATACCCCCCTTTTACAGCTTTCTACGTATCTTTCTTTTTTTTATTTTTATTTACTTTTTATGTTTTGCTTTTTCGAGACAGGGTTTCTCTGTGTAGCCCTGGCTGTCCTGGAACTCACTCTGTAGACCAGGCTGGCCTCGAACTCAGAAATCCTCCTGCCTCTGCCTCCCAAATGCTGGGATTAAAGGCGTGCACCACCACCACCCAGCTCTAAGTATCTTTCAACAGTGTCCTTTAATATAAATTCATGGGCCTCCCCTGGGAATGAATGGTTATGGCTGCTGCACCCCCCCCCCCAGGAGATGAGTTAAGAGGTGCTGGTGGAGACCATGCCGGACTGGGAATGGTTATCCTTAGGCAGATGACAGCTAAGCTGACTTTCCAGGGCCTGCATAGCTTCACCATGAGAATGGCTGAAGTCCATTCCCTCCCACCCCCAAGCCCTGAAAGATGAAATATGGAAGCCCCAGAAACTACAGGGATCCTTGTCATTTCTTCCCTGTCACCTGGATGCTGGCAAAGTCCCATGTAGAAGGTTGAGACTTGTGGGGATGACTAAGAACCAGGAGCCGTGGGAGGCTGGTTAATCAGCAGCGTCAAAACTTCCATTGCTGTTTGCAAACAAGGGCCACCCCCAGAGGAGGAGGACCAGCTACAGGGAACAGCTGGCAGTGGTGGCCTTGGCCAGGCAATGCTGCAGTGACTGAGGCAGACACGTCACCAGATTGCCAGGGTGGTCAAGTGTGGAGCTATGTGTTCTAGAAGAAGGAAGCTTCTTTGACCTGGTGCCAGTCTTGGCCCCAGCCCACAGAGGTTCCCTTTCTAAGAATAACTGATGTTTTTCAAGAACCCTGAATGTAGTGTCAGGGTGGGGTGGGAACAGGAGTGATGTGGCTGCCTGAAAACTGTGTTCCATTCAGGGTTTCCCTGTGTGCTCCTGGATCCTGGCTGATGTGATGTCACATGACCGTCTGGGAAGGTGTCTGGGACTGAAGAGCAGGTTGGGGAAGGGGAGCCTGAGCCAGTGCCCTTAGCCAAACCCACCCAACTCAAGTGACAAACACTGTTGGCCTGAGCACCTGGAGGCTACCAGCCTGACACACCCTGCTCTTGACTGCCATCTCTCAGCCATCTCTTCCTGTCCCTCCTCAGAGAACTTGCCAGGGAGATCAGTCCAGATCTGAGGGAAGAACTATAAATTTGTGTGAAAATGGTTCTTTTCAAAAAGCACCGTCGACAACAGAGTAAATTTGGTATAGACCTTCTGACGGCAATCTGGTAACATGCAGGAAGCAAGAGGCAAGTGCTCAGGCTCTGTTCTGGAAGATTCTCTAAAGCTGATAGCCTCTGTTCCTTATTCTGCCCCAAGGGGTTTGTGTGTTTGGGGGTGGAGGGAGGAGCATGTTCTTTATAAAAGAGAGGGAGTTATTTAAATACCGACTCCTATTAAATGGTGGGTTCACTTGGGACTCAGCCATTCAGTGGAACACTATGCGCCATTTGAAAACATGGTAACAAAACAGGGCATGGTGGTGTAAACCTATAACCCCAGGTTTTGGTAGGTTAGAGCTGGCTTTTCTCAGCTACATATCAAGTTTGAGGTCAACCTTGGGTGCAGGAGACTCTTTTTGGTTTTTCGAGACAGAGTTTCTCTGTATAGCCTTGGCTGTCCTGGAACTCTGTAGACCAGGCTGGCCTCGAACTCAGAAATCCACCTGCCTCTGCCTCCCAAGTGCTGGGATTAAAGGCGTGCGCCACCACTGCCAGGAGACTCTTAAAACAAATAAGGCAATAAATTAGTCAGGCAAGCTGGATGGTGGTAGCACACGCCTTTAATCCTAGCACTTGGGAAGCAGAGGCAGGTGGCTCTCCAGGTTCAAGGTCAGTCAGAGGGAGTTCCAGGACAGCCAGGAACTCAGTTACAGAAGAATCCTGTCTTAACAGCAACAACTAGCCATGCAAGGTCACACATACCTGTCATTTTAGTTCTTGGGAGCAGAGTCAGGAGGATCAAGATTTTAAGGCCATATTTAGCTACAAAATGAGTTTGAGGTCTATTTGTGGGGTACATGAGGCCCTATCTAACAAAACAAAAACAAACCAGTAGTAAATGGGCTGAAGACAGAGCTCAGTGGTAGAGTTTGGGTTCTGGTTCGAGTCCCAGTACCCCAGATGAAATAAAGCAAGGATTCCTTTCGTCAGGACAAATGCTTCATGAGATCTGAACCTCGGCCTTTATGAGGTTCACAGAGAAGAACAGACCTTAAAAAAAGTGATGTGGTAGCCAGGTGTGGTAGCATTGATTTGTAATCCCAGCATTCAGGAAGCTGAGGGGGCGCATTGCCAGTTCTAGGCAGCCTGTGGGCAAGACTGCTGAAAAATAACAAAACCATCAAAGAATTAAATGGAATAAAGCTTAAAATGAGAGTCTGGAATAGCTGGGCAGTGGTGGCTCACGCCTTTAATCCCAGTACTTGAGAGGCAGAGGCAGGCGGATTTCTGAGTTCGAGGCCAGCCTGGTCTACAGAGTGAGTTCCAGGACAGTCAGGACCACAGAGAAACCCTGTCTCAAAAAAACAAAACAAAACAAAAAAAGAGTCTGGAATTAAAAAAAAATAGCATCCAATCTGTCTCCCAATTGCACCCGGCATTTTGATATCACCAGTGCCATGCAATGGTGGCCTAAGGTGAAGCTTAGCCATGGTAGAATCCTAAGCCAGGTTTCACATCTACATCTGCCTGGCCCCTAAGCTACTGTCTGTCTGTGTTGTATACTATAGATTGATATATCCTCTTAGCCTGTTACCAGGGAGGAAACTGGGGACCTTTTCAAACTCTATTGACTTCTGTTATAATTATACAATTTTAAAAAATTATTTTGCACACACCTGCAAATCCCAAGCACTTTGGAACTGGTGGCAGAAGGATTTCTTTCTCTCTCTTTTTTTTTTCATGGAAATTTAATTTTTTTTAAATTATCAAATCATAATTTTTACTTTTTAACACAGGGGTTATAAACACAAAAATGCAGGATGTGGGGAAGGGGATGACACAGGAGCATAGGGGTTCAGGGGGAGGCAGAAGGATTTCTTGAACCCAGGTTTTTGAGACTAGCCTGGGCAAGAGGGCGGCACAGCAGGTCGCTATCTCAATACAATTATTTACATATTTTTGCGTTTATGTCTACCGAGTGTTCTCTGCATGTCTTATGTGTGCATCACGTGCATGCAGTGTCCCCCAGAGGCCAGAAGACGGTGCCGGATTCCTAGAACTAGAATCACAGGCGATTATGAAGCACATGTGAATGCTGAAAACTGAACTCTGGCCCTCTACGAGAACAACCGTACTTAACTGCTCACCCATTGCTCTATCCCTGGCATTCAAAACTTCTTTGTGTGTGTGTGTGGGGGGGGGGGGGGGCAGGGAGGTGTGCGTGTGCCACGACACACTTGTAGAGGTCAGAGGTCAGCTTCTTTCCACTATGGGTGCCAGGGATTGAGCTCAGGGTCGGTGGCCAGTGTATTTATCCAATAAGCCTTGTTGAAGTACCTCTAGACAGAAGTTTTCAAAACACTGTCTGGGCCTGCTCAGTGGTAGGTACTTGCCTACCCTCTGAAAGGCTTTTTTGTTCAACACCCAGCGCCATTACAAACACAAAAGCCCAACCAAACACCAAAACTTCAAACAGGGAGAGATTAATGAGGCGGAAGGGCAAATGGGAACACTGAGGCACAGATGGTGAAGATCAAGGGCAGAGGCACTGGGAGGAGGACCTGAAGGAGTCAGGCTTCTGTGCTTTGCCTCAGGATGAGTCAGGGAGGTGTTGTGGGGGCAGGGCGGGGCTTGTCCACGGTGCATCTCCCAAGGGTCTCTCCTGTATTTATTTACTTATTTGTTTGTTTTGCTTTTAAGGCAGGGTCTCACTCTGTAGCCTGGCTGGCCTGAAACTCATTTATCTCCAGAGGGTTAGGCAGGGGACACACACATACACATACACACACACACACACACACACACACACACACACACACACACCCCCCTTCTCTGGGTCACTCTTGCTCAATCTTTTTATTACCTGGCATAAATACATTATCACCCCAGTGTTTGCATTCCTCTCATTTTTTTTTTTTAGAGGCAGGAGATAAGGGTGAGAGAACCTCTGTTTGAATGCCAAATTCCTCAGCAGGTCAGAGGTAGATTTTTAGCTGCCCTCATGGGAGGGTAGGAGCATCAATAGAATGAGACCTCTGGGCCAATGGGGAGAAGCCACGAGGTCTGAGAATTTCAAAGCTATATTTGGATGGGGCAAAGGGACGGCCTTGCCCCTTTGTACAGTCCCCCGAAAACAGAAGAGTTGTTTCATCCCGTTAATCTGGCTTCTAGAAGTGGGGTACAAAAGGATCAGGCTGGGGGTGTGGGAGACAGGTGAAAGGTTCTCATCACTTCAGGAATCCCCAGTACCTGTGGGAATTATAGCAGACACAGGCTGGAAGAATTGGTAGTCTAGCCAAGAGTGGTCTGAGCCCCCTTGGTTTCTAATATGCTCAGGCTAAACCCACACTGCAGGACTGGGTACAGACTGCTCTTACCTCCCTCCATGATGGACAACTTCAGGAGTACGGAAAGACGTGGGTTTCAGTTCGCAAAACCACTTAATATTAGAGTCAACTCTCGAACATTCTCTTACTTCAAGGGACTGTTACCTGGATACAGAGGCTGTAGTAACGGCTCCTTGGGAAGCTGAGGCAGGAGAATTGCTTCTGCCTAGGAGTTTGAGGCTAGTCTGGGCAACATAGCAAGACAATCCCTTGCCCCTCTGTCAAAACAAAAACCTAACAATAAACTAAGTTCCTCCAGCATGGAGAGGCCACAGTTTCCCCAGATGCAGGAGCTCTTTCTTAAAACAGCTGTCGAAGAATCCTTCTGTCTGCTAAGAATTACCCTTCATTTGCATGGGAGGAAGTCTATTCTGGTATACTTCCTGCGTCTTGCTCTCTGAATCCTACCTATACTTGATGAGTTGTCCTGTATGTGATATCAAGCACCAGGGTGAAATTTGTGAGGTTGTGATGTCTGGAAAGGGCCCTGTCCTCAAGATGGGACTGCTGTGGACAAGGCAGGCCACAGCAACAGCCATGGTGGTGGGGGTGGCATATGTGCCCTTGACAGGGATGGGGAGTCCTGCTGCCCGCTGCTGCCTGTGAGTGAAAGGGAAGGCGAACTTGCTGGACGTGCAGAACCCGAAGGTCATCTGAAATAGATGAGGTAAAGGTTAGAAGCCGGAGGTGGGGGTGTGTGGAAAGGAATGAGGCTGGAGTTGACTGGCCAATAAACCCCCGAAAAACCTTGCCTGCTTATCTGTGGTGGACTTCGGCCACTGGGAGAAAGGAAAAAAAAAATCACAGCAGAGTTTTCTGGGTTCTCCTTTCTGCTCCCTGTAGGGAAGAGCTCCTGGTTCCTGATACTTCTGATAGATGGGTGAGGGGTTTTTCATGCTCTTTGGGCACCCAGAGAAGCCACTGCCACCCCCTTGCCCTGCACATGAGGGTGCAGATTTGCAGTGTTCTGGCCACTGCCTTTTATCTGGCTCTAGACAGCTCCATCTCTACCCTAAAGTGGGCAGGAAGCATCAAGGCCATTGGCCAGGATTCTGGGAAATCTTTCACTTTTCCCACGGTTAGGAGAGAGTTGGCAGCCTCCATTGAAACCGCCAGAGAAATGGAGAGTTGGTATGCAGTTCCTGGTGGCAGGCTAACCAGCAGACTTTGAACTGAAATCCCAGTGGCTAGAATGACAGGTCCTGTGCCACCAGGGTCAGCCGAGTGTGAACTCTTAAATTCTTAATAATCACTGAACGCTTAGTTTTCACAGTTGCTAAAGCCTTGCTGGAATTTTTAAAGTGCTTCTTCCTATCGCCTCAGCCTTCCTTTTTCCTTCCTGGGTGCTTCTTACATTCATATAGAGGGCCTCTGTGCGCAGTGCACATGCGCACAGCACTACTGGTCTGAGCCTCAGCTCTGACCCATTCTGGGTTTGCCTTTCCTCTCGGGAACACGTGGGCATAGGAGGTGCCCAGCTCCCAGGCTGATCAGTGTGGCACAGGGTCTTGCTGTTAAAGAGCTCAGCACAGTGCCAGGCACTATATTTACTAGGAATAAATGGTGTCTATTATGTGCACAAGGGAAAAGGGCTGTCCTAAATAAAGTGTTGGCAGCACTTACCCCCAGTGGGTGGGATTACAATCACAATGAACATCCATTACTTTTCTAATTGGAGAAAAGAGAACAATAAATGTTTTTATTGGAAAAAAAGAAAGAAAAAAAAACTGCCTTTGGCTTTGCTAGAAGGAAACTGAAGATAATGCCAGTGTCCTTAAGGAAGACAAGGTTTCTGCTTTTATATGAAACTTAAATGATGGACAAACCCCTTCTCCAGGATTAGCGCCTCCAATAGAGGAGATAGCGCTTGCTTCCAGCTATGGGCCTACTCTCCCGTCCTGGCACCAGTACCCTGTGGGGCCTAAGTCC
This sequence comes from Rhabdomys pumilio, assembly GCA_030674055.1. Lineage (NCBI taxonomy): Eukaryota > Metazoa > Chordata > Mammalia > Rodentia > Muridae > Rhabdomys > Rhabdomys pumilio. The sequence continues at coordinate 20,900,374 of JANHMN010000018.1, read as the reverse complement.
TTGTTTCTGTTTTGCTCTGAATTCTTGACTCCCAGATGCATGTCTCAGCAGCAGAAGCAGGAAACAGGCCCATCTGAGGCAGCATGGCCCTCCCTAGTTCCCTCCTAGGCCATCTCTGGCAAGCCTGAAGGGGTAGACCCCCACCTTCTCAGGTTATCTGGGGACCATCGGCGTCTGCTGGATAGGCTCCTGTGCCACATTCTCCTTCTGCACCCTGGAGTGGGCATACTGTGGCTGGAATAAATGCTTCTCTGTTTGGGAGACAAAGAACAGAGTGGCTCCTCTGGGTCAGCTGTCTCTTTTGGCTGGCTGAGCCTACTCTCCCCCAGGCCTCTTCTGAGGCTCCTGGGTGCCCAGGAAGGAGCTTTTAAAGACAGACTGTGGGGCCGTGGCATTCTGAGCTGTTTGGCTGGAGCTTAAAGGAATGTGTTACCTTAACAAACCCCAAGCCTGCTGCTCAAGAAAATATTTATTGGTTGGAGGGGGGCAGGGGGGCAGCTGGAGAGGCAATATGGCAGGCTGGGCGCAGAGAGAGGGTGCATGACTGTGTAGCTGAGCAGGTGAACATGTGGTGTTGTGTATGCTTGTTCTCGTGGCAAGAGCACGTGTGAGTTTGCTAAATGAGAAAATATATTAAGATGTGAGTCTGTGTGTCTCAGATGTGTGTGGATCCTAGCTGGGGTGCGTGAAACTTCTGTACCCGGATTTGGGGCGGAGTACAAACCGTTTGAGGGTGAGTGTAACTGTTCCCCAACGTTAACTCCAGGGTGGGAATAAGAGGCTGGGGTTCCTGCCGGCTGGGTGAGGGCGGAGTGTGCTGGCACGCGGGGTGCAGTGGAGGGTGTGAGCCTGCTCTGAAGGCGCCGGCAAGGTGTGTCTGGGCTCTAGCACCAGCGGGTGAGTGTGTACCAGCCCCTGCTGGGGGTAGGCTGCGAGGGGAGGCACGCGCCTGGGGTGGGCGCGTGCGCAAGAGTGCAAGTGCCCCCGCCTGAGCCCGTTGCCATGGGAACACGCCGCGGCCTGAGTTAATCATTTCCTGTGGAAAGTGCGGGAGGGGCGGGCACGGGGCGGGCCGACGAGGCAGCGGCGGCGTGGAGCTGCCTCGCGCGGGCGGGCCGGAGCGGGCCGAGCCCCGGGCGCTGCGGCTGCGGCGGCGCTGGGATCCTGTTTCCGCTAGGCCGGTGAGTCGGGGTCCCGGCAGACTAGGGGCGGGTTGGGACGGGCTCCTCCCGGCGTGCCTGGTGGGCGCCGCGCCCTCCCTGCCTGAGGACCCCTCTATCCGGACCCGCGGCGGGCGCTGCGATCAGGCCCTAGAGACCCGGCTATGCGCGGGGGTCTCACTGCGTCGTCCAGCCGGAGGATCTTGCCCGGACTTGGGCGTGAGGGTGGTACGGCCTCTGGGGTCGCACCACCGAGACCCACTCTGGATCTCCTTAGCCGGGGAATGTGCAGAGCCTACCTGGGAGCTGCGGGTCAACCAGCGCACCCCCTTCTTCTGCATGGATCGCTTCCAGGAAGGCTACTGTTTGGGCCCTCCCTCTGTGTCCCCGGGTAGTTCTGCCCCTTCTCCCCGCTCCCCCGCAAGGCCCGAGGTGGGGTGCGGCAGCCCCTAGGTTAGGAGGGAGGGCCTCAGAAATAACCCTCGCAAGCTGAGAGGAATCAAGTCATTGACAGCTGCGGCTGAGGAATCCCTGCAGGGAGGGGAACCCAGAAGCTGTCTGTGCCCTCAGCCGTTCCACTGCAAGTAACAGCAGAACTCTGGCTGACACAGTGAAAGGCCCGGTTCTGAAACAGTTTAAAGAGGAAGCTGGATTTAAATTCTTAAGTATTATTTGTTACCCTTCCAAAACACACACACACACACACCCCTCAATGCATTTCTCAAGCTTGGGCATTGGAACTACCCACTAGCTTCACCTTCCTTAGTGTCCTTCTGCCCCAGACTGGTTGAGTGCCCTTCCTAGCCTGGTAGGACTTGTTCCCCATGCCCTTCATAAAGGGCCAGTCTCCTTGGCCAGAGTCATTTGCTAGTAATGCAGCCCCAGAATGGTTTTGTGTATTCGAATGGCTGGACTTCAGGGTTTGAGGTGGTGGGTTCTGCTGTCTGTATAGGTACCAGGGAGCAGAGAATTTGAAATCTGGATGCCCCAGAACATGTGTGTGCCAGGGATGACCTAACTCAGTCTAACCATGCCCCCCTACCCCAAATGCTCACCCAGGAGAACCAAGCTATCTCCAACAATAGTGTATGAGGTGTACACACACACAGTCTTTGCTCTGTGTGTCTCTGGTTTAGGACAGGAGGAAGGCAGATCTACCATCCTTGGCTAAACCCAGAGAAGCACATGCCCCTCCCCCAGCCAGCTTCTACATTCACCCACCAATGGGACAGTGTATCAAGAAATAGCAGCATCTTGGGCTATTTGCCTTTGCCAGCACTTCATCTGTGTATTGTCTGATGTCAGCCCTGAGAAGTGCAGTTTTCACCACTTGATACATAAAGATGATAAGACAGAGAACAGGTAATTAATTCTCCCAGGTGGCAGAGCCAAAGCCTGAACCAGTCCAGTAGCTCTACCCCATGATATACAGGTTACCAGAGGTCCCAGGACCCCAGACCAAACACCTGTGTAAGGAGAGTGTAAGCACTTCTCTCTTGGCCTAGAACCCTGAGCTTGTTTGAGATTCCTTGATCCTGCTGATCCCACACCAGGGTTTCCAGCTGCTAAATTCAGCTGTTTTTTCCTCTTGGGGATCTAGCACACACCCTTCCTCTTTCTTCGGGCTGCCTCTCCAACTTCCCTTCCTGATAGCACAGAAGTATGGTCCCCCACCTCTGCCCTCCTTGACTGAGCTGATCTCTCCTGGGATCCTCTGCCCTTCATGGTCTCAGCTTGGTAGGAGCACCCACAGAGGATGGTCCTCCCAACTTCACCCCACTAGCCTGCAGGGTGGCTTTATGCCTGGCGCTGTGCCAGGCCACCTGGGGAGGACATTTGTATCTGCTTCTCTTGCTTCTCCCACTTTCTGCCCATCTCAAGGCATCTAGGATATGGGGCTACTTATATTGATCGGTATCTTCCTGACCCTTTAGCATCCCACACTTTGTTCAGTCAAGGAAGGAAGAGACCATGACCCACTGTCTTCAGTACTTGGCCCTAAGAGCATCACATCAAAAGTCTTCAGTCTCCAACTCCAGATTCTTGCTTTTTGTTTCCTGTCTCTAGATGCCTTGTTCCTGCCCCTCTGTCTACCCCCACATGTCACCTCTCCCCTGTCCTATTCTCTCAGCTCATCTCCTCCTCATCCTGGCTGACACAGCTGCCCCCTAGGCCTTTTTCAAGTCCTTGAGCCACTTTGAACTTTTGGTGCAACCGAGGCTGGTCTGGAACTTGCAACCTTTTGAGCGCTAGGGAAGGAAGGTGTGAGCCCCTATTCCTAGCTCTCCCTTAAAGGGAGTCCCTAGGGCTTTCTTTTTACTCTGCTGTGTCCTGCCCTTCCTTTTTGCTCTCCAGCCACTTCTGAGGACTTTGTGTATGCGATGGGCAGTGACTGCTCCCACACACCCCAGACCTCCAGACAACCTCATCCCTGTCCTTACTTAATACCATTCATCTCGATTAAGGGTAATCCCCTGTTACTCAACCTTGCAGGTTATACTCTCATTTTTCGAAATAATGATCTTTAGCTCTGAGTCTTGGTGGCGAACCTGACCTCCAGGCTTTGGCTTGTGTGTGTGTGTGTGTGTGTGTGTGTGTGTGTGTGTAAGTATATACATATGATGTATATACATGTATTTCAGGATTATCCATCATGGAGCATGTGGGCATAGCATGTGGGATGAGCCCCTCATCCTCAAGAAGCTGGGAATTGGGTGGGGATGAACCCTGTTCAACACATGTTCTTGCTGCCTGGCATGAAGTGGTCAGTGCAGTGAGAGTGGGGAACTTGAAAATGGCCCACAATCCAGGTAGCTCTGTAGGAAGTCCCTTGGGTGCCCAACTCAGTCTTCAAACTCCATGATGCCTCTTTAGTCTGGCTTTGCTTCTGTGACTGGCATCGAAGCCTGAATCTGGGGCGAAGTTTGGTCAGCTCAAATATTCTTGAAGCTGCTCTGCACACAGTAGGTACATAATAAAGATTTTTGCAGTGAGGAAGATGGTGACTCAAGGCCAGCCTGGGCTACATAGTAACACCCTGTCTCAGATAACCAAACCAAACCAAGACAGAAAGCCTGGATCTAAATCTAAATGAACTCTATCCATTTGTTTGCTTCCTATTCTGGACCAGTGCTCCCAGGACGCTTACACTTCCCATACCAGTGCTCCCAGGACGCTTACACTTCCCATACCAGTGCTCCCAGGACGCTTACACTTCCCATACCAGTGCTCCCAGGACACTTACACTTCCCATACCAGTGCTCCCAGGACGCTATACTTCCCATACCAGTGCTCCCAGGAC
>JANHMN010000018.1:20829086-20895903 GCA_030674055.1 Rhabdomys pumilio | reverse complement strand
TGCTCCCAGGACGCTTACACTTCCCATACCAGTGCTCCCAGGACGCTATAATTCTGTACCACATGGTGCCTGGGAAATCCCTCTGACCTCTCTGTAACCTGTCCATACTTGTAACGTTTATTTTTGAGACAGGGCTTCACTGTGTAGTCCTGGCTGTCCTGGTACTTGCTGTGTAGACCGAACTGACCTTGAACTCGTAAGAGATCTCTGCCTTGGGTGTGCTGGGATGAAAGGTTTGTGCCATCACTTCAATAAACCTTTGCCTAATGTTGTGACTGGAAGTTTGAGGCCCCTGACTAGGTGCCCAGCACGTAGTAGGCACTCAATAAATGATTATGAACTAGGAACTGAATGAATGCCTGGCAGGGTGCCTGACACACCCTCCACACTGAGTTATTTGAATATGTGAATGAACTGGCCCTGAGAATTTGCTGAGTGTAAACCCAGCTTGCCCCTGGCCCTAAGCCAGCCCCTTCTGAGCCCCTCCTCAGTGAGATGCTAATTCTTAGAGCATTAGCTGCTGGGCCACTGGTTTGGGACACAGCCCTGAAGGCTGAGACTTAAGCAAGCAGCTGAGTCTAATTAGAAAATGAGACCTCATGGAGGAAAAGGATTAAACTCACCATTGGTTGCAGGCATAGTCCTGGAGTTTCCTCCATGTGTGGCTGCTGCCCGGTGAGTCCTCTGGCAGATCTTCACAGTGGGTGGTAGACTCACCGACTGGCTCCTAGCCACGGTCAGTGCCAAGCACCCTCCTGTTGGGTCCTTAGGGGTTGCTACACTTGGGGCGGCTGTCCTGGGTGGCAGGTGAGCCTTGTTTGCAGACCCTTCTAGATGATACAGCATGTGGACTACCCACTCCTCTTAAAACTCCCTTCCCCTTGCTCTCTCCGCAGCCTGCCCGGCACCCAGAAGAGGTTGCTGAGCCCCGGGCCATGGTCCCCTCTCGCAGGACGTGGAACTTGGGAGCCACGCCTTCACTGCGGGGCCTGTGGAGAGTGGGCCGGGTCCAGGAGCCCAAGCCCGGGATGGCTCGCCCCGCCCCAGCCAGCCCAGCCGCCCGCCCTTTCCCACACACCGGCCAGGGGAGGTTGAGAACTGGTGAGTCCGCATTTTTAGAATGCCTCTTCATTTCCCTTCCTTCCTCCAGATCCCAGAGATGAGACTGAGGCTTCTCGCGGTTCCTAAACTCAGTCAGAGCTGTCAGGTAATTACAGGGTAGCTAGCAGCCCAGAGCCGGCTGGGCGTGGAGTGCAGCGCAGCGTCACCGGGTGCTCCTTCCCTGCGTCCAGCCTGGGAGGAGGAGAAGGCTGGGGCCGGTTAAACTTTAACAGTTCATAGCACCGCGGCATCAGCTACGTTCCCGCCAGCTGAAGCAGGTCAGGGACTCTGAGATCTCATTCGGGTGCTCTCTAATATCAGCAGAAGGCGGTAAACAAGGTAGGTGAAGCGGCTGACCTGAACGCCTTGCTCTGTACTGACACCTGATTCTGCCAGGCTGCCCTGGACAGGAGTGAGGAGCGAGTGCAGGCTGCCCAGAGTGTTGCCCGGCGGGGTTTGGGTGTCAGACAGCCAATGGTTGCTTTCAAAACGATCATACTAGCAGGTCTATGGCAGAGGGTCCTGGAGCCTGGGCCACTCGTGTGCCCTAGGGAACTGTCAGCAGTCAGCTTTCTGGGTCATGTCCCAGGTGCGGAGACTGACAAGGAGCCAGCGGCTCCTCTGTTCTGGGTAGGGGCTGGGTGTGGGGGTGAGGAGTCTTCTTGACCCTTTCCCTACCTCAGTGTGGGCAAGTAGGCAGGGTGCCCTGGCTGTGTGGGAAGGAAGGGTTGTCCTGGAGAACTGCCTTCAGGTGTTTGCTACCTTTTGCTCCTGACCTGCAGGGAGATGTGTCCAGATTACCAGTCTGGTCCCCTGGGTCATGAGGCCATGGGATCTAAGCCCCTTAGTACAGAGAGGAAGGATACACAGAGGTTCAGAGATGGCCCCTCTCGCCCTTTCTAACTGTAACACATCCACTCTGCCAGTGGGCAGCAGGGCAGTGCTTTGAAGATCTCCCAGCTTCTATAGTTGCCTGGGTTTGCCACCCTTATACCCTGGGAGCCTTCAGGCAAAGCAGGGGCTCTCTGGGTCAGTCAGAGCTGGTTGTTTAAAAGGGGGAAAAGAATGGTCTCTACAAGGTTGTCCCCAGGTGTGAGTAAAACAGAGATAAATATGGTTTTTCTGGTTAAAAAAAAATTTTTTTTAACCTTAGAAGACTATTTTGCGTGCGTGCATATGTGTGCATGCGTGTGTGCATGTGTGTGTGGTGTATATTTCTAAATACGTAAATGCAACCTGTTCAGTCTGTATAATATTACTTGTGTATGCATGTGTGTGTGTACTTATGAAATGAGTACAGTGACTTTAGAGACTTATGACCACTTTATAAATTTAAGATAATCTAAAGATCAAGTGAAACCTGTGTGTGACAGGCAGGCACAGGCTTGGCACCCAAGAGAGAGCCTTGGTCAAAAAGGGTACCCCAGGCCCCTCCAAATCTTCCTGGCTGGTGTCACTGTCAACGTGAAAGGGACAGTCAACCAGGGTTGGTTGGTATATCAGTTTGAATACAAGCCCTGTGTAGTACTGGGCCTGTTAGCCATTCAAGGTCTCTGGCTTTCTGCCTTGGCAACAAGGGAATGTCCTCCACCTGCCTGGGTGGTTATGGTGGCAGTCACTATCCTCATGGCTAATATCTGTGGGTCCTTCAGGTTTTTGTCAGTGTGGGGACTTCCTGTTCCTTGTGCTCTTTGAGCCTCACTATGGGGTTATGCCCTCAGGATGTTAGTTTATCTCAGGGTCATGGCTGTGCTTTAAAACACACACACACACCCGGGCAGTGATGGTGCACGCCTTTAATCCTAGCACTTGGGAGGCAGAGGCAGGCAAATTTCTGAGTTCGAGGCCAACCTGATCTACAGAGTGAGTTCCAGGACAGCCAGAGCTACACAGAGAAACCTTGGCTCGAAAAACCAAAAAAAAAAAAAAAAAACCACACACACACACACCCCCCACAGGGCTTACTTTGATTGCCTGGAACTTGTTAAGTAGACCAGGCTAGCTTTGAACTCCCAGAAATCTGCCTGCCTCAAGCTTCTGAGTGCTAGGATTAAAAGCATGTGCCTGGTGGAAAAGCTTCCATTTAATTGATTCTTCAAAAATCAACGTATTTGATTTATTTTCAAATAAATCAAATTTATTATTTTAGTTTTAATTTATATGTATACTTATCTGTGTGGTTAAGTGCACATGAATACAGGTATCTACAGAGTTAAGAGGTATCCAGATACCTCGGAGCTGGATTTATAGGCAGTTGTGAATCACCCAGTGTGGGTGCTGGGAGCAAAACTCCAGTTCTTTGCAAGAGCAGTGTGTGCTCTGCGGCTGAACCATCTCCCCAGCCTATGGCTGTGTAATTTGACAGTAAGACTACTATTGTTTCCCACCCTGGCCAGGATGGGGGGGGAGGGTCCTTCCCCAGAGGATACACTTCTAGCTGTTCTGGGTACACTTCTAAAAATAGCAGGGACCAGGCTACCCTGTGTGGAGTTGGTCTTAATTAAGGCAAGGGGGAAATTGCCACCTAGAGGCAGCCCGGATAATAAAGCTGTGTCCCTGTGAAGTACACAGCTCACTCAAGTGTCTTGGCTTCCTCGTACAGTTCTCTGCAGAGGAGCTGATGAATAAGTGTGGACCCCCAAAGCCACTGTGGCAACTAGGGAGTCCCTGGCAGGGTCTTGGGTACTCTCTAGGAAAGAATCTCAGGGTCTCTTTTGGTAAGGTAATCAGGCCGCCCCACTGTCCCTACCTGTGCTCCTGTATGGAGATAACCTATTGAGGCCACAGGAGGCCCTGCTGGCCACACGTGGGCAAGTTGGAGGGTACAAAAGCCGAGCTCAGCCTGCTTTGGCCAGTAGTCCAGCAGCCAAATACATCATCTTATCTGTCTTTCCTGAGACAGGGCGTGGAAAAGAGACCCTGCCCGTTGGCGAGGAAGACTCCACTTCCCGGTCTGCAGCTAGACCGTCTCTTGCACAGTGTCGAGCCCTCAGCGTGGACTGGCCTGGCCCTAGGAGTCCCCATAGACTTTACTTGACAGTGCAGGTAAGCCGGAGCCATCAGATGCAGGGGCGAGGGTGAGTGTGCCCCGTGTGTTTTGGTCCTCTGAATTCCAGCAGTTGAGTCTGGCAGTGAGAAGAGGTGGGGACTTGCCAGGCACTGGTTGGCTGGTTGGCTAGCCCTTTGCAGCCCATAGCTGAGATCCTGAATGAATGCAACAGGCTGCCTTACAACTTATCCCACAGGGAAGAGCTCTTAGGTGACTGGAGTGTCTCAGCCACACCCTGGCTGAAGTGAGAAGTGAGCCCTGTGTTACAGAGCTGGAGGAGATACTGGGAAAATAGGCTGGTTTGGGAGAGCTGTTTATCTCTGTGTGGACAATGCCTTTATTCCCTTGTTTGAGGAATCAAAAGAGGGCCAGGCTGGGTGTGGTGTATGCATGCCTTTAATCCTAAAGGAGGCAGAGAGAGGCAGATCTCTGAGTTTGAGGCCAGCCTGGTCTACAGAGCAAGTTCCAGGATGTCCAGGGGCATATAGAGACTGTCTCCCGAAGAGTCCAAAGGGAGATGGTGGGGAATAGGGAGATTCTTTCCCTTCCAGTAGTCAATGACTTTCAAAAGGCATGCTTACTGTATACTGGGGTAGGGGGTAGATTTGATTTTAGAAATAATACAAAGAATTAGTGGTTTTTATTCGACAGTGTTTTGGAACACAGACATTAGATCTCATGTCTCAACAGAAAGATTCTGTTTTGTGTGAATTTTATAGACAAGGATACAGCGGCTCAGAGCTCAGAGACGTTAAATAACTTGCTGCTGATCACACAGTAGGTTGAAATCTGAACTACCAAACGGAAATGGGATACAGAGGTGTAAAAGAAACGTTATAAAAGGTGATGGCAGTGGTGGCGCATGCCTTTAAGGGAGGAAGAGGCAGGCAGATCTCTGAGTCTGAGGTCAGTCTGGTCTACTGAGCCAGTTCTGGGACAGTCAGGGCTACCTAGAGAAACTCTGTCTCAAACCTAAATAAACCAACAACCTCCAAATAAACAAACACACAGAAAACCCCAAATGGTACCAAGAACTCACAGTGTGATCCCTAGAAGCTGGTGTCCCTCCTGGTCCGTCTGCCACTCCACTGTGAAAGGTTCGTCTCCAACCACTTACCTTGCTTTACCGCCACCAGTGGTCCACTATTCGTATTCACTTTTTCACATTATTCTGTGACCTGCTGCTTCCCTCACGGCCATCTTTGAGATTTCTTCATACACGGTAGTCATGGAGAACCCCATCCATTCCCCTTCACCGCGGCATGATATTCTACTTAAGATTTCCCCATAAACTGTAACTGGGCTGCATGTGTGCTTGCAGCATTAGAGCCCTTGGCTGGCTCATCCCATCACTACCGAGATCACAGTGAGCTCCTTTGACGCTCAAGTCATGACGTTGATCTTACACTGATTGTACATCTAGGTGTGGGGGCAGCACAGTGCACATGTGCAGTAGGAGGGCAGCTTGTGAGGGTCAGCATAGGCTCTGGGGGTGGGAACGCAGGGCGTCAGGTGCTTTCCTGCCTGGAACCATCCTGCTGGCCCACATTAGTTTGTTAGTTTGGGATCTCAATATTTAGCCCCATCTGGCCTCAAACTCAGAGAGCTACCAACTCAGTCTCCCAAAGCCTGGGATTAAAGGTATTCGTCACCATCCCCAGGTGCGTTAGTTTGGTGTGTTTGAATGTTTGCCTACATATATGTGTATGTACCATGTGTATACCTGGTACCTGCTGCCCAAGGATGCCAGGAAGAGGAATCAGATCCCTGTAGCTACCAAGTGGGTGCTGGGAAATAAACCTAGGTTCTCTAGACTGTCAGCAGATCTGCTGACTCTCCCTGTCTAGAACTAGTTACTGACATGAATCCCCATGTGGGTGCTGGGAACTGAACCCAGGTACAAAGGCAGCAAGTGCTCTTATCCGCTGAGCCATCTCTCCAGTGCCTGCATTACTATATTTTTTAAAGATTTATTTTTATCTGTATGAGTGTTTACATATATGTCTGCTGCCGACAGGGGCCAGAAGAGGGTATTAGGTCTGCTCAGAGTTACAGTCTCAAGTCACCATCTGGGTCCTGGGAATTGGACCTGGGTCCTCTTGAAGAGCAGCCAAACCTCTCAACTGCTGAGTGGTCTCTTCAGCCCCCCGGTATTAGTATTTTAATACATGCATTTGCTGAAAAGCAAATTACAGATTGGCCGCTTTGTGCCACTATGTCCTTAGACCTGCGCAGGGATGCTGAGAAGGGAAGTAGGGATGGTAGCCCAGTAGAGGCTCCAGAGAGTCACCAATGACCTTACATGGGTGAAAACAAACAGGAGAGTGCCAGGAACACAACTTTGGAGCAAGAAGTGCCATGGTTATCTGGGTCTGTTGTCCAGATTCCCTTAAGAGACGGGACTTATAATCTCTCCTAGTCTTCTATCTTTATATTTTTGAGACAGGGATTCCCTTTGTCGTCTAGGCTGGTGTGGAACTCATGTTCCCACGTGCTGTGGTTTTAGGCATAAGCCACCATACCTGGCTTTTTCTCTGAGCTTCTGATTGCCTTACACACACATCCTGCCTTTCCAGCTAGCCACTGTGCAGAGTCGGGTATAAAGCCAAGTGCAGGCGGTGGGCAGGACGGGTGCCAGGGGAAACGCACACCTTTGAGCCATTCTCCCTCCAGCGGACACAGTCCTGCTGCTCTGGCCAGGACCCCAGGGATGATGATGTGTAAGGGACAGCCTTTGTTTCAACATGTTTCTTGGTTCTTGTTAGATTCTTCTGAGAGCTGAACCGACTATACTTGTTTTTTTGTGAGGTCTTTGAGGAGAGTGAGTCTGGTGAGAGAACAGTTAAGGAAACCAGAGGGAAGTTAAATCAGGAGGCTGTGGTCAGGAGCTGCTGCAGCTCAGCTGGGTGGCGGCCCTGTTCTTGAGCTTTGATTATGGGGTGCTGGGCTGTGGCTGCTACAGAGACTTGGGCTCAGCAGTTCTACTGACGCTTCATTCAGAAGCCATTAGTGACTGGCTTCCAAGTTCTTGTCCTTCCAGCCCCTGCATAGCGCTGCCATGTTTATGGGTGTGGGTGTATGCTGAAGTGTGTTCCACGCGCAGGGGCTCGACCTGTAGGTCACAGGCTCAGTCAGTCCAGCCTTGTTCCAGCAATTAAAGACTGAGTGATACCTCCAGGACACTGCAGAAATTCCCAGCCCCCAGGGACGTCTGTCCTTCCTGTGCTTCAGCCAGCAGCCCAGAAATAGTGTAACCTTTGCTCCTGTCTGAAGGCAAATGGAAACTTCCAACTGCTGCTGTCCTGCCACCCCCACCTCCCTCAGCCTGCTGGAGATTGTGTAGCAGTTGGTTGAAGGGTGGGGACAGAATTAAGCTGAGGAGAAATTTCCTAAATACAAGAGATGGAGAGAGAAAGAGGCCCAGGATGTGGCTGACTAGGCACCAGCTGGGCCCATTTTTACTCTTGCAATTTTTTTTTTTTAAGGATTTATTTATTTTATGTATGTGAGTGCACTGCCACTGTCTCAGACACACCAGAAGAGGACATTGGATCCCATTACAGATGGTTGTGAGCCACCATGTGGTTGCTGGGAATTGAACTCAGGACCTCTGGAAGACCAGTCAGTGCTCTTAACCACTGAGCCATCTCTCCAGCCCTTACAATTCTTTTGATCTACCTTTTGATGCTCAAAGTTAAAGAGTATAGATCAGAGAAACTATAAACTGATCGTAGCTATCTACATGGTGCCTCCTTGTGCTGGCACTTTAAGCGTGCCTTGCTTGCTGTTGCCTGTGGTTTGCCCACTGGCGCTAGAGGGCGGAGATAGTGGTTCTAGACTGAGAAGGGAGGAAAGCAGCTTTGGAGAGGGTGCAGAATTTGTCCACAGGCACACAGCACACAGATGACATGCTGTCTCTCTGGGCTTCGCCTTCCCTGTCCTGAGCATTAAAGAAAAAAAAAAAAAAGTAGCACTTGGCCCTGGGATGTTGGCACAAACCTTTAATTCCAGGAGTGGGGAGTCAGAGGCACTTGGATCTTCGCAGGTTCCAGGCCAGCCAGGGCTACAGGTGAGACCCTGTAAAGAAAATAAAATGAAGTTAACACTTAAGCATCTTCTCAGCTGCTTTGTGGACATACACACAATAAAACTGTGTTTTTAAGGTGAAAAAGTCGAGCCTCAGATGGGTCCAGAATGACCTGGAAGGCCATTTTTGCTCGGATTCTTCTCCTATTGTGAAGTTTATTTCCATTCCTCAAGTTGAAATTGCTCTTGTTTCCATGTCAGTGGGTCTTCGTGTGTGCACACCCCACACCGAGCACACACGGAGACCCCCACTGCCTGTGAGCTCTCCAGTTCGCTTTTCATCTGTGTCTTATGTATTATTACCGTTAAATGGGTCCACACTTTCCCACACTCTTGTCCAGTCCCTTGCTTGGTGTCTTTCTCCATGAGCTACCAGGGATGTCTCCGAATGAAGCACCCCTTTTCACCTCTCCACTCACCTGCTCCAGACCAGCCACCTTGACCAGATCATGGGGTCACATTGCCCCTGGATAGCCCTCTGGGACACAGCATGCAGAAGGCAGTGTAGTCATTCTTCTGGTCAGATGGACTCATGTGTAGTAGCTGCCTAGTCCTGGGAGTGCCATCCTTAGGTGGGAAGTTGTCTGCCAAGGTGTCACAGCAGATGACACTTCAGGGGAGTTGCCCTAAGACTGTTGTGTGTAGGCAGGATAGGATAGTCACCTGCATTGAGGCTTGTTGTGAACAGACTGCTCACATGTTGATGACTCCTGACCTACAGAGCCTGCAGGGATATCACAAACTTTATCTGGGGAACGTAGATGCTTAGAGCCTTTTTTACTGGTGTGGAGACTGACTACAGTGGGACCGACGAATAAATTACTGCCATCTCTCTGTGGAATGTTAGTCTGACTTCCCCTGATTCCAAGCAGGACTCTTTGTCTACACCTCCTTGGTGAATACACTGCTAGCCCAGGGACCAGCATGCTCGCCACCCCAGGGCAAGGGTCTCTCCTCAGCACAGTCCCCTTCACGAGAGGATTCTGGTTGTGTCTTGGCAGCAGGCCCTGCAGGACAAGGGGTGCGAGAGCAAGAGTCAGGGGACGAAAGAAGACAAGCTCCCGAAGAGGCAGGCGCCGGCCCCCAGGAGGGACCGGGAGGCCCCAGAAGCTGGTGGTACCATGAATGTAGAAAAACCAGGTAAAGGAGGTCAGCCCCACTGTCTGACACACTGGCTGAGCTAGTGCAGGAGGGAGAACTCTGTCCCACAGCTGGAAGTAGCTCAGCCAGACTGGCCACCTGACATGAACTTGAGACTCTGACCAGCCTCTTCCAGATCCATGGACAGCCATGTGTCTGTCCTCTTTCTTGTCCTGCCCCTTGTCCCAGGGCCACCAGGGCCCCACCCAGTGATAAGAGACTTTGGCCACTGAAGGTTGGGTTGGATTTCTCTTCTTTTTGTCTTTTCCCAGTACCTACCTAAAGCAGGGCCCCGCAGCAGCCTCCCAGACGCCACCAGTCCCTTCGGCAGAGGCCTGGCTGTGTTCTGGTCAGAGGACCCAGAGGTTAGGGATTTGTTTCCCCTCCCTCCAGGCTGAGAAAACCAAGCCTGCAGTCCCATTATCCTCTGACCACTGTGGCACCTAGAGCTAATTGGTTTTAGAAGGTTCTCCAGGTTCCTTTGCTGTCTTCTGGGTTTTCAGCAGTAAGTACTGGCCAATGAACACAGGGAGAGAACATCTTAGGGAGCCTTGGGGCAAGGCCAGCAATACTGGGGAAAGGTGCTGCTTTCTCAGAGTCTGTGTGTCTGAACTTGCTGGGGTTGTTGGAGGAGGTCACTCCCTCCTCTGAGTCTGAACCAGTGCCTATTCTGTACAAGCCGAGGTCCACCTAGATTCAGGGCAGGCATAGGGTGTGGGTAAACAATGGGTAGTTAGGTTTTCCAAATGGCCACTGTCCGGCCAGCTAGGTGGGACAAGCCCAGAGGAGGAAGGCTAGGTCCTCTTAGCAATGAGGACTGGCACAGCACCTGAGCCCTGGGCCCTGTGGTGGGCTGTGCCTCTAGAAACTGACCTGTCAGGTGGCAGCTTCCTCAGCATGGGGCTTGTTCTGCTTAAGTACCCATGGGTCTCACCTCTCCTCTCTTCTTCCCATTCTCAGTCCTCCCTTAGCTTCAAGAGTTTCTTCCACTGTCAGTGACTCCACAGGTTCCACTCAATTCCTGGCCCCCTTACACAGGGTAGCATGCTGAGGTCTGGGGCTCAGAGCCTCCCAGGATAGGAGCCGTGTCAAGGATGACACTCATACCTGTCACCTGTGGGATCCCAGCTACTTTCCCAGGGCTGCTTTTGGGCTAGGTACATTGTCCCTGTTTCACACAGGAAGAGCCTGCAGGGTCCCTCCCATGTGATGCAAGAGGCAAGACCAGCTCTCAGCCAAGCCCAGCACATTCTGTCGCACACCAGTGCAGTCTGTGGCCATACTGATCACATGTCACCCGTGGCAGCCTCGTGTGCCGGCCTAGAAGCATCGGGCTGCCCTTACTCCCTCTAGAATAGATCACAGAGGCTGGGCCTGCACTGTGTGACTTTCATGCTTTGTGTCACATGCAGAGCCACACAGCTGGGGCCACTTGTCTAGCACGGGTTGTCCATCCCCAGATCTCTGGTGGGAGAGGACACCAGCCCCACCCATGGAAGCATAGCTCCAGCTGCTGCCTCCCATTTCCCTGTACTACTCTGGGGCTTTGCAGAACTGTGGTTAAGGCTTACTAGTGGTGGGAGTAAGGCACAGGGAGGCCCCTCATCTCTGAGAAAGCCAGAAGCTAAGACTGCATTTGGCCCTTCACATGCCCAGACTCTTTACAGGGTTCCTGCTTGGGATGCTGAGGGGAGAGGGCAAAACCCTTTCTTGTTCCCCTGGACTGCTGCTGGTTCCTCATTACACGGGGCCGTTCTCCTCTTGAGAGCTTTGAGACAGGCACCACAGCCCCATTGCAAATTACAGACCTTGATGCTTGTCCTGTCTCTCATCCTGATGACAGGCAGGAGAAGGTGTCGGGGGAGGAGGAGTTGGGCTGAAGCCATGCCTGGCTCAGTATTTGTCCTTCCCTTGTGCCAGCCCACCCACCATGTACAGGCATCAACCTGAGAATGTGCCTAGCACCTGGTCTGTCCCATGTGCTGGCTTGTCTGTGCTCTCCCCTTACCCCTCCTCCACATGCACAAGTGACCACTTCCGACTGAGCAGCTGGCAAAGCCTGGTCCCTCTCTGCTATGATTTTGAGACTGTGAATTAGCATTGAGAGCCTTTTCTTAGTGAACCTCCTTTCTTTCCCAGTGGAAATTGCCTGAGGGCTGGCCACTGAGATATGCACTAGCCCTGGCCTGGAATACACCACTTTAAGGGAATTTGGAAAAATTGTTTTCCTAAGTCTTGGTTTAGGCATATCTGTCCCCTAGAAGCTATTGCTAAAGTGACTTCCCCAGAAATGGACCTGGAGGTCCCCTGCAAACCCATTTTGCTGTATCCTTCAGGCCTCATCCCAGCCCCACCTGCTTGCATCCTCTTCCCACCCTGATGGTAACGCCTCATTGTGATGGCCGCCTCCCTCCTCCAGGCAGACCTCCACTGTCCTGCTGATCAGCCACTACTTTGCTTGTAGGTGGGCGGCTCTTTGGCATCGGGAGGTGCTCAAGCCTGTCCGGGTCACCAGGCCCAGACCCCGTGGTACATAGGACCGTGGAGGCCATGTCCCAGCTTCAGGAGGAGCTGGTAGTCCTTCGGGAGAGGCTGGCCCTTCACGACAGTGACCGGCAAGCCACAACCACCCAACTGCAGAACCAGGTACCTGGGGAGGCAGGGACGAGCAGAGTCTACTCACTGCCCTCTGTAGAACAGATCAGAGGACATTGTCAGGGCACCTAAATGCCACCAGAAGCCAGATGGTAACACTTCTGATTTGGAAAGATGCTACAGGGCGAGGAGGTTCAAACTCACCTTTAAGGAGGATCCCCAACCCATCCTCAGGCCTCAGATGACTTGAGAGTTCAAAACGGTACCTAGCCTCTGCTCAGGTTTATTGGTGAGCTTTTTGATTACATGTTTATTAGTGTTCTTAAGGGATGATACCTGTAGCTCTGTGCCCATTAGCTGTGCTCTGTAGGGTCCAACCCCGTGGAGACATAGCCAGCCTCCTGGGCCTGGAGCCGTGAGTAAACCCTGACTCTGTCTGGCAGCGCTTACTAGTCCTGGGCTCGGTAACTACCAGTCTGCACCTCATTTCCTCATCTTTAATCGAATAAGACAACAGAATCCAGATGTGCTAGCACATCATAGGGGCAGATGTGGCTCTAAACCCTGGAAATACATCCGTCTGAGGCTGTCCTGGCTGTGAGGCTGTAGGGAGCATTATCTGACCTGTGAACCTCATTTTCTGATTTCCAGCTAGGCAGATGAGTGTGGCTTTATGGTTATCAAATGGGTCAGTTGTAAGAGTGGACAAGAAGTTGGTTGTGAACTATAAAGTGTGGTGTCCTAGCTGTTCCAGTGGCCCCTTGAATTCCTGAGCCTCACGGTGGGTTTCATTGTTGTTTTGTGTTGTTGGCTGTTGGTTTTTTCTGAGATAAGCTCCTGATCTAGCCTAGTGTGCCCTGGAACTAACTGTCTAGTCCAAGCTATCCTGCTGTTTCCATGAACTCCCTGTGTAGACCAGGCTAGCCTCAAACTTTTAGACTCCTAGAGCTGTACCTCTCTGCCTTCCGAGTGCTGAGATTAAAGGTGTGTGCTACCATGCCTTACTGTTAGCTCAAGCTGCTGTTGGACTCGGGTGACCCTCCTGCTGCCTCCTGTGCGCTGGTATTACAGGTGTAGGCCACACACCTGACTGTTATCATTAGCATCACAGTTTTCCTTTTTTTTCCTTAGACAGAGGCTTCCTATGTGGCCCTGGCTGACATGGAACTCATTATGTAGACCAGTGTGACCTTGAACTCACAGGCAACAATACTGTCTCTGATTCCTAGGGGCTGGGACGATAGGTGGGCACCTCCATGCCAAACTCAGTTTGTAGTTTATAGAGGATCCACCAGTCTGTTTTCCACAGTAGCTGTGCCAGTTCCCATGTCCACCAAAAGCGCCCAGAGTACTGATCTCTCTGCATCCAGTGGTGTTGCATTGTGGGGCTTAAGGGTTTTGTTTTTGTTTAGTTTTTTTAAGACAAAGTTTCTCTGTGTAGTCCTGGCTGTCCTGGAACTCACTTTGTAGATCAGGCTGGCCTCGAACTCAGAAATCTGCCTGCCTCTGCCTCCCGAGTGCTGAGATTGAAGTTGTGTGCCACTACGGCCAAGTTCTGCATTTTTAGCACAGGTGATTTGATGTCTGTTGTGGAGTTGTTTTCTGGGTATTAACCCCTTCTCAGTAACTGACTTGCACGTTTCCTTCCCACTCGATGGTTTCTTCTCACTTGATTTTGGTTTCAGGGATAAGACCCAAAACTCTCCACCTATGATGTTATTATTTTAGTGTTTCATTTTCCCTTTTATTTTTTATGTGTATGTGTGTTTTACCTGCACATGTATCTGTGTGCCACTGCATGTGGTACCTGCAGAAGCCAGAAGAGGGCATCAGATCCCTCGGGACTGGAGTTACACACAGTTCTTTGCCACAGATGGTTGCTAGGAATCCATCCTGGGGTCTTTTGAGAGAGCAGCCAGTGCTTTTAGCTTCTACATCATGTCTCCATCCCCTATATGTGTGATTTTTTTTTTTTTTTGAGTTATAGAAGTACAAAAGTTAACTTTTGTGAAGACTACTTAACTTTTTTTTTTTTTTTTTTTTTTTTTTGACTGTGCTTTAGGGGCCATATCAAAAAAATCCAAATTCAGTGTCATGAAGTTTTTCTCTCTATTCTTCTAAGAGTTCTGTCATTTGCTTTCTAGTGTTTGGGTCTTTGATCCATTTGCTATTCTTTCTGTATATTACTCTGTGGTGTGTGGTAAGGGCCCAGTTTCCTTATTTGACCTGTGGAGACGCACAGCCATCATCAGTTGTCAATATTATTATTTGCCGTTGCATGGTCTTTGCACACTTGTCAAAAACCATTAGAACATATGTGTGAGGTTTACGCTGGACTCAGTAGTCCTCCCTGTTATCCTCACGTCTGTCTGTCTGCCCAAGCCACACCACTCTGATTGCTGTGGTACTGAAGTACAAGTACCAAATCAAGGTACAGATTTCCACCTTCAGTTTTCTTGTCCAAGATTGGTCTGTTAGGCATCCTTTGACTTTACATATGAATTTTAGAATATATATATATATATTCTAATAATATATATATATACACACATATATATACATATATATATATATCTTCAGAAAATGCTGTTATGTTTTGGTAGGAACTGTCTTGCCTCTCTAGGTTGCTCTGGGTTTTGTTAAAACCCAATTTATTGTGTCTTCAACCCACGACCCACGATGACTCTCCTTTACTGCTGCTGTGTTTAATCTCCTTCGGCGACTTTTGTGGTTTTCATTCTGTATGATTTTGTCTGTGTCTGTGCATGCATGTTCCCATGTGTTTGCAGGCACACGCATCTGTGTGTGCATGGGTAGAGGCTAGAGGTTGACATGGGGTGTCTTCCTCTGTTTCTCACCTTATTTTTTGAGATAAAGTCTCTTACTGATCCTGGAGCTCACCATTTCGGCTAGATTAGCCAGACTGAGTGGCTAGGAAGCCCCTAGGATCTACTTCCTGTCTCAGTCCTTCTAGCGCTGTGTGCTGCCCTGCCTAGGTTTAATACATGTTAACCTTTTTTATTCTTTCTGTGTATGCTTGCATGTCTGTCTGCCGTGCAACACAACCGTGCAGTGCCCTTTGAGGCCAGATGGGTGTCAGATCCTCTTGGACTGCAGTTACTACAGATGGTTGTGAGCTGCCATGTGGGTGCTGGGAATTGAACTGGGATCATCTGAGCAACTGGCCACTTAACCCCTGAGCCATCTCTCCAGCTCCTGCCATGCCCAGCTTTTCCCGTGGATGATGGGCACCTGAGCTAAGGCCCACAGCTTGAACAGCACTTTACCACCAAGCCATCTCCCCAGCTCCCCTTGTTTAAATTTATTCTGGTTTTCTTTTTTTTTGATGCCACCGTAAGTGGAATGGTTTTATTTTCTCCCTTGGATTGTCTGTTGTTATAGCAACACAGCTGACTTTTGTGTTGATTTCATATCCTGCCACTCTGCTAAAGTTAATAGTTCTCTTACTGGCCTGATTTTAAAATCAAATTAGTCACCAGCTTTAAACCTGTTTGCATGAAAATCTGCCTGCCCACCCTTCCATAGCTGGGGATTGAACCCACAGCCTTGTGCTTCGTTAGCCACGCCCCGGGCCCTGGCCTGCACTTTTGTTTCTGTCATTGGAAGATGTGATTCCTCTGGGCTGACATTCCTGCATGGCTGCTTCTGCATGAAGTCATGTAGTAGTTCTGGTCTTTAGTGGAGTGTACATCCATCCATTGACCCACCTCAGCCCAGTACTGTCCCTCTGGCCAACTTCGACACCCACTGTGGTATGTTGAGGGCACTCCTGCATTCATCACTCATCCCATGCATTTACTAAGAACGAGCTTAGTGCACAGCACTAGGAATGCAGGTCCTAAGGTCACCACAGATCTCTTATGCTTGCCCAGGGTGTAAGCATCTCTAATCGCCAAATCCCAAATGTTTCAAAAGTTCAAAACTACGTATCAACACAATGCCACAACTCTAACAGCTCAGCCCAAACAAAGTTTTTTTCATGTCCCAAAATGTTATTAAAAACATTGAAAAATAACCTCAGGTTATAATGTGTACGGTACATATGACACACAGGTAAGCAAGCTGCCTAGACTTGGGCTCCATGCCCAAGATGTCTCATTGTCTATACGTAAAAAGAAGAATCTGAACTACAGAGAATTTCTGGTCCTAAGCATTTCAGATGACAGCTTCTACTACTAACTGTTTATAGAACAACACGGCGTGTGCTGGGCCTTGGCAAACATGTTGCATACATTCCCATATTTAGTCTCCAAGGCCTTGATGTGGTTTCTTCAGAGTTTGGATAGGGGAGGGGAAAGGCAGGAAGAGGTGAAGGGACTTCTCCATGACTACTCTCATGAGCTGAGGTCTAGTTGGGTTTGACATACTGTGTTCTCAAATGCTACTCTTGTCCCTCTGGGCTAAGGGGACGACTTGGCACTGGATACAGCTGTGCCAACCAGGCCAGCTTCCTTGGTGGGGCAGCAGAATGAGCCGGGTGGTTGTGTGTGTGGGGTTACTGCCTTGATTCCCCAGAGCTCCAGGTGATATGCCAGTTTAGCCAGGCTCTATAGTTAGTACTCTCAGCAGAGCCTCACTTTTTTTTGCCTGCAATAGCTGCTGACCACGCTGCCCAGGCATGGTGGGAGGTATAGAGGTAATCACTGGGTTGGGAGCAGACAGCTGAGAAAATGCAGACCTGAGCAGGCGTGCAACCTCTACCCAGCTGCTTCTGCCAAGGTAAATGTAGGCTTGTATCAGGTTGGTAGACAGACAGGCCCCAGTCACTCTGCCCCATGCCTTAGTTTCTCTAGCTTCAGTGCTTCTGAACCTCCCTAATGCTGTGACCCTATAAGACAGTTCCTGATGTTGTGATGAGCCCCCCAACCATAAAAAAAATACTTTTACTGCTGCTTCATAACTGTAATTTTGCTACTGTTATGAATTGGAATGTAAATATTTTTGGAGATAGAGGTTTGCCAAAGGAGTTGCTACTCACAGGTTTGAGAATCTTTTTGCCGGTTGATAACCTCAGGTAGCAGAGGGATGTTGCCCAAGGCCACACGGGTGTCCCCTTCAGCTCTGCTAGACTCCCAGTTCTTTGACTCAGGAGTTATGCACACTGCCCTCTGCTGTTGAATCACACTAAGTATCTACTGTGTGATTGGCCCTGTGTTCCTCTGTATCCCTCCCCTCCTCGATTCACAGCCTCAGGTCAGTTGTGTGTGTGTGTGTGGGGGGGGCGGCATGCAGGCATGTAGGGTGTGGTACCTTGCTCTCTGATCTTCCTGTGCCTGTCTTCCATCCAGTTCTCTGGGCATTCCATTTGTTCCGGACACTTGCCTGCTCTCCCAGACTCAACGTGCTTGTTCTGCCCTCAAGCACTCTGGAAGCAGAGCCTACCTTCCAAGTGCAGGCAGGGGCCTTCTCCCAACAGCAGGCTCTACCTGCCTGGCCCAGGTGCAGCTGGTCGCCAGGAGCCATGAAGGAGTTAGTGGGTTGTGCCTGACAGGAAAAATGGCTACTCCCAACAGGGTGTTCTTTCAGACAGCAGAGTTGGGTTCCCCTTCTCTGCTTCCTGAGATGAGCTCACAGGTCTAAGATCTCAGACCAAGCCGGTCTTTTGTGGTCCCTCCCTCCTTGCCAACAAGTCTTCCCATCACATCTAAGTCCTGTGTCCCTTTGTTGGTCCCAGCAGAGCCAACAGCACTTGAGGTCCCATTGTGATGCAAGAAGGAGCCAGGTTGTAGACAGGCCAGAAGTCCTGTCTCCCAGGAAGCCTTGCCAGCCCACATTCCCTTCAGCAGGGCTGAGAGCCCAGCCTCAGGCAGCACTGGAAACAGCCAAGGTCAGAACTTCAGCTTTGGGCGTGGTGAGGCGATGTGGAGAGGTAGGAAGTAGATCCTCTTATTTTAGGACGATTGAAATGCAAAAGATGCCCATACACCAAAAGCCTGACAGGAAATCATGTAGAATCCACCAAGCTGTACTTCTGCAGCCTGGAGGCCTGCTCCTCCTCCTCATCCACACAGGTTATCCTTGATAAGATGCTGAGGAGCTGCTGAGGAGCAGGCTGCACAGGGCAGGCCAGAGTTGTGGAAAAGGATGCTACACACCAAGTCCGATCTGGGCTTGTCAGGGCAGAAGGCCATAGATCTGGGAGACAGCTTCGAAGTGACACTTCAGACTTCAAACTTTGCCCCCAGGACACCAGTGAGCAAGTACTGGCTTTACAGTTGCCTTGCTGACAAATACTGCAGTTGACCTCGATGCTTCCCTAATGCCAACTTGCTACCAAAAGGTACATGTGCAAGCACACACACAGTCTCTCAGTCTCTCAGTCTCTCTCTCTCTCTCTCTCTCTCTCTCTCTCTCTTTCTCTCTCTCTCTCTTTCTCTCTCTCTTTCTCTCACTCACTCAGACTGGGTTTTCAGCCCCATATGGGCAGAGAAAAACCTTGGGCTTTGCTTTCCTGCTGGGTCCATGGCCAGGAGTGCCACTAGGAAGGAATGTGCTTGAGGTGGGGACAGAGGTGAGTGAGTTTTCTGTCTTAGCTTTTAGGACACCTGTTTGTCCCCTGGAGGTGTTGGCAGCCTGACTGGCCTTGAAGTCTCTCAACAGGGGCTCAGGTCTCCAAGAGTTGACTTGCACTGACCTCCTGAGTCCGCAGCAGAAGTGGAGAATGACCTCATGACTCTCTTCTTCCTGATTTGACCAGAGAAGCAAGCCTGCCCAGCTAGACACTCTGTCCAAATCCTGGGGAAAAGTGACATTTGAGGCTACATGCTGCCAAGAATCTTGTCTCATCTGTGATTTTACACATCCAAATATCCAAGCCACACCCACCCCCTTCTTTGAGAGAGGGTCTTACTGTGTAGCCCTGGCTTGCCTGGAATTTGCTAGGTAGACCAGACTGGCCTCAAAAACTCACAGAGAAGTATGCCTGCCTCTGTTGGGATTAAAGGCATGTATCCCATGCTGAGCGTTAGTCTATCTTGTGAGATAAATTTCATGGCACTGGGTGTGAGTTCCCTTCAGATCATGGCCCATGGGGACCCTGTTGTAGCTGCTTCTGTGGGAGGTCTTTAGGCATCCAGTTCGGTGTGTGTGTTGGGTGGGGCTACAGTCTGCCTGGTGATTGTAGGCAGTATTCCCCTTTACCTCGTTCAGTAATCAGAACCCAATACTTTTGTGGCCAGGATATATAAACCTCTGACTCTCAACCCACCTTCTCCAAAGAGACACAGTCAATCTAGAATATTCTCAGGAGAAACCCACCACGCTCTGGCAAATTCTGCTGCTAGGACTCTTGTCTGTCAAGCCTGTTCCCTAAAAGAAGGCTTCTGGGGCAGGCTAATGTGGGCTCAGGGTCTGGGGTAGCCTGCTGGAGAGCAGCTATGAGGAAGGTTAGGATTTTTACTCAAGGTGTTGTCACACTGAGGGCTCCCTGCACTGAGTACCGTTGTTTGCCCATGTTCACTTCCACCTTGCTGGTCATGTCACAGTTCTTGGGAAGGTGCTGGACCTGGACACGGCCCAGGGACTATAACTGTTCATGTAACTTCAGAGTCCTCTTAAAGCAGGAGAATACTAAACATTTTTAGCTGGGTGGTGGTGGCGCATACCTTTAATCCCAGCACTCAGGAGGCAGAAGCAGGCAGATCTCTGAGTTTGAGGCCAGCCTGGTCTACAGATGGAGCTCCAGGGCAGACAGGGCTATGCAGAGAAACCTTGTCTCAAGGGAGAAAAAAAATAAAGGCAGACTCAGGGCTTCAGAAGGGGCCTGTGCTAGTGAGGGGTCCTGAGTCTCCCAAGAGTACCTCTCCAGGCCTTCTGCAGAATCATGGCTGGCACATTCTGGCATGGAGAGGGCACTGAAGGCCATTGAGAACAGGCTAGTTTACCAGAGTTCCTGGCATAGCCTGGTCCTTGAATATAGGGAAATCTGAGGTCCTGGGATCAGAGGGGCCATGCTGGCTATCGATGGAGCTGGGCAAGAGGCTGGGTGTGGGCTGGTGGGGTAAGGACTTGGTTTTGTACCCACAGGTAGAGAATCTAAAGGAAAAGCTCATTAGCCAGGCCCAGGAAGTGAGCCGACTGCGATCAGAACTGGTGAGGACCCCAGAACCTTCCTGAGGGGAGGGGTGGGTGTCAAGCCGTGGTCACTCTTCCACCTCGGGATGTGGCTGTCTCTGAGTGCCCATGCACTACCCGGCTTATGCTGTCTTGCCTCAGACGTGTCACTTCACACCACAGAGCAGGGGGCTGGGTCTCATTTGCTGACGTAAAAGAGGAGTGTGAACTCTGTGCATAAATTTGACTTTGTGTGACTTTCACACTAAGAAAAATAGACTGAGAGGGACCAGGGCAAGAGGAAGCTGCCCATCTTGCTTTGCTGGCCTCTTTTCCTGCCTTTCTTTTGACTTCTTTCTGAGCCCTGGCCTCTTTCTTTGCCTGCTTGTCTGTTTCTCTCCCCGCTTTCTCTTTTCCTCTGTTCTCATCTCTTGGTGCCACCCTGCTCATGCCTCCTCTGGGCCCCGGCTCTCCACAGGGAGGCACCGACGTGGAGAAGCACCGGGACAGACTGATGGTGGAGAATGAGCAGCTAAGGCAAGAGCTGAGGCGCTGTGAGGTGGAGCTGCAGGAGCTTCGGGCCCAGCCGGTGGTGCCCTGTGAGGGTTGCGAGCACAGCCAGGTAGGCTGGAAGGCAGCCTCCACCTGGGGCCTGTGGGCTCAGCTTCTTGGGATGACCCTGTTCCCACCCGGCTGCCTTGACTACCCGCAGGAGAGCAGCCAGCTCCGTGACAAGCTGTCCCAGCTGCAGTTGGAAGTGGCTGAGAACAAAGGCATGCTGTCAGAACTGAACCTGGAGGTGCAGCAGAAAACCGACCGGCTGGCCGAGGTGGAGCTGCGGCTCAAGGACTGCCTGGCTGAGAAAGCACAGGAGGAGGAGCGGCTCAGCAGGCGCCTGCGTGACAGCCACGAGACTATCGCCAGTCTGAGGGCCCAGTCCCCCCCTGTTAAGGTGAGTGGCCAGATAGGTTGCACAGCCCTGAAGGAATCGTGGGCCCAGGGCAGGGCTTGCCCCTAAAAGGGCCTTGTCTCACTGACAGCCAGGTGTGTGTAGGCAAAGGGCTCTTTCCAGTCTTGTTCTTTAGTTGGTTCCCTCCTCGCTCACTGACAGGCAGGCTCTGTGCAGGTAGCACTTTATGTGCCAGGCACAGGTGTACCTGCTGTTGTCTTTGTCCTTCTGATCAGTTTGTGCCCAGCCTGGGCTCAGTCAGGCTACCTGCAGGCTCCCCTTTTGGAAGATACTAGCAAGCCCTGCGGCAGTTTGCAGATCCAGAACCTTTCAGCTTCTAGAGGTTGCTGGGATGACACTCTGTGGGTCAGCGACCTCTCACGATGCTCTGTCCTGTCCTTCCTTCTCTTTGCAGTATGTCATCAAGACAGTGGAGGTAGAGTCTTCCAAGACCAAGCAGGCCCTCAGTGAGTCCCAGACCCGGAACCAGCACCTGCAGGAGCAAGTGGCCATGCAGCGGCAGGTGCTTAAGGAGATGGAGCAGCAGCTGCAGAACTCCCATCAGCTGACAGTACAGCTGCGGGCTCAGGTGTGCAGGCCAAGATGGCAGTAGTGGGACCAACCCCACAGACATGGGGTTCAGTTTCTCTTATCCCCTGGCCATGGGGTCAATCTCTGTTTCCTCATCTATAACACGAAACTGGTCACAGAAGTCCCTTCACAGTGGGGACACAGGAAAATGATCTCAAGGGGCTGTCCCTGGCCACCCATAGGTGTGCTCAGGTTCCAGTCTGCTGAGCATATGTACCTTGGAGGGCATGTGGCCTGCCACCTGTTATGTGCACAGACCAGTTGGAACTGGGGCTAATACAGGGAGGTGATGGCTATACAGACTCACAGCCCTGCGGGGGGTGGGGGGAGTAGGCCATTCCATCCCTGTACAGCAGCCAGCCATAACAGTCCATGCCTTCTTCCTGAACTTGCCTTTCCCTTTCTCAACCCCGCCCCACCCCACCCCTTCACTGAACCTTTTCCTGGTCTGGCCATTAGATTGCCATGTATGAGGCAGAGCTGGAGCGGGCACACGGGCAGATGCTGGAGGAGATGCAGTCCTTGGAGGAGGATAAGAACCGGGCCATTGAGGAGGCCTTTGCACGGGCCCAGGTGGAGATGAAGGCTGTACATGAGAACCTGGCAGGTGAGCTGGAAGCTGGCCCTGCCCATCCCCATGCCCCTGCCTCACAGCCCAGATACCTAACCCCTTTGCCCCATTAGGTGTCAGGACCAACCTGCTGACACTGCAGCCTGCGCTAAGGACCCTCACCAATGACTACAATGGGCTCAAGCGGCAGGTGCGGGGTTTCCCCTTGCTGCTGCAAGAGGCTCTCAGGAGTGTCAAAGCTGAGGTAAGCAATTCCAGTGGGAATTAGCTGGGAGAGGCCAGTCACCTTTATTCAGAGCCCCTTTTTGCCTTTCTCCCCAAAGACACACACACACACACACACACACACACACACACACACACATACACACACACACACACTGTCCTCTCATGAGCTCCCGTCTGTGCTGTAACACCCTTAGATCTGTTATGGTTGCTTGTTTATTTGAGACAGGGCTCTGCTGCCTAGCACAGGCCGACTTCAGCTCTATTTCCCTGCCTCAGCCTCCCGAGTGCTGTAATCACTGGCATTGACACTGCCTGGCTTGTTCTGTTTACTTGCTTTCTTGGTATGATTGAGCCCTGGGCTTCACGTCTGGTAGGTCAGTGCTCTACTGCAAGCTTTATCTCAAGGTGCTCATTTTATTTTTAAAGGCATCCTCACACCAAGTGAGACCTAGCCAATGACTCCTAAGTGTCTCCCATGTGGCTGAGCCTCTTATAGCCGCTGGCTTCTCAAGTTCATATGACAGCTCTGCAGAGACGGATATATTTGGGGAAAAGAGAATAGTTGTTGAACTAATTATGTCAGTCATACCTGGATGTGGTGAATAACCCAGGTCACTCTGAGCATCCTCACTCTTGGGTTAGTGTCTCTGTCCCTGTACCCTGTGGAGGAAACAGGTAGAATGTGTCCTTGTCCTTAGCTCCTCTGGCAAGGTTAGATTTCAGAGTAGCTGAATTGTGCCGTAGCCAAGACAGTCTCAGGTCTTTACTCAGCCTTAGCCTGGAGATCTTTTTCTTCATCTATAAAATGAGGGCACTGGCTATACCATCTCAGAGGGATTACTAGGAAAGGTTGGTCTGCTATGTCAGATACTCAGCCCGCGCTGGTGAGGGTAATAACACCATCAGGCCCAGTGAAGGGAAGCTGACAGAGCCAGGCTTCTGATGGCGCTGTGCTTGCTCCTCAGATCGGCCAGGCCATTGAGGAGGTTAATAGCAACAACCAGGAGCTGTTGCGCAAGTACCGCCGGGAGCTGCAACTGCGAAAGAAGTGCCACAACGAGCTGGTACGGCTGAAGGGTGAGTGTCTTCTACTGTGTGTCAGAGCCGCACTCGCTGCTGCTGCTGCTGCTGCTGCTGCTGCTGCTTCCGAGGCACAGAAAAATCAGGAAACTTGCTTAAAGACACATGCACACCTAGTATATGGTCCACCTTGGATTCATCTTCAAAGCTCCCTGCCCATGGTAGGTTCTGCGCAGGCCTGGGGATGTGGTAGGGCACTGCAGTGGTGGCACTTGTTCCAGGTTTGGGTGTCGCTAGAGAACACCTAGGTGCTCTAAAGAACACCTGCTGTGTGCCAGCTACTGTTGCAGACACTGAGGAATTAACTGTATCCCCAGACCATAGCCCTCACCACATTCATGGTGTTCAGGAGAAGGGACAGTGACCATCAGTCATCCAGAGAACCCCAGCAGTGTCCCATTGCCAGGGCTGGGAACACACGTATAGCTGTCCTTTTTGTCCATCTGGCACCCAAGTCCTGCTTAGCATTGCCCATGCCCCTTAGATTCATAGAATAAATCCCTTGGTTCATGGAGTTCAAACTTCTCAAACAGATGAGGAAACTCAAGTCCACAGAGAGTGTTACCAAGATGGACTGTACTGTTTAGCCACAGAGTAAAGCATCCTGACTTTGCTCAGGAAGTGAATGTAGTAAGCGAAGTCACACAGTGATCTGAGTGACTGACACTATGTTGGTACCTGGTCTTCGCATAAAAGATGGGTCTCCTTGGCCCCTAGTCTGCCTGAAATTGCCACCTGCCATTGATCTACCCCATCTCTCCATCAACCAATCTAGGAAACATCCGGGTGATTGCCCGAGTCCGGCCAGTCACCAAGGAGGATGGGGAAGGACCTGAGGCAACCAATGCTGTGACCTTTGACCCTGATGATGACTCCATCATCCACCTGCTGCACAAGGGCAAGCCTGTGTCCTTCGAGCTGGACAAGGTCTTCTCCCCGTGGGCTTCCCAGCAGGATGTGAGTGTGGCTCCATGAACAGGGTATTTGTAGGGACATGGAAGGAACAGCAGAGGAAAGGTTAGACACAAGGGACAGGGGTCAAGGCTAGGTGGGGAAAAATAACCTAAGAGTGGAAAATCTTGGGTCACTCTTCTTCCACCTGGAAGAAAGAAGAGAGTGATAAGGTACAGTCGGAGGCCTTAGGGAGGGTGATCCACACAGAACCTGCCTTACCCAGGGACCTTAGCCTACCCACACCATGGCCTCACTCATTTGCCAGTAGGCCTGGAGGCTGGACTCCCCTGCCCTGAATTTCTTTCCTGTAACAGTCCCATGGAACTTCCAGAACCCTCCACTGTCCCTGACTCCTCAGTGCCAAGGCTGGGCAACATGAACACCATGGGGTCATGCAGGCCCAAGCCAGAGAATGTGCTGGGCACATACTCTCCTTTGCCTTGTTTCAGTCAAGCCTTCCCTGAGAATGAAGAAGCTGGAATTGGGTCCTATTCCCTGTGCTAGTGATAGTGGTTCTCATGACTGGAGGATTAGCTGGGAGGTGGTTCATGCTGGAGCTGTGGGGCCCCACATGCCAGCAGCACTGGAACCCTTGGTCCCTGCCCCATGTCTTCCCAGGTGTTCCAGGAGGTGCAGGCCCTCATTACCTCCTGCATCGATGGCTTCAATGTCTGTATCTTTGCTTATGGCCAAACAGGTGCCGGCAAGACATATACAATGGAGGTAGGTGTTGGCCCAGTGGGGAGGGAGTTAGGGGCATAGATAGCTTCCTTCCATGAAATTTGGGTTTGTACAGTGTATCCTTTGTCTTAGTCTCATAACCACCCTGTGCTGCTGTTCCTTGCACTGGCTCCAAGTCTTCAAAACAATAAGTTCTTCCCAGGAGCCTGCTCCATAGGCTTGCATGTCTCAGGAGGTAGGGACAGACTGTCAGGACTCTCGGCCTAGGTCAGAGGCCGGGCTTCCTTCCTTGCATATATTTCCTGAGCTTTTCTGTGGCTGCCTCAGACTATGCTCAAGGATTCCCAGGATATTGGGATGAATGAGGAATGGTATCAGCCCCCCAGGGAGAGCCTGGGCCATGGGAGAGACTGGCTACCTACATGACTATAGTTGTGGGAACCTGTGCTCTTGGAGAAGGGCTTTATCCAGGGCATGTGCCCAGAGCCTGCCTTGTAAGGATGGGGCACTTCCGAGTAGAATTTTGGTTTGCTGTTGTTTTGAGACATGGTCTCTATGTAGTCCTGGCTGTCCTGGACTTGCTATGTTGGCCAGGCTGGCCTTGAACTCAGAGGTCTACCTGCCTCTGCTTCCTGAGTGCTTGGATTAAAGATATGTGTCAACACTCCCAGCCCAGAGTTGAAGAATTGACTACAGAGAGAAATAGAAAACTCTAGCCCTGTGGGGATATTGCTTTGTTAGTTTTCTGACTCACTAGAGGCTGCTGTGGACTCCCCCAAATAGGATTGGGGGGAGGGGCTTGCACAAGAGAACTTTTCACTTCCTGCTAGTCAGTGCCCAGACACTTCCACTGGGCACCTGTTATGACCATCCCCTAACCTCCCTCCCCCTAACCCCCATACCCTCAGTTCTGGTTAGCATGGCAGGGCAGATGAGCTAGAAATGGGTGGGCACAGTGGTTCCGGAGTACTTAGCTGTCTTGGGCTGTATAGAGTCCAATTGTCCATCCTCTGAGCAATCTGCTGAGGCATGAGGGACCTGCTCTGACAGAACAGCCTGCTAGGGTCCCATCTGGCAGTTGGAGTGGCAGTGAGCACAGTACATAAGCAGGTGCCAGGGACAGCAGCAAATGCAGGGTGAGGCTCCAGCAGGGATGGGGTACCTGAGGCATGGGTGAAGCCTCTGTGGGAGCTGCTGCAGAAGAGCTTATGACAGGTAGACCTGCAGAGCCTTGGAGCATGCCTGGCAGCCAGCATATGTGAAGCAGATCTAACATGGGAATGGGGTGAGGGAGGTGCCTTCAAAGTGGAGGGAAGGTGTCTAGGGCTCTCCCCAGGTGGGCTCCAGATTTCTGAAAGGTGGCCATTTCATCCAGCCTCAAGTATTTCACCCACAGAGCCTGGCTTCCAGCATCCCTGACAGGGAGCCTCCCAGGGGCAATGGGTGGCTCTTTGTTCAACTTCCCCTTCCAAGAGGCCCAGTAGACCATAAGCCCTGGTGCTCCACAGGGGTAGTCTGTCAAGCCCTTCACCCCACTGAACATCTTTCATGCTCACTAACTTCCTGGCAGGGAAATGCTACCTTCAACGTAGGAAAACTTGCTTATATCTAGTAGAGGGTATTCTGAGAACAGACCAGCAGAAGAGGCTCACCTGTAGGGGTACTTGAGGGCATGGGGTGACAGATGTTGTGTGAACATCTGTGGGGCCACTGGGCCTTTTGCCAACAGGGAACCCCTGAGAACCCAGGCATTAATCAGCGGGCCCTGCAACTGCTCTTCTCGGAGGTGCAGGAGAAATCGTCTGATTGGCAGTACAATATCACTGTCAGCGCAGCTGAGATTTACAACGAAGTCCTCAGGTAGGCTTGGGCCGGAGCTCGGCAGTGCTGGTAGTGGGGCTTTCTGTTCTCCAAGGCTAAGTTCTAGATAAGGCTGGGAAGAGGATCTGCCCAAATTTAGGAGGTAGGTCCTCCTCCCCTATCTGGGACTCCTTTTGGTGTTGTGGGCTGCACTGTACTGGGTAGGGATGGGTCCTACCCAGTCAGAGGCTGGTGATCCTCAGGACTTCTGTGGAAGTCTGTTACCCCTTTTCTGAGTGCAGGGGAGAAACTGGATGAGGAGGAGGGGCCAGCAGCCCTGTGGTCCAAGATGGGTGCAGTGGCAGATTCCAGGCTAGGGATTGGGTGCGAGGCAAGCAGAGGCCAGAGCAGGAGGGGAGAAGTAATGTCTCACTTGCCGCTCCAGGGACCTGCTGGGGAAAGAGCCTCAGGAGAAGTTGGAGATCCGATTGTGCCCGGATGGCAGCGGGCAGCTGTATGTGCCAGGGCTGACTGAGTTCCAGGTGCAGAGTGTGGATGACATCAACAAGGTAAGGAGTCCTGGGGAGGTACTGGAGGCCCCGCCCCCAACAGCTGCTCTGCCGGACAGAACTGGGCTCCAGGGTGGGCTTGGCCACCACCTGACTATGCAGCTTGGGTGAGTCCCCAGGCCTCTCCAAGCCTGTCTCCTCATCTGAAAAGAAAGGCAGGTATAGGAGCACACCTGTAAAGCTAAGTCAGGAGGATTATGAATCTGAAACCAGTCTGACTACCTAGAAAGACCCTTTCTCAAAATTTTTCCTGTGGCCGGGTGTACACAGCTTGTCAGCACTTGGGCAGAGGCAGGTGGATCTCTGTGAGATCAGTCTGCTCTACATAGGGAGTTCTAGGTCAGATGAGGCTACAGAGTGAGACGTAATCCCAAAACAAAAAAATTAAAAATATAGCAAGATGTGATGCTGTACACTCTTTTATCCCAATATTTGAAAGGCAGGAAGATCTCTGAGCTAGAGGGCAGCTTGGTGTACACAGTATGACCTTGCCTCCGGCTAAAACCTAACAGTAATAACAAAGAACCCCAAAGACACTTGAGTATCCAGGTAAAACACACAGGGTGGCATTGCCCGTCCCAAGGGAGCCCCACTGCCTTTGCCCCCAGGTGTTTGAGTTTGGCTACAACAACCGCACCACTGAGTTCACCAACCTGAACGAACACAGCTCACGTTCCCATGCTCTGCTCATTGTGACAGTGAGAGGCGTGGACTGCAGCACAGGCCTCCGCACCACGGGTGAGAGACGCACAGTGGCCATCTGGTCAAGCCCTCCATCAGTATCCTTGGGGCAGCGCTGACCTGCTCTTTGCCCTGCCTACAGGGAAGCTGAACCTGGTGGACTTGGCTGGCTCAGAGCGTGTGGGCAAGTCAGGGGCTGAAGGCAACCGCCTGCGAGAGGCACAGCACATCAACAGGTCACTGTCTGCCCTGGGGGATGTCATTGCTGCCCTGCGTTCTCGACAGGGCCATGTGCCCTTCCGCAATTCCAAACTCACCTACCTGCTGCAGGACTCACTCAGTGGTGACAGCAAGACCCTCATGGTGGTACAGGTGAGGGCCTGGGGCTCAGGCAGGGCCTCCCCAGGCTGTCGGCTCCCCGACCCCCGCACAGACCCCCACCAACACCCTCATGTAGTACACAGTCCCTCCCCATGTTCATTGTCCAGTGGGCTCCCCTGACCAGAAGCACCCTCTGGTGACCATGCTGCTACCTCTGTGGGGCAGCCAGTTGCCATGGGTCAGACCTGAGCTCTCTGTCCCCTAGGTGTCCCCAGTGGAGAAGAACACCAGTGAGACTCTGTACTCCCTCAAATTTGCTGAGAGAGTTCGCTCTGTAGAGTTGGGCCCTGGGTCCCGCCGCACAGAGCTGGGTTCCTGGTCAAGCCAGGAGCATCTGGAGGTACTGGGGGTTTGCAGGGGAGGAAGGGGAGCAGCTTCTGTGAGTGACTCAGGCTGTTACTGAGTAGGGAAGGGGCAGACAGGCTGGGATAGTGAGAGAGAGAGGAAGCTGTCACAAAGGTGGGTGAGATGAGAAGTCATTGGTGCTTTTGTTTTCTGAGGACAGGGTCTCACTATGTAGCACTGACTGGCCTAGAACTTGCTTTGGAGATTAGGCTAGCCTCAAACTCAGGAGATCTGACTGCTAAGATTAAGGGCGTATGGCACTACCGGTGACCCCTTCGGCCATCTTTGTCTCGGGGGCCAGCAGTTGCTCATGGTAGAAGCATATTTGTAATTCCTGTCCTGTGACTTCTCAAGGCAGCAGTGTCATTAGTCCCCTCTGTAGATGAGCAAACACTGTCAGGAAAGGAGGGAAACAGTGGATGGAGATGAGCCAGGGCAGCCTTGGCTTCCATACCCACTGCCATCTCTGCACACAGTGGGAGCCAGCTTGCCCGACACCGCAGCCTCAAGCACGATCCCACTCTGCCCCTGGCTCCGGGACCAGTAGCCGCCCAGGCTCCATCCGAAGGAAACTGCAGCCGTCAGGTAAGCTTGTCTGGGAGTGCACTGGAAGGGAGGGCAGGAGGGAGCCAGGTTGTCCTTTCCTAGCTAAGGAGAAGCTGTTTTATAAAAAGGGAGGAGACAACCTAGGAGTCAGGCCTAGCAGCTTCAATCTGTAATCTCGAGTACTTAGGAGACTGACACAAAGAGGACTGGAGGTTTGAGGCCAGCCTGGTCAGTATAGTCTCGAAACAGAAGATGAAAAAGGAGGTATTTGTGCCTTGTGCCCCTAGCATTTGGAAGGCAGAGGCAGGAAGAGCAAGTTCTGGGCTAGCATGGTTTACACAGTGAGTTCCAGGCCAGCGAAAGGTATATAGCAAGATTTTGTCACGCAAAGAGAAGCTGCTTGCTGAGCATACAGGAGCCCTGGGTTCCATCTCACGGAATTCCGTAAAACCATGTTTAGAACTAGACTCCTTCCCTTGCCTGCTGTGGGCAGGGGTCGGAAAGCAGAACTGTTTTACTAAGTCCCTGGAAAGGGTGACAAAGACCCTGGCCCTAGAAGCTCCTAGCATGTGCTACTGACTTGAGGCCCACACTGTATGTATAGGAGTCCTCACGTTGGTGGGGCTCCTCTGGTACCTGACTTTACCCACCTCCCACAAAGCAGTCTAGACATCCCTAGTGGAAAAGGGAGCCTCGCCACAGGGTGTGACCTGAGATTCCTGCCTCCTCACTTGGTGGCCTGGCCACTCACTGGGTCCAAAGGGGGTGGTGGCAGCTGGGCCAATCCCCCCCCTCCTCCCCAAGTGAGATGTCTGTCACTTTGATTTCAGCCTGACAGCTGGGGCTGCAGTCTCCAGGTAAGTGGGGGTCAGCGGCCTGGGGCTGCCCGCCTGCTGCCCGCTGTCGGTTGAAGGCTCTGCCAGGCTTCTTGTACAGAGCGGGTCCTGTTGTCTGCTCCCTGTGCTGTCCATGTGCTTTTGCTGGCCTCTTGCTCTGTATCTGCAGTAGGCATGCCTCCTGAGGCAAGAGGCTGAGCGCTCCTGTTCTACTTTTTCAGGGAAATTGAGGCCAGTGCCTGTGTGAGGATGTGCCACGCTGCCAGGCCTGGACCCGGGCCCGGCTCCCTGCTTTAACACCCACCATGAATGCAGGAGATGGAGGCTCTCCCGCCCTGCCTCCTCAGAGATGAGAAACATGTTCAGAAGGAAGCGAGTCTCTGTGTGGCTCTGGGCACCCAAGCATGGGGCTTCTGGAAGGGCAGGGATGGTACTCTGCCTGGTGGTAGGCCAAGGGCCTGGGAGTCTAGCCCTTGCAATGGGGGTGGGCCCTCCTTCTCTACCTGGCCCTTGCCTGGGTGTTCTCTACTATTGGAGAAGGCTTGAGGAGCCAGCTGGGGGTCAGGGGAGAGCACGAGCATCTCTATGTACCCTCCTGAGGAGGGGAGCCCTCCCGGGGCATGTACATAATGTTCCTAGGTGTATATACAAGTCCTCATCCTGTCAAGGGTCTGGGCTATATTTATGGCTGGCAGAGGCCAGTGTGGAAGGGCTGGGTCCTGCTTATCTGCCTGACACCAGGCGCTCTCCCTGCCCACTGACTCTCAACATGTTCCTCTCCCCAAGTCCTATTTAAGAACTTTTGGAAGCTTAGCCATTTTTACTTATTAAAATGAATGTCTTTTTACACAAGCATAATCTGATCCTTGGTACTGGGCGTCCTGTGGATAGAGCATGGAGAGTGGACACTGCGTATTCTGTTGCTCCCCACCGCTGGCTGACTATGCAGACTCCAGATGTGTCTGAATACTGAAGACAATGTGTCTCCCCTATGAAGCACCCAATGTGCCTATAACCATCCCATCCTGTTACGGTATCACTTCATGTTACAGAAGGAAAACTAAGGCTTCAAAGACCTGTCAGGCTTGGCAGCTGCACTGCTCATCCTGTGTCGGCCTCTCTTCCAAGTCTGTGGAACTGTAACTAGCAATGACCCCACTCCCTACGAATGTGTGTGCCTGGTCCCAGCCCTGGAGAACAGGGCTACAAGGGCTCCCTTGCATCAACAGCTGTTCTGAAGGGCAGACTCAGGGATGCGAGCAAGCACAGAGGTAGTTTCCCATGGGCTGTGAAAACCATTCTAGAGTCTTCCAAGGTCACGTAACCATCGTGGTCTAGTCTTTGATGGCATCCAGAGGTCAGAGGGAGGGCGATGACAGGCTCTTAGTCAACCTACCCAAAGACAATTGGGAGTGTGGCTAAGACAATGGCCTCATCTGTTCAGCTTCCCCCTCTCCAAGTGAAGCTGACCAGGCAGCCCTTTGCTTCGTGCCTGGCGCTCTGCTGTCCCCTGCTGGTCACAGCTGGAGGCTGCACTGGGGCTCGGAGTAGGACAGTCTCAGCTTCCAGAGACCTCTAGGCAGGCCATAGTGTGCCTGGGAGAGCCAGTGGATATCCCTCTCACAAGGAAGTCAGGAACAGTTATAAATTTAATAAATCTGCCTGATAATTTACAGCAGCAGCTCCGAGGCTGGAGTTGCCCTGAGAAGCAAGGGCTGTGCAAGTCTGTGGCTGCTGCCGGAGAGGAGCTCGAGTCCACAGCCGAGGAGGTGGTCAGTAGGCTGGCAGCCATGCCTCCAGGATGGCCATCAGGGCAAGAGTGGAGGCCAGGCTGAGGCTCATGGGCCATGGGCATACAGCAGACTACTAGAGTGTGAGGCCAAACCAGTGAGGGCTGCTGGCGCTCCCACAATGAGCTCCTCAGTCCAAACTGGCCATGAGTAGGTGCAGCTCACGGAAGGCACTGCCGTGGCGGCCACTCAAACCCGATTTGCTCTTGACGAGGCCACTGATGCTCTTGAGTTGTTTGAAGCAGAGTCGACACTTGTGCAGCCTGTAAGCCAAGGGGCAGCACCTCAGGATGGAGGCCACCCCACCTGGCCATGATACCCACCAGGCCTGGGGCTTTTGCTCCTAACCACTCCAGTCCCTCCTATGAGCACAAAAAAATATTCCCCCCAAGCCAGGGCAGTGTGCAGGGACCCAAAAGGCCTATGCTCTGCCACACTCACAGCAGCCTGAGCCACTCTCAGACACTGTTCTCTGTAAACTGTGTGGGCACAGCCACCCACAAATGAGGCCAAGAACCTCATCATACTCCTTACCTCTCCTCTCGGCTGATGTCTACACCCACAGAGGGCGGGGCTGCCAAAATGTCAGTGATGAGGGGTAAGAAACGCTGCAGGATCAGTTTCAGGGAGGTGCACCCGGTCTGGACATAGCTTCAGGAGCAAGACGGATGGAGAAAGGACAAGAGATGGAGGGATGCTCCAGATGGGGCACGCACGCACGTCCCTATTTCCACTCTGATGGCTCCAGGGTATGGAGGGGCTCCCTACCTCTCATATTTGCTCTGCAGAAGTTTCTCAATCTGGGGCAGCACTGTGGTGCACAGGTCCAGCTTCCACAGGGAACTAGAGAGACAGCTGGGTGTGATGCCATCAGCCAACCCTGACCACCCCGCTCTCCTCCTCCTCGAGGCCACTTACGCTTTCTGGTTGACAATGTTCAGGAGGTCCACTACCACAGACAGGTCATTGATGGCTACTGCAGAGTCCACTGATGTCTGCAGACAAGCTCCATTAAGAGGGTAGCATGGGATGGGAGTGGGCAGGGTTGGAAACATGTAAACAGACTGTGCCAACAAGGAGGGCAAGGCACAGCCTGTCATCAGTGCCCAACTGATAGAAGCTAGCTGCTATAACACCACAAGGCTGCCCTACCCCATGGCACCACTGCATGGCTTCTGTTCAGCATGAAGCCCAAGCAACAGGTGCTAAGAAGTCACCCTCACCTTGATATCTCCTGTAGTCCATACGGCTCGTACAGTGTCCAGGTTCTTGTGGCGGCTGGTGAGCACCACACACATGGTGTCATGGCCTTTGCGTATCTGTGACATGGCATCCTCATCCACCAGCTCTGCCTGCTGGGGGACCTTCACGGCCTATGGGGATGGTACCCAGATGCTGGCACAGGAGCAGATAGCACACTCATTCTCTTTTAGCCCTCAACACCACCTCTTGGGCAGGTCCCACTCACAGGCAAGAAGTCCGAGGCCTTTAAGCCAATGGGCTCATTCCGAGTGGCAGGGATGATGACAGGTTCACCCTTGGGTGCAGGAATGGAAGTCATGACTGATGGTCGTGCTGGGACCTCGAGCTGCAGGGAGCAGAGGCTGAGCTAGCACCAGCTGAGCATCCCTCCTGACAGGGAGGTCCCCACCTTGGCACAGACCCATAGGATGCCCTCTTTGCTCAGACGTACATTTGGCACCGGCAACTGCACATCCATGGCTGGGCTGGGTTTTGAGGCCTCCTTTGCTGTGGCTGTGTCTAGGAGTAAAAATAAAGGCTCAGTGCCAGCCTAGAGGACCTGGTGGGAAGAGGTCAGTGGACAGGATGGGATTCCATGACAACTGTGGTTGGGAAGAAGCGGGTACCAGCAGATGGACAGAGGGGATCGGGGAGCTGGGAGCCCATCAGCAGGTGAGGGTCCTGAAAAGCTGAGGCAGGAGCTGTCCTTGGATGTGTGGATGGGATAATACTGCCATCAGGAGTGCAATATGTGGAACAGATGAGTGGTAGTAAGTAGGAAATGGGGAGATTCTCAGTCTCATGAAGATAAAGAAGAGGCACTGGGTTCCCAAGGGAAGCCAGAAGAGAGATGCTATGGAGCTGACAGACCCTTTGCCACCCCAGAGCTGGCTGGATTGTCCCTTTCTTTAGTCCCAAACTTCTGGCCAGGGGTCACTGCGTCTGGCCTCCAACTTGGCTCCCTGGCTCTTGCTCCAGGTCTGGGTCCTGATGATCCTGACTCTTCCCCACCCCAGCACTTCTCTCCCTCTGCTCACCAGCCCTTACCCTCTCAGAGCCCTGATCGCCCCATGGCTGCAGTAGATCAGCCCTCAGTAGCATACACCCCAGGGGCATGTTTCTCTCTTAAGCATTCAGGCGTGGGCTACAAAGAAGCACCTACCTGCCTTGCTTGCATTGCCTCCAGGGCCACCCCTGGGGTCAGGCACATGATCGGTTCTTTTAGGAGGTATAGGGACAAAACCTAATTGGGTAGGCCAGGGAGGCAAGGCCTGGTCCTTAAGAGCCAGCACTGCCCAACTCACCATCTTCTGGGGGCGCTGGGAAGGGCTCACTTCTCCGGGGCGGTGTCCGACCTGCCAAGGCAAAGGGGGCTGATACTTGGGTTCCCATAAGCTCCATGGGAATAGACCTTGTATGTGTCTTAAGATGTACACATGGCTAGAAAGTGGTCTCCCAAGCACATGCTCCTGGCCCTGTGAACCCATATGCACCTATAGACTCTGCTTAGAGCAGGGCAGAGGACTGGGCAGGAGCCACCAGTGAGTGGTGCTGGACCTCTGCCCTGTGCAAGAATGTGGAGGGCAGGTCAGGTTTAGGGGACACAGCATAGCAAGGTGCCAGGCTGCGAGGTGGAGAAGGTATGGCCTCACTGATGCTGTTCTTGGGCTGGAAGATCTCATTGTAGTCCTCCGCGTTCTGGATCTCAGCCCGGGACTCACGCTCGTCCCTGTCATCTTCGCTGCTGGGGCTCCGCCGCTCGCTCTCTGAGTTGTGCTTTACCCTGGTGGGTGCAGAGCCAAACAAAAAGAGGCCAGGATCCTCAGTGAGGCCAAGGGCTGAGTATTCAGGAGCCTCTGTACATACACCCTGCTGGGGCCATCAGCACCCACCTCTGAGGCTTGCTGCAGGTTGTGCTAGGCCGCTCGTAGATGCGTCGGAGGGAGACACCAGGGTTAGGGGTCTGTTGTGTCAGAGGCTGGCTAGCCTGCACAGGGTCCTGGGTCACAGTTCCCGTCCTGGTGACTCTCGTCAGGTCCACCACATAAGAGGAGACATTACTCTGGGAGAAAGCCACACCTATCTGTGGGACACAGCAGAGTTGGTGTGGAGTGGGACCAGATCCTGGGAGGCTCTTTAGGTGGGAGCAAGAGGGAGAAGGTGGGTGGTGGGTGACTTGACCCTCACCAGCTGGTCATTGCAGATGGCCAGGTCAGCCACCTTGCCCCAGTTGACAAGGACCACATCAAAACAGCGCTCAGGCTCCCAGCCGTAGACACGCAGCGAGTCCTGGCAGCCACTGTATAAGCAGCATCCATCAGGGTTGAAGAGGACACTCCTAGGCCAGGTGAGAGTTGGCTGTCAGTCCTAGGGCACCTAGCTGGTACCCAACACCAAGAAAGCAGCTGAGCCCAGGACAGAGAAGTAGGAACAGAGGCAGGGAAGAGCACCCATCCAACATCCCACTACTTGACGAAGGGAGTGGGCCCAAGTGCTCTGCCTACCTGACAGGCCCTGGCTCCCCTTCAATGCAGCTCACCACCTGGAACTTCTCCAGGTCCCAGAAGCGGATTGTCCTGCAAAGATGGCCACAGGAAGCCAGTCCCTCATGCTATTCAGGGCCTCTCCAGGGCCCTCCCTGTAGGGGCACTAGGAGCAATGTCTGGGGCAGGGATGGCCCTATGCTCGCAGAAAGGAGGGTGAAGATGACCTAGGCTGTGCCCAACAGCCCTGTCCCAGAGCTAGCCTCAATTGCCAGAGGTCTCCCCTGCACTGTGTTCCAAGAGGAAGTGTGGATCCTAACAGGTCAGGACACTAGCCAGGGAGGAATGGAACCAGGAGCCAATCCTGGCTTACATTCAGTCTACATAGGCTTTTAGGTATATGAAAGGCTACCTCCTCACCTGTCAGAGCTGCCAGAGGCTAGGAGATATTCATTGGGGTGAAACTCCACCACGTTGACAGGCCCTGTATGACCCGGGAACTCGGACATCATCTTGCCAGCCGTCAGATCCCAAAGCTAGACAAAGGGTGGAAAGAGTGGGGGAGGGGGGGGCTAGCTGCCTGAGAGGGGCCAGAGCTCCCCCTCTACTTGGAAGTTTGGGGGCACATAAACTCAGTTAGCAGGGACAAAATCTGTGTATGAGCAGGAGAGCTGTGGGCACAGCCTGCATGGCCACTCAGGACATGCAGTCCTTACCTTCACTGTGTGGTCATCTGCTGCTGATGCCAGCCACTTCCCATCAGGGCTGAACCGGAGACACCGCACAGCCTGGCTGTGCCCCTAAGGAGAATGAAAAGAACCAAGCTCCCTGGAGGGGCCTGGATCTCATAGCACCTCCCCATCCCTACTGCCTGTCCCCAAAATACAAGGCCTTCCTATGGTCCAACCACAGAGAGGGCAGATGGTCACTACTGGGACACACAAGGAACACTTCTTTTATGTACTTTCTATGTGTGCTCCTAGGCCTCCTGGAAATCACAGTATGCAGCTTGTTAAAGGTGTTTATGGCCTCTTCCAAAAGCCCTGAAGAAGGACTGTGTTAGCCACAGTACTGCACATACCTAAGAACAGGAAGCCTGGCACCCAGGGACACCAGCTATTTGACTGCCAAAGCAAAACATGGAATGGTTGAATATTTGTGGCTCTAGGGATTGGTGGAAAGCTGGGGGTCCAGAGAGACCACCCCAGGCACCTACTCCAGGTCTGTTCCGAGTCACCTGCAATGGACTGCAGCACCCCACCCCCACCCCACCTCCACCTCAGCCCAACCGTAATGTGGATCCAAGCTGTGTGGGGGTCACAGGTGACCGACACAGGCCATGCTTACCCTATATCGGAAAACACAGCCTTTCCTCCTGATGTCCCAGAGCTGTAGGGGAGAGAAGCAAAGGTGGGGGTAGGAAGGATGAACCACAGGAAGTTGTTATGTCCCTGGAGTCTAGGCCAGAGGGTATAGTACAGCTCTGAGCAGAGAGGACTCTGGATACCTCTAGGTCATGAGCCCCAAAGAGAAAGTTTGGAGGTTTGCCCAAGCTGGGAATCCCAAGTTGAAGTGTCTGGCCAGAGTCCATAGGTCCTCTGTCCCAAGGATGGTGAGGATGTTGCCATGAGGGGAGGATTCCCTTACACTTGATCTTGGGAGACGGGCGGCAGAGTGGTACCTCACCTTGATGTTTGTGTCCTGGGAACCTGAGGCCACAAATTCACCATAGGGGTGGAAATCCAGGCTGCAGATGTTGGCTTTGTGGCCCATGAGTGTTCGGAGAACTGATGAAGCAAGGTAAAGCAGAAGTGCTGTGTTATGCCAGCCGTGCTGGCTGGCCAGCAGAAGGCA
This sequence comes from Rhabdomys pumilio, assembly GCA_030674055.1. Taxonomy (NCBI): domain Eukaryota; kingdom Metazoa; phylum Chordata; class Mammalia; order Rodentia; family Muridae; genus Rhabdomys; species Rhabdomys pumilio. The sequence goes on along the minus strand of JANHMN010000018.1, from coordinate 20,858,278 downwards.
GCTAAGCCCATTGTGTGCCCTTTGGCCCAGAAACTGGGATGCCAATGTGAAAACTGGAGGTCAGTCAGAGCCCGACCATTCTGGCAGTTCTACAGCCATTTCTGTCACTACTCACGTCACCAGAAAAACACAAGGCATTCCCTGTAGCCTGTGTGAACTATGGCCCCTGGGCAGCAGTAGACACGATGCCTGCCTGGTCCAGGCCACATGGCCATGGGGCTACTATGCAAGGTGAATAGCCCCCAGGACCCAGGACAGTACCAAGGAGAGAGCAGAGAGAGGCTGCAACTGGGAAAGCTGCTTGGCTAAAGGATCCAGGAACATAAGGGACAACACCAGCTGAATGGCAGTCATGGGCAAAAGAGGATTTGGCTGGGACTCACAATGCCCAGTGGGTGCACCTATCCAAGTGACCTTGAATATGGCCTTAAATCAAGTGAGAATGGAGGACAGTCGCAGACTAGTCATCTACTGCTGTCCTGGTGCCACATCTAATCTACTAAGGTCTGACAGGCCGGGTGGCAAACTTGTGTACTCCAGGCAGTGTTCAAGTCTATCTCGTCTTGCTTTTTGAAAGTTTTTACTTCCACTGCCCGAATAAAGCCTACCAGCCCATGAGTGGTAGGCCACGGGCTACAGAGTCCAGCAATCCCTAGGTTATGCCAAGGATTAACAGGGAGTGATGTCTCACATTAGGGACAGGTATGAAAGAGCCAAGCACAGATGAACTAACTACTGTAGAACCCACCATCTACACTAGGATGGGCTTGGCAGCCTGACAGAACTACATCTGTTCCGGCTCTGTTTCTTACTTGCTGTGTGACTCTAGGCCACCGCTTATGACCTTTGACCTTCTTTGACCTTCAGGCTGGTTTACAATGAAATTAAACAATGAGACAATAAATACCAAATACCAAACACTAAGAGTGGGACTGCGCAGGTCCTCGAGGCCCGCCTTTACTTCCTCCAGTCTGTCCTCTGGACCTCCGTTCTTCTTCCCTGACCTCAGAGCATGAGTCTTCTCCCTCTTCTGGTCTGAGAGGATGCACCACTCAGCTATGGCTACCGGGTACCTCCTATCTGCACATCCACTGAGCATTTCAGCTTTATCTCAGAGTCCCTCTGACAATGCTAGGAGGTGGGTGGATGATGGCTCAGAGTGAAGCATCCTGTGTGAGGATGGCCAGCAATCAGATCAAGTGCTGCCTCTGGAGTTCTGGGCCCCAGGAATGAACTAGAGCCAGAGCTGCCCCGGCAGGAATAGCACAAAGGGAACAGCTGCCCTGGCCAGTTATCAGCTGGGGCCCAGGTCCACTGTCCATCGAGCTCTATGCTTGGTTTCTGATGGGTCTGCAGCTGAGATGATGCCTCTTCTCGTGCCTGAGGATTCTGCCAAGGCACCTGACTCATCCATGGTGAGGATGTCCAACTCAACTACACCCCACACTGAGACTGTGGCTTTTCCTGCTTCTTAGCTGTCTTGTATTGTTATAAGTTCAGGATGCTGCCTCTAGCCTTGCTGCCACAGCAAGGGAAACTCAGACACCAGAGGATGTGGTGGGGCCCACTCAACATAGGCCAGCTTCCCGAGGTGTGGGTGATCCCTGTGGGATCCTGCAAGCCTTTGCTGTTACCTCCCAGCTGCACCATGGAAAGCTGGCAGGACCACATTCTTCTGCCATGACTTCTGCTCTTACTTGCCTTTCCCAGGGGATGCCTAGCCTTGGTCACAGGCTCTAGAGACTGTAGAGTGGAGGAGACTTGGACCTGTCTGCACATGTGGGGACCTCCAAGGTCTTCCTCCCAGTGGAGTGGTTGTTCAGCCTCTGCCCACATCCTCCATGGTTAATTGTGCCTTTCAGAAACTCCTGTGTACCAGAAGGTTCTCTGGATTCTCATCTCTTCTGGCCAGCGGGGTAGCAGTGGCCCTGAGATCTTAGCTCTCCCTTCTGAGGACAAGCCTGAGCATCGTCAACTGAGGTAGTAATAGACAACAGAGAGCAACAGGGTGTAATAGTAATAGACAACAGAGTGGGAGTGGGGAGGCAGGAGTTCTGCCGCCTACAGCCTCAGGGCTCTCACTAAGCCCCATGCCTTGACTGTCTCAGTCTGCCCATCTATCAAAATGAGGGCCTGCTAACCAGGCTGTGTGGTCCAGTTCCACCTTGCTAGATGAAGGCATCACTCTCATCTCCTAGAAGCACAGTGGCTGAGGAAGTCTGGGGTGGGCTATGGCTTTGTAGCTTTTCCCTTTGGCCCTGGGCTCTTTGGCAAAGCATGAAGTGTAGTAATATTCACTGGGGACTGCCTGCCTTCTGAGACAGAGCCTGCCATCGTGGTGCGGTCCTCCCTGCCTTTCCTGTCCAGTGATAAACACAAAATGCTCTGAGGCCTGATGTGACCTGGGCAAAGAACGTTTGCTGAGACACAGCACACAGATGTCACAAGGGCTTCCTAGGGCTCTGGGCTCACTACATCATCAACACTCCAGAGGACTAAGGGATGCCATCTTTCCCAGGGCCCACAACATAAAAACACCATTCCTGGATGAAGTTAAGCTCACTGGGGCCACAGATGCCAGTGGTTACTGCTCTCCAGTGGAGCCTGTGCCAGAAAAATCTTTTAGACTCAGCCAGACTCAGGGATCACTCACTGGACAAAGAAGGCTGGAGCCTCTGAGATGCAGCAGCTGGCCCCAGAAGCAAGGAAACCAACTCTATTCAGATCTCCCAAGGTCGGACTGAACAATGCTTAGAAAATTGTGCTGAGTTTGCTGTCAGTACTGCAGTGCCATGGGGGAGGGGAAGGATTCCACATCAAGTTCTAGATTCTTCTGACAAATCTGTGGGGCTGCTGGGGCTGGCAGCACCTTTGGAGAAGGCGAGACTCTGTGTAGCCACAACCCAGGCTGTGAGTTTCTAGACCAAAAAGAATCTGTGAGGTCCAAGCTCAGATGTGAGAACATACCCACAATAGAGCTTGTGGCGGTGAGGCTGGGATGGCATCTTACAAACTGAGGGAGGAAGAGGGAAGGCAGAGGCAGATCCCATGTTAAGGGCCAGCTGAAAAACAGCACCGATTCCACCAGCAACTCTGGAACCTAAAAGCAGTGCGGTGGCACCTTCAAAATCCCATTAGTAAATTATTTCCAATAGAACTCCACACTTCAGCTCTACAGAGTCGCTTTCAGCCATGGAGGGTCTCTAACACTGTGCCTGCCATTCACCCTCAGTGCCAGAGACCAAACCAGGGCCTCCTACATGCCAAGCAAGGGCTCTACCACTAAGCTATGCACTTGCCCCTGCACTCTGACACAGGATAGACTTGAACTTACAGTCTTCCTGCCTCTGCCTCCTGAGAGCTCAGAGTCTAGGTGTGTGTGATACCACACCTAGCTCCTGAAGAGGAGGAAACCAGGGAAGAAGAACTGTAAACCCCAGGACAGCCAAGACAGAGATGAGGGGCCATGGGTGATGGCTAGCCTCTGGGCTCCCAAGCACGGGACCTGAGCAAGACAGAGCTGGACTAGAAGAGGGGCTGGAAGCCTGTGACGATGACTAATGGTGACGACTAGACAGGGATTCTGAAAATGTACATGGAAAAAGGAGCAATTGTTCATCCCAGGGAAACCAATTTACAAAACAACCACTTGGGGTCCCTACAGTCCAAATACTGACCATGTAACCGGAGTGCAAAGACTTGAAGAGAAGTGTAGGCAGTGGGCTAGGGCCTGGGGTAGCTGCTGAGAGCCAAGTCCTGCCTCTCACTGCAGGAGGGTACAGTTTTTGTTTGAGGATTTCCCGTTTCTTTGAAGTGGGGCTCTTACACCATAGGCTAGGCCAGCCTTCAATTCCACAGTAATTCTCTAGCCTCAGCTTCCTGAGTGCTGGGACTCTAGGCAGGCACCCTGTGAGGGGTCAACCTGGTTTTATTTTGTTGTTCTAAAGGGAAAAGAAAGTGCAATGCTGGGTTCAGGAAGCGACCGGGCTGCTGTGGGCACGGCAGCAAGGAAGGGAGAATGAGGCTCTTAGAATGGGGGCGGAGGAGGATTGGAGCGAAGGCTTCATGAACCTTGTGCCATCAAGGTTCATAATAAAATAGACATTCAGAACACGTGTTATTCCTCTCAAGGTGAAAAATGAAATGAAGACAAAGGGAAGAGAAGCAAACAGAAGACCAGCCTCCCAACACCCACTCCGGGTGGGAGGCTCCCCAGTATTTTACTGGCTCTTCCCACATGGTGATCTACATATTCACATGTCCTGCCGGCTACCCTCTAGCATCTGACGTCCTTCCAGGTTCTGAATATATATATATGTACATGTACACACACCTTACTGTTCACCCCTGAGGCATTTCCTCATGTCAGCAATTGGGGGATGGCAGTGCCCACTGCTGCTGGGTTGATAATGTGATATGGATGGCACCACTCACTCTGCTCAGTGCTCGGGGAACAAAGTACCCAGACCTCCTGGAGGTGGCAGCCCAATGCCCCAAGCCTCAAGTGGGACCCACACACAAAGGAACAGGGAGGAGGGATGCCTACTTTTAGCAGCTTCCAGGTCCCAGACGCGGATGGAGCCCGACTGGGAACCAGCTACGATGAGCTCCTCAGGAGTGTTGAGGCGGACGCTCTCCACAGGGGATGTGTGACCTGTCAGGCTCTGCAGAGAGAGAGGGTGGCAGCTCCAGTGAACTACAGGGGTAACCCCCCAGCCAGAGCCCCAGATTTCGGGTCCCTGAGAATGGCTTCTGTAAGAAATATGTGGTGAGCTATTCTCAGGGGCCCCACCTATACCCTAACTCAGATGAGCCTGGTGGTTCATCACGATGGATGAAGCAGCCCTTCCTTTAAACACCTGTGACCCTAGCATTTGGGAGACAGAGGCAGGAGGATGAGTTCCAGGCCAGTCTGGACTACATACTGAGACTCTGAAAAAAAAAAAAAATGGAGCCAAACTCAAGTGAAGCCGCAGACATCCTTCAGCCTTCCCTAGTGCCCCTGGCATGGTGTCACCTATAGACATGGCTCTGGACCACGAGACAGGGACAGGGAATCAAGATGAGCAGATGCTGAACCTTTACTCCAGAGTCTGAAGGAGCCCATCCAAGCTATCCCCATCTTTGTCTACTCTAGTCATAGAGGCCATAGCAAGCTCGGAGTGCATCTCCACTGCCGGCCTGCTGGGTGCCTGACTTCCTGGGGGTTGTGTGTGTGGGGGTGTCTGCTTCATGCTCCCAGGGGCCTGGGAAGGTCTTCTGGAGAATAGGTAGGTTCTTGCACGTCTAGAGCACACAGAACAAGGAAAGCTGGGCCAGGTAAGGTGGGAGGTGTTGTCCTCAGCTCTTGGAAGGGAAGACTGTAACCCAAGTCCAAGGTGTCTGCCACTCTCTGCTCAATGTCAGCCCCTCACAGCACTGTGGTCATTTCTTCAGTGTTGGCTAAGGCAACATTCCCAATGGAGACTTGTGGGAAACAGGGGTGACCCTCAGCACCAGTGCCTGATCCTGTAGGTGCAGCAGCTTGTTTACACTGGCAGGAGTCTACATGGACCCAGCTTCCAGGATCACAACTGGGCAGAAACAACCCCAGAAGGAATACATATTCTCCTCAAACCCAGGATCCAAGGCTGGGTGTGGTGACATATATCTGAGACCTCAGAGGTAAGGACCATCCCTGGTCTCTGAGGTAGAAGAATCTCCAAGCTCCAAGCCAGCCTGGGCTATACAATAAGACCCTGTCTCAAAAAAACAATAGTGCCACAATTCTTCAAGGACCTTCTCTGCAAGCACAAACCCAAGGTTTTTCATGGCAAGAGACTGGAGTCCATGTAAATGTCCTTCAAACATGAGGACGACTGAGCTCCAAGGGCTACTCTGGTATAAGCAGCATGAGACTCGGAGGGAAACGGATGTATTTTCTTGTCCATGGACTAAATAATTCCATAACACAGAAGGAGGCCTAATTATCTCCAGAGAGGACACAGAAGTCACTGAAGGGAGGCATACTTCAGCATTAACCTTTTTTTTTTTTTTTTTTTTTTTTTTTTGGAGACAGAGTTTCTCTGTTTTGCCCTGGCTGTTGGCTGTCCTGGAACTCACTCTGTAGATCAGGCTGGTCTCGAACTCAGAAATCCGCCTGCCTCTGCCTCCCAAGTGCTGGGATTAAAGGCGTGCGCCACCACTGCCCGGCTCAGCATTAACCTTCTTATCTTTTGGTGAATTTTTATTTTATTTTATTTTTTAAAAAATATTTAGGCAAGCACTCTACCACTGAGCTCTACATGTCTAGCCTGTGCTGCTTATTTTTCAATTTATGTCTATTACTTTGGCATTTTAGGGGGAATGAAAACATTTAAGTCCTACAAACAAAACAAAACCAGGGGCTCAGGAAATGGCTCAGCAGTTAAGGGCACTGGCTGCCCATCCAGAGACTCTGGAGTCAATACCCACCACCAACATGGTGGCTACCAATCAGCTGTAACTCCAGTGCCAGGAGATCCAGGGCCACCTTCTAGTTTCTACGGGCACTGCATGCACAGGGTACATAGACATACATGCAGGCAAAACACCCCCACACCCACACCCACACCCAAATACAATAACACAAAAATAAAAAAGGATAACAATAAAAATGAAAACAAACAAACAAACAACAAAGGGAGTCTCCTCTTACTGAACCCAGACATACTGATCTGAGCATGTCTCAGTTTTACTCAGTCTCACAAAAATCCCTGAAATCACCAAGCTTTCACTAACAGCTATCAAGTTCCCCCATTTTTTTTGTTTGTTTGTTTGTTTGTTTACTTGGTCAAAAGTCAAAAGAATGACAATTACTTAAGGTGTCTGGAGAGGACATGGGGCACAGCCATGCTCTCGTGCTGGGGGTGAAAATGTCAAGTGACTCCCAGAACCTGCCAGGACAGCTTCTCAGAACTGTATACTCCAGGCCTGCTCAAAGGTATGGACAAATGAGAATGTTTGACATAGTGTGGTTTAGCAGAAACTAAAAGCTGGAGCCAGCAGCCCTGCTGATGACAGGGCATGGCTAAGCTAATTACAGCTCATTCCGGCGGTGGATACCAAAGAAGCCGTGTAAAAGCATGCTGTAAATCAGTATTTGTTGACATAGGAAAATCCTCATGACACTGTCCTTCTAAAGAACCAGGTCATACAAGAGTAAGGTAGTATTCTGAGGTGTGTGTGTGTGTGTGTGTGTGTGTGTGTGTGTGTGTGTGTCTGTGCGCATGCACACACGCACGCCATCACTTACCATGATGCAGTTAGGCTTGTTTATGGACCACAGGTTGACACGGCAGTCATCCCCACCAGTGGCCAGTAGCCGTCCCGAGGCCTTGCCCAGCACCAAGGAGGACACATTGCTGGCATGGGCGACGATCTCTTCTGCATAGGACAGGAGGGAGGAAAAGTGGTCAGGGGACTTTGACAGGCCATATGGAGGATGCTCAGCCACCAGCTCTGAGCATGATGCCCAGGTAACCCCCACCAGTTTCAGGACCAGCAGCAAGGCAAAGTGTGGGCTAGAGGCTGAGGTGACTGTCTCTCCACCTTAGCCTGCCCTGCTCGGACACTTCCTCCTGAGTTCATTTCTCTTCACAACAGTTGGCAACACAGACTGCACAGCACACCCTCCATACGCACGTATTCAACCAACTGCTGATGGGGAATGCTTGGGACAGACACATCCATTCTGCTGAGCACATGGTACACATTTGTAAACTCAGCACGTGGGAGGCTAAGGCATTAGGATCATGAGATCCAGGCCGGATTGGGCCACATGCAAGACCTTGTCACAAAACAAGCACCTGTACTGAGCAGTATGCATGGACTTTTCCTTGTTGCTAGTCCATAAACAATGCAAGAAATAGTCGAACACTATTGCACTATATTAAGTATCATGGTAACAGAGATGAGTCAAGGTACCCAGAGGAGGGGCAGGTTTCTGCACACACACATTACTGTATAAAAGACTGAGCATATAAAAATTTGGCTATCTGTGTGGAGGGGGTCCTAGAACCAATCACCACAGATACTGTGGGAAGACTAAGCTCACTTTTAAAAACTGGCTTCTGAATTTTTATCTTCCTTAAGCACTAATATCCGAATACACTCATAATGCTTTGTTTTGATATAAAAAACATTAAAAATAATTTTTTTTAAAACATGGGCCCATACATCACCTAAGAGCCTTTCAACTGCTCAGGTGTCACCCACAGAGACAAAGCCCACCTGGGACACACCTTGAGAAGAATTCAAATTCTGTCTAGATGGCTGTCCCTAGGTCCCAATTCAGAATCCTGAATCAGGGGCTAATCTGCCAGTTCTATGGCCTTGGACAAGTCATGGATCCTCTCTGAAAGAGGGTCCTTGTCTGGAGAACAGGATGATCCCAGGGCCAGGTCATTGGGAATGGGCTGAGATGCAGATAGAAGACTGGCCACAGGGACAGAGTGGCCATCAGGGTCCCAGGTAGGCAGGGAGTAGGTTCCATACAGATAATGGCAGGATGCAGCAGACACAGCAGGCGCTGGGTGAGGAAAAGCTGACCCTGTAGACAGGAGATAAGGCCTGTGGACAGTCCACCAGAGCCCCAGGCCTGAGTATGGTGGGAGGGCCAAAGTGGGGAACAGAGGTGGGCCTATCAGTGCTCCAGAAAGAACAAACTCAGCAGAGAATCAATAGGCAGACTAGGCCTCCATGGCAGTCCCTGGTCTCCAACCTCCTCTGGGAACAAGTAGAAAGGAAAGGGGAGGGGAAGCCCCAATGTGCAGGTGCCCTAAAGGAGCTGGAAACTGGTCTAGGTTGCCTGGAGAAGGATGGCATGGCTGTTAGGAAAGGGTCCTCCCCCTCCTCCCAGGTCCTTCTCTACCCAGCCTGGGCAGCTCTTATGTGAACCATAAGGAGACTGGAAAACAGGGCCAGGAAAGCTATACAGTTAATTTCTGGAATGACACCTCCCTGCAGGGCCTGGCAGGACACCGCTGGCCTACGCAGCAGCTGACCCAACCAGGGTGAGAGCTCCTCGTACGCCCTGACACTTCAATCTAGGTACTGGAGGATCTGCCACCTGAACCTAGTGGAGTAGGGTCTTGCTCTCATTCTCAGCTCAGCTAGAGTCTTGTCCCCTGCACACTTGGGGACAGCTGCCCACAAGCTTGAGCCATAAACCCTTTTATATCTGTCCAACCCAGCAGGAGAGCGATGCAGCTGTTTCTGAGCACTCGGCTCTGGAGGCTCAGTCCCTGTCTCTGCAGCCACACCCTGAATTTGTCAGAGAGACCCCAGGCATCTGCCCTGGTTCTCACCCTCCCCAGGCAAGATCTGGTTAAGTCCCGCCTTAACAAACCTCAGAACCACCTCTAGAGACAGCCATGAAGGTCTAACAGAAGGGACTTCTAGGCATCTGCTTTAGGCCTGGCACTGGGAGGCTGTGGAAGGAGAGCTTCCTACCCTCAGGCTCCAGGAGGATCAGATGGATCCTGCCAGGACCTGAAACAGGCAGAGTCACAGGCAGGGAGTAGGGGTTTGATAACTCCCCTTTAAACACAGCCTGAGGGGAGCCTGTGTGGATAGGAAGACACAGCACTCAGGCACCAGCAAAAGGGATGCCCAACCCTCACAGGAGTCTTCCTCTCTGGCTTATCTTGGAGAACACCAAGCAGCAATAGCCCACATGTGGGTACTGGATTTTTATGCAAACAAATCAAATTCATCAATGTCTGCTGCAGGCTGCTGCTCTCCCTCCAGCAGAAGCCAACAGCCCCTCCCCAAGCACCAGCAGTAGAGCCTGACACATCTCAGCCAAAACTGAGGATCATTCTTGGTCTGCCCACGGGTGTTAAGGACTTACATCCTAGGAGGAAGATACAAGGAACAGGGGTTTAGCAACCCCACACTGGTTAAAGAGCCTTCTGATCCTCATCACACCCTGAGCCCCAAGTCTCTGTGGCCTCAGGCTATATACCCCCAAAACTTTGTGCACAAGAAGCTCTCAGATCCCCAACATACCTGATCATATTACTGCCTGCTGCTCAAATACTTTGATCCTTGGGTCTTTAATAACAAGGGTCTTATGGACGCGTGCCCCTGCAGAACTCACTAGGTTTCCGTGGTAACCCTCCCCCGCTAGCTGATGTGTAAAAGCTCCACGGTCTCCTATAAGTCTTTCCAACATACAAAGCTTCCTGCTTCGGGCCTTTGCACTTGGTGCTCATGCGCCCTCTACCTTCATCAGTAATTAACTGATTCAAAGCATGTGTGTACGCACGAGAGCGCACGCACGCACACATGCACGCAAACTCAGAATTAGAGCAGGATTGGAAACAGAGGGCTGTGGTTCTGATTCCTGCCTGCTGCTCTCCCAAGGCTGAGCTCCCACTCTGCAGTGACCTTGGATATTTTGGCCCTCACTTGCTCCCTAGCATCTGGTTCTATCTTCAGGTAGAGTAAGCCATCACAGAGTTGTATACATAGTGCCAATAAATACAAACCTACTCTGCCTAAAGGAGCCATTAACAGGGTCTTCCCCAGAACCCTACAGCTTTGGAGAACAACTTGAAAATGACCCCAATCTCTCAATGAGGAAACTGAGTCCCCCAAAACAGCTTTGCCCAAAGTCTCCTTATCTGATCCTGAAAATAGCCCAGGGGCAGTTGCCAGCAGAGTGGGCCCCGCCACAGCACACCAAACCGAGGACAACCAGCTACAGCTGGAGAGAAAACCACAGAGGTGAGCTGCAGGTCCTCCAGACCGGATCTAGGGATTCTAAGAGCCTTTTAAAGGATCTGAAAGAACAGAACTATTACCCTAAATGCTAGGATGCTATTGGACTTGGGTGCTCTCATTTGCTCCAGAGGAGTCTTTGAGAAGACACATATGTGATGACATCATCATTCCTGTCAGGTTTGAGTGCACATATGTCTCAGGACTGTTTTCTATGTATAAGTATGGCTTTCATAAATGAAAGCTTGTTGGAGTCCTCAATAATTTTTAGGACTATAAAAGAGTCAGGCATGGTGGCACAGTTCTTTAATCCCAGCACACAGGAGACAGAGGAACATGTCCCAGGCCAGCCAAGGCTATAGGGATGCCCTATCTCTAAAAAGAAAAATAATCTAAGAGAGTTTAAACTAAAGAATTCCCCATCCCAAGAGACTTTCATCTGATGGAGGAAAAGGAACTTGGAACATGTTTGGGATTCTTGGAACGCCTTTCAGCCTTCCTCAAAACACTCTGCTCATCAGCTGTAACAGACAGACCTCACTTGCACCCCAGAGCCAGTACCGAGTACAAGTATGATTATTTCGCTGTACAGAAGGGTTGCTTCATCACTTGCCCAATGTGATTTACATCTTTGTCTACCTTAAAACAAGAACCGTGTGTCTCTCTTGTGCCAGGGAGAGGAGACAAGAGCTGAAGGCTGACTACTCAGCAATGGGCAGCTCACAAAACGACAGTGTGATAAATGAAAAATGAAAAGTACTCACGCAACTTCCAGGCAGTCTTGGTGACCACAGGGGTGGCCATGCTTCAGGGGGGTGGCACCTGAGACCCCACCCACAAAACAGATTGTGCTTTCTCTGTGGGGTGGGGGTGGATCCCCCCCCAGATCCGACAATCAAGTTGGCAGGGAGTTCCCACACATCCAGGCAGAGAGTCCTCCTCTCTTGGCCCAGGACTGCCTGGTGGTTTAGATCATCCGCTACCAAGCAGCAGCCTGTACACATAGGTCAGGATCCCAGATCATGGAATGTCAGGCTTGGGCCATCTCAGCTCAACACTGGGCTAGAATACAAGCAGAGTTGATGGTGTGTTAGGAACTGCTTGAGACTAGTTGCAAGTCCCTGGGTCGTCAAGGCCATTTGATACAGACCCACCAAATCCTCCAGGGCCTGGAGCTGCAGTGTGCAACTGGGTCTGAAAACCTGTGACTTAGAACCCAAAGATAAAAAACCTTCCTTAAGTAGCTGGGCCCAGAGGCCCATGTCTTTAACCCCAACACTCACAAGACCAGCTAGAGGTAGGCAGATCTCTCTCAGTTCCTGTCTCAAAGAGCAGAAAGAAGGAAGGGAAGGAGGGAAAGGGAGAGGGGGAGAGAGGGAGAGAGGGAGAGGAAGAGAGAGAGAGAGAGAGAGAGAGAGAGAGAGAGAGAGAGAGAGAGAGAGAGAAAGTAGGTAGGTGGAGAGGAAATGGAGAGGCTGACTCCTTGGAGGCCTATAGCAGTGCTCAGGGATGCTGGGTGTCCTAAATGCCAACACCTGCTATGGGGCAGAGAGGACCACAAATCTGCAGTCCACTCGGATTTGCACCTCATGTATTGGATGGGACACTGGAGTCTGAGGCTATGTTTTGAGGCCCATGAGAGGCACCCAAAAGGCAGAGAGATACACAGAGACGAATAGACTGAGAGACAGAGATGGAGATAGATAGATAGATAGATAGATAGAGAGAGAGAGAGAGAGAGAGAGAGAGTGAGAGAGAGAGAGAGAGAGAGAGAACACGAGAACCTGAACAGTAAAGGCCTTGGGAGGGTCCGGTTTCCTCCATCTCCAACTCTAAGGGAACCACGCCCACTCCCTGCAACTCTCAAGGGTATAGTTAGGAATTGAGTCTCCTGTCTAGGTGAGTAGGAATGACTCCTCAATTCTAAAAGGCCACAGCGTGGATGGAGCCTTCCACAGCCACGGCCCTTCACTTCTTGCCCAGGAGTCCTCTCGCTGAATTCTCTTTCTCCTGTTGCCCATGCTCCCATTCCGACACATCTCGTGCTCCCTTAGTTGGTCATGCTTTGCCAGACCCTCTTTACTTCTCTTTCTCCGCTGCTACCTGAGTCCTCCATTCATTCGCTCTCCTGTTTCTGAGCCCCAACTCAACACGGTCCTCCGCACACCCTCAGCTCGGCTTCCGGCCCACCAGTTTTCCCTCTCCGGCCTCCACACACCCGTCCTGCTCGCTCATCCCAAATCTGCCACCGGTCCCTGAGCTTCGCTTGACCCTCTGCCCCTCTGTCTTGAGGGGCATTGGCTCCAGACTGCCCTGGCCGAGAGCCTTTTGCCGGCGACCGGACTGTGCCCTCCAGGCTCGGCGAAGACTAGGGCCATCTTCCCTTTGCCTCCAAGACCCCAAGAGCCACTCTACCTGCAGCTGTAGCTCTAGAGGCCAAGGCTTCCCTCCAGGCGCGACCCCCACTTGCCTCCATCCTTTGCCCTGATTGGTCGCTGCTTGACAACCGACCCTCACAACAAAACCTCCGGCCTAGAGTCCCTCCCACTTCACTTCTCACACCAATCAGTCGCCACGAACGCCCCGCCTTCCTCTGGAATTGACCAATGGAAGCAAGCGCTTCTGCCGATTTACGTAACTACCCGCCTCCTTTCCCCGACTCGGACTAATCACAAGAAGAAGCGCTTACGGACCGCCCTTAAGTCCAGAAGAACCAATACGAGCTTCTGTGTTCTTAGTCCCGCCCCCAGTCGGGCTGGGTTTTTCCGCCCTTTTTCTTCACTTCCTGGAATTCGGTTATGTTTAAAAAATCCGCGAGCCGCACCCGATGGCGGCTGCACCAATCACTCCAGCAACAGCTCTGGATGGACCAATAAACGTCAGTATTATTGGAGCACCAACTCTGAGATAACCAATGGGAAGGGGGCTTCTAGAGAAGTATGAAGTTGCAGATCTTCCATATTGGAACAGGGCAGCGGGATCACCCCCCCCCCCAACTCCCCGCCCTAAGCCTGTGAGTGTTGCCCGCGTGGTGTGAGGACTTGGCTTTAACTTGAATCCACACACACTTTGAGTTCACCGACCTCGAGGGAAACAGAGCTTGATTACATGTGGAGTCGATGTTGAGCCTAGGAGTGCGTCTCTAAGATCACAGTGGGATGAGTAGGCTTGTGTGACTTGTGTCCGCTCGCGTGCGTGCGGAAACTATAAAACTACGGAGCCGGAGAAAGGCTGATGTCAGACACGTTAGGCAGGTTGGGATCGTGGAAAGGCTACCTAACCCACCATGAGTCGGGGCCCCCTCACTGAGGAACTCGGTCCCAGCCCATTGCAGAGATAACCTCCAACCCCGGTCCTACATTCACTCGCTTCTGGTCGGGCCTGCAGCATCTGGCGTTCGGCCACACAGCCCCAAACGGGAGGAACCTCTACAGGAACAAAAGACATCTACCCCCCATTCTGGGGAGTCAGCCCTGAGTAGAAATTGGTAATTATTAAGAGACCTGGATTCGGAGAATAACATTTGATCAAAACTTTGTAGTTTGCTGTTCCCTCAACTTTTTATTTAAATAAATAAATAAATAAATAAATAAATAAATAAATAAATAAATGTCCGGGGCTGGAGAGATGGCTCAGTGGTTAAGAGCAATGACTGCTCTTCCAGAGGTCTTGAGTTCAATTCCCAGCAACCACATGGTGGCTCACAACCATCTGCAGTTAAATCTGATGCCCTTATCTGGTGTGTCTGAAGACTGCCACAGTGTACTCACATACATAAAAATAAATAAATAAACAGATAAATAAATAAATAAATCATTTAAAAAAATAAAGTCAAATTCTTCATTTTGACACATTTTGCCTTATCTGCTTTGCTTATACAATTATTTGAACATTACAGACCCCAAGACATTTCAACCATGGCAACACTGAGTATGAAGTTCTTTAAGGGCTCTTAGTCACATAACCAATGTCACCACCCGTAAAATAGCTTAATCCTCTAATACACAGACAATGTTAAAATGACTGTCATCATTCCCTATACACATAATAACTTCTAAATAGGGACTAGACTGGAAATGTAGCTCAGGGTTACAGAGAGGGCCTTGACTAGTATGCAGGAGGCACTAGCTTCAGTTGCCAGCACTGGAAATAAAAACTTCCTAGGAGCAAGAGAAATGGCATGGCTCGGTGGCTAAGAGTGATTGCAGTGTAAGAATGAAGATCGGAGTTCAAATACTCACCACCCATGTAGAAATCTGGGCGTGACTGCATGTGTGCTTATAAGGAACAGAACTGTGAGGAGCAGAAACAAGAGGATTGCTAGGGATTGTCGGTTTGTCATTCTAACTATGGGTTCAGTGAAAGACCCTGACTCAAGGGAATAAGGTGAAGAATGTCAGAGCAGATTGCATAGTGATACAATGAGACTTTCGTACACACACCACACGTGTGGAGGGTACACAGTATCTTTATAGGAACCAGGCAGGATTCTGCATCCTTGGCATACTTGACTCTTCCAAGATCATCCTATTTCTGTCCCTTGGATCTCTCTTCCACCACCTCTCCTCTCTCTCTTCTCTCCTCTCTTTGTATCAGGGTCTCACTTTGTAGATCAGGCTGGCCTTGGACTGACAGAGATCATGAGCTGGGATTAAAGGCATAAGCCCCCACATTCGCCACGAGCCCCTGGTTTTAACCATGGGTTTGGAACTATGCACTGAAGCTTACTGGGCTCATCTTTGAGTGAAGACAATGACTGCTCTGCCACCAGAATTCATCAATAAGAAGTTGACAGGGCCCCATGAGTCCCTCCCTGGTCCATGATTGTCTAGTCACTAGCCCAGATAGTACAGGTAGCCACAGCTGCAATGAGGGCTGCTGTGTCTGGGTCATGACCTTGAGATTACAGGCAAGGTTTTCTATACTTTTTGTTGTTTTTTTTTGTTTATTTTTAAAAAAGATTTATTTACTATATATATGTGAATGCACTGTAGCTGTCTTCAGACACACCAGAAGAGGGCATCAGATCCCATTACAGATGGTTGTGAGCCACCATGTGGTTGCTGGGAATTGAACTCAGGACCTCTAGAAGAGCAGTCAGTGCTTTTAACCACTAAGCCATCTCTCTAGCCTGTTTCTTTCTTTTTCTTTTTTCTTTTTTTTTCTTTTCTGTTTGTTTTAAAGACAGAGCCCCATGTGACCCAGGCTGTCCTCAAACTCCCTATGTAGTTGAGACAGATCTTGAACTCCGATCCTTCTGCCCTCATCTCCTGCAGGCATTACAGGCATGCACTACTCTACCCAGTTTTCTCTGCTTTTTAAGACTTATTTCAGGAAACATCACCAGCCCCATTTCACAGGTGGTACATGGGAGAGGAACTTGGATTCTGTCCCTTGTCCTCTAATATCAAGCTGCTCGGTCCTGGGGTATGCTCCTTAGTCAGGCCACTCTCCCTTTATGAGCTGGCCCACCATCAACACATTGAGCTCCAAGCAGACGTTGGTAGGTGGGTGTGGAACTATCTGGAGAGCTAAACACTTGATAATCCAGCAGAGAGGATGACTTAGGAGAAAGACTTAGGGTGGTGGGGACTGGAGCTTGTAAACGCTGACGTATAAATGGCAAACAGGAAGTGCATTTATTTGAGGGAGGCTACAAAGGACAGGGAGGTAGTGTGGCAGTGAGGCTGGTATAGGATCACAGTGGCTGAGGACAAGGGAGGGACTGCATCCTCGGGCAGGGTCTGCCGAAGTCCCTCGAGGGGCCATCAGACAAAGACTTTCACGAAGTCTATCAGGCGTGGGTCCTTGTAGAGCTTTTCCTCCAGCGCCAGGTATTTGAGTGGAGCCAGCTCTTTGTGCCTGAGCAGAGTGAGGAAGGAGAAGGTGAGGGATGATCCAAGCTATCAGAGTGCTCCCAGGAGTCCTCCTGGCTCTGCCCCTTACCGATTGAGCCGCTGTTCCAAGATTCGGATGCGGAACATGGCCTGAGAGCAGTAGCTCAGGTAGAGGTCTTCGTCCTCCGGTGTCAGGGTTACCTGGTTCTCCTGGTACCATTGCTGCTTCTTCTGCAGCTCCTGGGTCTCCTGGAAGCATACAGAGGTGAGCATGGGGATTGTGTGAACTGATCTGCAGCCAGGCTATAGGCCCATAGATGACCAGGCAGCCCCCAGAGGATAACGCCCCAACCCCCAAGGGAAGGGACAGAGTTAGAGCATCACAAAATATCTTGGGTGGGAACCACTAGGGGTGGGGGGTGGGGTCATGATTTGAAGGACGGCATATGCATGAAAATCAGAACAGGGCCAAAACAGCTGGTCAGAGCTAGGGGTGTGGTTTAGTGCATGGCCCTGGGTTCCACCCCTAGCCGCTCATATACAAAATCAAAACAACTGGATATGGCGGTGCACGCCTTTAATCCCAGCTCTCATTTGGCAGAGGCAGACAGATTTTTGTGAGTTTAAGGCCAGCCTGGTCTACATAGTAAGTTCCAGGTCAGCAAAGGTTACAGAGTGAGACCCTGTCTCAAAAAACAAAGCAGAACACTGCCTGCTCTCCAGAGGATTGGGGTTAGATTCCCAAAACTCACATGGAGGTTCAGAATCATCTGAAAGTCCAGTCTCAGGGGATACAATGACCTCTTCGAGCCTCTGAGGGCACTAGGCATGCATGTGGTGTACATGCACATGTGCAGACAAAACACCCACACACACAAAATAGCTACATGATCTAGACAAGTTGCAGGCGTGCTCAGAGCCCCCAGCAGCTCGTCTCCAAAAATAAGGGTTATTGTGTCCCATTCCACCCAACTCTCTCACAGGTATGCACCTCACCTGTCTCACAGAAATGAGCCAAGGACTAGGCGCTATTAAAATGTTCCATCCATCTGTCCATCAATTCACAAACCCACCCATCTACTCCTCTATCCCTCTGTCTGCCCATCTTAGTTTCCCATCCATACCATCACTCGTCCGTCCATCCATCCGTCCATCCATCCATCCATCCATTCACCTTCATCTAATCCTCACCTACATCTATCTACCCACAGATCCAACTGTACCTGCCCACCATCCCCCCCCACCTAGTTACCTGTCCATCCACTCATCCATTTACCCAGCTATCCACCTATCCACGAATATCCACCTACCCACCATCTATCCACTCATACAGTAACAGAGGGGGGAAGAAGAAATCAGGTTTTTGGAAGCCCTGATTACAGACACACACTCATCCGCTCGTCTGTCTCTCGAAGATTCCATGAGGCACTGAGCAAAGACCTCAGGTCTGGTTTTCTGACTGTGGATGGTGAGGTCACCTCCCCTGCCTGGGCCCCGGCCACACCTTCTCAAAGCGAGCCTGGATGAGGTTAGCCTTGTCGATGAGCCGCTGTTTGAAGTCGCTGAGACACTCGTCCTTGAGGCGCACCGCCTGCCAACGCGTTAGCTTCTCGCCTGGAGGGAGCTGTGCCAGGAATGGGGCCAGGTAGTCCAGCTGGGCCTCCACCTGCCGCAGGTGCTCCTCATGCAAGACACGCTCCTGTGGGCCAGGGAATCAGCTGAAAGAGCGGGATATCCAGGAGACCTCCCAAGCAGCTGAGTCCATTGTGCAATAGTACAAAGCTAGGCCCTAAATCCAGGTCTCAGGGTAGGGTTCCTATGAGACATGATTGCCTCTTTATCCGTGTTGAGTCCTTTCTGACTTGTAATTCCTGTTTCTGACATGAATTCTTCAATCAGTCTGAACCTTAGTCTCCTCTTCTGAAAACAGACCAGCTCAGGTCTGGAAAGCACATAGCCCAGGCCCGCCAGTCCAAAGCAGGTACTTACAGTGAATGGCAGTGGTTTAGCAATGATTCTGAGCTCCCATTTTTCTCTTTTGCCCATAAGGTTGTCCTTACATGGTGCACATGGGAGCCAGAGAACGTGGAGACATGGTCTGTTGCCCTTTCCAATGGACCCAAGAACATTCCAAGGCCCAGCCTTGCCAGGCCAACTCCAAACTACTTTAGAGAGCTGTACTGCTTGGTGAAGAGGATTTAGCATCGAGCCTGGGAACCTGAACTGGTCCTCCCACTTGGGGGAGGAGATAAAGTCAAAGCCCTGCATTGCTGAGTCCTGGTGCTCAACCTATGCCTGAGTCAGTTGGCTGGACTCCCAGCTCAGGTTACAGCCTCAATGAAGCCCAGTAGAGATAGACATGTAGTTCTCATTCTTTCTCCACACAAAGTGGAGACTTTCATTTGGCCACAGCCCTGGGTAAGTACACCCAGCCTGGATCTTAAGTGCTCTTTGGGGGTGACCCATCGACACAGTCAGTTTGGCAGGTGATACAAGAATACCTGACGTCACCAGTGACTTCATCCCTTGCAGAGGGTTTACATATTCCCTCATCATCCCTTACAAAGGGTTCCCATATTCTCCCTACCCTGGAGGCAGGGGTCCAGGGAAGGAGACCTGGGAAAAGAAGGGAGGCTCACCATGGCCTCCCGGTACTCTTTGCTCTTCTCATTGCGCTTGGTGTCATAGATGGAGATGGTTAGCGTATGTGCCTCCTCCTCCTCTTCACGAAGCTTCAAGATCTCCAGGACCTTGATAGGACATCATGGAGGATATGCATCATGGAGGCCCTGTCTCCTTGCCACCTTTACTGTCTGATAGGACCTTACCTCCAGCTCTGACTCCCAGGCCTGATGTCGGGACAGCTTTTCTTCATTCTTCAGGTGAATCATGGTCTCATACTGGTAGAGGAGTTTCTTGGTGTGCTCCATTGGCTCTACCTGAGACCAGAATCACCAGAGTGACAGGGAGGCTGTACCAGGGCAGGTCTAGGGACCACTTGGTTTAAATCTACTCCCTTTTTCTAGCTGTGTGACCTTGAGCAAGGTGTTTAACCTCTCCAGACCTCAGGATCCTTCTCTACAAAAATATAGTAACAAAAAGGGACCAAAGAAAGATACAAAGGGGTTTACAGTTATGCTATTAAAATAGGAAGGTGAGACCATCCTAGATTCTAGGGCATAAGAATATCCTGCCACCTTCAGGATAGGTCCCTGGGATCTGAAGTTTAGGATCCTCAGAGGTGCAGGTAGGGACCATGAGGAAGTCTCAACCTGCTGGGTTTTCAGGTTTTCATTTTGGTGGAAATGGGATGATTTTCAGAGGAGCTACAAGGGGAAGGTCCTTATATGGGAGTTTTGTCAGTTACCAGGAACAGAGATGGGTTTCCCAAGTTACCAGAAGATGCTGCAGGCAGTTTCCAGAGTGTGCCCCCAACCATCCTGTGTGCCATGCGGTCACCAACCCACCTCGTAACTGATGCACATGTCTGGTGTCATGATGATCTTGTTTCCCTTGCTGTCGACCTCCGTGCGCCGCAGAAACTCTCGCTTGGATGCGGTGATGTAGTCGTCGCGGCAATGGTAGCGAAGCTGGATGCGCTCCTCCGCTATCAGAAACACGCGCTCTGCCACGTCCTCATCCGCAGGTTTCGCTGGATTGCGGGAGAACCGCTCTGTGATTTTCTGTGTGGCCATAACACACAGAGGAGGGAAGGGGGTTTCTGTGGATGCTCTGTGGGCAGGAAGGAAGGACTCTCAAGATCCAGGAGTCCAGGGGTGCGAGTTGTTGATCGATCCTTTCTGGCCAGACAGACAATGGATTCTATGAATCCCGTGGGTTCTCAGAACCCAGCTTCACATGCTGTTGGGCCTTTCTCTAGTTTCCTCCACAAGACTCTGCTTGTCTGCTTCTAGAGGTGAGGAGCTCTCCACCTCTCCAGAAAGCCTGTCCCATTATCAGATATCCCTTACTATGGAAAGGAGCATCTTTGGTATATGGCCAGGATTTCAGTGCCCAAATACTTGGGCATCTTAGAGGAAACAAAGTTAAATTTGAGGCAAAGCGGCTGAAAACAGGTATTCTAACCCTCTCCCCAGATCTCAAAAAATTTTAAAAGACTCTCAAGAACAAATTGTGTGTGTACTTTGGTGTGCATAGACACAGTTGTGTGGTGGCCAGAGACTGACATTGCCTTTCTTGATTGCTCTCCTGTTTGTTTTTTGAGACAGGGTTTCTGTCTCAAAACTTGGGCTCACTTGAACCTGGCCCTCAATGGTTTGGCTTGACTTGGCAGGCCAAAAAACTCCACATTTGCCTCCCTGGTGCTGAGATTACAGATGTGAGTTACAGACCCGGCTGTTGTCATGGGTGCTGGGTATCAAACCGAGGTCTTAGTGCTTACACAGCAAACTCTTTACTGACTGAGCCATGTCCTCAGCTCATTGAGATAGGATTTCATGTGGCTCAGCCTTGGACTCACTATGTACCTGAGGGTTGCCTCGAACTCTCCACCCTTCAGCCACCACCTCTCAAGTGCTGGAATTAATTGTCCAGCAATGAACAAACCTACTAGTCTACAGTAATATTGGAGAGAGGTTATTTGAGCTATTTTTAAGTTTCTTTAGTTTCCCATATTTCCAGATATCTGGTTAATTATGTGTGTATTTGTTCATTACAATGAGGAAACCATGCTTCTTTGGCTAGTGGCTGGGGACATAGCTTGGCCCTAACAAGTCCAGGGGTCTGCTTTTGTTAAAGTGGTTGTTTTTCATTTAGAACCCTGGCAAAATCACAGGCAT
This sequence comes from Rhabdomys pumilio, assembly GCA_030674055.1. Classification (NCBI taxonomy): domain Eukaryota; kingdom Metazoa; phylum Chordata; class Mammalia; order Rodentia; family Muridae; genus Rhabdomys; species Rhabdomys pumilio. Next base: position 20,836,899 of record JANHMN010000018.1, on the reverse strand, counting down.
TAATAATCATCCCAGAGTCAGGGCTTCCCTGATCCTGATGACCCTCTATCTGCCAGAGCGGGTGGGCAGTCAGTCCCCGGCCCAAGTGTATCCTCACCACCATGGGCCTCGGGTTGGACTCCGCACTGTTCTGGGTGAGCTTCTTGACTCTGGGTCCAAAATTGATGTGTCGATAGGAGAGGAAGTCTGAGCGCCCTTGATAGTACTCAGTCATTGTCATAGGTGTCTCTTCCCGCTTTACCAGGCCATCCACACGGATCATCTTATAGAATTCCATGACGCGATCCATCTCAGGTAGCATAGACTTGTATGAGTGCACTGAGTGGGGCAGGGACAGAAGGGGAGAGGGCAGGGGCTGGGTGAGCATCGAGAGCTGTGGCAGCTGTCTCTGTAACCCAATCCCAGGCCCAGGGAGAGGGAAGTTCATAAGTACGCACAAGTATCAGTCATGAACCCAATCCTTACTCTCCGGGTTCATCTGTATGGTTACATCTAATTTTTTGTTTTTATAAACAATACCATGATGAATGACTATGACGTATATTTACTGTTCTTGCTCAGCCTTTGCTAAGAACAAATTCTCAGCAGAGGAATTACCCAGGTCAAGATGTGCTCACATTTTAAGGCCATTATTGATGCTGTTTAGAGATGAAACCAGGGAGCTGGAGAGATGGCTCAGTGGTTAAGAGCACTGACTGCTCTTCCAGAGGTCCTGAGTTCAATTCCCAGCAACCACATGGTGGCTCACAACCATCTGTAATGGGATCTGATGCCCTCTTCTGGTGTGTCTGAAGACAGCTACAGTGTAGTCGTCGTATACATAAAATAAATCTAGAGATGGAACAAGGGGCCTCAGGCATGCTAAGCGTGTGTCCTACCACTGAGCTACATCTCCAGATTATTAACACATTTAGCTCAATAATTCTTAAGAAAGAGCGACTTGCTGATATCAGTAGGGAACAAATCTCTACCCCTTTCAACCCCCAACACACACCAGGTTAGGACCATTTGCCCACAACAGAGGTTGTGGCATGGTCCCTTCTTGGTTTAATCTTAGAAATTTTCAACTCCCAAATGTGATTGGGCATCTTTCCATGTGTGTGTTGGCTCCAGACTTTTCTCTGCTGGAGTCTAGGGTAGGATATGGATCTCAGGAGGCTTATTCTTTCTTCCTCCTCTTCCCAACCTCATGGTCTCTTAGCCATACCCATACAGTGACCACTCTGCTCCTGTATTTGCCTTTGTCGGTGGTGTTGGTTGGCTTTACTGTCCAACATTCTTAGACCCTTTACACGTGACCCATATCATGTGTCCTCTGGTGGAGATTCCGACCTGATCCCAGCCACAGAACGACATGTGGGCCTGGCTTTGACTTTCTTAGAGAGCCGATGGCCATGGTGTCATCCTTTTTCAGAGCTTCTTCAGCTGCCTGCATACCACCTCATCTTTCAGAGTCATGCTTGCCACCCAAGAACCCCGGTGATGCCTAGGGTTGGTTCTTCCCATCCGTGTCACTATATGTAAACACCTCTCCCCCACGGCTGCTGGTTTGCCCAGCAATGGGAGCCACACACCACAGAGAGCTTGGGGATGGCCTGGCTTGAAGTAATCCACGTGCAGGCCTGTGGTCTTGTTAATGTGCTTCAGCTCCAGCATATCCTCCCGGTTCTGGTACCACTCCTTTATCTCCAGAACCTTTGTACCTGTGGGGACACAGAGGTGGTTGGTGCAGGCAGACCAGCTCCTCTGGCCTCTGCCACCCAGACACTACAAAAAAGTACAAGTGATTTTACCCAGAGTCACCAAGCACAGCATTTGGCTGTTCCCCTCTTCTGTGCCCCAAAGGTGCCTTACACTGTAGGTCCTCGTAGGTGGTGAGGCGACACACCAGGCCATTGTTGTTGAGGTATGGGGACCACTTCTCCAGGTGTGCCTTCTTATACTGTATCACTTTCTTTCCACTGGGGCAACGGGTCTCAAACTCTGCGGATGTAGAGGGAGCTGGGGTCTTTCTTTCCGCACATCTTGGATGCTCGTCCATTCTCTCCATTGCCTATAAAGTGTCTCCAGGCCCAGAACCAGCTCCAAGGAGGAAGAGAATACTCACCAGTGCTGGCTTCAACTCTTCCTAAGGTATACTTGGGCCAGCCAGCATCCCAGAGCTACCCAAGAATCCTATCTGTGATCCAGCCACTCCTTTCCCCTGCCAGGCCTTCACCACCGAGAACAACGTGCTAGAATGACATCTGATCCTTCAAAACCCAGCCCCAATGAGCACTACCTCTTAAGACACATTTTGCCTTCATCCCTTATCTAGGATGTAATGGGTGCTCCTACCCCAGGGTTCATGACCACTTCTGTAGCACTTTGCCACCTGCCAGAACAGCCTATACCCTTCTTCTGAGTCTAGGCATTTCCAGGTGGGCATATGTAGACATTGGGCAAAAGATAACCCACACTCTTGCCTTCTTTGCCTATTCTTTCCTGTGGCCTGGCCTCATTGTACCATATACAACATATTCTGCCCATGGCCTCCTCTGAACAGAGGATCTGGGGAAGGGAAGAGGCCATATCCTGGACCTTGGTGCTCATGATGTTAACAGTCCCGTTGTGTGCTAGATAGTGTCAGGCTCTAGGCACAGAGCTGGCAGGGTGTTGACAGGGGTGGAAAGAAGGGCCCATGGAGCCTCTATGACTTCTCTGCTGAGATGTGGGCTGAGAACCAGTGAATGATAGAGACCTTCTGGGGTGATCTCAATCTGGGCGACCCATGAAGGCGGCATGTCAAAGCTCTTATCCTCCTCTTCTTTGCCCTGTGAGGAGAAGAAGTGGTTGCTGGCCAGGGCCTTGGAGCAGAGGCTATGACATAGCTCTGTCCCCTACCCCAGACCCAGACTTGCTAAGGAGGCTGTTGGTTTCCCCAGAAGAGCAAGAGTCAGAAGGGAAGGAGAGGAGAAGGTTTGGGCAGACCCCTATTCCTCACTTGCCTGGTCTAAGATGGTAGCACCTGCTCTCATATCCTACCTGCAGCCATGACAGCTATTCAGAGTGGGGATCCTGAGTCAGAGGGAGCCAAACCTTTGACTATAAGGCTTGGAGATAAGGGGGGCTGGGTAAGTTTTCATCTACTCAAAGCCTAGGTTTCCTTAGCTTAACTGGGCCTCTTGAGAAGAATAAGGATGCCATGAATAAGGCTTGGGCCCTGCGTGGCTGTTCTTCCCTGTCTGTGAAATAAGGCCTGGTCTAGACAAATGATCCTCAAACCAAGCTCAAGAGTGTCTCTGTGTGTATTTTTTTTTTTTTTTTTTTTTGCCACAAACATTGCTCATCGAATGCTTGCTCAGCTAATTGACTTCTTTTGAGATCATGCAAAGTGATTAGTCAGCAGCGGGCAGCAGCAACTTTTCTGAGACAGCCCAGGTTTAGCCCTACAGCTGAGTGTTGACTCTCAGGATGTATAATATATCACCTGTCCATGTTGGAGGGACCAGGATTCTCATTCCAGGGATGTGACAGGGCTTCCAGGCTCCTAGGTTTAAGGATGCACACTGCTGATCTATGTCCCAAAGTCAGCAGTGACACCAGTGCTCAGAATCAAGGAGAGGGGGAACAGGGTGGCTTCAGTCATTCTTAGGCAGCCCTCAGAGCTGAATAGTCACCACTGAGAGCCTGGATATGCAGCCAGACTGTTGGGGGTTGACTCCCAGCTCTCTCACTTACTGGGTGGGTCCTTACTGGGTGGGTGTCTCATTTTGCCTTGCTGTGTGTAAGTTTTCCTCAGCTATCCAGGAAGTGGAGATTTAAATGAGTGAACTCAGATTCTGCACCAGGAATAGAACCTGTCCCCACTCCCTCCAGTGTTGCCTGTTGATATGGGCTTGCTCAACCTACCTGTAAAATCATATGCTAAAGCCCTCAACCACCAGTACCTATGAATCCAGTTGCATCTGGAAGTAAGGCCTTCATGGGTAAGGCAATGGAGTCTAGCTTGGGTCTTTAGGTGGTCCTGCTACAATATGCTAAGTGTAGACAAAGGAATTAGAACGCCGATTCATAGAGAGAGACAAAACTACAGAGCTCATGGCCATCAGCAAACCCAGAGGATCTGGGAAGAAAGCAGCCCTGCCAGTACCTTTGATCCCAAATTTCTAGCCTCCAGGAGTGTGGGACTTCCAGTTTGTAGTACTCCCCTATGGCAATGCTAGCCGACTGATACACCTGTCATTGTTGCTATGGATACCAAACACAGACTGCGACCCTCACCCTAGTTTTACATGTAAAGGAGACATGCAAGATTCCCAAAGCAGGGGGCATCTGCCTCCTAGTCTCTCATTTCTCACACAGGACCTCATGAAGAAAGTACCCCACTACCACACACACACACATCCCTGATGAAAGATGACAGGTAGAAGGCTGATGAGGGGATACCCCAGGCCAGTGGTCTTTAGAAGACCTAATAGGATTGGAAGGTAAGGTCTGGCTTGATAGAAAAACCAGTGGTGACTGAAGAGGAGTTAGCAGAGTGGACCCTGGGACTCCCACTCCAAAGACATGGCCTCTCTAGGAAACAGTCCAATTGTGGACCAGGGCTCCAGATAAGAGAGACTGAATTTAAGTGCTGTCCCTCCCCTAACCTACTGCTAACCTACTGAGAGCTTCTGGGATGGTCACTGGGTATGCCTAGGCCTCTGTTTACCCATCTGTAAAATGAGAGCTCTACAAGACCCCTCTGCTTTGAAGAATGTATGACCAATACACTTGGACTCCCCCATGCATGCACATGTTTGCAGGGATGCCTGTCAGGCTGCCTGATGCAACATGGGGTGAAGGCCCTCGACCCGCCCCCATGCTACCAGACTCACCAAATCTTCTTCATCATCATCATCCAGCCCTTCATCCTCCTCCTCAGCCAAGGACAGGTGAGGCTTATCGGTCCCCAAGAGCATGTACTCCCATCTCACAGGGTCTCCCAGGTCAAAGATCAAGTCCTGATGGAGGGGAAACCAACTGAGTGTACCCCCTGGCCCCCACAACTACACCTGCTCCTAAGGGGCAATGGCTAGTCCCCGAGGCCATCAGGGGCTGTGCAGAATGTCAGCTTCATCCGGTCTCTGAGAGTCCAGCCACATTCTTCATCTCAACAGGGAAACTGAGGCTCCACTCCCATTCTATCATCCCATTCCTCAAGGAAGAAATCCTAGCATGTCCAGAAGAGACTCAGCAGTGCCCCCTGCTGGGGACAGTCTGTACATGAAGACGTTGTATGTCACTACAGAGCATTTCTGAGCAGGAAATGACTGGTTTAATGTGAGCCCCCTTGTTTTTTGCTTTTGTTTTTGTTTTCTCCCAGCGAGGGAGCCAGGAGCCAGGACCCGGGAGTCTGGGAGCACCCAGGAGCCCGGGAGCGCCCAGGAGCCAGGAGCAGAGCGCTATTCAGGACTCAGGAGGAAATAGGAGATCTCAGAAGGAACCAGCCCTGCCAGGACCTCAGCCCGGGATTTCCAGTCTCCAGAACTGTAAATCAAAGAATTTTTGATCTTTAAGTTCCAAGCCTGCTGCACTTTCTGGTGGTAGGTACAGGTGTCAACCAAGGGGGCTGGGGTCCCATCTACTTGCTTTCCTCCTTAGGATCATCTCCCAAGGTGACATGCTCCACAGGGAGATGAAAGCCTGAAGAAAAGCTGCTCAAAGGGGACCGAGCATCCAGGCACTGGGAGGTAGCCCTAGTCCTGAGTTCACTGTCCTGTCATGTCCCAAGAGGGCTCCTGTGTATTGTGCCCTACTTGATAGTAGGGATGGAGAGGTGGACATAACAGAGGGAGGGAACGGAGGAGAGGAGGGCTTCTGGATACAGCAGTGACTGGGAATAAAGACTAAAGTGGGGGAGCCCACCTTCATGGATGGTCACATATCACTTACTCTTTGCTAAGGCCTGTCACTTTCATAAGTGGCAAACAGTAGTTACACATGCTGTGTTGTGTCAATGCCAAGTTCTGTTCCATGGGTGGACAGTGGCTGCATCTCGTGCTCCTGGGGCACTTGTACCAGGTAGTCTCTGTAAGGATGCTGCCTCATCCCCCAAATGCCCAATGCCAATGTAAGGGAATAAAGCCCCAGTGCTGTTTTAACAATGTCCGTACTGGCTAGTGTTGTGGTCTCTTCTTCTATTCCCTTATGTGGTGACTCAGTACTGGCTCCCTGGCCTCATTCCTGCCTAGCATAAATGTCCTCCCCATAGCACCAGTGTGATGTGTGCTGCACAAGGATCTGAAGGCTAGATGAGGGGCTGAAGGATCACAGCCAACTCTGAAGGGCCATTATCCTTCTGGGATGCTACTCTGTATCATCTGCCTAGTAGTTTCGATAATCTGGGTGTCTGTCGTATGAAGAAACAAAGCTGACACTTGTGAAATGCCCAGGACCTATTACAAGCACATTCTGAGCATTGTTTCTCTGGGAGGGAAACAAAGGCTAAGAGGCCCTGGAGTCAGGCCATGGAGCTATGTAGGGCATTGAGACAGACATTTCCCTATCCCAGTAACTCAGCTTCCTTCCATTCACAGACTCAGAGTCAATGGCCACCTCATGGAAGCACACCCTCTTTGGCTCCCAAGGGGCCACAGCCATTCCTTGGACAGGCACATTGCAACAGAGTTCTATCTAGTCAGAAATAGGGGACGCTGGGTATAACAACACAGCACAGGACTTGGAGGCCTGGGGCCTGAGTTCAATTCCAGTGGCTTGTTGCTTTTCTCTTCCATGAATATGCCTAATGGTGGAGATCTGCTCTGTGTCATTTTCCGTATATTCCTAGGCCAGGTACAGGGCCTGGCACACAGCAGGTGCTTCAATGGAGAGGTTGAACATACCACTTCCCTCCCAGAATTGCCACTTTGACCCCACCAAATGAGTTAGTCACGTCATTATCCATACCCTGTCTCCCACATTTCTCTTCCGTCAACCCATATTTAAACGTTTCTTCCCCACAACTAGACCCACAAGAGCTGGGCATGGTGGTAGACCTGTAATTCCACACCATTCAGGAAGCTGAGGCAGGAGAATTGAGTTAACAGCCAACCTCGTCTGTAACGGAAGATGCTACTTTAAAAACAAACATCAAAACCCACAACAATTAAGAAGCTCTGCTGGGGCCGAGCAGTGGTGGCGCATGCCTTTAATTCCAGCCCTTGGGAGGCAGAGGCAGGTAAATTTCTGAGTTCAAGGCCAGCCTGCTCTACAGAGTGAGTTCTAGGACAGCCAGGGCTACACAGAGAAACCCTGTCTCGAAAAACAACAACAACAACAACAACAACAAAGAAGATGTGCTGGGATGTAGCTCTGTGGTAGAGGGCTCATCCAGCATGTGTGAGGCCCAGGTTCCACCTACTACTAGGGGGGAAATTAAGCAGCAAAGATCATGAAAAGATGTTTATGGTTGGGAGAGAGTTTTCTCCAGGCAGGGGTCTGAAGCAGTTAAGAGCTTCTGGGAGGGGGGGGGAGATGTAGCTCAGTTGGTAGAATGCTTGCCTAACATGGATAAGGCCCTGGGGTCTCAGATCCACATAAACTAGGCATGGTAGCACATGCTTGTAATCCCAGCATTTGGGAGCTGGAGGCAAGGAGATCCAAAGTTCTGCAGTTCAAGGTCATCCTCATTTATATAGTAAGTTCAAGGCTAGCTTGGCATGAGGAAGAAGAGGAGGAGGGAAGGAGGAGGAATGGGAGGAGGAGGAATGGGAGGAGGAGAAAGGGGAGGAGAAGGAAGGGGAGGAGGAAGAAGGGGAGGAAGGAGGAGAAAGGGGAGGAGGAGGAA
>JANHMN010000018.1:20782638-20829076 GCA_030674055.1 Rhabdomys pumilio | reverse complement strand
GGAGGAGGAAGAAGGGGAGGAAGGAGGAGAAAGGGGAGGAGGAGGAAAGGGAAGAAGGAGGAGAAAGGGGAGGAGGGAGAAGGGGAGGAGGAAGGGGAGGAAGGAGGAGGAAGAGAAGAGAACTATGGGGGAGCAGGAAGGGGGAAGAGGAGGGAGAGGAGGAGAGAAGAAGAAAGAGGAGGAAGAGAGGAAAGGGAAGAATAGAAGGGGAGGTGGATGAGAAGGAGAAGGTAGAGGAGGAGGAGGAGGAAGAAGAGGATGAGGAAGAGGAAGAGAAGGAGGAAGAGGAGGAGGGAGAGGAAGAGGAGGAGGGAGAGGAAGAGTTTATCCACAGTACTGTAGTACTAAGGGACAGAAATCAGATTGGAGTCCTCCAAAAAGAAAAAGGTAGAAGAAAAAGGTAGGCAATCTCCCAGACTCTGCACTGGGCCTTTGATGGACCACACCAAAGGACTAAAGATAACAAGAAAGGCTCAGGTAAGGTCATCCAGGATTGCTAGATGTCTTCTTTTCTCACCAGATTCTCACCCAACATCTCTGCAGGAGATGAGACATCCAATTAGCTCTAAAATGTTTGTCATGTGTGGTTTTTAGTAACATACACACATGTACACATGGAGAGTGGGAACATGTACTCGCAAATGAAAAACTAGATCTCTTTGATGGTGTCTCACTGGGTATACAAAGCACACGTAGGGCAGGCTCGTGTCCAGCAGAAGATGGATGGCACAGAATAAACTCAGTGATATTTTTGGAAGGTTTTTTTTTTTTTTTGGCTTCATAATGTTTCGTCTTTTGTTCGTCTGTCTGTTTGTTTTCTTGTTCTTGTTTTGGCTTTTTAACATTATAGATCTTTGCTTATAAATTATAGTTTCTGGTTTTCTGTCTTTATGGGATTTCTGCGTGTCTAAATGTGTATGTGTCTTTATGCTTCTTGTGCTTTTTCTTTCTATTTTGTTTGTTGGCTTTGTCTTTTGCTGATTTGTTTGTTTTTATTTTATCTTCTATTATTATTATTATTATTATTATTATTATTATTATTATTATTACTATTATTATTATTTCTGCCTGTTCCAGTGAGAAAGAGAAAGGATGTGGATTTAAGTGAGTGAGGAGGTAGGCAGGAGCTGAGAGGAGCGAGGGGAGGGGAAACCATAATCAGATATATTTTATGAGAAATTTTTATTTGTTTGAGATGGGATCTATCTATGTAGTCCTTGCTGTCCTGGAGCTTACTGTGTAGACCAGACTGGCTTCCTGCCTCTGCCTCCTGAGTGGTGTCTAGCTTTAAAAAATCTATTTTCAATTAAAAATAAAAAAGCTTTCAAAATTTGAGGATCTATATAGAAAAATAATAGCTATAAACTTGATTATCAAAAAAATCATGGAGCTGGAGAGATGACTCAGCGGTTAAGAGCACTGACTGCTCTTCCAGAGGTCCTGAGTTCAATTCCCAGCAACCACATGGTGGCTCACAACCATCTGCAACAGGATCCAATGCACTCATCTGGTGTGTGTGTGTCTGAAGACAGCTGCAGTGTACTCACATAAATAAAAATAAATAAATCTTTAAAAAAAATCCTAGTGTGTGAATGGCCTAAGCACCATCACCAAGAGGCTGAGACTGACAGAATACACAAAGACCCACCAATGCATGCTAAATATAGAAAATACAGAGTTTTGTTTAAAAAGCAAAGATAGCCTTGCTAACATAAGCCAAAAGAAAGCCAGAGGAACTATATTTATGGATTGTAAATAGATATCAGCATTTAAAATATTGATGGGGGGAAAGATGGGAATTTACAATACAAAGGGGTCTGTTTATCAAGAAGACGTGGTAACCTTAAATGTGTAGTCACTACATTACATATTTCTACGTTGTTTGAAGCCAACACCAACAGAGGAAACAAAGAAACCCAACATTCTAATCCAGTATGTGGGTAACATTAAGAACTTTAGAATATAGAAAACCAGCAAAGAAGGCCAGAGAAGGGTTAAGCACCATCAACGGACTTGTGATGATTGATATTCAACAGAACCTTTCAGTCAGCTTCCAAGAATAGTCATGTTAGTCAAATTCACAGAACATTTGAGAGGCAGCATAAGTTGGACCAAGAACCAAGCTTTAAGAGACAATGGGGATTACATGGTAAACATTCTCTAAAAACCACACAATTAAAACTGAAATAAAAAAAAAATAGATCACTGGGAAATACATCTACACATCTATAAACAAAACCTTTTTTTAATTTTTTTTTTTTTTTTTTTTTTTTTAGACAGGCATTCTGTGTATAGCCCTGGCTCTCCTGGAGCTCCTTCTGTAGATCAGCCTGGCTTCAAAAGATCTGCCTGTCTCTGCCTTCCAAGTGCTGGGATTGAATGGGCATGCCTTCACTACCAGGCTGAAACACCACATTTTTAAATGATCAGAAGATAAATAAAAAGGAAAATGAGAGAGAAGTTTGCACTGAAAAAAGGAGGTTCACAGGCTGTTGAAACGTGCGGGACTCCAGCAGTAGCTCGCTGGAGTGAAACGAAGGGCTTTACTAGCAGAACAGAACCAGCTAGATTCATTACTTCAATTTTCACCTTAAGAAACTAATCAGTAAAATGTAAAACAAGCATTAGAAAATAATAAGGATCAGACCAGAAATAAATGAAACAAAGCTATATGGAAACAAAATCAACAAAACCAAAAGCTAGCCTGTTGACAATTCTTTTTTTTTTTTTTTTTTTTTTTTTTTGGTTTTTCGAGACAGGGTTTCTCTGTGTAGCCCTGGCTGTCCTGGAACTCACTCTGTAGACCAGGCTGTCCTCGAACTCAGAAATCCACCTGCCTCTGCCTCCCAAGTGCTGGGATTAAAGGCGTGCGCCACCACTGCCAGGTGCCTGTTGACAATTCTAACACTATTGAAAAGCCTCTAACCATGTTCATTAGAGGAAAAATACCTACATCATCAGTGTCAAGACTGAGAGCAGTTTTTAAAATCTTAAAAGAAAAATAAAGAGTTACTATTAACATTTTGTAGCGACAGCTTGAAAACTTAAGAAGTCAGCACCAGCTTTGCCCCCATAGCCCATCTTACCTGTCTCACGGAACCCTTCAGTGATGTCTCCCTGTGGACCTATGCATCCTTCTCAAGTGAAGAGTCGTGGTTTGTATAAACGAATCTTTCCTCCATTTTTGTATTGTCGAGGGTCAACCCAGGTCCTGTACATGCTAAGCACCTGCTCAACCACAGCGCTTGTGGATGGAGGGGTTACTACTGGTGGGAGCAGGCAGGTCCTGGTTATGTAGGGGAGTTCATTATCATATCAATCTAAACTAATAAGATGTGCATTTAGGATTGTGCACCTTTTCCTGTGTGTGTGTGTGTGTGTGTGTGTGTGTGTGTGTGTGTGTGTGTGTTGTGAATATGCGGCTCACAGGACAACTTTCGGGAATCAGTTCTGTCCTTCCACCATGTGGGTTCCTAGTATCTAACTCAGGCCACTAGGGTTGGTGGTAAGCATTTTGCACAAGAGGATTCCTGTAGTACCGGCTGTATTCTTTCTTATTCTGGGTGCGGGAAGCAGGGCCTTCAGTGGACTGTGTGCTTGGCACTTCAGATGTACACACATTTTTCCTGCACGATTGTTTCTCTTCCACCCAGAGTTCATTCGCATAAACCAACAGCACATGGGTTAAAAAGGATGCACACAGCAAATTGGAGAAGTTCATCTTGCCAGAATGGTCCTTGATAGGCGGGGGTGCGGATTCTGGGACCTCTACCGAGCAGAACCCTGCTATCAAGGGGTAGGTGGCCAGACCACCCAGGGCCCCCATCCCCGGTCTCTACCCCCGACTCAGGCCCACCTTGCAGCAGTTCCAGCAGTCTTGCATGTTGATCCAGTAGTTCTTGTGGTTCCAGAGGCTCTCGATGCCCAGGAAGTGGTCATCCTTGGTGCTGTAGCTGCGCCCAGTCAGAGGGTCGATGAAGAAGCTCTCAGGCACTTCACGCTTTCCTGACAGCACCAGGACCCAGCAGTGCACCCGCAGACCGTGCAGGGGGTCGGGCTTCGCTTTCTCTGCCTCCTGTACAGGGGAGGTAAGTGACCACCAGCGAATGCTGGTGAGTTAATACTCTTTCCAACATTCCTCCTTAGAACTCCAGGTTTCAGCCACTAAAATGCTGGGGGACCAGATCTGTGGTTCACTCTTTGGGGACTCCTGAGTGAGATTTCATCCAAAGAAAGGCAATACGTTCTATGGGTAAGGGGCGCTTTGGTGAATCTTAAGAGAAGGCCTATGGCCTTGGTATGTTATCCATTGGATCCACCGTGACCAGCTATAACAGGGTGCAGGGCCGTGGAGACCCACCAGGAGGCGATCTTCCTCTTCCTTAATCCGCTTCAGTTCTAGATCCTTGATCTCCTGTATTCTCTTCTCCTCTTGCTCCTGCTCAAACCTGCTGGTCAGGTCCCGGGGCGGCTTGATAGCATATTTCTTAGGCACCGCCTTCTCTTTCTTCTTGACTATCTGTCACCCAAGAAGAGTGGAAAGTCGAACTCCCATCTGAACTCTTTACGGGCTTAGTGGGATCGGGGCCTAGCCCTGACAGAAGAGGGAGCTGCCGCACCACAACAGCTCCAGGACCTGTAAGGAGGCGTGGAGTCGAGGTGGAGGTCCTCTTTACAGAGCTAGCCTAGCTAGCTGCACAGCACAGAATACCTCCCCGCCAGCCTGACACCGGAACATTTAAGCACGCACGCAGGCACGCACACATGCACAGCCCAGTTGACCTGGATCCCAGACAGAGGGTGGGGCAGATAGTCTGGGGTAAGAGTTTTCAAGGGTTATCCTTGGGAGAGTTCGTACATTGATTCCAAGTTCAAGTTTTCTGGGCCAGGAAGGAAAAGTAGTGTGTGTGTTTCTACATGTATGTGCGTGTATGTGTGTATATAATTAAATACAAAATGATGGTATGTGAAAGAACTTTCCAGGACCTGCTGAGGTGGGCTTGTGACTGTGAAAGAAATACAATCTCCAGTCTTGAGGATCAGAACCAGGCTTTCAGCCCTGGGTCTCCATCCTCCAAAACATGTTACCACATTTTCCTCTTGAGCATACCATTTTATCTTTCTGTATGCTAAGAGTGATAACACCAACTACCCAGAGTGCCATGAGTAGCCACTAAGTCAACCCAAGCCCATATTAAACCTGTTTGCCATCCAGAAAGTTCTCTACCTTCATTACTTATTGACATAAATTTAATTCTTTGCATTGCCTCTGAAGCAAGAAGACCAGGAGGTGTGATCTCAGAGGCCCTGGAAGGAAAAAAATGTAAGAGAGCATTTGCTCATCCTTTGTGTGGTGGTTTGAATGGAAATAGGCCCCCTAGGCTTATAGGGGGTGTCACTATTAAGTTTGGCCTTGTTGGAGTAGGTGTGGTCTTATTGGAGGAGGTGTGTCACTAGGAGGTGGGCTTTGAAGTTTCCAATGCTCAAGCCAGGCCCAGTGTCTCTCTCTCTTCTTACTGCCTGCGGATTGGGATGTAAAACTCTCAACACCTTCTCCAGCACCATGCCTACCTGTGTGCCACCATGATGATAATGGACTAAACCTCTGAAACTGTAAGTCAGCCCTAGTAGTTGCCATGGTCCTATTAATCCCAGCATTTGGAAGGCAGAGGCAGGGGGATTTCTGTGTTTGAGGCTGGCCTGGTCTACAAAGCAAGTCCAAGGGACAGCTAAGGCTGTTACACAGAGAAACCCTATCTTGAGAGAAAGAGAGAGAGAGAGAGAGAGAGAGAGAGAGAGAGAGAGACAGAGAGAGAGAGAGAGAGAGAGAGACAGAGAGACAGAGACAGACACACACACACACACACACAGAGAGAGAGAGAGAGAGAGAGAGAGAGAGAGAGAGACAGACAGACAGACAGACAGACAGACTACCCTGGAGAGTTCTTTCCTTGACCTCCTGTTCAGGGCTTCAGATCCCTGGGTCTCTATCCTCCAGCTGCAGAGGGGCTTGACCCTTGTCATGGAGCCCTGGAATCCACCCAGGATGTAGAAAGCTCTTCCTGTGCACACTGTATGGTGTTTTTTTTTTTCCAATGTAAAGAGATTTGGGGTTTTTTGGGTTTTGTTGTTATCTGTGTGATTCTAGCATGAAACATACACATATATGTTCATATGCCGCCGGTAGTGCTCATTACCCACGACCATAACCACACTCATACTCAGTACTTCTTATTTTTAAATTTGAAAAGTGCTGCTTTTGTTTGCAGACGCTCTGGTGATCATCGCATTCTTAATGAGCAGACAGGAAACTCAAACGTTACTCACTGGGGGGCAGTGCTAACTTTTCCCCACTAAACGGGCTGGGGATGTAGCTCAGAGTAGCATGCTTGCCTAGCATGGGTGAGGTGTGTGTGTGTGTGTGTGTGTGTGTGTGTGTGTGTGTGTGTGTCTGTCTGTCTGTCTGTCTTGTCTGTCTATCTGAGTGGGAGGAGGGCTGAGAATCAAGCAGTCACTTGGCCAGTGTTTCCCACCATTAGAAGCACTGAACAGGCTTTCATCAGATGCAAGGGGAAGTGGGTTAGCTTGTGACAGTTCTATATAAGGAAGAAGCCATTTGTGTTATGAAAATTTCCCAGTGGGAGCCCAGCGTCTTACACTGAGCTAAGACAAAGCAAGAGGGACTTCAGTTTGGAGAAGTGGGCTGTGAGTGGTGCTGAAGACAATGAAATCACCAAAGGTTTGCAATAGAGGGTTTGTAGCAACAGCGGATGGGGCAGGAACCCGTAAGTATAAGGACAGCCTGCATGGGGACCTGCTTCTCCAACGATGGCCAGGGCAGAGACTCAGCCCTCGCTTCCCTAAGAATGATCAGGGCAGAGACACAGTTCTTGCCTTCTCTAAGGATGAGTAAGGCAGGGCCCTGATCTTCTAAGATGGATGGGTAGTCCCGGGACTGCGCATTCTTTGGGCTGCCATGCCTCAGGCATACCTCTTTGGCCTTCACGGTGAGTGGACACACTTCCCTTGTCAGGTCCATGAGGCACAGGTCCAGTGAGCCATAGCCATTGACACAGTAGGCATCATAGCCAGAGCCAATCAGCATGGAGCAGAGCAGGGTGCTGAAGTCGAAGCAGTTCCCCTTCTGACACTTGAGCACGGTGGTCGAGGAATACAAGTGCGTGGGCTGAACACAGCACACCCATCAGCTGGACAGATGCCTTGCCCCCCACCACTCAGCCACCCACTTGTAGGGGAAGGGTCCCTGTTGCATCCAGAGCCTCTCGAGGAAATGCCACAAACAGACCCATGCAACCTACATGTGTCTGCCATTTTAAGGAACGGGTGGACTCTCCTTATTCTTCTATCAATGATTGCTTATTCACCCCTTTTTCCTGTCTCCCACCATTCTCAATGAAAAGCTGACTGAACCTTTTGGAAGCCCAAAGATGGGGCTGAAGGCTTTAGGCAGCTTGATATCCCCCAGCTCTCTTCTGTCCCTCCTGAAGTTAAAAAGGGAGACTGAGGCAGAATCCAGCAGGCTTGCTATGTACCCTTGGTTCAGTGGTTGTCTCTTTCTCTTTTTCCCCTACAGGTGTCTCAGAAGGCTGGAGCCTGGCTGATTTTCTATCAGCCAGACTTGCCTTAAGCCTGCTGGGCTTGCCCTGTGTAACCAGGGAGTAGCACTTACCGGCTTGAGGGGGTCAACCAGTGGAATCATGGTAAGGAAGTCAGATACGAACTGGGCGCAGGTGTCCCAGTTGTAGAGTTCAGGGTAGGGCATCAGTGTGGGCCTCAGGGTGGTGCTCACAAACTTCTGCAAGTGAGAGATCTTGCCAGGGACCCTGTATAGCAGGGACCTGTGAGGGTCCATGCCTGGCTGGTCCAGACTCCTTTCTTGAATTCTCAGGGGGGGACCCTGAAGAGACCTGGTTCATAGGCCTCAGGGTGACAGAGCAGTGTCTTGCTGGGAAGGTCTGGCATTGACCAGGGGAGGTGGCAATGGCAGAGAGGCACCTATTCACATTACTCCTGTGATACTCCTGGGGATACTATTAGCTTATTCTAGATCTGGCTGGAAGGACAGGGGAAAAGGCCTTCCTTTCAAGCCCAGAGAGGCCAAGGATGATGGCTATGCCTGATTGTCAACTTGACTACATCTGGAATTAACTGCAATCCAGAGATGTGACCCAGATCTTGAGGCCTAGTGACTACTGAAAGCTTAGGCCCAAGCAAGGTAGTACATGCCTTTAATCCCAGGAGACTGATGCAAGCAGATCTCTGAGTTCAAGGCCAGCCTGGGACAAAACATGTTCTAAGTCCAGGTGTGGTGGTACACACCTTTAATCTGGGCCATGCCTTCCGCTGGAGGTCTACATAAGGACAGTGGAAGAGTTCCTTCTTCTTTGCCAGCTTGCACGTACTTGCCAGCACAGGTGTTGGAACCTGCTTCTTCATGATTCTAGCTTATACAGAAGACTAGCTGAAAGAGCCAGCCTCATAGGACTGAGCAATTACTAGATTCTTGGATTTCTCATTCACAGCTGCCCATTGTTGGGTTACTTGGACTGCAGTCTGTAAGTCATTCCAATAAATTCCCTTACGATTTAGAGACTCACAAGCTCTGAGACTCTAGAGGACCCCGACACTAAGACTAAGTGAATTGTCTAAGCTTGCTCAATAAGAAAGCACTAAAGGCCACAGATCTCCAACCAGGATGACGCCTTTGCAGAGGCCTATGGAGGTTCTGGGCAGGGGTAGGTAGTGACCAGGGTGGTCTTCAGTAGCAGGTACCAACCCCTCAAAGGAAGAGCGAAGCAACAGGACAAAGTGGAAGAGAGCAGGCCCTTCCCTCCGCAGGGCCCCAGGTAGCTCCCTGAACTCTCTCCAGGCCTCAGTTTACCCCATCTATGCCTGCACTCTACACAGACATGGAAGGTCTCCTGGAATGTATAGTAATCAACACTGGAAGCTAACTCAAGGGCATCCTGGGCTACATAGTAACATCCCATCTTAACTCAGGACTAAAAAGGCTGGAGAAGCAACTCAGTGGCAGGGTGCTAGCCTACTATGTGTCAGGCCCCTGAGCTCATCTGCAGCTTCCAATTCAGATCCCAGGCCTGCATCTCCCCACCCCCCACACCACAGTAGTCTGTATGTCCCTCTAGTCCCTGATGGGCCAGAGCTAATTCACAGGAGCTTCCTGCTCTTCAAGACAGCTGTGATTTAAACCAGAGACAGTGAAGAACTGGACATGCTCCTCCCCACACCCCACCCTCACCCTCACCCCTACCCCTACCCCCCACCTCCCACTCCTGCTCTGGCCCTGCCCTTCAAGCCC
Source organism: Rhabdomys pumilio (assembly GCA_030674055.1). Lineage (NCBI taxonomy): Eukaryota > Metazoa > Chordata > Mammalia > Rodentia > Muridae > Rhabdomys > Rhabdomys pumilio. The sequence goes on along the minus strand of JANHMN010000018.1, from coordinate 20,819,736 downwards.
CAAGCTTACAGGCACATTGCATTCATTTAGCGGGTGCAAGAAGAGAGGCACACGGTCTGGACACAGGTGGCTGTACTGGCGGGAGAAGTTGTCCGCCACCAGCAGCAGGTGCTCCTCCTTCAGTGAGTTGGAGGTGTAGGAAGGAGGCAGCTTGGTGACATCAACGGGGGCCTGGCTTATCATCCTGTGTCCCAGCAGAGAGAGCAATAATCTGAGTGAGGCCATGCTTGGCACCTCCAGGAACTCCCCCTGAGCTGTCTTTGACTTTGCCTTGTCTTCGTTGGATCCTCACAGCCCCATGGAGACTGCCACTACTCACACTTTCACTCTCACACAACATCATGGTGGCCGCTAAAGGTTCACAGCCTTCCGCTGTCACAAACTGGGGGAAGGGTGAGCAGTCTAGGAGTAGAACCTCAGACTGAACCATGTCCCTCTATGGCCCCCTCCCAGCCTTGATCCTTGGTCCTTCCTATGGCCTGTCCTTTCTGACCATGCCAGCGCTGAGGTGGGAAGCCCCCATCCGGGACACTCACTTGTGATCAGCTGGGGTAGGGATCTCGATGGCCATTAGTTTCCCCTCCAGGTCTCGAAGCTCATCCTGGCTCAGGATAGTCCCCTCTTTGCTCACTTCAGCTGGCTTTATCACCCGCTCCACCTTCTCAGCCCGTTCTGCTCTTTCAGCTGCTTCCTCACGCTCAGCCTCCTCCTCCTCCTCCACTTTCTCTCTCAGGACCTCCATCCTGACAGCTAGAGATGAGTATCTATCTCTGCAGGGAAAAAGCAGATATGCTCAAAAGGGCCGTTGTCCACCAGGAAGGAGTCACCGAGACCACTCATTCGTGCTGAGTGGCCAGAGGTACTTTTCCTCACAGAGGAGGAATAGCGTCCCTTGGAAGCCTCCCTTCTACCAGTCAGGGACAGACCTCCAACTCAGCAGCATGGTCTGGTTTTTAAAGCCCTTTTCTGCCTCTTAGGCACAGGGGAGACAGACAAGGAGTGGGTAATACACTTTTAAGGTATTCACAACTAACTAGACACCTACTGTGTGCCAAGCCCTAGGGCTACACACACACAAAAAAAAAGACATCCCTCATCCACGAGAGACTCAGATGCAGTTAGTTCTGAGACCCATTCTTCAGATGAGAAGACCAAAGACTAAAGAGCCTAAGAGAATCATCCAAGTTACAGCCAACAGAGGGCAGATCTTTGACTGAAACCCTTGGATTTCTGGCTTTGAAACCCATGTAAGAGGGCAGCTATGGAAGGGAAGAGGGTTGGAGATGGAGAACAAGGAAAGAAACATGACAGAAAGATCAAGGTGTTAGTGGGCAGGCCAGCTTTAGCTGGGGCTCAAGGTCACAGATTGGGCCATCAAAGTGAGTCAGGGTCCAGACCTACAACTCTACTCCCCACGCAGGCTACCTCCTCAGTTACTGACTGACCCATAGTGCTCTTCCCAGCAGCAACCTTCTCTCCACAAAACATCCCTTCCTAAAAGGTCAGGGCTAGGAGACCTCAAGAAGGAATACTTTGCTTCCCTGGTCCCTCCTCCTCCCTATCTCAAGCAGGCCCGGCCATCCCCAGTCCCCAGTTCTCTCCTTACCCTCCAAGAACAGTCTTACTATCTGTTATTTGTCTCTATGGTAACAGCGGAGGGCAGGCCCTGGGAGAGGAGGCTTCTGGGAAATGTAGTTTTCTGTGATTGCTTACGCTCCAGTTTCCTCCACCATCACCACTACCGTAGTGTCCTGGATGGTTGAGTAAGAGAATACAAGAGATGATCATCACGCTTTTAGGAATTTTTGTGAGCCAGTTGTCAAACACAGCATTATTAAATGATTAAAAACCTCCAGTGAATTATTGTCCCAGGTACATGAGCGAGACAACATAGAAAAGAGTTTATTGAGACTCAAGGTTCCAGAGGGTTAGAATCCATGATCATCATGGCAGCAAGCACGGCAGCAGACTGGCTGGTATGGTACCGGAGCAGTAGCTGAGCATTTACATCCTGACCTACAGTCACCAGGAGGGGGTTGTGGGGGTATCTAACTGAGAATGCATGGACTGTTGAAAGCTCAAAGCCCAGCCCCAGTGACACACCTCTTCCAGTGAAGCCACGCCTCCTTCAGTGAAACCACTCTTCCAAAATGGGGGGGGGGGGAGGGGGGGAAATCACCAAACATTCAAATATATGAGCCTGTGGGAGTCATGTCCTTCAAACCACCACGCAAAGTACTTATACTAAAAAACCAAAGCAGTAAATGCTGAAAGCTTATCATTTAGTTATTATTAGTGATAATAGTTCTTTCTGAACTAGAAACTTAAGGGTTCTTTTGGAAAGTCGGCTGTGTTGGTGGGTGGTGGGCTAAAAGGAAAGCGTTTAAGAACCATCATTAAACAACAGATTTTGAAAAAATTAAAGTTACAACTTTCCATGCTGTTGAGGTAATTTCCACCAGTGCCACGTGGGTGCGGTGGGAATGCAGTTACTTCCCTCTTCCCTGCTTCATCCAGGGATGTCAGAGCAGTAGTGGAAACCTGACTGTGGGTTATTTACACCATGGGATTCATCTTTGGCAAAGGCTCCTCTTGGGAAGCAAACGGCTAAACACTGTCAAGCTACCTCTGCCCTGCCACAAGGTATCCTTCACCAAGACATCCGGAAGCCAATGCAGGATCTAGGGTGGCAGGCTGCCTGACCGAGTGTGTGCTTTAGGCTAATCTGGGCCTCCTGATGTAGTAGGGATTCATGATATAGAAGATGTCCCGGTGGTTGCAGAAGCTGAGATGTTACATTAGCAGCCTGATTTCTTCTAAACATCTAAGGAGGAGCTGGGCCTGCCGCTCAATGGAAGAGCACTTACCTGAGCTATGGAAGGCCATGGATTTACTCTCCAATACCACACACACACACACACACACACACACACACACACACACACACACACTTTCAGGGTACTGACACTCTTTCACACACACTCACTGTGTTTATTTTATTGCTCTGGGAAAATAGCATGAGCAAGGTAACTTATAGAAGAGTTTATTTGGGGTTTATAGATTCAGATGGTTAGAGAGAGCCCATGACCACCAGGGTGGGGATCATAGGAGCAGACAGGCAGGCATGGCTCTGGAGAAGCAGCTGAGAGCTCACATCTGGATCCCCAGACAGGAAGCAAAGAGCACATTAGAAATGGCTGGAGTCTTTATGACATGAATCTTCTGAAACTTCAAAGCCTGCCCCCAGTGGCATGCCTCCTTCAATAAGTCCACACCTCCTAATTCTTCCCAAACAGTTCCAATAACTGGGTATTAAATATTCAAACATTCAGCCAATAGGAGCCATCGTCATTCAGACCACCACACCCACTGACACACACATCCATATACACTCACACATACATGGACATACTCTCTCACAATGATACACACATTTATACACTCAGGCATATGTATACACACACATCGACATACTCTGTTACACTGACACATTCATGCATACACGTACACGCTATATACACACTCAAAGCAAAAAATATAGAATTATCAATAAATATCTAATTATAAGTTTAGTCCAGATTATATTAGTCTTTGTACCAATACAGTCTCAAAAACAAGATTTTACTCTTTGCTTTTGAAGAAAGGAACCCGTAAAGGTCATGATAGTTCTTTGTGGGCTGGGATGAGTTCAGGGAAATCTTACCAATGTCTTGATATTCTCAGAATACAGAACTATAGATCACCTTAATTCTCAATAATAATGCACAATACTTGTCTCTTCGGTTGGAATATTGTGCAGTTGTGAAAAATAAGGGTGAAATCTAACTTTGAGATAGAGATGATTTATTTTGAAGGTCAGTCAAGCCTTGTAGCTTTTGGCCCTGTGGCGCCATCATGGTGTTAGCATGGCAAAGGCCCCATGGCTGGAACCGAGAGAGGAAGAGACTAGGCTCCTACAGTGTCCTTCATGGGCACACCTCCAGTTACCTAAGCCTTCACCTCTTAAAGAGTCTACCAGTAAGCTGAGGGCCAAGACAAGCCTTTGGAGAACATTCAAGATCCTAATTATAGCAACTAAATTCAGTAAGGAAAGCTGGTGAGAGAATGTGCAGCCACCATTATACAGTATCCAGATTCCCTGGAAGGGCCAGGTAGCCTGGGATGAAGGCTGGAGAAGGAGGAAATGGTAAATGGGTCGGTTGGTTGCTGGGAAGAATGGAAAGTTGTATTCTTAAGACTCACCTTGTTACTGTATGGAGCCTCACTAATCATTTCTTCGTCCCTCCATTGACAAACACCAGTGTAGGTGCCCCAGAACTCCCCAAGTACCTTTGTAAGGGTCCAAAAATCACTGTAGGAAAACTCCAGACTCAGATAGTATGCAAGGACAAAAAGTGTTTATTCTGGAGCCTTACTGCCTTTTTTCTGAAATCAGGCCTAGTCCTTAAATGGAAACAAATGGGGTTTATGTTGTTCTTACACCTTGACCTTTCTGTGCCTGTTCTCTCTCTGGCAGCTTGACCCCAGGCAGGACCTGGCAGATCCCTTGGCATGGATGAGGGGTGCAGAGGCTGTTCCCTGAAACGCTGAATGATGAGACAGTTTGCTAAACATGTTAAAACTTATTCTGTAAGCAGCTAAATTCCTTAAACAGGTCTTTAAACTCCGGATCTGCCCCCTCCCCTCAAACATGGGCGGAGCATCCCACGCTGAGTTCCATCTCTTCTGTGCTGTATTACAACTCAGTGTCTGGGCCTGGGTACCGCCCTAAAGAAAAGTGGGTAGTTAGCTTACGGTTCTGGAAATTTAAGGGCCTGTTTATGGTGATGACCAGCTTGTGGGTAGAGTCCTGAGGTGGTGAAGGACATCACATTCCAGGAGTCAGAGAACATGTCCAGGTTTCTGTAGATGGAGGCCAGGGAACAACCTGAGGGTGTCGGCCCTAACCTATCACCGACTTTGCAGGACAGCCTCCTTGTTTGCTTCTGCCTTGTGCCCTGTAAACTAGGCTAGCTGGCCCAGGAGCTCCTTCCTGGGTGTGGTTCTGTCTTGCATTTGGCTGGGGAAGATACTGAGATCCTGAGTTCAAGGCTAGCTTGAGCGACATGAGCCCTTGTCTCAAACAAAACAAATAATAATAAAAAGGAAACTGTTAATTTAGGGGGCTGGAGAGAGGGTTCATGAGCTAAGAGCTCTTACCACTTATGACTCACAGGGACCTGTTAACTCCAGTTCCTGGGGATCTAGCGTCTCTTCTGACCCCCATGGGTTCCTGCATGCATGGCATGTATGTAGACACACTTGGACACATACAAATAAAGCTGATACATACTTTTAAGATGTGTTAGTTTAAATGGGCAAAGATAAGGAGATCGGAGAAAAGATGATTGAAGTAAATTGTCCATCAGGGTAAGATATTCATTAGTACATCAGACAGCACACAGCTTGTTTCTGAAGGGCGTTCAGTCCCCCATACAAAAGGGACCCCTTCTCAGGGGCTTCTGAGGGAGCCTGATCCCATGTATCCACAGTGCACACCTGTAGCCAGGTTACCTCTGGATCCTAGGCTGCAAGGGGAGGGGAAAGGATTTGGTCCTTTGTTTTCATTTTAGAATTTCTTTAACACATTCACTTATTGAGGTGCTGGAGGCACATGTTTGAGGTCAGAGGACAGCTTGTGGGAGTCAGTTCTCCCCTCCCATCACGTGGGTGGTCTGGATTTCCGCTCAGGCCACCAGGCTTTGAAGCACAAGCCTTTGCCCTCAAAGCCACTTCAATTGCCTTTTCTGACAGCAGGCTACTTGTAATTTCCCTGTAGCTGAACCTGATGGGAGCAGATGGCTACAGAGGGCATGGCCAGATCTATGAGATGCCAGGCCCCAGTCACAGGAAAATCAGTAGGGATCACAATTTGGATGGCTTTGGATTAATATTCTAATATGGAAAGAATTTCGTATATTTCAATGTTAAGATATTTAATGAGAGCATAGAGCAAACACCTCCTATTTCCCATGGTTTTTTTTAATGTTTGTTTGTTTATTTTTGAGAAAAGTTTTTTTCTGTGTAACAGCTCAGGGTAGCCTTGAACTCACAGAGATCCACCTGCATGCTTGTGCCTCCTGAGTTCTGGGATTAAAGGTGTGAGTCATAGGTGCAGCCACCGCCACCACCTCCTGTCTTGTAATAAACTTAAAAAATGCACAGGCAGCATAGAGCAACTAGTAAGAATCAGAGGTAGGGACCTTCCACCATGACTACCAACAGGGCAGGCCAGGCCAACCTCTGTCTTAGTCATCTTCATTGATGGCAGGGGTCAGGTACTGGGCACTGCTGAAACTAACATCTCGGAAAACCACTCTGTCATGGTCCTGAGGCAGCAATAGAAGTCTTGCTTTCTAGGTCACCAGGAGCTACAGAGGCAGAGACAGCCCACCATATCTCATCTTGGGACTCTGGTTCTTCTAAACAGATGTTCCCCTCCTGGGCAGTTACTGTTGCCAGGCAACGACAGAAGAGTTCTGCCTATAAGTCCCTACTGAGTATATTTAGGATGCTCTTGAATTCAACCTAGGAGCTCTGCTATGCATCAGGAGCTGTTTTTCTGGACACTCTCGAAAATGAGATGCCCCAACCCCACAGGGAAGAGCCCTGGTGTTGGAGAAGAGTCACTTGCCTCTTCTACATCAGGCCACACCTCCTAATCCTTCCAACAGTTTACATTAGTTTAGACTAGAGACTAAACATTTAAATACATGAGCCTATGGGGCTAGTTCTCATTAAATTCCCAGAGTACCCCAGGCTGACCTGAAACTCGCCAACCTCCTGCCCTCAAGTCTCCATCAGCACTGCCCACTGTCTTGTCATTGGTTCTGCATGCTCTTGAGAGTTGAATTGCAAGTATGTTCTCTCCTGAATTCAGAATCCTGAATTCCCGGTCCTGAGTGGAGTTAGCATCTAAGAACTGCCACTCTGGCTTCAGCCCAGCCTTGTGGAGGGCTTTGAGTAGACAATGTTGCTGTCCTCCTCTGACCTCATGTCCACATCCCAGCACCCTCGGCCAGTCATTCTTTACGTGGAGGTGGGGGATCACTAGGAATCAGGGCTGACAATTTATTTTTTCCACATTCCTTAATCCTCTCCGGACAAGGCAGGGACTCTGTAATACCTATTTTATTTTAGGCTCTGAGAGGTGAGACTACATTCTCAGTGTCACACAGCTCCCAAGTAGCAGAGCCAAGATTCAAATTCAGGCCTATCAGAGTGTGGAGCAGTTGTTTCTCAGATGACTTCAACATCAGCTCTGAGGCGTGAGAAACATCTGTGTCGATAAGGCCCAAAGGCCCCAAGCCTGTCTACCAAAACAGACTGTGGCTCAACAGACACTGTGTCCAAACCACAGGATCCTCAACGACAGCCTTCTGGCCTTCCTTCCTGTTGTGAGCCAGAAGTCAGGAAATAGATATGTTCCTAGGGCTACCAGCACAGCCAATGGGGCAGGAAGAGGCTGGCAGCCCACAGCCACATCTACTGGCCAGCTGGGGGTGGTGGCAGTGGGTAGTGAGGGAGGTAGGAAGCTAAGTAGAGAGAAAGATCTGGGGAGGGAGGTAAGGAGTGCTCTACAAGCCAAGGCAAGGCAGGGGTGTGTCTCCTCACTACAGCTCTGTATTAGTCAGGGTCCTCTAAAGGAACAGAACTGATAAGTGCACGCGCGCGTGTGCGCGCGCGCGCGCACACACACACACACACACACACACACACACACACACACACACACATTTACTTTTACTTATATGGGAGTGATTGGATTACAGGAAGGATTCGGTCTAGGTAATCTAACAATGACTGTCTTACTCTAGAATCTGGGAATTCCTGGATGCTTCAGCAGTCTTAATCTGTGGATGAAGGCCTGGGAGATTCCTAGAGAGCTTCTTGGTCTTCAGTCTACATTAAAAAAGAAAGAAGTTGGTTCTCCTATCAGCCAAGAAATGTCACAGCAGCAGGATAGATGGACTTGCCATCCAGAGTGAGGGCAAGCAGGCAAAAAAAGCAAAGTTTCTTTCTTTCTTGTCCTTTTTAATCTGGGATGCTACCAGAAGGTACCACTCACTCACCTAGAGTGGGTTTTCCCCGTTTCAAAAAAATCTGTCCTTGAAAATCTCTTACAGGTTGATTTGAGTTGATTCCAGATGCAATCAAGATGACAATAACGATCTCGGGGCTGGAAAGATGGCTCGGTGGTGAAGCATTCACTGGTCTCCCAGAGGGCTTGAGTTCAATTTCCAGCACCCACATAGCAGCTCACAACTGTCTGCTGCCGTCTTCTGGTGTGCAGAGTACACGTAGAAAAAGTACCCATATACATAAATAAATTCTTTTTTAAAAGTTAGTCCCCACACTTCTGTTACTTTTTTTTTTTTTTGAGACAAAGTCTCATGATGTATTATCCTAAGCCAGCTTTGAATTTGTAATGATCAAACACCTTTGCCTCCTGAGTGCTGGGGTTACAGGTGCAACCCACCATATCTGACTTTCTTTATTATTCCTGCTGGGTTTTTTTGCTTCTTATTGAAGCTGGAGAAGGAGGGGGATCGAGGGGACACGGGAGGGAAAGGAGGCCCTCGCCTGGGAGTCTGATTGAAGACTCTCATTTGAGTGTCCAGCATCCAGCACAATGAGCATTGGCTGTGATCAATGCCCACACAGCACAGCTATTCTTCTTGGAGGCATTTCAAAGAAGGACACAAACACAGCAAAGAACTGTGCTCCAGGCCTGAGCATATGTGGTGGTTTTCCTTTCCCAGCTGGAAACCTACAGCATTCAAGGAACCCCATTTACAGTGACAGACACAACTCTTGTGCAGCCCCATGACAAATAGTAGACTTATGTGGCATCTCTGAGGAAATGTATGTTCTCTCTTATTCAAAAGGAGGAAGAAAAGAAAGTTCCTTACCAACCACTTAAGTTGTAACTCAGAGCCACCCAAATCACACAAATATCCATGGTGACTGCTAGGTCATCTAATCGGGAGCCTCTCTTGAGGAGCCAAGTGCTCGGGTGTGTTCTATCACCTCTGGTCTATGCTTAAATCTACATTTAGATCTCTTTCTCAGTCTCTCCCCCTCCTCCCTCCCTCCCTCCCCTTCCCCTTCCTCCCCTCTTCCTCCTTTCCTTTTCTCTTCTGTTCCTCTCCCCCTGTTCCTCTTCCCCTCCCCCATCTTACATTGGCCCTGGTGAAATTCCTTTCTTCCACATAGTCGAGGAAAAGGAAACACCTCAAGCTGCAGGTCTTTGTCTCCTGCAAGGCAGCTGAAACTCCAGAAGAAAACCACCTGAAGTTTAGGTTGAGCCACTCATAGCAACAGACTTAACCTAAATCCTGCCTAAGGCATCCCTTTCTTTGGGAATCCTGTCAGGTTAAAGCAAACAGATACCTTCATTTGCTCATCCAACAATTATTTGTTTATTTAAATGTGTGACAATTATTGGCTTGACATGGCCAGGCCTGATGTTCAGGCTGGGTTGAGATGGTTGGTAAGGTAGTCCAGGTCCCTGCTCATAAGAGTACAACATCTTGGGAAGGAACATCTTTTCTCCCTTTTTCCCCTTGGCCATATATAGATGGAGCAGGTATGCCTCTGGTCCTGGACCTCTACTTCTGCCCCCACAATGACAGCAGATCAGAATTGCACCACACACCTGGTACCCAAGTGGGACAAGGGGTGGGGGATGTTGCTGGAAGCTCACCTGCTCAGTGGCATTCTCTGCAAGTGTCCCGAGCACCAAGAAGGACCTCAACCCTCATTGGCGCAGTAAGCAATGAGGATGGTCCCTGACTGGGCAGCAAGGATGGGGGAAGAGTAGATATAAGAGGATCATAGCCTCAAACAAAGCTATCCTCTGCTCCCTTAGCACATACAGAACAATGGCCTCCTGAGTGTCCCTTGGAGGGACAGGCAGCCTCCCAAGCGTGAGTGACAGCAGAAGAGGGAGAAAGACTGGAGTTTCTTTAAGGGGTTTCCCCAAGTCTACCCTCTTTGACTCAGGCTCCTGGTGAAATTAGTCTAATTCCATGACTGAAAACAGCTGCTTAGCTATAGAGATCTGTCTCCATAGCAGCAGGGGCAAAGATAACACTGTTGGCTGGGGCTCTAAGGCTCATAGGGACGTTACAGTCCTATAGATCTGAATTTGTGGCTTTCTGGACCCATGCACACATCTGAGTGGGAGCTTTTAAAATACTTTTTTGAATTTCTATTTTATATCTATGGGTGTTTCTGCCTGCATATGGATATATGCATTGCCTTCATGGCTGGTGTCCTTTGGAGGCCAGAGGAGAGCGTCATATCTCTTGGAACTAGAGTCACAGACAGCCGAGAGATGCCATGTGGGTGCTGGGAACTGAACCAGTGTCTTCTACATCTCTCCAGCCTCCTGAATGGGAACTTTGAAGCCACATGGCCCAGCTCGGTCCCCATCCTCTTCCTCCTTAGACACCCTGTACGGAGAAGGCAATGGGGCCCAGAAGGAAGTAGGTAGCTGTTCAAGGTTACACAAACCAGCCAGAGGTGGAGCAAACTGCAGCCACCTATAGACTACTCCTGGGACATGGAGTGGGCCTGGTCCAGGCGGGCGGTGCCGGAGGAGGAGGCTGTGGTGCTCTGAGTCGGGAAGTAGAGGATGATGAACCAGCAGAAGATGTAGAGCCCTGTGGTGAAGAGACAGTTTCAATGAGGCCGGAACAGACACAGACCCAAAAGGGACCCCACTGTAAATGTTCAAGCACTTAATGAAAAAGTTAGGCAAAAGTGAAACCTATTCCTGAAAGAGAGCCAAATAAAACCCTTAGAGACCACAAACATTGGCCTTGAAATAAATTGCACACATATCTATCACCAAAAAGGAAGAAGAAAACAAAAGTATTCTCAGGTGTGTAAAACCATTGGTCTTCCCACCTCCAGTTTTTTATAAAGGATTACTAAGGATGCATGTCACTGAGATGAAAAGGGGGGTTAGTAGAGTATAGGAAACCAAAGTATAGAATAGACTGAGAAATGCAAGCTTTGTGTTTAAAGAGAATTTATAAGGAAAACACTACACAGCAATAACAATGTCGAGAACTTAAAGGTACCAAGGGCTCTGCTGCACATGGGAGGATGATAAGAGGACTGGATAACGTAGTCTCTCGTCAGAGTGAGACATGCAGGCTTAAATATGAGTGTAGCCCATGCAAGAAGAATGACGTCACCTCTAAGTTCAAGATGCCTCTCTGACCAATTCTAAACCTCTGGGATTTTCCAAATGTGTACTCTGTGATTACTTTTCTGGGAACCATCTTAGATGACCCTAAAGCAATTGTGTGTGTGTGTGTGTGTGTGTGTGTGTGTGTGTGTGTGTATTGTTTTTTAAGATCTGTTTTTTATGTATGAATATTTTGCCTGCAGGTATGTATGTTCACCTGTTAGCTGCAAAATCCAGAAGAGGGCGTTGGATTCACTGGATGTAGAATTACAGATGGTGGGAGACCTCCTGTGTGGGTGTTGGGACTGAACCTAGGATCTCTGTGAGAGCAGTCAGAGCTCTTAACCACAGAGCCATCTCCCCAGCCTATTGCTTGTTTGTTTTTGTTTTTTTTTAATTAACATAGAAAGTAGTAAGTTTACTGTAGCATTTTCTTTTCTTAAAAAAAAAAATGTCTTTATTTTGTGTATGAGTTTTTGCCTCTATGTAAGAACACTGTGTGGGCGCCTGGTGCCAGAGAGAGCCAGAAGAGGGCACTGGATCCCCTGGAACTGGAGTTACAGATGTTTGTGAGCCACCTTGTGAGTGCTGGGAACCAAATCTCGGTCACCTTCAAGAGAAGCCAGTGCTCTCAAGCACTGTGCCACCTCTCCAGGGACTCTCTGTGGCGTTTGTTTTGGTCGATCTCCCTCTCCACCCCTGTCTCCCAACTGTACCCTTCGTCACCCCATAGTCCCCAAACCACATTCAAATTTCATTACCTTCTCCTCATCCTCTTCCTTTAAACCTCTTTTTCCTCTCTATGGTCTCTTCCTAGTGTAATGACCTTTGCTCACACCCCACATAATGTGTGTATAAACCTTAAAGCTAGGTCCTTCATGTGAGAGAGAGTATCTGTGGTGTTTGATTTCTACTGCAATCAATACTGCCTCTGTAACAGCACGGACTGCTTTGCTAAGAACATGGCTCTTCACCTGGGCCAGCAGATGCCAATGTGTAACTAAAAACAGGGTTAAAGTTTGGCATGTCTCCCCTTCGCTGCCTTAAACCAGGTGAGACTGGCTTCAGCTCTGCACACAGACATGCTAAACATTTAAGGAGTGTTTGTCTAAAACCGTGATCCTCCCCTGGAGGCTGATGGAATGGGTAGATTATTAACCAGCAGCTTTTGCAGGATCCTGTTTCAGAGCACCGGAGTGGTGCCGACCGACCGTCTCCAGTCACATACTACATGTGAAGACCTAACATACCCCACCTTGCCCTTCTGATCTTGTTCTTTTCTCTGAGTCTTCCTCTTCTTGGATTCTAGGAATAGCGGGTCTAAGAAATGAGCATCTTTTGACAAAAACTGAAGCTACTCTAAGGCAGGAGCCACTTTCTTACTGCAGACAGATCCCTGTATAGTGGTTTTAAGATAATGACTAACAAGGTCCTGGCTGTGCATGCTGCTTTCCCTGGCTCTTGTGCTTTCCCCGTATAACCCCGAGACTGGCATCACCCTGAAGTCAGGGCAGAGGATGCAGTCTCTCCTGTTTCTCCAGGATAGCTATTCTCAATATACCACCCCAATTTTATTTCACAGCTAGTTTTACCAGTTGGTTGACTGGGGCAAGTGGCTTTGTGTGTTTTACTGAGGACCTCTGGAGCTGACCTCTGGCTTAGGACTCTAGAACTAATGCCCTGTGTATTGAAGACTTCCTGGGTCCCACACATGTAATTATTCATCATGAAACATGACATGAAGAAGGGACAAGGACTGCCCCGACTTAGATGAATGAAGAATACAAGTACTGTCTGTCTGTCTGGGCAATGGTTAACAGTGACTGTCACCTTGATAAGACTTAGAATCACCTATGAAACAAACCTCTGATCTCCAGAGTAAGTAACTGTAAGAAAGCTTCTAGATTGGCTAATCCAGGTGGAAAGGGCCACACTGAAAGTTAGAAACACCATTCCAAGGACCTGGAAGAAATACAAAAGAGGCTTGGGGACGGGGTTCACTGCCTAAAGAGAACCTGACAATATGAGTTCCATACCAGGATTCCTCATGGTGGAAGGCAAGAAGTGACTTCCACAGGCTGTCCTCTGACTTCCACATGTGCATGCACACGTAAACAAATAGATGAATAAATAAAAATTTTTAAAAAACATAATTTTAAAAACAAAAAAGGAAAAGCAGCCCACCAGCACCTGTCTGTCTGTCTGTCTGTCTGTCTGTCTGTCATCTGTCTGTCTGTCATCTGTCTATCTATCTGTCTGCCTGCCTGTCTGCTTGTCTGTCTGTCTCTTTGTGAAAGATATATGGTGTAGCCAGCTGTGTCATGCCTTTCCTGTCAATTGTATTCTCTGCACTCTTGAAATGGGAGCCAAGATAAGACCTTTATTAGGTTGCTTTTGTTGTGTGTGGTGGTTTGAATAGGTTTGGCCCCTATAGACTCATGTGTATGGATGTTTGGCATATGGAGAGTGGCACTATTAAGAGGTGTGGCCTTGTTGGAGGAAATGGGTCACTGTTGGGTGAGCTTTGAGGTCTCCTAGTACAGAAGCGCCACCCAGTGTGGAACAGCCTCCTCCTGGCTGCCTTCAGATCAAGATGTAGAACTCTCAGCGCTTCCAGCACCATGTCTGCCTGCACGCTGCCATGCTTCCCACCTTGATGACAACAGACTGAATCTCTAAAACTGTAAGCCAGCCCCAAGTAAATGTTGGCCTTTATAAGAGTTTCCTTGGTCATGTTGTTGTCTCTTCACAGCAATGAAACCCTAAGATAATGGGTATTTTGTTGCAGAAAACAAAACAAAACTAATACTTTAAAAGCTTTTTAAGGATTCTATGTCACATCACATCAAATATCATGACCCTGCCTTTCTAGTTAGAACTAGTTATCTGACTCAGAGCACAGAGTCAGCAGCCATATTAGGCAGCCATTTTGTAAAGCAGAGAGAAGAGTAAGTTGTCACAGAGGCTAGACAGGAGCGAATACTCAGCTTCGAAACAATAGGTGGGGACCTCTGCTTTGATTTATGTGGCTTTTTCTGATCCTGACCTCAGGACACCAACCACCCTTGCTGCCCTGGGTCCCACAAGAGTCTTGGATATCTAAAATTAGCACCTTTGACCTGAGTGAGCTTCTGTGGAATCCTGTGATCTGTAGAGCACCCTCCCCAATTCCCAGTGTCCCGTGGTGCCAGTGAGACAGCCTGTGGCCTCCCTGGAGCCTCACCTTGCAGAGAGTTTAAGAGGGTGAAGACGTAGACAGTGGACAAGCCGAGGGGGGTGAGAACAGCCAGCCCCCAGGTCATGCCCACCAGGCTTGAGAGGCCCAGCACTGTGAGGACCGACTTCCAGGTCTGCCCCGGTCCTTTGCCTGCTGTGACACTGGGCAGAGTGAAGATCTTCCAGGCCACCAAAGCCAGCACCACAGCACCGAAGAGGAAGGTAATTAGGAAGTAGCCGTGGACAGTAGCATAAAGGGCAGGCTCTTTCTGGAACCAGCACCTGCAAGAGGTAGGTGGATAGCCACTGGGGCTGGGGAAACCCCTGACCACTGAGCCCCAGGATAATTCCCTGGATGATCCTTCATGACCAAGAAGATGCCCAAACCCCCTTGCCATTGACTTTCCTGGGCTTCCTCTTTTATTCCCCTTTCCGACTCAGACTTCTTTTTTTTTTTTTTTTGGTTTTTCGAGACAGGGTTTCTCTGTGTAGCTCTGGCTGTCCTGGAACTCACTTGGTAGACCAGGCTGGCCTTGAACTCAGAAATCCACCTGCCTCTGCCTCCCAAGTGCTGGGATTAAAGGCGTGCGCCACCACCGCCTGGCGCTGACTCAGACTTCTATTTACCTGCTGTACCACAAGCCAGCTAGATCTGACTATCCTCCTGGCTTTGACATTGCTGGCGTCTCCCTAAGACCTCTTCCTCTCCTTCCCTCCAGTGAAACCGAAGACCTCCACACTCTCTGCTCCCCTCAGCCCCACTCACAGCTCCAGTGAGGTGCGATTCTCCTGGTTGCGGATGGTGTAAACCCCATAACTGTTGCTACTTCCGGCACCAATAACTACAAGAACAGGCAGGCCTGTGGACGAGGGGGAGGGGTGAGTTGTCATTGCCAGTGTCCCCTTGATGGAGATTGCCTCCTGTCCCTCTACCTGTCCATCACTTGAGCTTTGGGCTTCCCTAGGCCCTCCCCATCAAACCCTCCAGCCTCCCTCTATCCTCCCCCAACCTCCCCCCAGCCTGTGCCTACCCCAGCCCAGCAGGCTCAGCTTCAGGAAATAGTGTCCAAAGTAGGTATTGAAGACCTTGATGACTAGCAGGTAGAGGTGGAAGGCCTCCAGGCCCATCCAGGTGAAGACACAGAGTAAGAAGTAGTGGAAAATGGCAGCTCGGACCCAGCAGGAGGCTGGGGAGCCTTGAGAGCTGCTCCCCACATTGATCAAGAAGATAAGATTCAGGAGAAACAGGCTGATGCTCAGAGCCATGTGGATCTTAGGGGCATCTTCAGACTTGAACCTCTGCAGAGAGAACCTGGGAGAGAAAAGCTAGTGAGCAGCCCCAAGGAGCCATATAGCCTGCATGGGTGCCCAGGCTGGTCTATCCTCCTGTCTCAGTTCAGTGCCACCGATTGCTGCTATCACCTTCATGGCCACTCCTGCCTGACAATTCAGTGTCCCCCTTTGCTAGGAGTCAGTGTGTAAGCTCTCAGGTTCTAATGCACAAGTCCCTTCATGGCTCTCTGGGCTCTGTGAATGCTCTCTGGGTCCTGCCAGGCTCGTCGTTTGACAGATCCCTTAGTTAAATTGTATAATTTGTGATGCTGAGGAATTGACAGCGAGGATGGGGCTGGAGACTGTGTTCTATACCAGTACTTTGTGAGGTAGAAGAGGGGAGGCATGGGTTAAGTACAGCTCACAGGGGCTGAAACTCAGGGCTTCTTAGCAACTGAAGTAACAAAGGCACAGGAGAGAGAGCAGAGATCCCTGGACTGTAAAATGGAAAGCCCCAAGAATGTTCCAGGTGGATTCTGGCAATCCTGGGCTCTAGGGGATAGGGATAGGCAAGGCTGAGCAGAGGCTGGCCCCACAGGGTTCTCCAAGTCAGCAGGTCTGAGGGTTTCTTGGCTAGAGCCTGGCTCAGGAGAATCAAGTGACAGTGCTATCTGTTCCTGTGTCTGTCCTGTGCCTGCTCCTTGTTGGAGATGCTCATGTATTCCTGAAGAGGCATCCTTCCCCACTCTTAGCCACAAGTAACTGTGGAGATGGTGGCTAGTTCCTTGTCACTAATCCAAGAGTAGCCAAATGGCTTGGCCAGCCTGTGTGTTCTACCCTGTAACCATAGTGGCCCAACCAAATGTTGGCCTGTGATCAAAGTCAGACCTTAGGACAACTGAGTATTCATGAGATAAACACGAACACTTATAGAACACACAGTATCCCATGAGTGTGACTCCTAGAGTCCTGTGCCCACAGGGACCACACACTTGGCTAATAGTCAGCCATTTTTTGCAACTAGGACTACTCTCAATACTAGGCCAAGTAGTTTTACTTAGACAGGACCTTGCAAACCATATCCTCACTCCTCCGTGGATGTGGGTACATACATTCATGGATATACACATGTAGCAGGATACTTATTCTGCTACACTGTATTCGCAGTAGAGCTTGGTGAACAGGCAGTAGAAGAGGAGGTGGAGCTGGGAGAAAAAGAGAGGAAGGGGAAGGAAGAAATAGAGGAAGGGGAGGAGAAGGAAGGGGCTGTCAGCCATGGAGAACCATGGATGGGTTGAAAGCTGTCCTGGGTAGCAACTTCTATCAAAAGGTTAGATATTGGGTAACAACTCTAAGTGTGTGGGCATCTTGTTGATTGAGCATTTCTAAATATATAAATCCTCTAGATAATCATTAAGCTTTAAGAGTCTCATTTCTACCAGGTACTGCGAGGATGGCAGATATTGTCTGGGGTTCAACTGAGCTTTGTGGATACAGCATGGTGGATTGGCAAAGCCATCTCCCATGCTGGCGTCTCATGGGTGCTAGGGCCTGCGCATCTAGCTATCCAGAGCACTGGTCAGAGCCAAGGAGCAGCAAGAACATGGTGGCTGCCCAGAAATAAGCCAGACTGGCCACTGTTTTCTAAATATCACCCCCTACATATACACACACACATATACATACACACATACATACACATAGACACACGTGTATGCCTGTGCACGCACATGTGCACACACACTATACACACATGTAAACACACACTACACACACATGTATACATTAGCATGTACACACACTATATACACATGCATACACATACATGCAAACACACCACCCACACATATACATGTATATGCCCATGTATGCACATGTGCATATACACACTATACACACACATATACATGTACATGCACACACACTATGTACACATGCATACACATATATGCACATGCATACCACACATACACATATACTTGTGTATGCCCATGCATGCACATGTACAAACACACATATATGTATGCATATATACACACTATGTACACACACACACACACACACACACACACACCCCACATGCACGATATCTAAAGCAGTGGAGCTGAAGGAGTCTTGAGACTACTTAGCTATGCTCTGCCAGTGCCAACTTCCTGGCCTCTACAGTTACATACGACTTGATACTTGAGGAAGTTCCAGGAAGGAACCACAGACTGTCTGTGGTCTGTGCTATTTTTGCAATTTCCAGTTAGTCTATAATTATTTTGAAATGTTTGTTCTTAAAGGTTTCAATTCTGGAGCTTCATTTTTGTTTGAGTATCTAAGGAGCTGGACCCGAGCCCAGAAGTTCTCAAGGCACCAGGGTGAAATTGGCATCCTGACAAGAAAGAGAGCAAGCCGTGAACAGGAGAGACATCAGCTGAGGCCCTTAGTGCTTTCCCTGCCTGGAGGCTACACGCTGTGAGTTTTCTCTCCCATGAATCACTTATGCCCTGTGTTGGCCAATCTGAGTTGAGTTTCTGCCACTTTCAACTTCAATCCCATGTCCCACCTTCTCAGTGAGCTGACAAAAGACCAGAGAAGACAATGAGAGGCCCCAGAACAAAGACACCTTATCCCTATTCTGTACCTCCTGAGAGCAGGAGGAAATGGGGTGTCTTCACTTACCTGAAGACCACATAGAGAACCATGGTCAAGACCAGGAAGATCATGGAGACTGCACAGCCTGCCTGGGAGATTCGAGTGAGAGTCTGTGCCGTGGCCAGGTCCAAGATCGGCCTCTGTAGAGGATCCCGAGTTCTGATCACATCACTGAGAATCCAGGCCCACACATCTCCCAAACCCTAGCCAGCCAGGAAGCCTCTCCCAGGGACAGAGGCTGGACCGCTGCGATCAGGATGGCATGGGCTGTTACCAGCAGCAAGGCGAAGAAGGTCAAGTGATCACAACGGCAGGCAGTTCTCCCATCCCCAAGCTCCGTGGAGCAGCCGTGGGAATCCCAGTCTCCTGTGGGCCACAGCAAAGTAAGAGCAAGGGAGGAGGGAAGGGAGTGCCTGCCTCTATCCTCACCCTCTGCCCTGTGGAAGCCTGTAGCTTCCTCTTTTCTCATTCTAGAAAGGTCTTCCAAACCTACCTTTAGCCATATCCCAGAATACACAGGTGAGGATCATATTCTGAAACCAGAGAGTGTGAATCAGGAGAGAAGGAGGCAGGAAAGGCGGGAAAAAGAAGACAGGGCACTATCAGCGGTCCTTATGTGCCTTAAGAGGAAGTCCTCTGTAGCCCACATGGGGAGACCGACTACATCAGTTAATGCTCCTGGGACCATTGTGCATGTGGGAGACACAACCTATATGGCACAAGTGTGTTTGCCTGTCTGTTCATGCATGCCTTCAGGATCATGCTTGGCGGGCGTGGAAAGCATGTACGTACATGGGTTCTCCAGGTCCCTACACATTTATGAACATGGGGGTAGGAGAGTGTAGGGGGCACATGTATTCACACGTGTAGGGCAGACAGACGTCTTTGGGTATAACTATACATGACCCTGATGGTTTCATCTACATGTATGTAGAAAGGTAAAGGACACCAGGTCCCATGTGGCTTCTCAGAGCTCATGCATTGTGTGCCCCACAGTAATGGCAGAAGACTCACAGGTGATGGACGCTGGTGGGAGAAGGTGATCTCTACAGGTTCCGATAGCCCAATGGCGTTCATCTGGCCCACGTTCAAGCCCACCATGCGGTTGTTCACCACTCTGCTGCCTTTGTCTTCAAGGAGCTTGGGGCCCTGGGAGGAGATTGACAGGAGGCTAGCTATGGGATGGGCTGATCCTACCTGCCCCATCTAGGGCTCTTGGGAACTCTAGGACATGCCCTTGCCTGGGACATCAGGGGATCAGGGACCCAGGGGCCATAAGCACCCTTCTTCCTGCTGCTTTCTATAATACACTTGGGTGGGGCTAGGCAAGGCTGGGCTCTAGGCTCTATAGTACCTTGCTGAAAAGCCACCTTCTGGATGGTATACCATCTGGATGGGGGTCAGGGGATGAGAGCTTCTAGATCCAAGAGTGCACATATGTAAGCTTACGTGGATGGATGCATGTCTCAGGAGCACACATCTGGCATGCGTTGGTAAGGGATAGTATGTTTACCCATGTAAGAAAAGTCACATCTGAGCACACCTGATTAAATGCACTCAGGAATATAGAAGGGCACATGTGTTTATGCATGTGCAAGGACACACAAGCATGCACGAGCACACTTGGACATCATCATACACAGTCATCAGGTGCTGATGTCAGGGTAGTCTTCAGGTCACAGACTGTAGAAATGGTTCTTGGATGGACCTGGCTGCCTTAGAGACAATCTCGGGAACCCTGAGCATTTAATACTGCAGCTTCACGGCCTCCCAACAGGCCTCTTACCTTAAAGACATTCCCTGCACCAATGTCTAGAATAGTTATGGCCAACCGGACTGCAGACCTGTTGCCAGGCAGGGCTCCAAACAGGCTCTTGGGAAGTCGGACTCTGTCAGCAGGCTGGTCCTCACCTTGCATCACCTGCCTCGGGATCTGTAAGCATGGATCCAGCAGCTCCCAGCTTTCCCTTAGGATTCCAGCCCCAAGTCAGATGCCACTACCAGTCTAGTTGGGAGGGAAACTGTAGCATGCCAAGTGTGGGGGGGGGACAGCATCTGAGGACTTTTTAGCTCAGGGCCGGGGCACAGAGTACCTGGCTCAGTCCAGGCTCTGCTCCTCATGGGCTGGGCCCTTGGACAGGCATTAACAGTGGAGCCCCAGTTTCTCCATCACAGGGATCAGTGGAGCATGTCTACGTTGGTACAGACACGCTCTGCTTGTGTGTGTGTGTGTGTGTGTGTGTGTGTGTTTGTGTGTGTGTGTGCAGTGACGGGTGTCCCAGAGGAGAGTGGTGTGGAGGACTTGTGCTCACCTTGACTGTGAAGCCCCTCCTCCCAACAATGAAGCAGTTTAGAAAGCAAGCACCGTTAGAATGTTAGAACAAATCTCTGAGAAATCACCAGGCATTCTTCATCTAGTCTCTAACCTCCTGGGTACCCTAGAGCTTCAGCCTGCAACCACTAGCTCCTGTTTCAGAAGGATCCATGTTCATGGAAACAGGGGACTAGGTGTTGGGGCTGAAGCCCCAATCTCACTTTGTCAAAAAGGACACAAAGGTGATGTCTTGGCCTGATGAGGATCCTACCCAGAGATCATAGCATCATAAGAGACTGATGAACAACTCAGCCAGCTCCCTGGACCTTTAATCTCTGCATGGATGCTGGGGACTCACTGTGAGCCCTCACTGGACCAAGAACATCTTGGTATTAACTCAGATATTCTTTCTAAGATGTTTATGGCTTGTTCTATTTTGTTGTTTTATTTTGAGAAAGAGGCCGTGCTGGCCTAGAGCTCAGGAGCAAGCCTCCTGCCTCTGCCTCCTGAGTGTGGGGAGGATAAGTACACATCATCCTGCTTGGCTTCGGATACTCTTGAAAATGGGCAATACTCTTATTATTTACAGGTGAGAAAACCGAGGATCAGAAAAGTAAGTGCGCCCACAAAGGCAATGGCTGGTAAGAGCAGAAATGGGGTTTGAATCTGGGCCAGTGTAAATGTAGACTCCTCCCATTCCATCTCTCTGAGGCCAAGCATGCCCTTACTCTGACTTCGGATATGTGCCCTGGCAGAAAGGTTAATGGGAACTTTAGGCTTGGAGGAGCCAGAGGTTCATCTCCAGGTGAGCACTCCAGGGCTCTAGGAGAGAGGAGACTTCCTGAGGACATCAAGGGCAATGGTAGAAGAGCCAGTTCATGGATCTCCCAGCACCCTGGTTAATCCACCACCAGGTTCCACTCGTTCACTTAATTCACTGACAGCTATGCTGAATGAGACTTCGTGGGGGGACAAGCTTTGATGGGTACCAGCAGAGGTCTAAGCCAGCCAACAAGAAGCTCTTCACCTGGGAGGGCATCAGAGAGTACAACAGGTCTTCTGAGACATCTGTGCTGATGTTCTGGATCAATGCCTTAACAAAAGGCATGTCCACAGTCTCCAAGGAATTCTCCAGCAGGTAGGACTCATAGTTCAACCAGTATCTGCAAGGGACAAGAGATTGGGGGAGGAGGAGTTTGCAGACTGAGCCATCCACTCATCAGGCTCGTGGGGTGATAGTGAATCCAGAATACCAGAGACCCTGGACTCTTAAGGTAAAGAGGAGTGACTTGGGAACTGACCAAGGAGTCTGGATGAAGATTGGGTATCTGTCTGTGGTGGTTTGAATAGGTTTGGCCCCCATAAACTCATGTGTTTGAATATGCTTGATCTAGGGAGTGGCACTATTAGATGGTGTGGTCTTGTTGGAGGAAGCATGTCACTGTGGGTGTGGGTTTTGAGACCCTCCTCCTTACTGCCTGGGAAAGAGTCTTCTGGTTGCCTTCAGAACAAGATGTAGAACTCTCAGCTCTTCCACCATGCTTGCCTGGATGCTGCTCTGTTTCCCACTTTGATGATAATGGACTGAATCTCAGAACCAGTAAGCCAGTCCCAATTAAATGCTGTCCTTTATAAGACTTGCCTTGTTCATGGTGTCTCTTCACAGCAATGGAAATCCTAACTAAGACAGCATCTTAATGTTTGTCTCGAAACTGTTTATTTTGTGGGTATAAATGTTTTGCCTATGCACCATTTGCATGCCTTGTGTCCTTGGAGTTAAGAAAAGGATATCAGAGCTTCTGGCATTGGCATTAGGAATGGTTGTGAGCCACCGAATGAGTGCTGGGAACCAAACCTGGGTCTTCACAAGCTCAATCAGTGCTCGTAAGTGCTGAGGCATCTCTCCAGCCCATGCTTATCTTTTAGAATAGTAACATACCAGATATAGTCTATATATTAACCATTTTAGCATGTAGTATTGAGTGGTATGGAGCACATCTACAATGCTCTGAAAACGTCACTACCTTTTTACTTTAGAAGAGCCCCATAGCCACAGAAGGAAATCCCATGCTCACTAAGCAGCTACCCTGTCCCCTTCTCCAGCCCCTGAAAATCATTCATCTGATTTGCTTTGTCCTCAGTAAATACCCTCTCTTCTTCTTCGGGCAAAGTCTCATGAAGCCTAGGCTGGACTTATACTCACTATGGAGCCAAGGATAACCTGAGCTGATCCTTCAGCCTCCTCCACCTCTGGAGTGTAGGGGTTACAGGCATGTGCTAACCACCCCAATTGCTCAGTGTTGGGCCTTGTGCTTGCCAGAAAAGTGTCTACCAACCTAGCCACACTCAGTCCAAACACTGCTTATTCTGAATGGATGGCATATTGAAGCACACACCATGTGATCCTCTGAGTCTGGCTTCTTATACTTGTTTCCTCTCATCATCTCTGAAACCTGCTTTGTGGTCTCAGTCCTTCTGGATGAAATGCGCCCATCTACTGATGGACTTATAGATCTGCTCATCTGCTAATGGTGGGCATATGAGTACACTGCTCCACCGATGAGCACATATGGATCTTCATCATTGATGGACATATGGCTCTGTGCATCCATCCTCTGATGGACATAAAGCTCTGTGCATACATCCATGAATGGGCATTTGACTATTTCCCATTGTGCTGGACAGTTTTTGCCAACTTGGCACAAATTAGAGTCACCTAGGAAGAGGCATTGACTGGTTGACTACATTATCATGTCCTGTGGATATGTCTGTGGGGCATTTTCTTGATTAATGATTGAGGCAGGCCCAATCCACTTAGGTGGTACCAGCGCTGGGCAGGTGACCCTGGGCTGTATAAGAAAACATGCCAGTAAGAAGTGTCCTTCCAAATTTTCTGCTTTAGTTCCTGCCTCTGGGCTCCTGCTTGAGTTCTGGCCACCATTTCCCTCAGTGTGAGGGACTGTGATGTCAATGAGGAAGCCAAATAAACCCTTTCTTCCCATAAGCTGCTTTGGGCTGTGGTGTTTATCATAGCAACAGAAAGCAAACAAGAACACCCACCTTTCGTCTACTGTGAGTAGGGCTGCTGTGCAAATCCATGTATGAGCTTTCATGGAAGACTTATTTTAAATTCCATAGCTACATCTTGCCCTATCACTGTCCCATCCAAAAAGCTCTCTCTCCCTCCTGCTTCCTCTCTCCCTCCATCCAACCCGGAAGTACCACCTCCTCGCCCAGTGATTGGCTCCTTTATTCATTAAGAGATTGATTCACAAGAAGTCACCTAAGTACATGGCTCACTCCAAGTCCACAGCCCCTCCCAGGAGAGCAGAATTAGCATTAAAATAGAAACAGCACCAGGTCCATCCACAACAAGGTCCTATGGTAATTCTTCATATAGCTTCTAGGTCAGCCACTGAGTGGTGTTTCAGAGCAGATGCAATATTACACCCATATCTGCAGTATATGAAAGTCCCACTAGCTCCATGGCCTCGACAACACCAGGGTTTTGTTTTCATTATTTTGTTGTTGTTTTTTGAGACAAGGTTTCTCTGTGTAGTCCTGGCTGTCCCGGAACTCACTCTGTAGACCAGGCTGGCCTTGGACTCAGAGATCTGCCTGCCTCTGCCCCCTGAGTGCTGGGATTAAAGGTGTGCAATACCATGCCTGGCTTTGTATTACTGTTTTATCTGTACCTTATGAGTACCAAGAGGTGTCTTCTGGTGGCTTTGATTTGCATCTCTTTAATGACCAGTGATGCCGAACATCTTCTCATGTGCTTTTGGCTTTGTATATTTTATTTGAATAAATCTCTTTGAACACATTTATTGAGTGCTAATTATATAGTAGAAATTCAGCATTTGAAAACCGAGCCATAACAGAAAGAAAGAAAGAAAAAGAAAGAAAGAAAGAAAGAGAGAAAGAAAGGGGGGGAAGAAAACTGAGCAAAGGCACATGTCGAGCAAGCGTGATGACCTGAGTTTGATTCCCAGAACCCACATAAAGGTAGAAAGGGAGAACTGACTGCATTTATCTCTAATTGTCCTCTGACCCCCCACAAATGTGCAGTGGCATGCATGAACCTGCCCACATCATAAACACAATAATAAACACATTTTAAAATTTTTTTTAAAAGATAGGTCTTGTTATGTAGCCTTGGCTGGGCTGGAACTCATTATGTAGACCAGGCTAGCCTTAAATACATAAAGATACACTTGTCTTTGCCTCCCAAGTGCTGGGATTAAAGGCGTGTGCCACTATGTCTGGCTTAAATAAATGGTCTGTTTGTTTTTTTTTGTTTTTAAGAAAGAAACCTAAGCCACGTGGGAACTGACTGCCAGGGAGCGGATGGTATTAGAGACAAATTGAATATAGGCTTCTTCTAAAAGAAAGATAGTTGGAGTCACTCTCCGTGGTGCTGAAATTTAAAATGGTCCTCGTACTTGGGTCCCTCCTTAGCCTTGGGTCCCTCCCTAGCCTTGGGCCCTAATTGCTGCTTTCCTAGCCCTGGGATCACAGCCATGTATGGTTGCCTCTTACTTAAAATCATTTTAATTACCTTTACTTATTTGTTTATTGCATCGCATGCCATAGTTTGCATCTGGGTTCAGAGGACAACTGCAGGGACTGGTTCTGTCATTCTTCTATGTAGGTTCTAGGAATTGAAGTCGGGTTGCCAGACTTGTGTCGAGAGCCTTTACCTGCCGAGCCATTCCTCTATCACCCCCAACCTGTTTTATATAGTCCTGAAGATCACAGGTCCTCATACATGTGTGCCACATACTTTACTGATTAAGCAGTCTCCCCACCCTCTATCCCATATTCACTTTTCCAAGAAGCTCTGATCAGGTGATAGCTGAGACAGTGGTAGGAGGCAAGGGGCTAGAGGGGAGATACAACCAACCCGAGTCAACGAAAAGGAAGAGTAGCTATAGAGACAAAAGAGAATTCTCTCTCTCAGTCTCCTCTCTCCCTCTCTCCTTCCCTCTCTCTCTATCTCCCTCCTCTCCTCTCTTTTGTCTCTCCTCTCTTCTCTCCTCTCTCCCTCTTTCTTCTGTCTCTTCTCTCCTATCTCCCTCTTTCTCCCCCTCCCCCTCCTCTCTCCCCCTCTCCCGTCCCTCCCTTTTCTCTCCCCCTCCTGTGTGTGTGTGTAACACAGGATCTCAGGCATGCTAGGCAAGTGCTCTACCACTAAGCTACAGCCCAGCCTTGCCTCTGTTTTTAAATAGCCATAGTTGTCAAGGAGAAAAGGCTCTATAGAGAAAACAGAAAATAAATTGTAGAATAAAAAAGTAAACCATGCAAATATATGCAAGTCATACAACAGGCAGCATAAAAGACCACTAACCAGGAACAGAGGGGTGAGGCTGTTGGAATTCATCAAGCAACACACATTATCCTGCTTTGACTGTCAGAGAACTATTGGCTTTTATTGGTACCAAATAAAATAGAAAGTTTTAGAAGTATCAAGATTTTTGTTGCCACATAAAGTGGTGAGCCACAAAGAAAGTGACTGGATATTTGCTTATATGTGTTCCTACCTTGTGCTCTTTCTCAGAAGAGTCCCAGTATGCCTCTCAGATATAGTAAATTCTTATTATTGTCTGTTGTTTTGGAGCCTCCTCTTTCTCTTCTGTGAGACAGGCCCAGGCTGGCCTCAAACTCACAGCCCTTCTTCTTCCATCTCCTGAGGCTGGGATTACAGATCCACCCTCACTCAGGAGCTGCCAATCATCCCGAGTCTAAGTAGGATGCTCCCATTCAGAAGCGTCCACACACCCACCCCTCCAGGCTTTGGATGGGTTCAACCTAGATGTCTGCTGCATACCAAGCTGCTCCTGGTGACCACTCCCCAAGAGGACAGGTAGAAATAAGTTACTTGACTGACCCCTGACCCCCATACCTTATATGAACTCTGAAGGTACACTGAGGTGATCACCCTTTGTCAGAAAGTGACCTCTTGAAAATTCTGACAAAGAAACCAGGAGAAGGAGGGAGGGAGAAAGAGAAGGAAGGTGGGAGGGAAGGAGGGAAGAAGAAGAAGAAGAAGAAGAAGAAGGAGAAGGAGAAGGAGAAGGAGAAGGAGAAGGAGAAGGAGAAGGAGGAGGAGGAGGAGGAAGAGGAGGAGGAGGAGGAGGGGGAGGAGGGGGAAGAGGAGGAAGAGGAGGAGGAGGAAAAGAGGAGGAGAGGTGGAAGAGGAAGAAGAAGAGGAAGAAAGAGAGAGAGAGAGAGAGAGAGAGAGAGAGAGAGAGAGAAGAACCATTTTACCAAAGAAAAATCTCCAAGTGGCCAGTGAGCACACACAAAGACGTTGGGGTCCATTGTTCATGATGGAATGCCAGCAGGAAGAAGCTGGGGTGATGTCCCTCTACACTAGAGTGGCTAGAAATACATGATGTTCTGCTGACAAGAAGCAAATGGCACCACCGCCTTGGGAAACAGTTTGGCAGTCTTTTATGGAACTCAGCATATATTCAGTGTTTACTCCAGTGATTCTGTCCCCAGGCATAGATTCCCCTATCAAATGGCAACATATGGACTCAAAGACTTGAATTAAAATGTTCATGCGAACAGTATTCAGACTAATCAAGATCTGGCACCAATTCAAATGCCCATCAATTGACACATGGGCAACATAATGTCCTACATTTGCATGCGGTAATCGAACTAAAATAAATATTATAAAATATGGATGAGAATCATTGTGCTAAAGGAAAGTCAATGCAAAAGAGCTCCCTTCATACAAAATGACCAGAGACAATACTAAAAGGGAGGAAGCCAGCCAGAGCTGACCGTGGTGAAGCAGGGGCAGCAGTGGGGTGTGGAGAAGCAGAAGAGAGCGACTGCAGTGCTAGCCTCACACACTGTGTAAATATTCTGATACTGAA
Organism: Rhabdomys pumilio; assembly: GCA_030674055.1. Lineage (NCBI taxonomy): Eukaryota > Metazoa > Chordata > Mammalia > Rodentia > Muridae > Rhabdomys > Rhabdomys pumilio. The sequence goes on along the minus strand of JANHMN010000018.1, from coordinate 20,792,168 downwards.
CTCTGCCTATGATGAGCAGAGCATTTGGGGTTATCAGGTACACTCACATCAGGATACCAAACTCTGTGGTGGTGCATGCCTCTGACTCCAGCTCTTGGGATATGGAGGCAGAGGGGTCGGGGGCTCCAGATCACCCTTAGCTACACAGCCTATTTGAAGCCTGGCTCTATGAGACCCTGACACTTCCTGACCCCACAAAAATTAAAAATCAAATGACATGTAGCATGCCAGAATCCAGCTCAGCATAAATCAGGTGTTGGTGGCTCATGCCTGTAATCCTGGTGTGTAGGAGACAGTAGCAAGATGATCAGGAGGGCAAGGTTATCTTTCATTATATAGTGAGTTTGAGGCCAACCTTGGCTGGAGACCCTATTAAGAAAGTGTGTGTGTGTGTGTGTGTGTAAGAGAGAGAGAGAGAACTGTGGCACAGGCATGTTGATAAGGGGGAAATTATGTGTTGCTTGAAAACAAGAAAAGTTAAAAATGAACGAATAAACAAAGCATTGGGGTATAGAATGGTGACCACAGGGCACTCTTGTCATTGTGTGCTTTGCCTGAGAGACATGGTTTAAAAGAAAAACTATTTGTTTCAGCTCACAGCTTCAGAGGGCTCAGCCCACGGTTCAGCATCTTTACTGTTTCTCTGCTGTGGTGAGGTAGAAAGCAATGGCAGTGCACGGAAGAGGCTGCTCCCCTCGTTGCTGCTGGGGAGCAGAGAGCATAGCAGGAAGCTGACAGGACCAAGAGGTACCTTTTTAAAGGATGCCTCCACGTAGGACACCTTCCCAGTTCCACTCTCCTGTCCCCAGCAATTTATGTAGGGTTTGGATCCATGAGTGTGTTGAGCCATTGGCAAGGTCAGAGCCCTCATAATCTTATTATCTCTGGAAATGACCTCAGACACAATCAGACACAAATTACAATGTTCTGTAATTTCCTAGTTGCTCAATAGAATCACATTGACCGTCAAGAGTCACCACCAAGGGCTGGAGAGATGGCTCAGCGATTAAAAGCATTCATTGCTCTTGCAAAAGACCCATATATACATGACCCATATATACAGCTGTTCCCAACCATTCATAACTCCAGCTCCAATGGATCTGATGCCCCCTTCTGGCCCCCACAGGTACTGCATGTGTAGGATGCACATACACAAGTAAGCAAAATACACAGATAAAAATATATAAATCTAGAAAAAAGTATATAAAAATAAATGTTAAGAAAAGTGAAGTACCAATCATGATTCCCACCATGGTGGGGTGTTACTTGGGGGAAGCATGAGAGGCCTTCTGTGAGACTAGAAACATTTTTCAGCTTTCTGAGGGGGGGTAGAAGGATATGTGTGGTCACATGTAAGTTGCACAACCTTTGAGACAGGAGCCTGAAAAAGGCCAGAAGCAGGTGTTAGATCCCCTGCAACAGAAGTTACAGGTGCCTGGGAGCCACCTGGTGCTGGGACTTCAGCCTGAATCATCTTCAAGAGCAGCAAGTCCCCTTAACTGCTGAGCCATTCTCTCTAGCTCTAACATTTGTGCATTTAAATATAATAATAATAATAATAATAATAATAATAATAATAATAATAATAATAATAATAAATCAACAACAAAAGTTGTTATTATTATTTCTTAGCGTATCTAACTTTTAAGAAACATGGCAAAAAAAGAAAGAAAGAAAGAAAGAAAGGCCCGGCAGTGGTGGCGCATGCCTTTGATCTCAGCACTTGGGAGGCAGAGGCAGGTGGATTTCTGAATTCGAAGCCAGCCTGGTCTACAGAGTGAGTTCAAGGACAGCCAAGGCTACACCAAAAAACACTGTCTTGAAAAAAAAAGAAAAGAAAAGAAAAGAAAAAGAAAAAAGAGAGAGAAAAAAAGAACTATGGCTTTAGGCTTCTGCTTCTGAATCAGGAAGAGATGTTTGTTTTCCTAAGAATGCATGGAGAAATGAAGTCATAAAAGATGATTACGGCTTGCTGTCACTAGCAGCTAGGACAGGGACGACCTTGAGGTGACATCCATGAACCTGAGGTTCAGCGCTTGTGGTCTCTCTTCTCCTGGGAAGAACATCTGTTCTTCCTAAGCTCTTTCTACTGAGAGTTTGAATTGCTGATGAATGGAGGTCACTGCTGGTCACAAAACACACCTTACTGGTCATGGCATGAACGGATCGCAAGAGCACGCTAAGGGGAGGAAGCCATTCCCAAATACTGTTCTCTTCCTGTGTGTCATCAGGACAGACACGTCGAGGGGAAGAACGTGGCTCAGTGCTCACTATGGCCTGTATGAGTTGAGACTCTGCCTACAGACAGGCACAGGGGCTACAGAGCCACAGCAGGGCATTGGGATCTCAGGGGAGATGGTGGAGGAAGAGAAACAAACATGAGACTCTATGGGCCTTAATAAACAGCAAGGAAACCTCTCCTCTTTTCTTGTCAGATCTTAGTCCCGTGAGCAAGGAAGCAAGGGAGCTTTTGAAGAAAGCAGAGAAGGAGCATTCTTGTGGTCTTGGTGTAGAAAACAATTGTTCTTATTGTTTTGTTTTGTTTTGTTTTTGTCTGTGATACAGTCTGGTCTTAAATAGCTTGGGCTGGCCTCATTCACCTAGTACCTGAGGACAGACTTGGTCTCTTTGATCTTTCTGCTTCCATCTGCTGGGTTTGCGGATTAAAGGTGCTCCAAAAGCCATGCCTACCTAGTTTAGGATAGGATAGGATAGGATAGGATAGGATAGGATAGGATAGGATAGGATAGAAGTAACAGGTAATAGGCCTGGTGAGATGGCTCAAGGAGCATATATGTCTCACAAGTCTCAAAATGTATGTAAAAGTAGAGGGAGAGACTTCACACATGCTGTGACATGTTAGTCTGCCAACATCACATGTACATGTGTGCGTGCTCGTGTGTGCATGCACACACGCGCGCGCGCGCACACACACACACACACACACACACACGCGCGCGCACACACACACACACACACACACACAAACACCCCAATACTTAAACCTAAAGACTGATCAATTACACTAATAAAAACCTTTGGGCTGGAGAGATGGCTCAGTGGTTAAGAGCACTGACTGTTCTTCCAGAGGTTCTGAGCTCAATTCCCAGCAACCATGTGGTGGCCCACAACCATCTGTAATGGGGTCTGGTGCCCTCTTAAGAAAAAAAAAAAAAAAAAAAAACCTTTAGCAGTGGTCAAAAGACAGTGCTGAGGAGGAAGTGAACAGGAAACCCACGAAGAGGAAGAATATTCTCAATGTGTATATTCACAACAAAGAGACAGGCAGAACAAACAAAGGATCCCCCAGATCACTATGGAAAATTCAAACAGCTTTGTAGACCAACAAGCAGAAATAGAGATGCCAAGATATGAACGGAATAAAACGAGGTGCTTGACACAGGTCATCACAATCACTAGCAACCTGTAAGGATGACTAAAGAGGAAAGGCAGACGATACTAAGAGTTGGCAAGGCCACGGGGCAGCTGGAATTCACAATCTGCCTGTGGAAGTGACGTCCGACCTGACTACTTTAGCCAGTTTCTGCCGGAGTTAATCCTACGCCTACCCCCACAAGTCACTAATTCCAAGCCTAGGAATACAAGTTCGCTATAGTACATGATCAAGAATGTTCAAAAGCATGAGCCAGCCACATCACAAAATAAGTTACACGTCGTGTAAGAGGCTAAAAAGGCACACATCCAGATAAAGACAGGAGCCATCTATACAACCCCTCTGGTTGATGGGTTAAGGGAAATTCTCACTTCCTTTCTATAGCGAATTCCCAATGAATATGTATTACTTTTAGTTGTTGTTTGTTTTCTGAGACAGGCTGTCACTATGTAGCCCTGGCTGTCCTGGAACTCACTATGTAGACCAGGCCTTGAACTCAGAGACCCACCTGCAGCCTTAATGGCTGCACCACCATGCCCAGCATGTGTTACTTTTATAATCAAGAGACCCATTACAATAAAGCCCACTAACATTGATTGAGCTCCTGCTATCTGTTAATAGCTCCTCTGTGCGTTATTTGCTCAGTCTTCAGTGAGGCTATGAGGAAGCCTGAGAGGTCGGGAGCTGGGGCGTGAGGACGCAGCATTGTAACTGTGTGGATAATGGGGTTACCACGGCACTCAGGTGCAGGACTATTTAACCTCCACCATCATCCTGTAAATCCCATTATACAGGTAGGTAAACTGGAAGCCACCTGAGCACTGGCAGTCTGGGGCCAGCCTATCACATCAAGTGCCTCCTCTGAGCCTTCTATACAAGCTGCTTTCAATTTTGCCTCTTATCTGCTATGTAACCAAGTTAAGGCAAGTTATTCAATTGCATAGAGCCTCAGTTCTCTCATCTGAGAAATGGGTTGATAACAGGACCTACCTCGGAGCAGGATTTTTGTTTTATTTTATGGTCTGAATGTAAAATGTCCGCATAGGTTCATATATTTCAATACTTCAATGTCCTCTGGTGGTATTGGTTTTAGAGGTCATGGAGCCTTTGAGAAGCTGGGCCTAGGTGGCATATATAGAAGAATAGCCAGGCCTGCTTCTTATTCCATTCTGCTTCTGTGTTCCTCACTAACAAGGTGTGTAGGAGCTCATGATACTGTGAGCCTCTGCTGCCATGGACAGAGCCTCTCCATCCACCATGCCTTCCCCACCATGGTGGACAGCACCCTTTCCTCCCTTGGGCTGCTCCTGCCATGTATCCTGTTACAGTGGTAAGAGAAGTAGCTGAAGACATTGTTGTTATGAAGAGAAAAGGGCAACTGAAGGGATGGGGTGGGACCAGACCACACCTTTCAGTACCAAGGCACCTGCTTTCTCCAAGGTGCTTATCTGAGCCGTGATGTCACTCAGGCACCCTGGGCTTCCCAGTGTCTTAAGAAGCTGGCAGAGTGACTGTAGGCAGGGCTCAGGTCATTTCCAGGCCACGGAAAGAATGAACTTCAATATGAACACTGTCTTAATAGCCAGCCTTGAGCAAAGATTTTTCATTCGTCCCTTCAAAAACTGTTTTCTGAGTTCTGGCTGTAAGCTGGGCACTTCTGTGGCATCCCAGGTAAGCTTTGGGTCCCTTTGCCTAGAGCCCAGAGAAGAGCAGAGAGGCTGAGCTAGTTTGGCAATGATTCCAGCAGGGACAGCACCGGGAAGCTTTGTCTCCCCTGTGCCATCTAGCCAGCTTCTTGGTCTCGTGAAGTCTGCCTGGGCCATCTTTCCTGAGCAGCTTCATAGTGCCAACAGAATTCTACCCTACTGGATCACATCTCTACATTTGTCACCACTTCTGGACATCCCTGAAGTCCAATCAATCAATCAATCAATCAATCAATCTAAAATGCAGAGGTGACCAGTTCTTAACTTCAAATATGGCATCTCCCTGTTTCCCATAATGGTCTAGTTAACTTGGTCCTTCACCTCTCCTTGCTTGTATTTCAAGTTTGATGCTCCCCTCGTCTCATCTCGACATTGCCACCTCTGTCCCCCGCATCTCTTTGCACACTTATAGTTCAAAGCATTGTAGTCCTGTCCCAATACTATGAAGTTAAGCAGCCACCACACCCCCCACCATTATGTGGGTTCACCAGAAAAACTGTTCTGTGCTCCCCAAAGCCCTTTCCCAGGCCACCTCCTGGACAAGGTCTTGGCAGATGTCCTCTTTTGTGCTAAGCTGACTCCTTGTCCTCACTTCTGACTGATCACCTCTGACGTCATCACTGTGCGCTTCTGACTGATCATCTCTGATGTCATCACTGTGCGCCTCTCTGTCCCTCTGCTGCTCCCAAGGTGGAGATTGGTTGATTCATCTCTGCATCCTCTAGTCCAGTGGTTCTCAACCTTCCTAACACTGTGACCCTTTAATACAGTTCCTCACGTCCTGGTGACTACCCCCCACAACTATAAAATTACTTTTGGTGCTGTTTCATAACTAATTTTGCTGCTGTAATGAGCATAATGTAAATATCTGCGTTTCCCATCTGTCTTAGGTCACCCCTGTAAAAGGGTCATTTGACCCTCAAAGGGATCAAGACCCACAAGCTGAGAACCATTATCCTAATCAGTGGTGACTCTGACAGCCAGGGCAGGGTCAGGGCAGGGAGAACATGAAGGGGTGAAAGGGAAACAGCATGTTATTCTAGGGCCCTGGGGATTTATAGCCGTATGGCTTCCCATCAGGTCATTCTTCCCATTCCTCCCAGACTCCTCTCCCCTCACCTCTGCAAGTTCCCCACGTCACAGGAGATGTCCGCTGACTGCCCGCACTTGGTAAAACACTGAGCGGTGTCATTCAAGTCAAAGTCTGCATACTCAGAGTTCTCCTTGAGCAGACAGACGTTCCTTGGCCTTTCAGGGGTCTGCTCACCTAAGGGAGAAAGTGGAGTGAGATGGGGCAGGTGGGAGAGGGGCAGTGGCCTAGGAGAGGTAACTGGTCCATCACTCTGCAGCACTCCAGCAGACTCCACCCTCCCCAGTACGAGAGTTGGGGGGCTGGGGAGGGCATGGGAGGGGAGATGCATTCTCATCTCACAGGGCTGGGGAAATATGGCCTGTGGTTCTTCAGACAAAGGTTTTGCGTGGTAGTGCGCAGTAAGTTTTAATCTATTAGTACTGTGACTCTTTAGCCACAGCCTCCACAGAGCCTGCCTGGTTTTCTGCAGTTGCTCCATCAGATCCTCCCATGCCAGGCAGCTGCGGCCAATTCTATAACTCTTGTAAGTATTCTGGCTTGTTCTGCCCTAGCCTGGAGTGGGTGGAAGCAACCTGATGACCCTGCAGGAGCAGGCTGAGGCTGGGAAGCAGTCAGCAGATGTTGGAAGCTGCTCCAGGACTAGATACCAGTTCTGTGACTTCTGGTGCAGAGCCCTGTGCTATGGAATGCAGAAGCTTCCTGTCACTGCTTGTCCGTTTGTCCTCAGGCAAATTACTCAATCGCTCCGAGGCTTGGTCCTCTTACCTTTTAAGTTTTAGGGATGAAAGAGATAATATCCCTGAGCACACAGACCATCTGAGGTATTCTGGAGAATGTAACTTTTTTTTTTTTTTTTTTTGAGACAGAGTTAGTCTCTTTACATAGTCCTGGGTGTTCTGGAGCTCACTATGTAGGTCAAACTGGCCTCAGACTCACAGAGATCCTCCTGCCTCTGTTTCCCAAGTGCTGGGATTAAAGGCATGTACTGCCACACCTAGCTATGGTGTGACTTTTGGTTGGTTAGTTGGTTGGTTTTTTAGGTTTTGTTTTGTTGTTGTCAGTTAGTTTCTTGAGGCAGGGTTTGCTTTTTAAATATTCTTTGCTGGTGTTTGATTTAAATATATATATATTATGGACATTACCACTTTCAATGTAAAGGAAACTGGTTCATTTTCAAATATTAGTACAGAAAATAAAATTCATAATAAAGGCATGGCAGGACAAAGTGAACATGGCAGAATGTATTAGAGCATATTTTATAAAAGTTGGGTCTATATGTTGTTCAATTTTGCTTCAGCTTTCAGACAGTATGTGGGACTTATGAGACGTACTGAGGCTACGTGCTAGACTAGTCTCTAAGACCAGCCCCATTTGCATTCACATGAAATCAATGAAGGGGAGGTGGTCGGGGTTAGGAAAGGGAGTATGGGGGTGGCCTCAGTGTGGGTGAGAATACAGCTTTCCTCCATCTTGCTGGGAATCCCAGTCTAGTACTTGTGGTTCCCTACCCACCAGGCCCCGCTTTGTCCTTTCCTATGGTATAGCCCAGGCTAGCCTCAAACTCAAGATCCTAGGAAGCACTGTGTCTCTGAGGTGTTTTCCAGGGACTTTGAGAGCCTTGGTGTGAGTTCAACAGTTGGGGGTATAGCAGGTGGGGGCAGGCTGGAGGTCACAAGCCAGAAGGTGACACATATGCTCCCTGTACCCTGCCCCTTGTTCCTTCAGTTCCCTTCCTTCCACTCACTGCCAGCCTCTTTTCCTTCTGTAGACAATGCCTAAGGATAGCCCATTCCTTGCCCTTCAGGCTCAGGGTGCCAAGAGCCTCCCTCAGGCAAGCAACTACCATTTTTGTGCCTCTTTTTGGCACTATGTATGTTTCTTGAGTGTGTGAGCAAAGAGCCAGTGGATAACTGGACAAAGGGCATCCAATTTCACCTCCTATGTCACTCAAGTGACTGACACATCACCCCGGTCACGAGAATCCCTACACCCCGGGATCTACATCTCCACTCAGAAGAGCCTTGTCGGCCTACCCAGCATTGCCTGTTCTGCCCCAAGGATGCCCCTGACCATGAGAAAGACAGTCCTGTCACCTATTATATCCACTTTTATATCTAGGGTCTCTAATAGCGCAGGCTGGCTTCAAATTCACTAAGTAGCTGAGACAGAACTCACACTCTTGGCCCTCTGCCTCTACCTTCCAAGTGCAACTATATGTCTTAATACCTGGCCCACTTTTGAGCCATATAGAAGAGAAGACATTTTTTTTTTCTGAACCAAGAGATGCTAATCCATGTGGCTAGTCGCCTGTCTACAAGTGACAGACACTCAGAGAGGTGGACACTTAAGGATACTTGCCAAAGTTGGAAACAAGGAGAGGTGGGGTACGGGGACAAGAGCACCTCACCACTGCACATAGCCATCGCTCAGCAGTCAAGGAGGTGAGGGTGGCAGCAGGCTGAACTGGGTAGAGGCAGGACTGGGAACCTCGTGTTGGCGTATTAAGCTGAAGTGTATGTGATGGGAGTGGTCCGGGTCCTGTCACTGATAACACTGAGCAGTGCTGACAGGGATGGGGAGCCTATGATGGATGGATAATATGGGCAGAGCAGATGCCCACCCTTCCAGGCTCAGTTTCCAGAGCCCCAATGCCTTTGCCTGGAGCCCAGGACTGAAGAGTTTGACCCACCATGTCCTAGAACCCGGTTCTAGCCAGGCCAGATGGACATTCTCTTTATTGCCCACCTACAGCACACTGTGGGGTACCAACAGGAGCCTGAGACCTGGCAAGATGGAACTTATTAGGACAGGAATGACCTGGAGGGACAAGACCAGAAAAGATGATGAGGTTGTCGCTATTACTCCCCATTTTCCCGTCCTGGCTGAATTCTTGGGTCTCTTCCCATGCTTCCCTGGGGGGCCTTTGCAGCACAGAGTCTTCCAGGCTTAGCCTGCTCACTTACCTGAAGTCAGCAGCAGAAAGAACAGGAGGCCCAGGCTCCTGGCTGTTGCCATCAGTGCTCAGCGGAGTTCTATGGCCGTGCGGTCCCTCGGTCCCAAGCTCTGTCCAACTGGCCTTCTTCCTGCCCCTCTGACGTGTGGCCACTGTTTCCTGTGGCCTCTTTCTCGTTTTTCCTGACCAATGAATGGCGCCATCAGAGGGGTTGTGAAAGGTGAATGTGAGGAACTGGGCGGAGCTCTGTATCTCTGTATCTCTGTATCTCTGTATCTCTGTATCTCTGTATCTCTGTATCTCTGTATCTCTCTCTCTCTCTCTCACACACACACATACACACACACACACACACACACACACACACACACACACACACACACA